>WWNC01000079.1:0-600000 GCA_011125475.1 Melanerpes aurifrons
AGCCGTCTGCAGCTGAAGCGGGGCTTTCAGGCAACCGTTGAGAGCAACTTCTGTTGGTTGTGCGAAACGTTCTGGAATATTAACACCCGGCCCATTCTGGCCTGGCCTGGCCTGGCCTGGGCCGGCTCGGCTCGGCTCGGTCCGGCCGGGCCCGGCCCGGCCAAAGCAGTCATTTGACTGGAGGAGCAGCACCAAAAGCCGCCAGCACGTCTGGGGTGGACTTGACGAGAAAGAGTACTTCTAGCCAGAGCGGCCTCTTCTGAGCCCTCGTTGAGCGCCCATCGCGTCGCGGCACTAGGCGGCACAGATCCGCCGCGGCGGCACGCCCAACGTCTTCTGCTTCCGTCCCCGGCTCGGATCCTCCGCGCCCCGCGGCAACGCAAACTCCTGAGCCCCGGCAAGCGCCAGGTCGACGAGGGCGGGCCCGCCAAGGGTCAAGCGGAAACGACAGGCGAGACAGCCAATCGAGACGCGGGATCGGCCGGCAGATATCGGGCGAGCCAATGGGCGCCGCGGAGGGCCTGGCCGAGTGGAGGAAGCGCGGGGCGACGGCGGGCCTCGTCGCGGCCGAGGAGATTTTCGGGGCGCGGGCCGTCCAGCCCGGTGGTGTCTTCGGGAAGGTCATCGGAAGGCGTTCCCCCGCCTACGTCATCGACGAGGAGGTAGCGGCGGCTTTGCTCTGTGCGCGGTTCCTCTTCCCTTGCCCCCTGCCCCGCCCCCGCGCTCGTAGGCACGCTGAGCCGAGGACCCGTTGCGCGGTGCCCGGGAAGGCGGCAGGGCGGGAGGCGGCGTTGCTGCGGGTGGGTGGAGGGACGGGGCCTCTCTGGGTTGTGGCGCGCTCTCCTGCACCGTCCCGAAAACATCGCGCTTAGGAAATGATCAACCCAAAGGAAAACGCCCGGGAGGTCACCGATGTGAAGTACTAGGCCGTCTCCTTGCCCCCATCATCTTGCGGGCCGAATGCCTCTTCTGGAGGGGGCTCTGTAAAGATGTTGTATTTTGTCTATGGAAAGTATTAATAGCGCGTAAGAAAAATCAACGTTTCGGCTTGCGTTTGGGGTATCGGGCAATCTGCTTCTGTGGGAGTTCTGTGGGGCCCATGGATTTGCTTAAGCTGTTGCCTTTCTCTGGAGCCAATTGCAGTTTAACTCTTTACTCTTCCTCCAGCGCCTTGTGTTCCTCGATCTTTCACCCCACGCCCCGCCGCTTTTCCTGGTCATGCCCGAGGAGCCAATTATCAGGTTATCTAAAGCAGAAGACTCTGGCCAATCCGTAAGTACCGTGGAAGGTTTCTGTACGCTAAACCGTACCGGTAATTAGTTCCTAATTGACTATAGACTCTTTCCCATCCCCCCTTTTCTTCTTGATAGGGCACAGTAGGCTATTTTGGGGGTTCTGGTGCTACAGTTCCAAGCCTCTAGCTTGGAACGGAGCTGAGCTTTTTGACTCAAAGTAGCCGTATAAAGCAACGCTCATCCCTGGCGTACGCGCTTCCGGTGCAAAATGCAGCGTTGTTTTGGAGCGCAGTCTGTTGCCTGCTGTCGTGGTTTAGAGTAAGAGTAGCAGTAGCTTGTCTAATCTGGAGGAGAGGGCTTGGGGGTTTTGGCAGATCAGGGGCGAGGAAGGGCAAAGCTGGTTGAGAGGTGCTGGGTGCTTCCCCTTTTAGCCCTAGAAGTCAATTTCAAAGACTCTGTAGACCCATGCAAAAGGCAGCCTAAAGTTTGTTTCCCACCAGAGTCGCTTATGTTGCCCAAAGATACAACGGAGGTGGGGGGGTGGGCGCTTCAAGCTGGAGACAAACGCAGCTTCTGAGGCTGTTTTGAAGTGCTTGGAAAACACTGCATAGCTTTTTTCCCCACCCCCATAGCGTGCATGATCGGCCTTTGTGGCTTTGCGTGGACGATGTCAGTTGGAGGCGGGTGGGCGGCCGGCTGGCCGGCCAGTAATTTGAAGCACAGGGGTTGAATTGGTAGGAAGGGGCTAACTGGTTTCTCTGGGTGGTTCTCTTGCTTTCGTTCCTTCCCTTCCTGCCCTCTCCCCAAGTTGTGTGTGGCTTTTAGTTTTCGTTCTTTATGGTTTTGTACTTCCTTCTCCAGCTTCCTGGGCGTTTGGTGACTGTCGGCAAGAAGCGTGCCGCTCACCTGGGCCTGAGCGATGGATTCCGGGTGGCTGTGGATGAAGGGCCCGAGGGTGGGCAGTCCGCCTCTCGCGTACATCTACGTATTGTGGGCGGCCATCGTTTGGGCTGGCCGCCTGGCTAAGATGTTTGCCGCGCAAGAGTTGCTGCAGGCGGGCAAATCGGCACCGAATGGATTTTGTCTGTTGCCCGTCGATCCAGCCACCGTCGACGTCTAAGTTTTGGCGAGGCGTGTCCACGGGAGGTAATAAAAGCTTTGAGCAGCATTTGCACAATAAAGATTTAACATGGGGATATCAACTCCGTCTCGTGCGTCTCACTGAGGGGAAATAGTTCTGCAAGTTCAAACGGCGTCTCCCCGGGGTGTAAGTATTGCGGAGCGTGTCAGTCTCTTTAACAGCGTTCTAGAGCTAGAGAAAGACTCGCCCAGTCATTTGAAGCGTGACGCTGGATCCAGCACGCAGTCTCCTGCGTCGTGTAGGAAGCTAGCTCTTAGCTTTTTGGAAGGGGTACGCAAACGCACGTAAAGCTGGTGTAGGCTGCTGCTGAAACTTCAGAAAATACCGTACGTGACGCTCCAGGCGTTGCTCACAAAGGGTGCTTTGGGCACAGCGCAACGTGTTGGAAGCATCCGCCTCCCGTTGGAGCGCTTTATCAGTGGCCGTGGGCTAAGGCCCCGTTGGTATCCCTTTTCTGGAGAGGAGGGATATGGTGGGAGCAAGCAATTGGCCTGAATGGCAGGTGCGGTGCTGTGGGAGCACTGCTCGGCAGTAGCCAAACCACGGGTGCCTTATCAACACCCTTCTAGCTACGACTACAAAGCACAGCGCTACGAGGGCTGCTACGGGGAAAGTTGCCTCCATCCATCCCAGCCAGACCCAAACCCAGACCCAAACCCAAACCGATGCTACAGCACAGGGATGCAGCCAACTTCATCTTTCTTTAACGGCTATTAAATACAGGGAGATTGGGCGTGGGCGTGCAGGCCTAGCCTTTGTTGCCCTGGAACGCTACGTTACCCGGGCACCTGAGACGCCCACCGTGAGGAGTCCTCCTCCCTTCAATAGCCCCGAGCGGTCAGGTGAAGTTTGGTGATGGGGTGTGTCAGTAACCCCAGAGCTCACCCTTATTTAATCTTCCCCGGGAGGAGGTGGAAAGGATTGACCTGAAGGAGGTGGAAAGGGGCACGTGATGTTTCCTTGAAACTGCACTGGTGCAGTGTTTGCTTACTGAAGAGTGGAGCTAGGTAAGGTCTCTCGTTCTGTCCGTGTGAAATGCCTCAGGTATCTAGAAAGAGTTCCCGCTCCGGGGGGCAGGGGAATTTTGAAGCAGCTAGCTGTGGCTTATACGTTCAGAGAGACTGCCTGAAGACCATAGGTTTTAGAAGCCTGTGGCGCCTGGTGGAACTGACGTCTCGCCTCGCAGGCAACATTGCCGACGCTTTGCTCCAAAGCAGAGAGAGCAAAGGGTTATTAAACAGTGATCCACTGAAGAATCGTAGAATCCTAGAGCAGCCTGGGTGGGAAGGGGCCTCGAAAGATCACCTGGTACAACCTGTTGCTGGAAAGGGAGCCTAGATGAGAGATGACATATTGCACAATAATAGCATCAACAATTGCAAGTCAGGGGCTTCTAGAAAAATAAGGTTGGAAGCAAGCTTCCAGGTATCGCCTGATGTAGGCCCCTGTCCCAAGACAGAATAAACTCTACCTATGTTATTTCTGACAGCTGTCTGTCAGCCTCTCCTAAATAATCTGAGAGTTTTGCTACGGCTCTGAGTGTCATTCATAGATTTTACGACGCAGGGACTTAATTTCTCCCACAGACACCTTCCAAAATGTAAAAGTGTTACTTCTGACACTTGGAGATGCAGTTGTCGTTTTCTTATTAAAACCCCAAAACAACAAACGACAAGAACCTCACCCCCTCCCCGCCCCGCCCCCAAAATCGCAAACCCTTGTTTCTCGCTCACTGACTAGAAGGTGGATTAGCTGAAAACAACCTAAGGATTTTAGATGTAATCACCTTCCCTGCTTTGTTAGACCTCTGGCTTTGGTAGAGTCGCTACCTGTGTTTAATTGCAATCACATTCAAGGCTTATTAAAGCGTGGGAATATTTAAATATTATGACGTAGTTGGAATGCTTGAAAGGTGCCAAACGCGATTATTTTGTGACTGTGTTCCTCGTAAGGAAACTTGATTGGTCAGCAGGAGAAACGACATTTATTCATAGATCCGTTTACAGCTGTGAAGGAATGACAGAAATCGTTTGGAAAACGGGAATAAAGCCCCCCGTAGTCTATTGGAGCAGAGGTGAAATTTGCCATTGACACGGTTAGGCAGCAATGCGCGTAGAAGTCGATTGCTTGAAACAAATGCTGTTGCCCTTTCAGAGGAAACGTCTTAGGGCAGAAGCGCTGTGGACGACTTAGCCGAGAACTGCGCATGCAGGGACAGCCACGCGTCAGGCCGGTTTGAGCTGCACCATCCCCAGGGCTGCAGGACACCACAGACCACCCTCGGGCGAGCTTTGGCGACAGCCGCCTACTGTTCTAGGGGCCCCTACCCAGCTTGGCGCAAATCCTATCTTGATCCGCCCTCCAGCCCTCAAGCCACCAGTGCCGGACACACACTTTGTACTTTATTTTCTCCCAGGAGGCGTGCAGCTTCTAGCCGTCTGCAGCTGAAGCGGGGCTTTCAGGCAACCGTTGAGAGCAACTTCTGTTGGTTGTGCGAAACGTTCTGGAATATTAACACCCGGCCCATTCTGGCCTGGCCTGGCCTGGCCTGGGCCGGCTCGGCTCGGCTCGGTCCGGCCGGGCCCGGCCCGGCCAAAGCAGTCATTTGACTGGAGGGAGCAGCACCAAAAAGCCGCCAGCACGTCTGGGGTGGACTTGACGAGAAAGAGTACTTCTAGCCAGAGCGGCCTCTTCTGAGCCCTCGTTGAGCGCCCATCGCGTCGCGGCACTAGGCGGCACAGATCCCGCCGCGGCGGCACGCCCAACGTCTTCTGCTTCCGTCCCCGGCTCGGATCCCTCCGCGCCCCGCGGCAACGCAAACTCCCTGAGCCCCGGCAAGCGCCAGGTCGACGAGGGCGGGCCCGCCAAGGGTCAAGCGGAAACGACAGGCGAGACAGCCAATCGAGACGCGGGATCGGCCGGCAGATATCGGGCGAGCCAATGGGCGCCGCGGAGGGCCTGGCCGAGTGGAGGAAGCGCGGGGGCGACGGCGGGCCTCGTCGCGGCCGAGGAGATTTTCGGGGCGCGGGCCGTCCAGCCCGGTGGTGTCTTCGGGAAGGTCATCGGAAGGCGTTCCCCCGCCTACGTCATCGACGAGGAGGTAGCGGCGGCTTTGCTCTGTGCGCGGTTCCTCTTCCCTTGCCCCCCTGCCCCGCCCCCCGCGCTCGTAGGCACGCTGAGCCGAGGACCCGTTGCGCGGTGCCCGGGAAGGCGGCAGGGCGGGAGGCGGCGTTGCTGCGGGTGGGTGGAGGGACGGGGCCTCTCTGGGTTGTGGCGCGCTCTCCTGCACCGTCCCGAAAACATCGCGCTTAGGAAATGATCAACCCAAAGGAAAACGCCCGGGAGGTCACCGATGTGAAGTACTAGGCCGTCTCCTTGCCCCCATCATCTTGCGGGCCGAATGCCTCTTCTGGAGGGGGCTCTGTAAAGATGTTGTATTTTGTCTATGGAAAGTATTAATAGCGCGTAAGAAAAATCAACGTTTCGGCTTGCGTTTGGGGTATCGGGCAATCTGCTTCTGTGGGAGTTCTGTGGGGCCCATGGATTTGCTTAAGCTGTTGCCTTTCTCTGGAGCCAATTGCAGTTTAACTCTTTACTCTTCCTCCAGCGCCTTGTGTTCCTCGATCTTTCACCCCACGCCCCGCCGCTTTTCCTGGTCATGCCCGAGGAGCCAATTATCAGGTTATCTAAAGCAGAAGACTCTGGCCAATCCGTAAGTACCGTGGAAGGTTTCTGTACGCTAAACCGTACCGGTAATTAGTTCCTAATTGACTATAGACTCTTTCCCATCCCCCCTTTTCTTCTTGATAGGGCACAGTAGGCTATTTTGGGGGTTCTGGTGCTACAGTTCCAAGCCTCTAGCTTGGAACGGAGCTGAGCTTTTTGACTCAAAGTAGCCGTATAAAGCAACGCTCATCCCTGGCGTACGCGCTTCCGGTGCAAAATGCAGCGTTGTTTTGGAGCGCAGTCTGTTGCCTGCTGTCGTGGTTTAGAGTAAGAGTAGCAGTAGCTTGTCTAATCTGGAGGAGAGGGCTTGGGGGTTTTGGCAGATCAGGGGCGAGGAAGGGCAAAGCTGGTTGAGAGGTGCTGGGTGCTTCCCCTTTTAGCCCTAGAAGTCAATTTCAAAGACTCTGTAGACCCATGCAAAAGGCAGCCTAAAGTTTGTTTCCCACCAGAGTCGCTTATGTTGCCCAAAGATACAACGGAGGTGGGGGGGTGGGCGCTTCAAGCTGGAGACAAACGCAGCTTCTGAGGCTGTTTTGAAGTGCTTGGAAAACACTGCATAGCTTTTTTCCCCACCCCCATAGCGTGCATGATCGGCCTTTGTGGCTTTGCGTGGACGATGTCAGTTGGAGGCGGGTGGGCGGCCGGCTGGCCGGCCAGTAATTTGAAGCACAGGGGTTGAATTGGTAGGAAGGGGCTAACTGGTTTCTCTGGGTGGTTCTCTTGCTTTCGTTCCTTCCCTTCCTGCCCTCTCCCCAAGTTGTGTGTGGCTTTTAGTTTTCGTTCTTTATGGTTTTGTACTTCCTTCTCCAGCTTCCTGGGCGTTTGGTGACTGTCGGCAAGAAGCGTGCCGCTCACCTGGGCCTGAGCGATGGATTCCGGGTGGCTGTGGATGAAGGGCCCGAGGGTGGGCAGTCCGCCTCTCGCGTACATCTACGTATTGTGGGCGGCCATCGTTTGGGCTGGCCGCCTGGCTAAGATGTTTGCCGCGCAAGAGTTGCTGCAGGCGGGCAAATCGGCACCGAATGGATTTTGTCTGTTGCCCGTCGATCCAGCCACCGTCGACGTCTAAGTTTTGGCGAGGCGTGTCCGCGGGAGGTAATAAAAGCTTTGAGCAGCATTTGCACAATAAAGATTTAACATGGGGATATCAACTCCGTCTCGTGCGTCTCACTGAGGGGAAATAGTTCTGCAAGTTCAAACGGCGTCTCCCCGGGGTGTAAGTATTGCGGAGCGTGTCAGTCTCTTTAACAGCGTTCTAGAGCTAGAGAAAGACTCGCCCAGTCATTTGAAGCGTGACGCTGGATCCAGCACGCAGTCTCCTGCGTCGTGTAGGAAGCTAGCTCTTAGCTTTTTGGAAGGGGTACGCAAACGCACGTAAAGCTGGTGTAGGCTGCTGCTGAAACTTCAGAAAAAATACCGTACGTGACGCTCCAGGCGTTGCTCACAAAGGGTGCTTTGGGCACAGCGCAACGTGTTGGAAGCATCCGCCTCCCGTTGGAGCGCTTTATCAGTGGCCGTGGGCTAAGGCCCCGTTGGTATCCCTTTTCTGGAGAGGAGGGATATGGTGGGAGCAAGCAATTGGCCTGAATGGCAGGTGCGGTGCTGTGGGAGCACTGCTCGGCAGTAGCCAAACCACGGGTGCCTTATCAACACCCTTCTAGCTACGACTACAAAGCACAGCGCTACGAGGGCTGCTACGGGGAAAGTTGCCTCCATCCATCCCAGCCAGACCCAAACCCAGACCCAAACCCAAACCGATGCTACAGCACAGGGATGCAGCCAACTTCATCTTTCTTTAACGGCTATTAAATACAGGGAGATTGGGCGTGGGCGTGCAGGCCTAGCCTTTGTTGCCCTGGAACGCTACGTTACCCGGGCACCTGAGACGCCCACCGTGAGGAGTCCTCCTCCCTTCAATAGCCCCGAGCGGTCAGGTGAAGTTTGGTGATGGGGGTGTGTCAGTAACCCCAGAGCTTCACCCTTATTTAATCTTCCCCCGGGAGGAGGTGGAAAGGATTGACCTGAAGGAGGTGGAAAGGGGCACGTGATGTTTCCTTGAAACTGCACTGGTGCAGTGTTTGCTTACTGAAGAGTGGAGCTAGGTAAGGTCTCTCGTTCTGTCCGTGTGAAATGCCTCAGGTATCTAGAAAGAGTTCCCGCTCCGGGGGGGGCAGGGGAATTTTGAAGCAGCTAGCTGTGGCTTATACGTTCAGAGAGACTGCCTGAAGACCATAGGTTTTAGAAGCCTGTGGCGCCTGGTGGAACTGACGTCTCGCCTCGCAGGCAACATTGCCGACGCTTTGCTCCAAAGCAGAGAGAGCAAAGGGTTATTAAACAGTGATCCACTGAAGAATCGTAGAATCCTAGAGCAGCCTGGGTGGGAAGGGGCCTCGAAAGATCACCTGGTACAACCTGTTGCTGGAAAGGGAGCCTAGATGAGAGATGACATATTGCACAATAATAGCATCAACAATTGCAAGTCAGGGGCTTCTAGAAAAATAAGGTTGGAAGCAAGCTTCCAGGTATCGCCTGATGTAGGCCCCTGTCCCAAGACAGAATAAACTCTACCTATGTTATTTCTGACAGCTGTCTGTCAGCCTCTCCTAAATAATCTGAGAGTTTTGCTACGGCTCTGAGTGTCATTCATAGATTTTACGACGCAGGGACTTAATTTCTCCCACAGACACCTTCCAAAATGTAAAAGTGTTACTTCTGACACTTGGAGATGCAGTTGTCGTTTTCTTATTAAAACCCCCAAAACAACAAACGACAAGAACCTCACCCCCCCCCCGCCCCGCCCCCAAAATCGCAAACCCTTGTTTCTCGCTCACTGACTAGAAGGTGGATTAGCTGAAAACAACCTAAGGATTTTAGATGTAATCACCTTCCCTGCTTTGTTAGACCTCTGGCTTTGGTAGAGTCGCTACCTGTGTTTAATTGCAATCACATTCAAGGCTTATTAAAGCGTGGGAATATTTAAATATTATGACGTAGTTGGAATGCTTGAAAGGTGCCAAACGCGATTATTTTGTGACTGTGTTCCTCGTAAGGAAACTTGATTGGTCAGCAGGAGAAACGACATTTATTCATAGATCCGTTTACAGCTGTGAAGGAATGACAGAAATCGTTTGGAAAACGGGAATAAAGCCCCCCGTAGTCTATTGGAGCAGAGGTGAAATTTGCCATTGACACGGTTAGGCAGCAATGCGCGTAGAAGTCGATTGCTTGAAACAAATGCTGTTGCCCTTTCAGAGGAAACGTCTTAGGGCAGAAGCGCTGTGGACGACTTAGCCGAGAACTGCGCATGCAGGGACAGCCACGCGTCAGGCCGGTTTGAGCTGCACCATCCCCAGGGCTGCAGGACACCACAGACCACCCTCGGGCGAGCTTTGGCGACAGCCGCCTACTGTTCTAGGGGCCCCTACCCAGCTTGGCGCAAATCCTATCTTGATCCGCCCTCCAGCCCTCAAGCCACCAGTGCCGGACACACACTTTGTACTTTATTTTCTCCCAGGAGGCGTGCAGCTTCTAGCCGTCTGCAGCTGAAGCGGGGCTTTCAGGCAACCGTTGAGAGCAACTTCTGTTGGTTGTGCGAAACGTTCTGGAATATTAACACCCGGCCCATTCTGGCCTGGCCTGGGGCCTGGGCCGGCTCGGCTCGGCTCGGTCCGGCCGGGCCCGGCCCGGCCAAAGCAGTCATTTGACTGGAGGGAGCAGCACCAAAAAGCCGCCAGCACGTCTGGGGTGGACTTGACGAGAAAGAGTACTTCTAGCCAGAGCGGCCTCTTCTGAGCCCTCGTTGAGCGCCCATCGCGTCGCGGCACTAGGCGGCACAGATCCCGCCGCGGCGGCACGCCCAACGTCTTCTGCTTCCGTCCCCGGCTCGGATCCCTCCGCGCCCCGCGGCAACGCAAACTCCCTGAGCCCCGGCAAGCGCCAGGTCGACGAGGGCGGGCCCGCCAAGGGTCAAGCGGAAACGACAGGCGAGACAGCCAATCGAGACGCGGGATCGGCCGGCAGATATCGGGCGAGCCAATGGGCGCCGCGGAGGGCCTGGCCGAGTGGAGGAAGCGCGGGGGCGACGGCGGGCCTCGTCGCGGCCGAGGAGATTTTCGGGGCGCGGGCCGTCCAGCCCGGTGGTGTCTTCGGGAAGGTCATCGGAAGGCGTTCCCCCCGCCTACGTCATCGACGAGGAGGTAGCGGCGGCTTTGCTCTGTGCGCGGTTCCTCTTCCCTTGCCCCCCTGCCCCGCCCCCCCGCGCTCGTAGGCACGCTGAGCCGAGGACCCGTTGCGCGGTGCCCGGGAAGGCGGCAGGGCGGGAGGCGGCGTTGCTGCGGGTGGGTGGAGGGACGGGGCCTCTCTGGGTTGTGGCGCGCTCTCCTGCACCGTCCCGAAAACATCGCGCTTAGGAAATGATCAACCCAAAGGAAAACGCCCGGGAGGTCACCGATGTGAAGTACTAGGCCGTCTCCTTGCCCCCATCATCTTGCGGGCCGAATGCCTCTTCTGGAGGGGGCTCTGTAAAGATGTTGTATTTTGTCTATGGAAAGTATTAATAGCGCGTAAGAAAAATCAACGTTTCGGCTTGCGTTTGGGGTATCGGGCAATCTGCTTCTGTGGGAGTTCTGTGGGGCCCATGGATTTGCTTAAGCTGTTGCCTTTCTCTGGAGCCAATTGCAGTTTAACTCTTTACTCTTCCTCCAGCGCCTTGTGTTCCTCGATCTTTCACCCCACGCCCCGCCGCTTTTCCTGGTCATGCCCGAGGAGCCAATTATCAGGTTATCTAAAGCAGAAGACTCTGGCCAATCCGTAAGTACCGTGGAAGGTTTCTGTACGCTAAACCGTACCGGTAATTAGTTCCTAATTGACTATAGACTCTTTCCCATCCCCCCTTTTCTTCTTGATAGGGCACAGTAGGCTATTTTGGGGGTTCTGGTGCTACAGTTCCAAGCCTCTAGCTTGGAACGGAGCTGAGCTTTTTGACTCAAAGTAGCCGTATAAAGCAACGCTCATCCCTGGCGTACGCGCTTCCGGTGCAAAATGCAGCGTTGTTTTGGAGCGCAGTCTGTTGCCTGCTGTCGTGGTTTAGAGTAAGAGTAGCAGTAGCTTGTCTAATCTGGAGGAGAGGGCTTGGGGTTTTGGCAGATCAGGGGCGAGGAAGGGCAAAGCTGGTTGAGAGGTGCTGGGTGCTTCCCCTTTTAGCCCTAGAAGTCAATTTCAAAGACTCTGTAGACCCATGCAAAAGGCAGCCTAAAGTTTGTTTCCCACCAGAGTCGCTTATGTTGCCCAAAGATACAACGGAGGTGGGGGTGGGCGCTTCAAGCTGGAGACAAACGCAGCTTCTGAGGCTGTTTTGAAGTGCTTGGAAAACACTGCATAGCTTTTTTCCCCACCCCCATAGCGTGCATGATCGGCCTTTGTGGCTTTGCGTGGACGATGTCAGTTGGAGGCGGGTGGGCGGCCGGCTGGCCGGCCAGTAATTTGAAGCACAGGGGTTGAATTGGTAGGAAGGGGCTAACTGGTTTCTCTGGGTGGTTCTCTTGCTTTCGTTCCTTCCCTTCCTGCCCTCTCCCCAAGTTGTGTGTGGCTTTTAGTTTTCGTTCTTTATGGTTTTGTACTTCCTTCTCCAGCTTCCTGGGCGTTTGGTGACTGTCGGCAAGAAGCGTGCCGCTCACCTGGGCCTGAGCGATGGATTCCGGGTGGCTGTGGATGAAGGGCCCGAGGGTGGGCAGTCCGCCTCTCGCGTACATCTACGTATTGTGGGCGGCCATCGTTTGGGCTGGCCGCCTGGCTAAGATGTTTGCCGCGCAAGAGTTGCTGCAGGCGGGCAAATCGGCACCGAATGGATTTTGTCTGTTGCCCGTCGATCCAGCCACCGTCGACGTCTAAGTTTTGGCGAGGCGTGTCCGCGGGAGGTAATAAAAGCTTTGAGCAGCATTTGCACAATAAAGATTTAACATGGGGATATCAACTCCGTCTCGTGCGTCTCACTGAGGGGAAATAGTTCTGCAAGTTCAAACGGCGTCTCCCCGGGGTGTAAGTATTGCGGAGCGTGTCAGTCTCTTTAACAGCGTTCTAGAGCTAGAGAAAGACTCGCCCAGTCATTTGAAGCGTGACGCTGGATCCAGCACGCAGTCTCCTGCGTCGTGTAGGAAGCTAGCTCTTAGCTTTTTGGAAGGGGTACGCAAACGCACGTAAAGCTGGTGTAGGCTGCTGCTGAAACTTCAGAAAATACCGTACGTGACGCTCCAGGCGTTGCTCACAAAGGGTGCTTTGGGCACAGCGCAACGTGTTGGAAGCATCCGCCTCCCGTTGGAGCGCTTTATCAGTGGCCGTGGGCTAAGGCCCCGTTGGTATCCCTTTTCTGGAGAGGAGGGATATGGTGGGAGCAAGCAATTGGCCTGAATGGCAGGTGCGGTGCTGTGGGAGCACTGCTCGGCAGTAGCCAAACCACGGGTGCCTTATCAACACCCTTCTAGCTACGACTACAAAGCACAGCGCTACGAGGGCTGCTACGGGGAAAGTTGCCTCCATCCATCCCAGCCAGACCCAAACCCAGACCCAAACCCAAACCGATGCTACAGCACAGGGATGCAGCCAACTTCATCTTTCTTTAACGGCTATTAAATACAGGGAGATTGGGCGTGGGCGTGCAGGCCTAGCCTTTGTTGCCCTGGAACGCTACGTTACCCGGGCACCTGAGACGCCCACCGTGAGGAGTCCTCCTCCCTTCAATAGCCCCGAGCGGTCAGGTGAAGTTTGGTGATGGGGGTGTGTCAGTAACCCCAGAGCTTCACCCTTATTTAATCTTCCCCGGGAGGAGGTGGAAAGGATTGACCTGAAGGAGGTGGAAAGGGGCACGTGATGTTTCCTTGAAACTGCACTGGTGCAGTGTTTGCTTACTGAAGAGTGGAGCTAGGTAAGGTCTCTCGTTCTGTCCGTGTGAAATGCCTCAGGTATCTAGAAAGAGTTCCCGCTCCGGGGGGCAGGGGAATTTTGAAGCAGCTAGCTGTGGCTTATACGTTCAGAGAGACTGCCTGAAGACCATAGGTTTTAGAAGCCTGTGGCGCCTGGTGGAACTGACGTCTCGCCTCGCAGGCAACATTGCCGACGCTTTGCTCCAAAGCAGAGAGAGCAAAGGGTTATTAAACAGTGATCCACTGAAGAATCGTAGAATCCTAGAGCAGCCTGGGTGGGAAGGGGCCTCGAAAGATCACCTGGTACAACCTGTTGCTGGAAAGGGAGCCTAGATGAGAGATGACATATTGCACAATAATAGCATCAACAATTGCAAGTCAGGGGCTTCTAGAAAAATAAGGTTGGAAGCAAGCTTCCAGGTATCGCCTGATGTAGGCCCCTGTCCCAAGACAGAATAAACTCTACCTATGTTATTTCTGACAGCTGTCTGTCAGCCTCTCCTAAATAATCTGAGAGTTTTGCTACGGCTCTGAGTGTCATTCATAGATTTTACGACGCAGGGACTTAATTTCTCCCACAGACACCTTCCAAAATGTAAAAGTGTTACTTCTGACACTTGGAGATGCAGTTGTCGTTTTCTTATTAAAACCCCCAAAACAACAAACGACAAGAACCTCACCCCCCCCCGCCCCGCCCCCAAAATCGCAAACCCTTGTTTCTCGCTCACTGACTAGAAGGTGGATTAGCTGAAAACAACCTAAGGATTTTAGATGTAATCACCTTCCCTGCTTTGTTAGACCTCTGGCTTTGGTAGAGTCGCTACCTGTGTTTAATTGCAATCACATTCAAGGCTTATTAAAGCGTGGGAATATTTAAATATTATGACGTAGTTGGAATGCTTGAAAGGTGCCAAACGCGATTATTTTGTGACTGTGTTCCTCGTAAGGAAACTTGATTGGTCAGCAGGAGAAACGACATTTATTCATAGATCCGTTTACAGCTGTGAAGGAATGACAGAAATCGTTTGGAAAACGGGAATAAAGCCCCCCGTAGTCTATTGGAGCAGAGGTGAAATTTGCCATTGACACGGTTAGGCAGCAATGCGCGTAGAAGTCGATTGCTTGAAACAAATGCTGTTGCCCTTTCAGAGGAAACGTCTTAGGGCAGAAGCGCTGTGGACGACTTAGCCGAGAACTGCGCATGCAGGGACAGCCACGCGTCAGGCCGGTTTGAGCTGCACCATCCCCAGGGCTGCAGGACACCACAGACCACCCTCGGGCGAGCTTTGGCGACAGCCGCCTACTGTTCTAGGGGCCCCTACCCAGCTTGGCGCAAATCCTATCTTGATCCGCCCTCCAGCCCTCAAGCCACCAGTGCCGGACACACACTTTGTACTTTATTTTCTCCCAGGAGGCGTGCAGCTTCTAGCCGTCTGCAGCTGAAGCGGGGCTTTCAGGCAACCGTTGAGAGCAACTTCTGTTGGTTGTGCGAAACGTTCTGGAATATTAACACCCGGCCCATTCTGGCCTGGCCTGGCCTGGCCTGGGCCGGCTCGGCTCGGCTCGGTCCGGCCGGGCCCGGCCCGGCCAAAGCAGTCATTTGACTGGAGGGAGCAGCACCAAAAAGCCGCCAGCACGTCTGGGGTGGACTTGACGAGAAAGAGTACTTCTAGCCAGAGCGGCCTCTTCTGAGCCCTCGTTGAGCGCCCATCGCGTCGCGGCACTAGGCGGCACAGATCCCGCCGCGGCGGCACGCCCAACGTCTTCTGCTTCCGTCCCCGGCTCGGATCCCTCCGCGCCCCGCGGCAACGCAAACTCCCTGAGCCCCGGCAAGCGCCAGGTCGACGAGGGCGGGCCCGCCAAGGGTCAAGCGGAAACGACAGGCGAGACAGCCAATCGAGACGCGGGATCGGCCGGCAGATATCGGGCGAGCCAATGGGCGCCGCGGAGGGCCTGGCCGAGTGGAGGAAGCGCGGGGGCGACGGCGGGCCTCGTCGCGGCCGAGGAGATTTTCGGGGCGCGGGCCGTCCAGCCCGGTGGTGTCTTCGGGAAGGTCATCGGAAGGCGTTCCCCCGCCTACGTCATCGACGAGGAGGTAGCGGCGGCTTTGCTCTGTGCGCGGTTCCTCTTCCCTTGCCCCCCTGCCCCGCCCCCCGCGCTCGTAGGCACGCTGAGCCGAGGACCCGTTGCGCGGTGCCCGGGAAGGCGGCAGGGCGGGAGGCGGCGTTGCTGCGGGTGGGTGGAGGGACGGGGCCTCTCTGGGTTGTGGCGCGCTCTCCTGCACCGTCCCGAAAACATCGCGCTTAGGAAATGATCAACCCAAAGGAAAACGCCCGGGAGGTCACCGATGTGAAGTACTAGGCCGTCTCCTTGCCCCCATCATCTTGCGGGCCGAATGCCTCTTCTGGGGGGCTCTGTAAAGATGTTGTATTTTGTCTATGGAAAGTATTAATAGCGCGTAAGAAAAATCAACGTTTCGGCTTGCGTTTGGGGTATCGGGCAATCTGCTTCTGTGGGAGTTCTGTGGGGCCCATGGATTTGCTTAAGCTGTTGCCTTTCTCTGGAGCCAATTGCAGTTTAACTCTTTACTCTTCCTCCAGCGCCTTGTGTTCCTCGATCTTTCACCCCACGCCCCGCCGCTTTTCCTGGTCATGCCCGAGGAGCCAATTATCAGGTTATCTAAAGCAGAAGACTCTGGCCAATCCGTAAGTACCGTGGAAGGTTTCTGTACGCTAAACCGTACCGGTAATTAGTTCCTAATTGACTATAGACTCTTTCCCATCCCCCCTTTTCTTCTTGATAGGGCACAGTAGGCTATTTTGGGGGTTCTGGTGCTACAGTTCCAAGCCTCTAGCTTGGAACGGAGCTGAGCTTTTTGACTCAAAGTAGCCGTATAAAGCAACGCTCATCCCTGGCGTACGCGCTTCCGGTGCAAAATGCAGCGTTGTTTTGGAGCGCAGTCTGTTGCCTGCTGTCGTGGTTTAGAGTAAGAGTAGCAGTAGCTTGTCTAATCTGGAGGAGAGGGCTTGGGGTTTTGGCAGATCAGGGGCGAGGAAGGGCAAAGCTGGTTGAGAGGTGCTGGGTGCTTCCCCTTTTAGCCCTAGAAGTCAATTTCAAAGACTCTGTAGACCCATGCAAAAGGCAGCCTAAAGTTTGTTTCCCACCAGAGTCGCTTATGTTGCCCAAAGATACAACGGAGGTGGGGGTGGGCGCTTCAAGCTGGAGACAAACGCAGCTTCTGAGGCTGTTTTGAAGTGCTTGGAAAACACTGCATAGCTTTTTTCCCCACCCCCATAGCGTGCATGATCGGCCTTTGTGGCTTTGCGTGGACGATGTCAGTTGGAGGCGGGTGGGCGGCCGGCTGGCCGGCCAGTAATTTGAAGCACAGGGGTTGAATTGGTAGGAAGGGGCTAACTGGTTTCTCTGGGTGGTTCTCTTGCTTTCGTTCCTTCCCTTCCTGCCCTCTCCCCAAGTTGTGTGTGGCTTTTAGTTTTCGTTCTTTATGGTTTTGTACTTCCTTCTCCAGCTTCCTGGGCGTTTGGTGACTGTCGGCAAGAAGCGTGCCGCTCACCTGGGCCTGAGCGATGGATTCCGGGTGGCTGTGGATGAAGGGCCCGAGGGTGGGCAGTCCGCCTCTCGCGTACATCTACGTATTGTGGGCGGCCATCGTTTGGGCTGGCCGCCTGGCTAAGATGTTTGCCGCGCAAGAGTTGCTGCAGGCGGGCAAATCGGCACCGAATGGATTTTGTCTGTTGCCCGTCGATCCAGCCACCGTCGACGTCTAAGTTTTGGCGAGGCGTGTCCGCGGGAGGTAATAAAAGCTTTGAGCAGCATTTGCACAATAAAGATTTAACATGGGGATATCAACTCCGTCTCGTGCGTCTCACTGAGGGGAAATAGTTCTGCAAGTTCAAACGGCGTCTCCCCGGGGTGTAAGTATTGCGGAGCGTGTCAGTCTCTTTAACAGCGTTCTAGAGCTAGAGAAAGACTCGCCCAGTCATTTGAAGCGTGACGCTGGATCCAGCACGCAGTCTCCTGCGTCGTGTAGGAAGCTAGCTCTTAGCTTTTTGGAAGGGGTACGCAAACGCACGTAAAGCTGGTGTAGGCTGCTGCTGAAACTTCAGAAAATACCGTACGTGACGCTCCAGGCGTTGCTCACAAAGGGTGCTTTGGGCACAGCGCAACGTGTTGGAAGCATCCGCCTCCCGTTGGAGCGCTTTATCAGTGGCCGTGGGCTAAGGCCCCGTTGGTATCCCTTTTCTGGAGAGGAGGGATATGGTGGGAGCAAGCAATTGGCCTGAATGGCAGGTGCGGTGCTGTGGGAGCACTGCTCGGCAGTAGCCAAACCACGGGTGCCTTATCAACACCCTTCTAGCTACGACTACAAAGCACAGCGCTACGAGGGCTGCTACGGGGAAAGTTGCCTCCATCCATCCCAGCCAGACCCAAACCCAGACCCAAACCCAAACCGATGCTACAGCACAGGGATGCAGCCAACTTCATCTTTCTTTAACGGCTATTAAATACAGGGAGATTGGGCGTGGGCGTGCAGGCCTAGCCTTTGTTGCCCTGGAACGCTACGTTACCCGGGCACCTGAGACGCCCACCGTGAGGAGTCCTCCTCCCTTCAATAGCCCCGAGCGGTCAGGTGAAGTTTGGTGATGGGGGTGTGTCAGTAACCCCAGAGCTTCACCCTTATTTAATCTTCCCCCGGGAGGAGGTGGAAAGGATTGACCTGAAGGAGGTGGAAAGGGGCACGTGATGTTTCCTTGAAACTGCACTGGTGCAGTGTTTGCTTACTGAAGAGTGGAGCTAGGTAAGGTCTCTCGTTCTGTCCGTGTGAAATGCCTCAGGTATCTAGAAAGAGTTCCCGCTCCGGGGGGGGCAGGGGAATTTTGAAGCAGCTAGCTGTGGCTTATACGTTCAGAGAGACTGCCTGAAGACCATAGGTTTTAGAAGCCTGTGGCGCCTGGTGGAACTGACGTCTCGCCTCGCAGGCAACATTGCCGACGCTTTGCTCCAAAGCAGAGAGAGCAAAGGGTTATTAAACAGTGATCCACTGAAGAATCGTAGAATCCTAGAGCAGCCTGGGTGGGAAGGGGCCTCGAAAGATCACCTGGTACAACCTGTTGCTGGAAAGGGAGCCTAGATGAGAGATGACATATTGCACAATAATAGCATCAACAATTGCAAGTCAGGGGCTTCTAGAAAAATAAGGTTGGAAGCAAGCTTCCAGGTATCGCCTGATGTAGGCCCCTGTCCCAAGACAGAATAAACTCTACCTATGTTATTTCTGACAGCTGTCTGTCAGCCTCTCCTAAATAATCTGAGAGTTTTGCTACGGCTCTGAGTGTCATTCATAGATTTTACGACGCAGGGACTTAATTTCTCCCACAGACACCTTCCAAAATGTAAAAGTGTTACTTCTGACACTTGGAGATGCAGTTGTCGTTTTCTTATTAAAACCCCAAAACAACAAACGACAAGAACCTCACCCCCTCCCCGCCCCGCCCCCAAAATCGCAAACCCTTGTTTCTCGCTCACTGACTAGAAGGTGGATTAGCTGAAAACAACCTAAGGATTTTAGATGTAATCACCTTCCCTGCTTTGTTAGACCTCTGGCTTTGGTAGAGTCGCTACCTGTGTTTAATTGCAATCACATTCAAGGCTTATTAAAGCGTGGGAATATTTAAATATTATGACGTAGTTGGAATGCTTGAAAGGTGCCAAACGCGATTATTTTGTGACTGTGTTCCTCGTAAGGAAACTTGATTGGTCAGCAGGAGAAACGACATTTATTCATAGATCCGTTTACAGCTGTGAAGGAATGACAGAAATCGTTTGGAAAACGGGAATAAAGCCCCCCGTAGTCTATTGGAGCAGAGGTGAAATTTGCCATTGACACGGTTAGGCAGCAATGCGCGTAGAAGTCGATTGCTTGAAACAAATGCTGTTGCCCTTTCAGAGGAAACGTCTTAGGGCAGAAGCGCTGTGGACGACTTAGCCGAGAACTGCGCATGCAGGGACAGCCACGCGTCAGGCCGGTTTGAGCTGCACCATCCCCAGGGCTGCAGGACACCACAGACCACCCTCGGGCGAGCTTTGGCGACAGCCGCCTACTGTTCTAGGGGCCCCTACCCAGCTTGGCGCAAATCCTATCTTGATCCGCCCTCCAGCCCTCAAGCCACCAGTGCCGGACACACACTTTGTACTTTATTTTCTCCCAGGAGGCGTGCAGCTTCTAGCCGTCTGCAGCTGAAGCGGGGCTTTCAGGCAACCGTTGAGAGCAACTTCTGTTGGTTGTGCGAAACGTTCTGGAATATTAACACCCGGCCCATTCTGGCCTGGCCTGGCCTGGCCTGGGCCGGCTCGGCTCGGCTCGGTCCGGCCGGGCCCGGCCCGGCCAAAGCAGTCATTTGACTGGAGGGAGCAGCACCAAAAAGCCGCCAGCACGTCTGGGGTGGACTTGACGAGAAAGAGTACTTCTAGCCAGAGCGGCCTCTTCTGAGCCCTCGTTGAGCGCCCATCGCGTCGCGGCACTAGGCGGCACAGATCCCGCCGCGGCGGCACGCCCAACGTCTTCTGCTTCCGTCCCCGGCTCGGATCCCTCCGCGCCCCGCGGCAACGCAAACTCCTGAGCCCCGGCAAGCGCCAGGTCGACGAGGGCGGGCCCGCCAAGGGTCAAGCGGAAACGACAGGCGAGACAGCCAATCGAGACGCGGGATCGGCCGGCAGATATCGGGCGAGCCAATGGGCGCCGCGGAGGGCCTGGCCGAGTGGAGGAAGCGCGGGGGCGACGGCGGGCCTCGTCGCGGCCGAGGAGATTTTCGGGGCGCGGGCCGTCCAGCCCGGTGGTGTCTTCGGGAAGGTCATCGGAAGGCGTTCCCCCGCCTACGTCATCGACGAGGAGGTAGCGGCGGCTTTGCTCTGTGCGCGGTTCCTCTTCCCTTGCCCCCCTGCCCCGCCCCCCGCGCTCGTAGGCACGCTGAGCCGAGGACCCGTTGCGCGGTGCCCGGGAAGGCGGCAGGGCGGGAGGCGGCGTTGCTGCGGGTGGGTGGAGGGACGGGGCCTCTCTGGGTTGTGGCGCGCTCTCCTGCACCGTCCCGAAAACATCGCGCTTAGGAAATGATCAACCCAAAGGAAAACGCCCGGGAGGTCACCGATGTGAAGTACTAGGCCGTCTCCTTGCCCCCATCATCTTGCGGGCCGAATGCCTCTTCTGGAGGGGGCTCTGTAAAGATGTTGTATTTTGTCTATGGAAAGTATTAATAGCGCGTAAGAAAAATCAACGTTTCGGCTTGCGTTTGGGGTATCGGGCAATCTGCTTCTGTGGGAGTTCTGTGGGGCCCATGGATTTGCTTAAGCTGTTGCCTTTCTCTGGAGCCAATTGCAGTTTAACTCTTTACTCTTCCTCCAGCGCCTTGTGTTCCTCGATCTTTCACCCCACGCCCCGCCGCTTTTCCTGGTCATGCCCGAGGAGCCAATTATCAGGTTATCTAAAGCAGAAGACTCTGGCCAATCCGTAAGTACCGTGGAAGGTTTCTGTACGCTAAACCGTACCGGTAATTAGTTCCTAATTGACTATAGACTCTTTCCCATCCCCCCTTTTCTTCTTGATAGGGCACAGTAGGCTATTTTGGGGGTTCTGGTGCTACAGTTCCAAGCCTCTAGCTTGGAACGGAGCTGAGCTTTTTGACTCAAAGTAGCCGTATAAAGCAACGCTCATCCCTGGCGTACGCGCTTCCGGTGCAAAATGCAGCGTTGTTTTGGAGCGCAGTCTGTTGCCTGCTGTCGTGGTTTAGAGTAAGAGTAGCAGTAGCTTGTCTAATCTGGAGGAGAGGGCTTGGGGTTTTGGCAGATCAGGGGCGAGGAAGGGCAAAGCTGGTTGAGAGGTGCTGGGTGCTTCCCCTTTTAGCCCTAGAAGTCAATTTCAAAGACTCTGTAGACCCATGCAAAAGGCAGCCTAAAGTTTGTTTCCCACCAGAGTCGCTTATGTTGCCCAAAGATACAACGGAGGTGGGGGTGGGCGCTTCAAGCTGGAGACAAACGCAGCTTCTGAGGCTGTTTTGAAGTGCTTGGAAAACACTGCATAGCTTTTTCCCCACCCCCATAGCGTGCATGATCGGCCTTTGTGGCTTTGCGTGGACGATGTCAGTTGGAGGCGGGTGGGCGGCCGGCTGGCCGGCCAGTAATTTGAAGCACAGGGGTTGAATTGGTAGGAAGGGGCTAACTGGTTTCTCTGGGTGGTTCTCTTGCTTTCGTTCCTTCCCTTCCTGCCCTCTCCCCAAGTTGTGTGTGGCTTTTAGTTTTCGTTCTTTATGGTTTTGTACTTCCTTCTCCAGCTTCCTGGGCGTTTGGTGACTGTCGGCAAGAAGCGTGCCGCTCACCTGGGCCTGAGCGATGGATTCCGGGTGGCTGTGGATGAAGGGCCCGAGGGTGGGCAGTCCGCCTCTCGCGTACATCTACGTATTGTGGGCGGCCATCGTTTGGGCTGGCCGCCTGGCTAAGATGTTTGCCGCGCAAGAGTTGCTGCAGGCGGGCAAATCGGCACCGAATGGATTTGTCTGTTGCCCGTCGATCCAGCCACCGTCGACGTCTAAGTTTTGGCGAGGCGTGTCCGCGGGAGGTAATAAAAGCTTTGAGCAGCATTTGCACAATAAAGATTTAACATGGGGATATCAACTCCGTCTCGTGCGTCTCACTGAGGGGAAATAGTTCTGCAAGTTCAAACGGCGTCTCCCCGGGGTGTAAGTATTGCGGAGCGTGTCAGTCTCTTTAACAGCGTTCTAGAGCTAGAGAAAGACTCGCCCAGTCATTTGAAGCGTGACGCTGGATCCAGCACGCAGTCTCCTGCGTCGTGTAGGAAGCTAGCTCTTAGCTTTTTGGAAGGGGTACGCAAACGCACGTAAAGCTGGTGTAGGCTGCTGCTGAAACTTCAGAAAATACCGTACGTGACGCTCCAGGCGTTGCTCACAAAGGGTGCTTTGGGCACAGCGCAACGTGTTGGAAGCATCCGCCTCCCGTTGGAGCGCTTTATCAGTGGCCGTGGGCTAAGGCCCCGTTGGTATCCCTTTTCTGGAGAGGAGGGATATGGTGGGAGCAAGCAATTGGCCTGAATGGCAGGTGCGGTGCTGTGGGAGCACTGCTCGGCAGTAGCCAAACCACGGGTGCCTTATCAACACCCTTCTAGCTACGACTACAAAGCACAGCGCTACGAGGGCTGCTACGGGGAAAGTTGCCTCCATCCATCCCAGCCAGACCCAAACCCAGACCCAAACCCAAACCGATGCTACAGCACAGGGATGCAGCCAACTTCATCTTTCTTTAACGGCTATTAAATACAGGGAGATTGGGCGTGGGCGTGCAGGCCTAGCCTTTGTTGCCCTGGAACGCTACGTTACCCGGGCACCTGAGACGCCCACCGTGAGGAGTCCTCCTCCCTTCAATAGCCCCGAGCGGTCAGGTGAAGTTTGGTGATGGGGGTGTGTCAGTAACCCCAGAGCTTCACCCTTATTTAATCTTCCCCGGGAGGAGGTGGAAAGGATTGACCTGAAGGAGGTGGAAAGGGGCACGTGATGTTTCCTTGAAACTGCACTGGTGCAGTGTTTGCTTACTGAAGAGTGGAGCTAGGTAAGGTCTCTCGTTCTGTCCGTGTGAAATGCCTCAGGTATCTAGAAAGAGTTCCCGCTCCGGGGGGCAGGGGAATTTTGAAGCAGCTAGCTGTGGCTTATACGTTCAGAGAGACTGCCTGAAGACCATAGGTTTTAGAAGCCTGTGGCGCCTGGTGGAACTGACGTCTCGCCTCGCAGGCAACATTGCCGACGCTTTGCTCCAAAGCAGAGAGAGCAAAGGGTTATTAAACAGTGATCCACTGAAGAATCGTAGAATCCTAGAGCAGCCTGGGTGGGAAGGGGCCTCGAAAGATCACCTGGTACAACCTGTTGCTGGAAAGGGAGCCTAGATGAGAGATGACATATTGCACAATAATAGCATCAACAATTGCAAGTCAGGGGCTTCTAGAAAAATAAGGTTGGAAGCAAGCTTCCAGGTATCGCCTGATGTAGGCCCCTGTCCCAAGACAGAATAAACTCTACCTATGTTATTTCTGACAGCTGTCTGTCAGCCTCTCCTAAATAATCTGAGAGTTTTGCTACGGCTCTGAGTGTCATTCATAGATTTTACGACGCAGGGACTTAATTTCTCCCACAGACACCTTCCAAAATGTAAAAGTGTTACTTCTGACACTTGGAGATGCAGTTGTCGTTTTCTTATTAAAACCCCCAAAACAACAAACGACAAGAACCTCACCCCCCCCCGCCCCGCCCCCAAAATCGCAAACCCTTGTTTCTCGCTCACTGACTAGAAGGTGGATTAGCTGAAAACAACCTAAGGATTTTAGATGTAATCACCTTCCCTGCTTTGTTAGACCTCTGGCTTTGGTAGAGTCGCTACCTGTGTTTAATTGCAATCACATTCAAGGCTTATTAAAGCGTGGGAATATTTAAATATTATGACGTAGTTGGAATGCTTGAAAGGTGCCAAACGCGATTATTTTGTGACTGTGTTCCTCGTAAGGAAACTTGATTGGTCAGCAGGAGAAACGACATTTATTCATAGATCCGTTTACAGCTGTGAAGGAATGACAGAAATCGTTTGGAAAACGGGAATAAAGCCCCCCGTAGTCTATTGGAGCAGAGGTGAAATTTGCCATTGACACGGTTAGGCAGCAATGCGCGTAGAAGTCGATTGCTTGAAACAAATGCTGTTGCCCTTTCAGAGGAAACGTCTTAGGGCAGAAGCGCTGTGGACGACTTAGCCGAGAACTGCGCATGCAGGGACAGCCACGCGTCAGGCCGGTTTGAGCTGCACCATCCCCAGGGCTGCAGGACACCACAGACCACCCTCGGGCGAGCTTTGGCGACAGCCGCCTACTGTTCTAGGGGCCCCTACCCAGCTTGGCGCAAATCCTATCTTGATCCGCCCTCCAGCCCTCAAGCCACCAGTGCCGGACACACACTTTGTACTTTATTTTCTCCCAGGAGGCGTGCAGCTTCTAGCCGTCTGCAGCTGAAGCGGGGCTTTCAGGCAACCGTTGAGAGCAACTTCTGTTGGTTGTGCGAAACGTTCTGGAATATTAACACCCGGCCCATTCTGGCCTGGCCTGGCCTGGCCTGGGGGCTCGGCTCGGCTCGGTCCGGCCGGGCCCGGCCCGGCCAAAGCAGTCATTTGACTGGAGGGAGCAGCACCAAAAAGCCGCCAGCACGTCTGGGGTGGACTTGACGAGAAAGAGTACTTCTAGCCAGAGCGGCCTCTTCTGAGCCCTCGTTGAGCGCCCATCGCGTCGCGGCACTAGGCGGCACAGATCCCGCCGCGGCGGCACGCCCAACGTCTTCTGCTTCCGTCCCCGGCTCGGATCCCTCCGCGCCCCGCGGCAACGCAAACTCCCTGAGCCCCGGCAAGCGCCAGGTCGACGAGGGCGGGCCCGCCAAGGGTCAAGCGGAAACGACAGGCGAGACAGCCAATCGAGACGCGGGATCGGCCGGCAGATATCGGGCGAGCCAATGGGCGCCGCGGAGGGCCTGGCCGAGTGGAGGAAGCGCGGGGGCGACGGCGGGCCTCGTCGCGGCCGAGGAGATTTTCGGGGCGCGGGCCGTCCAGCCCGGTGGTGTCTTCGGGAAGGTCATCGGAAGGCGTTCCCCCGCCTACGTCATCGACGAGGAGGTAGCGGCGGCTTTGCTCTGTGCGCGGTTCCTCTTCCCTTGCCCCCCTGCCCCGCCCCCCGCGCTCGTAGGCACGCTGAGCCGAGGACCCGTTGCGCGGTGCCCGGGAAGGCGGCAGGGCGGGAGGCGGCGTTGCTGCGGGTGGGTGGAGGGACGGGGCCTCTCTGGGTTGTGGCGCGCTCTCCTGCACCGTCCCGAAAACATCGCGCTTAGGAAATGATCAACCCAAAGGAAAACGCCCGGGAGGTCACCGATGTGAAGTACTAGGCCGTCTCCTTGCCCCCATCATCTTGCGGGCCGAATGCCTCTTCTGGAGGGGGCTCTGTAAAGATGTTGTATTTTGTCTATGGAAAGTATTAATAGCGCGTAAGAAAAATCAACGTTTCGGCTTGCGTTTGGGGTATCGGGCAATCTGCTTCTGTGGGAGTTCTGTGGGGCCCATGGATTTGCTTAAGCTGTTGCCTTTCTCTGGAGCCAATTGCAGTTTAACTCTTTACTCTTCCTCCAGCGCCTTGTGTTCCTCGATCTTTCACCCCACGCCCCGCCGCTTTTCCTGGTCATGCCCGAGGAGCCAATTATCAGGTTATCTAAAGCAGAAGACTCTGGCCAATCCGTAAGTACCGTGGAAGGTTTCTGTACGCTAAACCGTACCGGTAATTAGTTCCTAATTGACTATAGACTCTTTCCCATCCCCCCTTTTCTTCTTGATAGGGCACAGTAGGCTATTTTGGGGGTTCTGGTGCTACAGTTCCAAGCCTCTAGCTTGGAACGGAGCTGAGCTTTTTGACTCAAAGTAGCCGTATAAAGCAACGCTCATCCCTGGCGTACGCGCTTCCGGTGCAAAATGCAGCGTTGTTTTGGAGCGCAGTCTGTTGCCTGCTGTCGTGGTTTAGAGTAAGAGTAGCAGTAGCTTGTCTAATCTGGAGGAGAGGGCTTGGGGTTTTGGCAGATCAGGGGCGAGGAAGGGCAAAGCTGGTTGAGAGGTGCTGGGTGCTTCCCCTTTTAGCCCTAGAAGTCAATTTCAAAGACTCTGTAGACCCATGCAAAAGGCAGCCTAAAGTTTGTTTCCCACCAGAGTCGCTTATGTTGCCCAAAGATACAACGGAGGTGGGGGTGGGCGCTTCAAGCTGGAGACAAACGCAGCTTCTGAGGCTGTTTTGAAGTGCTTGGAAAACACTGCATAGCTTTTTTCCCCACCCCCATAGCGTGCATGATCGGCCTTTGTGGCTTTGCGTGGACGATGTCAGTTGGAGGCGGGTGGGCGGCCGGCTGGCCGGCCAGTAATTTGAAGCACAGGGGTTGAATTGGTAGGAAGGGGCTAACTGGTTTCTCTGGGTGGTTCTCTTGCTTTCGTTCCTTCCCTTCCTGCCCTCTCCCCAAGTTGTGTGTGGCTTTTAGTTTTCGTTCTTTATGGTTTTGTACTTCCTTCTCCAGCTTCCTGGGCGTTTGGTGACTGTCGGCAAGAAGCGTGCCGCTCACCTGGGCCTGAGCGATGGATTCCGGGTGGCTGTGGATGAAGGGCCCGAGGGTGGGCAGTCCGCCTCTCGCGTACATCTACGTATTGTGGGCGGCCATCGTTTGGGCTGGCCGCCTGGCTAAGATGTTTGCCGCGCAAGAGTTGCTGCAGGCGGGCAAATCGGCACCGAATGGATTTTGTCTGTTGCCCGTCGATCCAGCCACCGTCGACGTCTAAGTTTTGGCGAGGCGTGTCCGCGGGGAGGTAATAAAAGCTTTGAGCAGCATTTGCACAATAAAGATTTAACATGGGGATATCAACTCCGTCTCGTGCGTCTCACTGAGGGGAAATAGTTCTGCAAGTTCAAACGGCGTCTCCCCGGGGTGTAAGTATTGCGGAGCGTGTCAGTCTCTTTAACAGCGTTCTAGAGCTAGAGAAAGACTCGCCCAGTCATTTGAAGCGTGACGCTGGATCCAGCACGCAGTCTCCTGCGTCGTGTAGGAAGCTAGCTCTTAGCTTTTTGGAAGGGGTACGCAAACGCACGTAAAGCTGGTGTAGGCTGCTGCTGAAACTTCAGAAAATACCGTACGTGACGCTCCAGGCGTTGCTCACAAAGGGTGCTTTGGGCACAGCGCAACGTGTTGGAAGCATCCGCCTCCCGTTGGAGCGCTTTATCAGTGGCCGTGGGCTAAGGCCCCGTTGGTATCCCTTTTCTGGAGAGGAGGGATATGGTGGGAGCAAGCAATTGGCCTGAATGGCAGGTGCGGTGCTGTGGGAGCACTGCTCGGCAGTAGCCAAACCACGGGTGCCTTATCAACACCCTTCTAGCTACGACTACAAAGCACAGCGCTACGAGGGCTGCTACGGGGAAAGTTGCCTCCATCCATCCCAGCCAGACCCAAACCCAGACCCAAACCCAAACCGATGCTACAGCACAGGGATGCAGCCAACTTCATCTTTCTTTAACGGCTATTAAATACAGGGAGATTGGGCGTGGGCGTGCAGGCCTAGCCTTTGTTGCCCTGGAACGCTACGTTACCCGGGCACCTGAGACGCCCACCGTGAGGAGTCCTCCTCCCTTCAATAGCCCCGAGCGGTCAGGTGAAGTTTGGTGATGGGGGTGTGTCAGTAACCCCAGAGCTTCACCCTTATTTAATCTTCCCCGGGAGGAGGTGGAAAGGATTGACCTGAAGGAGGTGGAAAGGGGCACGTGATGTTTCCTTGAAACTGCACTGGTGCAGTGTTTGCTTACTGAAGAGTGGAGCTAGGTAAGGTCTCGTTCTGTCCGTGTGAAATGCCTCAGGTATCTAGAAAGAGTTCCCGCTCCGGGGGGCAGGGGAATTTTGAAGCAGCTAGCTGTGGCTTATACGTTCAGAGAGACTGCCTGAAGACCATAGGTTTTAGAAGCCTGTGGCGCCTGGTGGAACTGACGTCTCGCCTCGCAGGCAACATTGCCGACGCTTTGCTCCAAAGCAGAGAGAGCAAAGGGTTATTAAACAGTGATCCACTGAAGAATCGTAGAATCCTAGAGCAGCCTGGGTGGGAAGGGGCCTCGAAAGATCACCTGGTACAACCTGTTGCTGGAAAGGAGCCTAGATGAGAGATGACATATTGCACAATAATAGCATCAACAATTGCAAGTCAGGGGCTTCTAGAAAAATAAGGTTGGAAGCAAGCTTCCAGGTATCGCCTGATGTAGGCCCCTGTCCCAAGACAGAATAAACTCTACCTATGTTATTTCTGACAGCTGTCTGTCAGCCTCTCCTAAATAATCTGAGAGTTTTGCTACGGCTCTGAGTGTCATTCATAGATTTTACGACGCAGGGACTTAATTTCTCCCACAGACACCTTCCAAAATGTAAAAGTGTTACTTCTGACACTTGGAGATGCAGTTGTCGTTTTCTTATTAAAACCCCCAAAACAACAAACGACAAGAACCTCACCCCCCCCCCGCCCCGCCCCCAAAATCGCAAACCCTTGTTTCTCGCTCACTGACTAGAAGGTGGATTAGCTGAAAACAACCTAAGGATTTTAGATGTAATCACCTTCCCTGCTTTGTTAGACCTCTGGCTTTGGTAGAGTCGCTACCTGTGTTTAATTGCAATCACATTCAAGGCTTATTAAAGCGTGGGAATATTTAAATATTATGACGTAGTTGGAATGCTTGAAAGGTGCCAAACGCGATTATTTTGTGACTGTGTTCCTCGTAAGGAAACTTGATTGGTCAGCAGGAGAAACGACATTTATTCATAGATCCGTTTACAGCTGTGAAGGAATGACAGAAATCGTTTGGAAAACGGGAATAAAGCCCCCCGTAGTCTATTGGAGCAGAGGTGAAATTTGCCATTGACACGGTTAGGCAGCAATGCGCGTAGAAGTCGATTGCTTGAAACAAATGCTGTTGCCCTTTCAGAGGAAACGTCTTAGGGCAGAAGCGCTGTGGACGACTTAGCCGAGAACTGCGCATGCAGGGACAGCCACGCGTCAGGCCGGTTTGAGCTGCACCATCCCCAGGGCTGCAGGACACCACAGACCACCCTCGGGCGAGCTTTGGCGACAGCCGCCTACTGTTCTAGGGGCCCCTACCCAGCTTGGCGCAAATCCTATCTTGATCCGCCCTCCAGCCCTCAAGCCACCAGTGCCGGACACACACTTTGTACTTTATTTTCTCCCAGGAGGCGTGCAGCTTCTAGCCGTCTGCAGCTGAAGCGGGGCTTTCAGGCAACCGTTGAGAGCAACTTCTGTTGGTTGTGCGAAACGTTCTGGAATATTAACACCCGGCCCATTCTGGCCTGGCCTGGCCTGGGCCGGCTCGGCTCGGTCCGGCCGGGCCCGGCCCGGCCAAAGCAGTCATTTGACTGGAGGGAGCAGCACCAAAAAGCCGCCAGCACGTCTGGGGTGGACTTGACGAGAAAGAGTACTTCTAGCCAGAGCGGCCTCTTCTGAGCCCTCGTTGAGCGCCCATCGCGTCGCGGCACTAGGCGGCACAGATCCCGCCGCGGCGGCACGCCCAACGTCTTCTGCTTCCGTCCCCGGCTCGGATCCCTCCGCGCCCCGCGGCAACGCAAACTCCCTGAGCCCCGGCAAGCGCCAGGTCGACGAGGGCGGGCCCGCCAAGGGTCAAGCGGAAACGACAGGCGAGACAGCCAATCGAGACGCGGGATCGGCCGGCAGATATCGGGCGAGCCAATGGGCGCCGCGGAGGGCCTGGCCGAGTGGAGGAAGCGCGGGGGCGACGGCGGGCCTCGTCGCGGCCGAGGAGATTTTCGGGGCGCGGGCCGTCCAGCCCGGTGGTGTCTTCGGGAAGGTCATCGGAAGGCGTTCCCCCGCCTACGTCATCGACGAGGAGGTAGCGGCGGCTTTGCTCTGTGCGCGGTTCCTCTTCCCTTGCCCCCCTGCCCCGCCCCCCGCGCTCGTAGGCACGCTGAGCCGAGGACCCGTTGCGCGGTGCCCGGGAAGGCGGCAGGGCGGGAGGCGGCGTTGCTGCGGGTGGGTGGAGGGACGGGGCCTCTCTGGGTTGTGGCGCGCTCTCCTGCACCGTCCCGAAAACATCGCGCTTAGGAAATGATCAACCCAAAGGAAAACGCCCGGGAGGTCACCGATGTGAAGTACTAGGCCGTCTCCTTGCCCCCATCATCTTGCGGGCCGAATGCCTCTTCTGGAGGGGGCTCTGTAAAGATGTTGTATTTTGTCTATGGAAAGTATTAATAGCGCGTAAGAAAAATCAACGTTTCGGCTTGCGTTTGGGGTATCGGGCAATCTGCTTCTGTGGGAGTTCTGTGGGGCCCATGGATTTGCTTAAGCTGTTGCCTTTCTCTGGAGCCAATTGCAGTTTAACTCTTTACTCTTCCTCCAGCGCCTTGTGTTCCTCGATCTTTCACCCCACGCCCCGCCGCTTTTCCTGGTCATGCCCGAGGAGCCAATTATCAGGTTATCTAAAGCAGAAGACTCTGGCCAATCCGTAAGTACCGTGGAAGGTTTCTGTACGCTAAACCGTACCGGTAATTAGTTCCTAATTGACTATAGACTCTTTCCCATCCCCCCTTTTCTTCTTGATAGGGCACAGTAGGCTATTTTGGGGGTTCTGGTGCTACAGTTCCAAGCCTCTAGCTTGGAACGGAGCTGAGCTTTTTTGACTCAAAGTAGCCGTATAAAGCAACGCTCATCCCTGGCGTACGCGCTTCCGGTGCAAAATGCAGCGTTGTTTTGGAGCGCAGTCTGTTGCCTGCTGTCGTGGTTTAGAGTAAGAGTAGCAGTAGCTTGTCTAATCTGGAGGAGAGGGCTTGGGGTTTTGGCAGATCAGGGGCGAGGAAGGGCAAAGCTGGTTGAGAGGTGCTGGGTGCTTCCCCTTTTAGCCCTAGAAGTCAATTTCAAAGACTCTGTAGACCCATGCAAAAGGCAGCCTAAAGTTTGTTTCCCACCAGAGTCGCTTATGTTGCCCAAAGATACAACGGAGGTGGGGGGGTGGGCGCTTCAAGCTGGAGACAAACGCAGCTTCTGAGGCTGTTTTGAAGTGCTTGGAAAACACTGCATAGCTTTTTTCCCCACCCCCATAGCGTGCATGATCGGCCTTTGTGGCTTTGCGTGGACGATGTCAGTTGGAGGCGGGTGGGCGGCCGGCTGGCCGGCCAGTAATTTGAAGCACAGGGGTTGAATTGGTAGGAAGGGGCTAACTGGTTTCTCTGGGTGGTTCTCTTGCTTTCGTTCCTTCCCTTCCTGCCCTCTCCCCAAGTTGTGTGTGGCTTTTAGTTTTCGTTCTTTATGGTTTTGTACTTCCTTCTCCAGCTTCCTGGGCGTTTGGTGACTGTCGGCAAGAAGCGTGCCGCTCACCTGGGCCTGAGCGATGGATTCCGGGTGGCTGTGGATGAAGGGCCCGAGGGTGGGCAGTCCGCCTCTCGCGTACATCTACGTATTGTGGGCGGCCATCGTTTGGGCTGGCCGCCTGGCTAAGATGTTTGCCGCGCAAGAGTTGCTGCAGGCGGGCAAATCGGCACCGAATGGATTTCGTCTGTTGCCCGTCGATCCAGCCACCGTCGACGTCTAAGTTTTGGCGAGGCGTGTCCGCGGGAGGTAATAAAAGCTTTGAGCAGCATTTGCACAATAAAGATTTAACATGGGGATATCAACTCCGTCTCGTGCGTCTCACTGAGGGGAAATAGTTCTGCAAGTTCAAACGGCGTCTCCCCGGGGTGTAAGTATTGCGGAGCGTGTCAGTCTCTTTAACAGCGTTCTAGAGCTAGAGAAAGACTCGCCCAGTCATTTGAAGCGTGACGCTGGATCCAGCACGCAGTCTCCTGCGTCGTGTAGGAAGCTAGCTCTTAGCTTTTTGGAAGGGGTACGCAAACGCACGTAAAGCTGGTGTAGGCTGCTGCTGAAACTTCAGAAAATACCGTACGTGACGCTCCAGGCGTTGCTCACAAAGGGTGCTTTGGGCACAGCGCAACGTGTTGGAAGCATCCGCCTCCCGTTGGAGCGCTTTATCAGTGGCCGTGGGCTAAGGCCCCGTTGGTATCCCTTTTCTGGAGAGGAGGGATATGGTGGGAGCAAGCAATTGGCCTGAATGGCAGGTGCGGTGCTGTGGGAGCACTGCTCGGCAGTAGCCAAACCACGGGTGCCTTATCAACACCCTTCTAGCTACGACTACAAAGCACAGCGCTACGAGGGCTGCTACGGGGAAAGTTGCCTCCATCCATCCCAGCCAGACCCAAACCCAGACCCAAACCCAAACCGATGCTACAGCACAGGGATGCAGCCAACTTCATCTTTCTTTAACGGCTATTAAATACAGGGAGATTGGGCGTGGGCGTGCAGGCCTAGCCTTTGTTGCCCTGGAACGCTACGTTACCCGGGCACCTGAGACGCCCACCGTGAGGAGTCCTCCTCCCTTCAATAGCCCCGAGCGGTCAGGTGAAGTTTGGTGATGGGGGTGTGTCAGTAACCCCAGAGCTTCACCCTTATTTAATCTTCCCCCGGGAGGAGGTGGAAAGGATTGACCTGAAGGAGGTGGAAAGGGGCACGTGATGTTTCCTTGAAACTGCACTGGTGCAGTGTTTGCTTACTGAAGAGTGGAGCTAGGTAAGGTCTCTCGTTCTGTCCGTGTGAAATGCCTCAGGTATCTAGAAAGAGTTCCCGCTCCGGGGGGGGCAGGGGAATTTTGAAGCAGCTAGCTGTGGCTTATACGTTCAGAGAGACTGCCTGAAGACCATAGGTTTTAGAAGCCTGTGGCGCCTGGTGGAACTGACGTCTCGCCTCGCAGGCAACATTGCCGACGCTTTGCTCCAAAGCAGAGAGAGCAAAGGGTTATTAAACAGTGATCCACTGAAGAATCGTAGAATCCTAGAGCAGCCTGGGTGGGAAGGGGCCTCGAAAGATCACCTGGTACAACCTGTTGCTGGAAAGGGAGCCTAGATGAGAGATGACATATTGCACAATAATAGCATCAACAATTGCAAGTCAGGGGCTTCTAGAAAAATAAGGTTGGAAGCAAGCTTCCAGGTATCGCCTGATGTAGGCCCCTGTCCCAAGACAGAATAAACTCTACCTATGTTATTTCTGACAGCTGTCTGTCAGCCTCTCCTAAATAATCTGAGAGTTTTGCTACGGCTCTGAGTGTCATTCATAGATTTTACGACGCAGGGACTTAATTTCTCCCACAGACACCTTCCAAAATGTAAAAGTGTTACTTCTGACACTTGGAGATGCAGTTGTCGTTTTCTTATTAAAACCCCAAAACAACAAACGACAAGAACCTCACCCCCCCTCCCCCGCCCCGCCCCCAAAATCGCAAACCCTTGTTTCTCGCTCACTGACTAGAAGGTGGATTAGCTGAAAACAACCTAAGGATTTTAGATGTAATCACCTTCCCTGCTTTGTTAGACCTCTGGCTTTGGTAGAGTCGCTACCTGTGTTTAATTGCAATCACATTCAAGGCTTATTAAAGCGTGGGAACATTCAAATATTATGACGTAGTTGGAATGCTTGCAAGGTGCCAAACGCGATTATTTTGTGACTGTGTTCCTCGTAAGGAAACTTGATTGGTCAGCAGGAGAAACGACATTTATTCATAGATCCGTTTACAGCTGTGAAGGAATGACAGAAATCGTTTGGAAAACGGGAATAAAGCCCCCCGTAGTCTATTGGAGCAGAGGTGAAATTTGCCATTGACACGGTTAGGCAGCAATGCGCGTAGAAGTCGATTGCTTGAAACAAATGCTGTTGCCCTTTCAGAGGAAACGTCTTAGGGCAGAAGCGCTGTGGACGACTTAGCCGAGAACTGCGCATGCAGGGACAGCCACGCGTCAGGCCGGTTTGAGCTGCACCATCCCCAGGGCTGCAGGACACCACAGACCACCCTCGGGCGAGCTTTGGCGACAGCCGCCTACTGTTCTAGGGGCCCCTACCCAGCTTGGCGCAAATCCTATCTTGATCCGCCCTCCAGCCCTCAAGCCACCAGTGCCGGACACACACTTTGTACTTTATTTTCTCCCAGGAGGCGTGCAGCTTCTAGCCGTCTGCAGCTGAAGCGGGGCTTTCAGGCAACCGTTGAGAGCAACTTCTGTTGGTTGTGCGAAACGTTCTGGAATATTAACACCCGGCCCATTCTGGCCTGGCCTGGGCCGGCTCGGCTCGGTCCGGCCGGGCCCGGCCCGGCCAAAGCAGTCATTTGACTGGAGGGAGCAGCACCAAAAAGCCGCCAGCACGTCTGGGGTGGACTTGACGAGAAAGAGTACTTCTAGCCAGAGCGGCCTCTTCTGAGCCCTCGTTGAGCGCCCATCGCGTCGCGGCACTAGGCGGCACAGATCCCGCCGCGGCGGCACGCCCAACGTCTTCTGCTTCCGTCCCCGGCTCGGATCCCTCCGCGCCCCGCGGCAACGCAAACTCCCTGAGCCCCGGCAAGCGCCAGGTCGACGAGGGCGGGCCCGCCAAGGGTCAAGCGGAAACGACAGGCGAGACAGCCAATCGAGACGCGGGATCGGCCGGCAGATATCGGGCGAGCCAATGGGCGCCGCGGAGGGCCTGGCCGAGTGGAGGAAGCGCGGGGGCGACGGCGGGCCTCGTCGCGGCCGAGGAGATTTTCGGGGCGCGGGCCGTCCAGCCCGGTGGTGTCTTCGGGAAGGTCATCGGAAGGCGTTCCCCCGCCTACGTCATCGACGAGGAGGTAGCGGCGGCTTTGCTCTGTGCGCGGTTCCTCTTCCCTTGCCCCCCTGCCCCGCCCCCCGCGCTCGTAGGCACGCTGAGCCGAGGACCCGTTGCGCGGTGCCCGGGAAGGCGGCAGGGCGGGAGGCGGCGTTGCTGCGGGTGGGTGGAGGGACGGGGCCTCTCTGGGTTGTGGCGCGCTCTCCTGCACCGTCCCGAAAACATCGCGCTTAGGAAATGATCAACCCAAAGGAAAACGCCCGGGAGGTCACCGATGTGAAGTACTAGGCCGTCTCCTTGCCCCCATCATCTTGCGGGCCGAATGCCTCTTCTGGAGGGGGCTCTGTAAAGATGTTGTATTTTGTCTATGGAAAGTATTAATAGCGCGTAAGAAAAATCAACGTTTCGGCTTGCGTTTGGGGTATCGGGCAATCTGCTTCTGTGGGAGTTCTGTGGGGCCCATGGATTTGCTTAAGCTGTTGCCTTTCTCTGGAGCCAATTGCAGTTTAACTCTTTACTCTTCCTCCAGCGCCTTGTGTTCCTCGATCTTTCACCCCACGCCCCGCCGCTTTTCCTGGTCATGCCCGAGGAGCCAATTATCAGGTTATCTAAAGCAGAAGACTCTGGCCAATCCGTAAGTACCGTGGAAGGTTTCTGTACGCTAAACCGTACCGGTAATTAGTTCCTAATTGACTATAGACTCTTTCCCATCCCCCCTTTTCTTCTTGATAGGGCACAGTAGGCTATTTTGGGGGTTCTGGTGCTACAGTTCCAAGCCTCTAGCTTGGAACGGAGCTGAGCTTTTTGACTCAAAGTAGCTGTATAAAGCAACGCTCATCCCTGGCGTACGCGCTTCCGGTGCAAAATGCAGCGTTGTTTTGGAGCGCAGTCTGTTGCCTGCTGTCGTGGTTTAGAGTAAGAGTAGCAGTAGCTTGTCTAATCTGGAGGAGAGGGCTTGGGGGTTTTGGCAGATCAGGGGCGAGGAAGGGCAAAGCTGGTTGAGAGGTGCTGGGTGCTTCCCCTTTTAGCCCTAGAAGTCAATTTCAAAGACTCTGTAGACCCATGCAAAAGGCAGCCTAAAGTTTGTTTCCCACCAGAGTCGCTTATGTTGCCCAAAGATACAACGGAGGTGGGGGGGTGGGCGCTTCAAGCTGGAGACAAACGCAGCTTCTGAGGCTGTTTTGAAGTGCTTGGAAAACACTGCATAGCTTTTTTTCCCCACCCCCATAGCGTGCATGATCGGCCTTTGTGGCTTTGCGTGGACGATGTCAGTTGGAGGCGGGTGGGCGGCCGGCTGGCCGGCCAGTAATTTGAAGCACAGGGGTTGAATTGGTAGGAAGGGGCTAACTGGTTTCTCTGGGTGGTTCTCTTGCTTTCGTTCCTTCCCTTCCTGCCCTCTCCCCAAGTTGTGTGTGGCTTTTAGTTTTCGTTCTTTATGGTTTTGTACTTCCTTCTCCAGCTTCCTGGGCGTTTGGTGACTGTCGGCAAGAAGCGTGCCGCTCACCTGGGCCTGAGCGATGGATTCCGGGTGGCTGTGGATGAAGGGCCCGAGGGTGGGCAGTCCGCCTCTCGCGTACATCTACGTATTGTGGGCGGCCATCGTTTGGGCTGGCCGCCTGGCTAAGATGTTTGCCGCGCAAGAGTTGCTGCAGGCGGGCAAATCGGCACCGAATGGATTTCGTCTGTTGCCCGTCGATCCAGCCACCGTCGACGTCTAAGTTTTGGCGAGGCGTGTCCGCTGGAGGTAATAAAAGCTTTGAGCAGCATTTGCACAATAAAGATTTAACATGGGGATATCAACTCCGTCTCGTGCGTCTCACTGAGGGGAAATAGTTCTGCAAGTTCAAACGGCGTCTCCCCGGGGTGTAAGTATTGCGGAGCGTGTCAGTCTCTTTAACAGCGTTCTAGAGCTAGAGAAAGACTCGCCCAGTCATTTGAAGCGTGACGCTGGATCCAGCACGCAGTCTCCTGCGTCGTGTAGGAAGCTAGCTCTTAGCTTTTTGGTAAAAGGCTGCTGCTGAAACTTCAGCACGTAAAGCTGGTGTAACGTGTTGGAAGCATCCGCCTCCCGTTGGAGCGCTTTATCATTGATAGAGTTCCTGTTGCATCTGTTAGGTAAAAGTGTATGTGTATTTTGTCCCTCAGGGGAGGCTAAACGTGTCTGTGGGGTGGTTTCAGCTGAAGGTCCGGGTCACACTTATGGGGTAATGCAAGAGAATGGTGAAATGCAGTGTATTCCAGAAAGGAATTTAACTTTAGCTGAAGGAGTTTAATTTCAAACTGTTGTACAGCTACATCATGTCCAAAGGAAGAATCTACGAGGAATCTGCGGTGCACGAACCCTGAGATCCCTGAGAGCCCTGAGTCATCCTTAGAATCCCTGTTTCCTTTTCGTTGGATTTTCTGATTTTCTTGGACTTTTGAATCATCTACATCTGAGTATATCCGGAATGGACTATGTACTTTACTTACAAACTGGAAATACCTTCTTGGATTGGATGGACAGTATGAAGAGCCAATGAAATTGTTTAGAACGGGTGAACTGTGACCGTTTGAGTCTGTCCCTTTAAGGAAGGGGGCGTTGTGGTGGAATGTTTGTAAACGAAAGACGGATCTAAACTAATTTCATTGGTGGAGAGACAGAAGCACTGCCTCAAGTTTGATTCCCTGTGGGACTAGTGTTATTCTTGCTTTTTCCCCTTTTGCAGCTCACAGTTTTCTCGGCTCCCGGCCAGTTTTGACCTTGAAGCAGATAAAAGCGTGAGGCCTTTTCTAACATTCTGACACATAGGTGCTTTTTAATTAACAGTTTCTCTTTTCCTCTCCTTCTAACCCTCTCTGGGGAAAGGGGGAGAGAAGGGGTAGCAGGGGTGGGGAACCCCTCTCAGCATAGGAGAGAACCCTCATTTCTGTGCTACTTTGTTGTATATTCCTGTATATATTGTAAATACTGTAAATTCTGTACATAAACCTGCATTTTCCTAAACTGCTTTGTAAATATACAGCACCCACTCCTTTGCTATTCCGGCTGTGAGTTTTTTTTCCCTTTCAACTTTCTTTCCCTCTACTTACAGGGTGGGGAAAGGGCCTGGCCTTTCCCTCAACCCTGTGACACTGGATCATTGTTGTCGGCCAGCTGTGGCCCAGTTAGCAATGTTATATTTGCACCTTCCAAGAGTCGTTCCAGTGGCTCTGTCAGCTATTGTCTGCGCAAGCAGCAAGTGATTTTATCTTTGTTGACTCACACTAAGAGAGACAAACTTTTAGTCTCTCACACTGACTTAACCAGCAGAAACCAACTTTTCACCACTAACCAGTAGAGTACAGAATCAAAGCACAAGATTTGCAGACCCAATTTGTAGATTTCCTGACGCAACACATTGATTTTCCTGGGAACCAGCAGAGTACATCCTCAGACAAGCAGATTTCTTCACTAAATCGTGACATAACCAGCAAAAACCAACTTTGCCACCAAAATCCAATCGCCTTCAGAATTAAAGCACAAGATTTCCACACCCAATCTGTCAACTACCTGCTGCAACGCATTGATTTTCTTGAGGAACTAGCAGTTTCAACATCGGACAAGCATGTTTCTTCCCTAAATTGTGACATTACCAAGAGAAACCAACTTTCACCAAAATCCAGTCGAGTTCAGAATGAAAGCACAAGATTTCCAGACCCAATCTGTCGATTTCCTACTGAAATGTGTTGTTTTTGTTGGAAACCAACAGAGATCATCCTCAGACAAGTAGATTTCTTACCACAATCGCGACATAACCAGCAGAAACCAACTTTGCCACCACAATCCAGTCGACTTCAGAATCAAAGCACAAGATTTCAAGACCCAATTTGTCGATTTCCTACTGCAACTCCTTGATTTTCATGGGAACCCAGCAGAGTTCATCCTCAGACAAGCAGACTTCTTCACTAAATCGTGACATAACCAGCAGAAACCAAATTTTCCACCACAATCCAGTCGACTTCAGAATCAAAGCAAAAGATTTCCAGACTCAATCTGCCGATTTCCTCCTGAAATTTGAAGATTTTCATGGGAAACCAGCAGAGTTCATCCTCAGACAAGCAGATTATGGCTTGGATGGGAACACATTGCGATGGGTTAGGAACTCCCTGGATGGCCTAGCCCAGAGAGTGCTCGTGAATGGTGCCACATCCAGCTGGTGGCCAGTGGTGTGCCCCAAGGATCAGCGCTCAGCCCCATGCTCTTTAACATCTTTATTGATGATCTGGGTGAGGGCATTGAGTCCATCATCAGTAAATTTGCTGACGACACCAAGCTGGGGCAGGAGTTGATCTGCTGGAGGGTAGAGAGGCTCTGCAGAGGGACCTCGACAGGCTGGACAGATGGGCAGAATCCAACGGCATGAGATTTAACACATCCAAGTGCCGGGTTCTGCACATTGGCCACAACAACCCCATGCAGTGCTACAGGCTGGGGTCAGAGTGGCTGGAGAGAGGCCAGGCAGAGAGGGACCTGGGAGTACTGGTCGATGGTAGGCTGAACATGAGCCTGCAGTGTGCCCAGGCAGCGAAGAGGACCAATGGCATCCTGGCCTGCATCAGGAACAGTGTGGCCAGCAGGAGCAGGGAGGTCATTCTGCCCCTGTACACTGCACTGGTTAGGCCACACCTCGAGTACTGTGTCCAGTTCTGGGCCCCTCAGTTTAGGAAGGATGTTGACTTGCTGGCACGAGTCCAGAGAAGGGCAACAAAGTTGGTGAGGGGTTTGGAACACAAACCCTATGAGGAAAGACTGAGGGAGCTGGGGTTGCTCAGCCTGGAGAAGAGGAGACTCAGGGGTGCCCTTATTGCTCTCTACAACTACCTGAAGGGGGGTTGTAGACAGGCTGATGATGGTTTCTTCTCCCAGGCAGCCAGCACCAGAACAAGAGGACACAGTCTCAGGCTGCGCCAGGGGAGGTTCAGGTTGGATGTTAGGAAGAAGTTCTATACAGAAAGAGTGATAGCGCTATAGAATGGGCTGCCCGGGGAGGTGGTGGAGTCGCCGTCATTGGAGGTGTTCAGGAGGAGACTTGATGGGGTACTTGGTGCCATGGGTTAGCTGTTTGGGTGGGTTGGATTGGTTGATGGGTTGAACGCGATGATCTTGAAGGTCTCTTCCAACCTGGTTTGGTTTATTCTAAATAAATTTCCAGACCCAATCTGTAGATTTCCTGCTGCAACTCCTTGGTTATAATGGGACATCCGCAGAGTACATCCTCAGACAAGCAGATTTCTTCCCTAAATCATCACATAACCAGCAGAAACCAACTTTTCACCACAAACCATTACAGTTCAGAATCAAAGCACAAGATTTCCAGACCAAATCTGCCGATTTCCTGCAGAAATTTGTTGATTTTAATGGGAAACCAGCAGAGTTCATCCTCAGACAAGCAGATTTCTTGCCTAAATCGTGACATAACCAGCAGAAACGAACTTTTCCACCTCAATCCTGTAGAGTTCAGAATCAAAGCACAAGATTTCCAGACTCAATCTGTCGATTTCCTGCTGCAACGCATTGATTTTTATGAGGAACTAGACGTTTCAACATCAGTCAAGCAGATTTCTGCCCTAAATCGTGACATAACCAGCAGAAACCAACTTTTCCACCACAATCCCGTTGACTTCAGAATCAAAGCACAAGATTTCCAATCTCAACTTGTCGATTTCCTGCGGCAACGCATTGATTTTCATGGGAAACAGGTAGAGTTCATCCTCAGACATGCAGATTTCTTACCAAAAACTTCACATAAACAGCAGAAACCAACTTTACACCACAATCCACTCATGTTCAGAATCAAAGCACAAGATTTCAATACTCAGTCTGTCGATTTCCTGCTGCAACACCTTGGTTTTAATGGGAAACCAGCCGAGTTCATCCTCAGACAAGCAGATTTCTGCCCTAAATCGTGACATAACCAGCAGAAATCAATATTTCCACCACAATCCAGTCGAGTCCAAAATCAAAGCTCAAGATTTGTAGATTCAATCTGTTGATTTCCTGCTGCAACTACTTGGTTTTAATGGGAAATCTGCAGAGTTCATCCTCAGACAAGCTGATTTCTTACCTAAATCGTCTCATAACCAACCAAAACCAACCTTTCACCACAATCCAGTAGAGGTCACAATCAAAGCTCAAGATTTCTAGACGCAATCTGTCAATTTCTCTGTCAATAGCTCTGGGCCCCTCACTTCAGCTCTGGGCCCCTCACTTCAGGAAGGATAGTGAGGTGCTGGAGCAGGTCCAGAGGAGAGTGACCAGACTGGGGCGGGGGCTGGAGGGAAAGGCTGAAGAAGAGGGGCTGAGGGGGCTGGGGGTGTTCAGCCTGGAGAAGAGAAGACTTAGAGGGGACCTTATCACTCTCTACAATGTCTTAAAAGGATGTTATAGTCAGGTGGGGTTCAGGCTCTTCTCCCAGGCAACTTGTGACAGGACAAGAGGGCATGGCATGAAGCTGTGCCAAGGGAGGTTTAGTTTCATAGTTTCATAGTTTCATTCAGGGTTGGAAGGGACCACAAGGATCATCTAGTTCCAACCCCCCTGCCATGGGCAGGGAAACCCCACACTAGATCAGGCTGGACAGAGCCTCATCCAGCCTGCTCTTAAACACCCCCAGGGATGGGGCCTTGACCACCTCCCTGGACAACCCATTCCAGGGTCTCACCACTCTCATGGTGAAGAACCTCCTCCTCACATCTAGCCTGAATCTCCCCACCTCCAGCTTCATTCCATTCCCCCTAGTCCTATCACTACCTGAGATCCTGAGAAGTCCTTCCCCAGCCTTCCTGTAGGCCCCCTTCAGATACTGGAAGGCCACAATCAGGTCACCTCGGAGCCTTCTCTTCTGCAGACTGAACAGCCCCAACTCCTTCAGTCTGTCCTCATAGGAGAGGTGCTCCAGCCCTCTGATCATCCTCGTGGCCCTTCTCTGGACACGTTCCAGCACCTCCACATCCCTCTTGTAATAGGGGCTCCAGAACTGGACACAGTACTCCAGGTGGGGTCTCACCAGGGCTGAGTAGAGGGGGAGGATCACCTCCCTCGACCTGCTAGCCACACTTCTCCTGATGCAGCCCAGGATCTGATTGGCCTTGCGGGCTGCAAGTGCACATTGAGAGCTCATGTTGAGCTTTTTGTCCACCAGCACCCCCAAGTCTCTCTCCTCAGGGCTACCCTCCACCCAGTCACTGCCCAGCCTGTATTTGTGCCTGGGATTGCCTCGACCCAGATGAAGGACCCTGCACTTGCTCTTATTGAACTTCATGAGGTTGGCTTGTGCCCACCTCTCCAGCCTGTCAAGGTCCCTCTGGATGGCCTCCCTTCCCTCCAGCGTGTCTGCTGCACCACACAGCTTGGTGTCATCAGCAAACTTGCTGAGGGTGCACTCAATGCCACTGTCCATGTCACTGACAAAGATGTTGAACAAGACAGGTCCCAGGACTGATCCCTGAGGGACTCCACTTGTCACTGGCCTCCACTGGGACATGGACCCATTGACAGTCACTCTTTGGGTGCGGCCATCAAGCCAGTTCCTTATCCATCTAGTGGTCCACCCATCAAACCCATGTGTCACCAGTTTGGAGACCAGGATGTGGTGCGGGACAGTGTCGAAGGCTTTGCTCAGGTCCAGGTAAATGACATCAGTTGCTCGCTCCTCACCTATTAATTTTGTCACCTGCTCATAGAAGGCCACCATGTTGGTCAGGCAGGATTTGCCCTTGGCAAAGCCATACTGACTGTTCCCAATCACCTCTTCACTATTCTTTTGAGCGAGTAGTGACTCCAGGAGGATCTGCTCCATGATCTTTCCAGGCACAGAGGTGAGACTGACTGGCCTGTAGTTCCCTGGTTCCTCCTTCTTACCCTTTTTGAAGATGGGGGCAATGTTTCCCCTTTTCCAGTCTGTGGGGACTTCCCCAGGTTGCCATGACTTTTGAAATATAATAGAGAGGGGTTTAGCAACCTCATCTGCCAGTTCTCTCAGTACCCGTGGGTGTATCCCGTTGGGTCCCATGGACTTGAACACTTTCAGGTTCTTCAGGTGATCACGAACCTGATCTTTACTTACAATGGGCAGTTCTTCCTCCCCGTCCCTGGCCTTGACTTCCATAACATCAGGAGTGTGGCTAGAGGCCCTTGCAGTGAAGACTGAGGTAAAGAAGTTATTAAGTACCTCAGCCTTTTCCTCATCACTTGTGACCATGTCACCATTTTCCTTTCTGAGGGGGCCCACACCTTCCCTAGTCTTCTTCTTCCCATTAATATACCTGTAAAAGTTCTTAGTGTTCCCTCTAATCTCCCTGGCTAGATTCAATTCAAACTCTGCTTTGGCTTTCCTAACCAGGACTCTTGCTACTCGGGCAGCTTCCTTATATTCCCCCTGTTCTACCTGTCCTTCTCTCCACTTCCTGTAGAGTTTCCTTTTAAGTAATAGTGTGTCCAGTAGCTCCTTGCCCATCCAGGCAGGCCTCCTAGCATTCTTACCTGCTTTTCTCTTTGTTGGTACACAGAGCTCCCGGACACAGAGGAGGTGGTCCTTGAATATTGACCAGCTGTCCTGGGTCCCTCTTCCCTCCAGGGCTTTGTCCCACGACACTTTGGCTAGCAGATCCCTGAAGGGATCAAAATCTGCACGCCTAAAGTCTAGGGTCGTGAGCTTGGAATACTTCCTCCTGATTGCCCTGAGGATGTTAAATTCAACTGCTTCATGGTCACTGCAGCCAAGGCCGTCTCTGAGCCTCACGTTGCTTACCAGCCCTTCCCTGTTGGTGAGAACAAGGTCCAGCATAGCACAATTTCTTGTTGGTTCCCCTACCATTTGGAGGAGGAAGTTGTCTTCTATGCAGTCCAGGAACATCCTGGTTTAGGTTGGATGTTAGGAAGCACTTCCTCACAGAAAGGCTGATTAGGCACTGGGATGGGCTGCCCAGGGAGGTGGTGGTGTCACCATCACTGGAAGTCTTTAAGAAAAGACTGGATGTGGCACTTGGTGGCATGGTTTAGCTGATGTGGTGGTGCTGGATCATAGGCTTGACTTGATGATCTCAGAGGTCTCTTACAGCCTCAGTGATTCTGTGATTCTGTGATTTCGTGCTGCAACTCCTTGGTTTTAATGGGAAATCAGCAGAGTTCATCCTCAGACAAGCAGATTCCTTGCCTAAATTGTTACATAACCACCAGAAACCAAATTTTCGCCACAAACCATAAGAGTTCAGAATCAAAGCGCAAGATTTCCAGACCAAATCTGTCGATTTCCTGCTGAAATTTGTTGATTTTCATGGGAAACCCGCAGAATTCATCCGCAGACAAGCAGATTTCTTACCTAACTTGTCACATAACCTGCAAAAACCAACTTTTCACCACAAACCATTAGAGTTCAGAATCAAAGCTCAAGATTTCCAGACCAAATCTGTTGATTTCCTGCTGCAATGCCTTGATTTTCATGGGAAACCAGCAGAGTTCATCCTCAGACAAGCGTATTTCTGGCCAAATTCGTGACATAACCAGCCAAAACCAACTTTTCGCCACAAACCATAAGAGTTCAGAATCAAAGCACAAGATTTCCGGACCCAATCTGTTGATTTCCTGCTGCAACACCTTGATTTTCTTGGGAAACCAGCGGAGTTCATCCTCAGGCAAGCAGATTTCTTACCTAAATCTTCAAATAATAAGCAGAAACCAACTTTTCACCAGAAACCAGTAGAGCACATAATGTCCATAATGTCCGAAACAATCAGAGCACATAATGTCCAGACCCAATCTGTCAGTTTCCTGCAGCAATGCTTTGATTTTCATGGGAAACCAGCACTTTTCATCCCCAGACAAGCAGATATCTGCCCAAAATCACAGTATCACAGTATCACAGTATAACCAAGGTTGGAAATGACCTCGAGGATCATAGAGTCCCACCTATCAACACAGACCCCAGGACTAGACCATGGCACCAAGTGCCACGTCTAATCCCCTCTTGAACGCCTCCAGGGAAAACAAATTTCAGGAGGAAATCGACCGATTGAGTCTTGAAATCTTGTGCTTTGATTCAGAACTCAACTGGATTGTGGTGGAAAAGTTGGTTTCTGCTGGTTATGTCATGATGCAGTTAAGAAACCAGCTTGTCTGAGGATGAACTCTGCGGGTTTCCTATGAAAATCAACAAATTTCAACAGGAAATCGACAGAGTGGGTCTGGAAATCTTGTGCTTTGATTCTGAACTCTACTGGATTGTGGTGAAAAGTTGGTTTCGGCTGGTTGTGAGATGATTTAGATAAGAAATCTGCAGTGACTGGCTGGAAAGTAGCCCTGAGGAGAGAGACTTGGGGGTGCTGGTGGACAAAAAGCTCAACATGAGCTCTCAATGTGCACTTGCAGCCCGCAAGGCCAATCAGATCCTGGGCTGCATCAGGAGAAGTGTGGCTAGCAGGTCGAGGGAGGTGATCCTCCCCCTCTACTCAGCCCTGGTGAGACCCCACCTGGAGTACTGTGTCCAGTTCTGGAGCCCCTATTACAAGCGGGATGTGGAGGTGCTGGAACGTGTCCAGAGAAGGGCCACGAGGATGATCAGAGGGCTGGAGCACCTCTCCTATGAGGACAGACTGAAGGAGTTGGGGCTGTTCAGTCTGCAGAAGAGAAGGCTCCGAGGTGACCTAATTGTGGCCTTCCAGTATCTGAAGGGGGCCTACAGGAAGGCTGGGGAAGGACTTCTCAGGATCTCAGGTAGTGATAGGACTAGGGGGAATGGAATGAAGCTGGAGGTGGGGAGATTCAGGCTGGATGTGAGGAGGAGGTTCTTCACCATGAGAGTGGTGAGACCCTGGAATGGGTTGTCCAGGGAGGTGGTCGAGGCCCCGTCCCTGGGGGTGTTTAAGAGCAGGCTGGATGAGGCTCTGTCCAGCCTGATCTAATGTGGGGTGTCCCTGCCCATGGCAGGGGGGTTGGAACTGGTTGATCCTTGTGGTCCCTTCCAACTCTGAATGAAACTATGAAGCTATGAAACTATGAAAGGTTGGTTTCTGCTGCTTATGTCAGGATTTAGGCAAGAAATCAACTTGTCTGAGGATGAACTCTGCTGATTTGCCATTAAAACCAAGGAGTTGCAGCAGGAAATCGACAGGTTGGGTCTGGAAATCTTGTGCTTTGATTCTGAACTCTTATGGTTTGTTGTGGAATAGTTGGTTTCTCCTGGTTATGTCATGATTTAGAGCAGAAATCTGCTTGTCTGAGGATGAACTCTGCTGGTTTCCAAAGAAAATCAATGCGTTGCAGCAGGAAATCTACAGATTTGGTCTGGAAATCTTGCGCATTGATTCTGAATTCTACTGGATTGTGATGAAAAGTTGGTTTTGGCTGGTTGTGAGATGATTTAGATAAGAAATCTGCTTCACTGAGGATGAACTCTGCTGGTTTCCCATGAAAATCAAGGAGTTGCAGCAGGAAATCAACAGGTTGAGTCTTGAAATCTTGTGCTTTGATTCTGAACTCTAATGGTTTGTGGTGAAAAGTTTGTTTCTGATGTTTATGTGATGATTTAGGGCCGAAATCTGCTTGTCTGATGTTGAAACTGCTAGTTTCTCATGAAAATCAATGCGTTGCATCAGGAAATCTACACATTGGTTCTGGAAATCTTGTGCTTGGTTCTGAACTCTTATGGTTTGTGGTGAAAAGTTGGTTTCGTCTGGTTATGTGACAATTTAGGTAATAAATCTGCTTGTCTGAGGATGAACTCTGCTGGTTTCCCATGAAATTCAGCAAACTTCAGCAGGAAATTGACAGATTTGGTCTGGAAATCTTGTGCTTTGTACCTGAACTCAACTGGATCGTGGTGGAAAAGTTGGTTTCTCCTGGTTATGTCACGATTTAGGGCAGAAATCTGCTTGTGTGGTGTTGAAACCGCTAGTTCGTCATGAAAATCAATGTGTTGCATCAGGAAATCTACGCATTGGTTCTGGAAATCTTGTGCTTTGATTCTGAACTCTAATGGTTTATGGTGGAAAAGTTGATTTCTGCTTGTTATGGGAAGATTTAGGCAAGGAATCTGCTTGTCTGAGGATGAACTCTGCGGGTTTCCCATGAAAATCAAGGCGTTGCAGCAGGAAATCGACAGATTGGTTATGGAAATCTTGTGCTTTGATTCTGAACTCGACTGGATTTAGGTGGAAAACTTGGTTTCTGCTGTTTATGTGATGATTTAGGGCAGAAATCTCCTTGTCTGAGGATGAACTCTGCTGCTTTCCCATGAAAATCAACAAATTTCTGCAGGAAATAGACAGATTGGGTCTGGAAATCTTGTGCTTTGATTCTGAACTGTAATAGTCTGTGGTGAAAAGTTGGTTTCTGCTAGTTATGTGATGATTTACTGAAGAAATCTGCTTGTCTGAGGACGAACTCTGCTGGTTTCCCCATAAAACCATGGTGTTCCAGCAGGAAATCGCCAGATTGAGTCTTGAAATCTTGTGCTTTGATTCCAAACTTGACTGGATTGTGGTGGAAATGATGGTTTCTTCTTGTTATGTGACGATTTAAGTAAGAAATCTGCTTGTCTGAGGATAATCTCTGCTGGTTTCACATGAAAATCAATGCGTTGCATTAGGAAATCTACAGATTGAGTCTTGAAATCTTGTGCTTTGATTCTGAACTCTACTGGTTTGTGGTGAAAAGTTGGTTTCTGCTGGTTATGTCATGGTTTTGGCAAGAAATCTGCTTGTCTGAGGATGAACTCCTCCAGTTTGTTATTAAAAACAAGGAGTTGCTGCAGGAAATCGACAGATTGGGTCTGGAAATCTTTTGCTTTTATTCTGTACTCTAATGGTTTGTGGTGACAAGTTGGTTTTGGCTGGTTGTGTGACGATTTAGGTAATAAATCTGCTTGTCTGAGGATGAACTCCGCTTGTTTCCCATAAAAGTCAAGGCGTTGCAGCAGGAAATCTACAGATTGGGTGTGGAAATCTTGTGCTTTGATTGTGACCTCTACTGGATTGTGGTGGAAAAGTTGGTTTCTGCTGTTTATGAGAAGATTTAGGTAAGAAATCTCCTTGTCTCCGCATGAATTCTGCTGGTTTCCCATTAAAACCATGGAGTTGCAGCAGGAAATAGATAGATTGATTCTTGAAATCTTGTGCTTTGATTCTGAACTTGACTAGATTTTGGTGGAAAAGTTGGTTTCTGCTGGTTATGTGAAGATTTAGGTAGGAAATCTGATTGTCTCAGGATGAACTCTGCTGTTTTCCCATTAAAACCAAAGAGATGCAGCAGGAAATCAGCATATTGAGTCTTGAAATCTTGTGCTTTGATTCCGAATTGGACTGGATTGTGGTGGAAAAGTTGGTTTCTGCTGGTTATGTCACGATTTAGGGCAGACATCTGCGTGTCTGATGTGGAAACTGCTAGTTCCTCGTGAAAATCAATGCATTGCAGCAGGAAATCAATAGATTGCGTCTGGAAATGTTGTGCTTTGATTCGGCACTCTACTAGTTTGTGGTGGAAAAGTTGGTTTCTGCAGGTTATGTTACGATTTAGGGAAGAAATCTGCTGGTCTCAGGATGAACTCTGCTAGTTTCCCATTAAAACCAAGGAGTTGCAGAAGGAAATCGACAGATTCATTGTGGAAATCTTGTGCTTTGATTCTGAACTCGACTGGATTGTGGCGGAAAAGTTGGTTTCTGCTGGTTATGTCACGATTTAGGGAAGAAATATGCCTGTCCGATGCTGAAACTGCTAGTTCCTCATGAAAATCAATGTGTTGCAGCAGGAAATAGACAGATTGGGTCTGGAAATCTTGTGCTTTGATTCTGAACCAACTTTTCCACCACAATCGAGACGAGTTCAGAATCAAAGCACAACATTTCAAGACTCAATCTGTCCATTAACACAAAACTGCTTTTAACTTCTTTCTTTCTCTCTCTCTCTCTTCTAACCTACTCTGGGGAAAAGGGGGAGAGAGGAGGTGGGGAACCCCCTCGGCAGAGGGGGGAACTCTCATTTCTGTGTTACTTTATTGTATATCTTTGTATATATTGTAAATATTGTAAATTTGTAAATATTCCCCTGCAAATCCTACATTGCTTTGTAAATATAAAGCTCCACTGCTTTGCTAATTCAGCTTGTGAGTTTTTTTTTCCTTTCCCTTCAATTTTTCTTTTCCCTTTACTTTACAGGGGGGAGGGAAGAGGCTTCTTGACCTTACCCTTCCAACCCACCACAAAGGGCCTCAAGGATGATCAGAGGGCTGGAGCACCTCTCCTATGAGGACAGACTGAAGGAGTTCAGTCTGCAGAAGAGAAGGCTCCGAGGTGACCTAATTGTGGCCTTCCAGTATCTGAAGGGGGCCTACAGGAAGGCTGGGGAAGGACTTCTCAGGATCTCAGGTAGTGATAGGACTAGGGGGAATGGAATGAAGCTGGAGGTGGGGAGATTCAGGCTAGATGTGAGGAGGAGGTTCTTCACCATGAGAGTGGTGAAACCCTGGAATGTGTTGTCCAGGGAGGTGGTCGAGGCCCCGTCCCTGGGGGTGTTTAAGAGCAGGCTGGATGAGACTTTGTCCAGCCTGATCTAGTGTGGGGTGTCCCTGCCCATGGCAGGGGGGTTGGAACTAGATGATCCTTGTGGTCCCTTCCAACCCTGAATGAAACTATGAAACTATGAAACTATGAAATAGTAGAGGTTTCGTGAACCGAGCTAGACCTGCACATTCAGATTTGCTACAGAAAGTAGAAGGTGATAGAGTTCTTGTTGTTAGAGAAAAGAATCTGTTAGGTAAAACTGTTTGGGTATTTTCTCCCTCAGGAGAGGCTAAACCTGTCCGAGGGGTGGTTTCAGCTGAAGGTCCTGTGGTGAAGAGGTTATTAAATTTATGAATATGAAATATGAATTACGAAAATATTATTTTTATTAATTATCAATCTATTAATAGAATAGAATAGAATAGAATAGAATAGAATAGAATAGAATAGAATAGAATAGAATAGAATAAACCAGGTTGGAAGAGACCTTCAAGATCATCGCGTCCAACCTATCACCCAACACCACCTAATCAACTAACCCATGGCACCAAGCACCCTGTCAAGTCTCCTGAACACCTCCAGTGACGGCGACTCCACCACCTCCCTGGGCAGCCCATTCCAATGGGCAATCACTCTCTCCGTGTAAAACTTCCTCCTGACCTCCAGCCTGAACTTCCCCTGGCGCAGCCTGAGACTGTGTCCTCTTGTTCTGGTGCTGGCTGCCTGGGAGAAGAGACCAACCTCTGCCTGTTTACAACACCCCTTCAGGTAGTTGTAGAGAGCAATAAGGTCACCCCTGAGTCTCCTCCTCTCCAGGCTAAGCAGCCCCAGCTCCCTCAGTCTCTCCTCATAGGGCTTGTCTTCCAAGCCCCTCACTAACTTTGTTGCCATTCTCTGGACTCGTTCCAGCAAGTCAACATCCTTCCTAAACTGAGGGGCCCAGAACTGGACACAGTACTCGAGGTGTGGCCTAACCAGTGGAGTGTACAGGGGCAGAACGACCTCCCTACTCCTGCTGGCCTCACTGTTCCTGATGCAGGCCAGGATGCCATTGGCCCTCCTGGCTGCCTGGGCACACTGCAGGCTCATGTTCAGCCTACCATCAACCAGCACCCCCAGGTCCCTCTCTGCCTGGCTACTCTCCAGCCACTCTGACCCCAGCCTGTAGCACTGCATGGGGTTGTTGTGGCCAATGTGCAGAACCCGGCACTTGGATGCGTTAAATCTCATGCCGTTGGACTCTGCCCATCTGTCCAGCCTGTCGAGGTCTCTCTGCAAAGCCTCTCTACCCTCTAGCAGATCAACTCCTGCCCCCAGCTTGGTGTCATCAGCAAATTTACTGATGATAGACTCAATGCCCTCATCCAGATCATCAATAAAGATGTTAAAGAGGATGGGGCCCAGCACTGATCCCTGGGGGACTCCACTACTGACTGGCCGCCAGCTGGATGTGACACCATTCACCACCACTCTCTGGGTTTGGCCATCCAGCCAGTTCCTAACCCAGCTCAGAGTGCTGCTATCAAAGCCATGGGCTGACAGCTTGGCCAGGAGTTTGCTATGGGGGGCGGTGTCAAAGGCCTTGCTGAGGTCCAGGTAAACTACATCCACAGGCCTCCCCACATCCACCAGGCGGGTCACCTGATCATAGAAGGAGATGAGGTTGGTCAGGCAGGACCTGCCCTTCCTGAATCCATGTTGGCTGAGCCTGATCCCTTGGCCATCCTCTAAGTGCTGTGTTAATGCACTCAGGATGACCTGTTCCATGATCTTGCCTGGCACCGAGATCAGGCTGACAGGCCTATAATTCCCTGGCCCTTCTTGTGGATGGGCGCCACGTTGGCCAGCTTCCAGTCCTCTGGGACCTCTCCAGTGAGCCAGGACTGCTGAAAAATGATGGAGAGTGGCTTGGCCAGCTCCTCTGCCAGCTCCCTCAGGACCCTAGGATGGATTCCATCTGGTCCCATGGACTTGTGGGGATCCAGGCGGCTGAGCAGATCACCTACTACCTCATTTTGAAACAGTGGAAAACTGTGCAGCTTCCTGCCTCCTTCTTCCAGCTCTGCAGGCCAGCGGTCTGGAAGACATTCTGTCCTGCCTGTAAAAATTGAGGCAAAGAAGGTGTTAAGTATCTCTGCCTTTTCCTCATCCCTTATCACAACGTTCCCCTCTGTGTCCACCAAGGAGTGGAGGTTGTCTCTGCCCTTCCTCTTGCTATTAATGTATTTATAGAAGGACTTTTTGTTGTCCTTCACAGCAGAGGCCAGACTAAGCTCCAAATGCGCTTTTGCCTCCCTAATTTTCTTCCTGCAAGACCTAGCAACATCATTAAATTTTTCATGGGTTGCCTCCCCTTTCTTCCAAAGGTGATACACCCTCTTTTTTTCCCTTAGTTCCATTAAAAGCTCTTTAACCATCCAGGCTGGCCGTCTGCCCCGGCGACTCATCTTCCGGCACATTGGCACAGCCTGTCCCTGAGCCTTCAACAATTCTTCCTTGAAGTAGGACCAGCTCTCCTGGACCCCTTTATTTTTAAGGGCAAGCAGAGAGACAAAGTGAATGAGGGGGCAACTTGTTTACCAACTGGGGTGATACTCATAGATTCCTCGAGGCTGGCTTTGACCAATGAGCACTCTCATAAACAACTGACTTCAGCCTACAGAAAGCGCGAAGCTACAATTATGCCCATACTTGGTGTCAGCACGAGCACTGCATGCGCTGGGTGCATGCAAGCCTGGCTAATGCCTTCAATTTTGTCTTCCTCCAGGAGGAGGGGGAACTTGTCCACATGCTGGGACAAGATTCAGTATCGGGGCATAATGTGCCTTCACCACAGGTCCGGGTCTCACTAACTGGGTAATGCAAGAGAATGGTGAAATTCAGTGTATTCCACAAAGAAATTTAACTTTAGCTGAAAGAGGTTAATTTCAAACTGTTGTATAGCTACATCGTGTCCAAAGGAAGAGTCAACGAGGAATCTACGGTGCACGAACCCTGAGGTCCCTGAGAGCCCTGAGTCAACTAAGAGACCCTGAGAATCCCTGTTTCCCTTTTCTTTGCTTCCTCGGCGAAGAAATGAATTGTTTTCCATTTTTCTCATTTTCTGATTTTCTTGGACTTTTGAATCATCTACATCTGAGCATAGCCGGAATGGACTATGAACTTTACTCACGAACTGTAAATGTCATTTTGGATTGGATGGACAGTATGAACAGCCAATGAAATTGTTTAGAAGTGGTGGACTGTGACCGTTTGAGGCTGTCCCCTTAAGAAATAGAATATGGTAGTTGGATGTTTGTAAATGAAAAGACGGATCTAAACTAATTTCATTGGTAGATTGGGGGGAAGCATCTTCTGAACTGGGAGTGCAGCAGAGTATCCTGGGCATTCCTGCACTTTTCTGTTCAGTCTGTCTTCCCTCCTTCGGTGGCTTTGCAGCTCACAGCATTCTGGGCTTTTGGCCAAGGTTTGACCTTGAAACTGATAAACTGAAAGTCTTGTATTAACTGCTTTCCAATTAACACATAACTACTTTTAACTTTTCTTCTCTTTTCTCTCTTTCTTACCCTCTCTGCTGAAAGGGGAAGACAAGGGGGAGCACAGGTGGGGAACTCCCTCAGCCGAGGGGGGAACTCTCATTTCTGTGCTACTTTGTTGTATATTTCTGTACATATTATAAATACTGTAAATCCTGTATATATATTCCCCTGCATATCCTAAATTGCTTTGTAAATATACAGCACCCACTGCTTTGCTAATTCAGCTGCGAGGTTTTTTTTCTTTCCCTCCAATTTTCTTCCCTCTATTCACTGTGGGGGGGGGAAGGGCCTGGCTTTTCCCCCAACCCTCCGACAAGTATGTGTCCAAGTATTGTCCCTCAGGAATTCCAGGGGCAGGAAATAATCCTTAGGTAAATTATCTTGTCCTGTAGGCGTGAATGGCGGGGTCATTGTTGTAGGCCAGCTGTGGCCCAGTGAGCAATGTTATCTTTGCACCTTCCAAGAGTCGTTCCAGTGGCTCTGTCAGCTATTGTCTGCGCAAGCAGCAAGTGATTTTATCTTTGTTGACTCACACCAAGAGAGACAAACTTTTAGTCTCTCACACCACCCCATCAATCAAAGATAAAAGCAAGAAAGAAAGAAAAGAAAGGAAAGGAAAGAAGTTTTAAACAATTTTTACAATAGGCCTAAGTTTTGATTGGCTAATAGCACAAATCTGTTGTACACCATCATTAGACACAAACTGCATATTGGACACTACATGTTTAATCACTGTATGCAACAGGGATTTATACAAGATTGACAATACTAACAAAATATAACAAAATTAAACCAGGTAATTACACAAGGTGAAAGCATCCTTGTTCCTTCTGGAAGCCAGGAGAACAAACAAACCCATACCTCCACCCCTCCCCCCCCGTCAGTCCTTCAAGTTGGAATTGAAGTGAGAGCTTCCGTCCAGATCTGAATGTCTGCGGGGTTATGGAAGGTACAGTCCTTGAAGAGATGTCTTCTGTGATGCAAAACTTGAGAGGTCTTCCATATTGTAGCAAGACAAGTCCTTCTGACAATACATCAGGTAGTCTTCAGCATTAGAACTTAAATTTAGCATAAGAACTTAAATAAGAAACACAACCTTGAAACATACAAAACTGGTATTTCCAGGTTACCATACAGAGCCACCCTCTCAGGTGATAATTACTTTGAATGGGCCCGTAAGTATCGTTGATTGTTTCAGGTTCTCTCAAAGCCAAGCTAAACACAAACAAAAGCTTTTTCCCAAACCAAGTGCAATTTTTTTTGGTGATCTCCTGACTCATGCTTCACCTCCCACTCACCACTGAGAAATGAAGCCCTTGGCTGCCCTGGGGGGCATACCCCTCCCCTCACCAAATGGTCCCACCAAGAGGGAAGCAGTGCCCTCAGCCCTCTTTTTAGGCTCGGGCCAGCATTTCACAATGATTTCTAATTGCCTCGTGGCTACCCCATCAACCACTTCTTTTGGAATACCTTTCTTCTGACCCACCCCCCACCAATATTGCCGGGTATTCATGTGTTCCCTGCCCCTAGCCAGGTGCCTACTAGGAATATGGCGCATCTGGCCCTGGGGGCTTGGTGGGTGAATCATTTTCACATGTCTCAAGCCTCTAGTTTGAGATTTTTTAATTTCCTCAGGTATACTATACTGCCTAGCATAATCTAACAACTCCCTCCCCACATATTTCCATGTCCTGGAAGAAAGTGGGGTATTAGCTATTTCTTTTTCGAGCTGGATACCTCTTATTTTAAGCGCGTCAGTGAGACCCCTGATCAAAGGAGTCATTCTGTTTGCATCCACCAGGAGAGAAAGAGGGGATTCAAAACGATGTTTTAGTTCCCTTTCATACATCATCTGCAGGCATGCAGCCTTTTGCACATTCTCCATTATCTGATCCCTCCCTCCCTGCAGAACTACAGGTTCACCTCTCTCCTTTGGATCAAACCCCCCTGCCCAATAGGCAGCCCTCTGAGTAAGGCTCAGGGGTCCACTTCAGTTTTTTGTAGTTAGAAAAACATTATCACCCCAATAGCCCATGGCTTCAGCTTCTGTTAACAGAATCTGATCACCTCCAGTTTTTGAAACTCGCCAGACATATTCCACCTCAGATTCCTCAGCAGAGGGTGCAAATTCTTTATGAATTTTGGCCAGCACAGTGTAGGAGAAAGGTGTGTCTTTAGTTTTGACAGTGGGGGTAGATTCCCCATTCTCATATAAAACTTCAGTTTTAATGAGAGGTCTAACATGCACAGCAGTTTCCTTAGCTTTTGTCAGTTCTACCCGAGGGAACATAGGGGCAGACTCCAAGTAATTCACATCCTGTTTTGGGTCCAAATACGAATTTTGCCTCCTCTCCCTTTACAATTGAATTTTAAGATCTGCCACTACGTCTTTCAAAGTGGCAACATGGCTTTGTAGTGATGAAACTAAGTCCTGCAAAGAGGAAATAGTTTTATTCTCCTGCTCATGCCATTCCTCTTTCTCCTTCACTGAGGCGGCTAAACAGGCACCTAAAACCGCACAAATAAAACCTTTTCCTTTCCCGGCTTTTGCTCTTGCATCTTTCTGCAGGGCCACAATTCTATCAGCCACACTCTGGAAATTATGCCAATTTTCACGGGCCCAGTCAAGTACCTGTACAGATGGGTGGGCACCGTGAACTTCTAAAAAGTTAAAAAGCCTCTCACTCTGGGCCATCTCTTTTGTTTCACAAAGCATTTCTTAATAGGGCACTAAGTTTCACGGGGAAGTCAGATCAAAACACTGTTTATACCAACAAAATCTTCCCTGGGAAAACATACACTATTAAAAGGCTTACTCCAAAATAATCTTCTCCAGGAACAATGCACAATGGATTTTTCAGGAGATGTCACACACAAGAAAAACCACAACAACCTGGGCTTCTCAAGGAAGTCACACTATTTCCCTGAGAGAACCCACACTTGCAAAAGGTTCTCAACTTTTGCACCTCAAATTTTCTGTTACACCAGGACAAGAACCCTGTGATTCTTAGGGAAGAGTCACTCTGCTTCCCTGAGTGAACACACACCGGCAGAAGGTTCTCAACTTTTGCTTCAATACTGGGCTTCTCGGGAAAGCCACACTTTCCCCGAGAGAATACACACTTTACAAATATCACAAAACTGGGTTTCCCAAAAAAGGGTACTGAGTATTCTCGAAGAGGTCACACTATAAAACCAACAGTTGTACTCCAGTTAATCTTCCCTGAGAAAGCACACACATTTAAAGCTTTTAAGAACTCCCACACAGTCTCTCTGAAAATTTCGCTTCATCCTTCTCCGGCCACTTCCCTCTCGGGCGAGGGAAAATGCGAATCTGGACTCCACACTCACTTTGTACTCAGAGTACATCTCAGGCACACACACACATTTCGGGGTTCTCAGAAATGCAATAAACTTGCTGTGATACTTTTCACTGCACGGGAATTCTGCCGACTACACCATTTAAATGTCTCAGTCCGGAGAGGGAAAGAGACTCAAGTTCTTTTAGAACATTCCCATGTTGTGAAATTAGAGGCACAAACGAGGCCAAAATATCGACAGCTAGACTATTTATTACATAAATAAAGTGGACATAAGAAGGGGAGAGGGAGAAAATAGAGAGGGAGAGAGAGAAGAGAGAGAGAGGAGGAAAGGAATTATATTACCACACCCCTCATCCCCCCCAAGACAGTTTGAGTCTGTGGAGGAAATGTGCTGCAGGAGATGTTGGGTCTGTAGAGAAACCGTGCTGAGGCTTTGGCTGGGGAAGAGATGTGATCCTCTGGGCAGCCTCTTCTCTCTGGAGTAGCATTGTCCCGGCTTTCCCTTCTCAGCGGCATGGTCCGTCTCCTGTGTTTTCCTTCATCTCCGTTTTTCTCCTCCTTTAATCATCTAGTCCGGGAGACACAGTCCCCCACATTTTCCCGGGTACAGTCAAATTGTGAAGCCTCTCTTCCACGTAACAAGGAAGAAAAATGATTTTGTGTGGGGACCTGAGCAGCAGGTGGCGTTTGACCAGATCAAACGAGAGGTGGTCCATGCTATGGCTCTGGGGCCTGTTCGAACTGGGCCAGAGATCAAGAATGTGCTGTACACTGCGGCTGGTGAGAATGGTCCTACATGGAGCTTATGGCAGAAGGCTCCTGGTGAAACCAGGGGCAGGCCCCTAGGTTTCTGGAGTAAGGGGTACAAAGGCTCTGAGGCCAACTACACCGCGACAGAGAAGGAAATCCTAGCTGCCTATGAGGGTGTCTGGGCTGCCTCTGAGGTAATTGGGACTGAGTCACCTCTATTTCTAGCTCCGAGACTTCCAGTCCTGACCTGGATGTTCAAAGGGAGAGGCTCAACCCCACATCATGCCACAGATGCTACCTGGAGTAAGTGGATGGCCCTGATAACTCAGCGAGCTCGAATGGGGAACTTCGAACGCCCTGGCATAGTGGAAGTGATCACCAACTGGCCAGAGGGTGCTGACTTTGGAATGCCACCAGAGCAGAGAGTGACCCGTGCTGAGGAGGCTCCCCCATATAACAATCTCCCTGACAACGAGAAGGGCTATGCTCTATTTATAGATGGGTCCTGCCGGCTTGTAGGAAGCAAGCGGAGATGGAAGGCAGCTGTCTGGAGCCCAACAAGGCAAGTGGCAGAAGCAAGGGATGGAGAAGGCGAATCCAGTCAGTACGCAGAGGTAAAAGCTGTCCAGCTGGCCCTGGATATAGCAGAACGAGAGAGCTGGCCAGTGCTGTACCTCTACACTGACTCCTGGATGGTAGCCAATGCCTTGTGGGGGTGGCTGAAGGAATGGAGGAGGAACAGGTGGCAGAGAAAAGGGAAGCCTGTTTGGGCCGCTGACCTGTGGCAAGACATCGCCGCCCGCCTGGACAGGCTGCCAACCAAGGTACGGCACATCGATGCACACATCCCCAAGAGCAGAGCCACAGAGGAGCACAAGCACAACCACCAAGCAGACCTGGCTGCCAAGATCTCCCAAATAGACTTGGACTGGGAACACAAGGGCGAGCTGTTCTTAGCTCGCTGGGCCCATGACACTTCTGGCCACCAAGGGAGAGATGCCACATACCGGTGGGCTCGGGACAGATCCGTGGACATCTCTATGGAGGCCATCTCACAGGTCATCCATGAGTGTGACATCTGTGCTGCCATCAAGCAGGCCAAGCGCATGAAGCCTCTGTGGTATGGGGGGAGATGGTCGAAATATAAATATGGAGAGGCCTGGCAGATTGACTACATCACCCTTCCTCGGTCTCACAGTGGCAAGCAGTACGTACTGACCGTGGTGGAGGCAAGTACAGGGTGGCTGGAGACCTATCCAGTTCCTCATGCCACTGCTCGCAACACCATCCTGGGCCTAGAGAGACATATCCTGTGGAGACACGGCACCCCCGGGAGAATTGAATCAGACAATGGAACCCACTTCAGGAACCATCTCATAAGGGACTGGGCAAAGCAACATGGGATTGAGTGGATTTACCACATCCCATACCATGCACCAGCTGCAGGGAAGGTCGAGCGCTACAATGGCTTGCTAAAGACCACCCTAAAAGCCATGGGGGGTGGAGCCTTCAGGAACTGGGAAGAGGACCTAGCTCAAGCCACTTGGTTAGTGAACAGCAGAGGATCTGTGAACCGAGCTGGTCCTGCCCAGTCCCACCTGCTGCAAACAGTGGATGGAGATGGAGTTCCTGTGATTGCTGAGAAGAACCTGCTGGGGAAGTCAGTGTGGGTTTTCCCTGCTGCTGGTGGGGGCAAACCAACCCGAGGGGTGGTCTCGGCTGAGGGGCCTGGTCACACCTACTGGGTCATGTTAGAAACTGGGGACATTCAGTGTATCCCACAGCAGAATGTGACTCTGGCTGAGAGAGGATGAACTCAGAGGAGGCAACACTCATCAATGTAATTATGTGAATAGTTATAAGTTGTTCTAAGTTTCTCCATCCTAGCTTAATACCAGCCCAGCATCCAGGACCCAACGTACTTACTGCACACCAACCCAAAGAGCATCATCTCACCTGTACCCGTTCCTGATGTCCCTACAGCAACGGACTGTTCCCAATGTCCCTACAGCAATGGACTGTTCCTGATTCCTGATTCTTCTCCACATGCCTGCCCAGTTCAAGCACCACCTACAGTGACCATCACCAGAGAGAGAGAGACTGCCCTGGGAGAGAGCGAGCCGGGATAGCAAGAGACTTGCACCAAGGCTTCAAATACCATGTGTCAAAATCACATGAAGGGGCTGTGGCAGGAGAGAGGAAGTGGAACAGAGGGGTGGATTGTGGTGGGTTAACACCTTTTTCTGAAAACAAAAGAAGAAAGCAGGGTGGAGGGCTTGCGGGTACTTTACACTCCCTGAAGGGCGTCTCCCCCCTGGGAAAGCTGAGTCGGTTCCACTCCCCCCTCCCTGCCCAGCAAGGGTATAAAAAAGCAGGACCTCATAGCTGTGGGATCTCCTTTTTGGCTCCTGCCTCTGCTGGATGAGAGCTACAGCAGCTGCCCTCCGGATCCTCAGCCACGTGGCCGGACCTGACCCTTCTCCCTGCTGCCTCTGCGCCTCCTCAGAGAAAGACTGGTTTTGTATAATTCTTTTCTGTCCCCCTCCCATCCATTCTTGTTCCTTGCCCTTGTGAACTTTTTGTCCCTGTTATTGTTATATTTGAAGAAAAAATTATTTGCCTCTCTACTTCCAAGCTGACTCCAGATTGTTGCTTAGTGGATTTGCTCCTTACCCTTTTTTTTTTTTCTTTTTTTCCCTCTCCTTGTTTGGAGGGAGGAGGTGGGGGGGAAGTGGGGAAGAGATTCTCAGCCTTTTCCCCATTTCAGCCTTTAACTCTCAGTTAAGGCTCAAACCACTACAACAACACATTCCAGGGTTTCACCACTCTCATGGTGAAGAACCTCCTCCTCACATCTAGCATGAATCTCCCCACCTCCAGCTTCATTCCATTCCCCCTAGTCCTATCACTACCTGACATCCTGAGAAGTCCTTCCCCAGCCTTCCTGTAGGCCCCTGTAATGGGTTGGGGCAAACCCCCTCCCCACCACGGGCAGAAACAACGACTCAGACAAAGGGATTGCAAAAGTGATGGAAAGTTTAAATAGGAAAACAATTTAAAAAAAAAAAAAAAACAAACACCAATGAAAGCTTTACAGAGAACCACAAGCACCGTGACAAAGAGAGAGATCCCAGAAAGATACTCAAGAACATCCCATCCCCACCTGGGGGTACACCCAAACCCCCCCAGGGCTCTTTCCTCCCCCCCCAACCCAGCCTTGGGCCTGGGCAGGCCCAAGGGAGGTGGCTCACACCATTTTACCTAGGCTGCAGCTGGGGACAAAAGAGAAAGTGGAGACCCCACATGGGCATTTTATAGGGGAGCAGGGCATTATGGGATTGCATACCTGCCTGTGACCACCCCCTGGGCTGGGCCCACCCGTAGGGACCTCCCAGGTGTGTTCTGTGCAGTGGCAGCCGGGCCAGCACCCAGCCTAAACCACCAAAGCCCCCTTCAGATACTGGAAGGCCACAATTAGGTCACCTCGGAGCCTTCTCTTCTGCAGACTGAACAGCCCCAACTCCTTCAGTCTGTCCTCATAGGAGAGGTGCTCCAGCCCTCTGATCATCCTTGTGGCCCTTCTCTGGACATGTTCCAGCACCTCCACATCCCTCTTGTAATAGGGGCTCCAGAACTGGACACAGTACTCCAGGTGGGGTCTCACCAGGGCTGAGTAGAGGGGGAGGATCACCTCCCTCGACCTGCTAGCCACACTTCTCCTGATGCAGCCCAGGATCTGATTGGCTTTGCAGGCTGCAAGTGCACATTGAGAGCTCATGTTGAGCTTTTTGTCCACCAGCACCCCCAAGTCTCTCTCCTCAGGGCTACTTTCCAGCCAGTCACTGCCCAGCCTGGATTTGTGCCTGGGATTGCCTCGACCCAGATGCAGGACCCTGCACTTGCTCTTATTGAACTTCATGAGGTTGGCTTGTGCCCACCTCTCCAGCCTGTCAAGGTCCCTCTGGATGGCCTCCCTTCCCTCCAGCGTGTCTGCTGCACCACACAGCTTGGTGTCATCAGCAAACTTGCTGAGGGTGCACTCAATGCCACTGTCCATGTCACTGACAAAGATGTTGAACAAGACAAGTCCCAGGACTGATCCCTGAGGAACTCTGCTTGTCACTGGCCTCCACTGGGACATGGACCCATTGACAGCCACTCTTTGGGTGCAGCCATCAAGCCAGTTCCTTATCCATCTAGTGGTCCACCCATCAAACCCATGTGTCTCCAGTTTGGAGACCAGGATGTGGTGCGGGACAGTGTCAAAGGCTTTGCTCAGGTCCAGGTAAAGGACATCAGTTGCTCGCCCCTCATCTATTAATTTTGTCACCTGCTCATAGAAGGCCACCAGGTTGGTCAGGCAGGATTTGCCCTTGGCAAAGCCATGCTGACTGTTCCCAATCCCCTCTTCACTATTCTTTTGAGCGAGTAGTGACTCCAGGAGGATCTGCTCCATGATGTTTCCGGGCACAGAGGTGAGACTGACTGGTCTGTAGTTCCCTGGTTCCTCCTTCTTACCCTTTTTGAAGATGGGGGCAATGTTTCCCCTTTTCCAGTCTGTGGGGACTTCACCAGATTGCCATGACTTTTGAAATATAATAGAGAGGGGTTTAGCAACCTCATCTGCCAGTTCTCTCAGTACCCGTGGGTGTATCTCGTCGGGTCCCATGGACTTGAACACTTTCAGGTTCTTCAGGTGATCACGAACCTGATCTTTACTTACAATGGGCAGTTCTTCCTCCCCGTCCCTGGCATTGTCTTCCATAACATCAGGAGTGTGGCTAGAGGCCCTTGCAGTGAAGACTGAAGGAAAGAAGTTATTAAGTACCTCAGCCTTTTCCTCATCACTTGTGGCCATGTCACCATTTTCTTCGCTAGCTGCCTATCGGCTGGTTGACACAAAAAAACCGAAAAAAACAAACCCAAAAAAACCCTCAAACGTTGCACCATGTTCGTCACTCGGATGAAGGGTAGAAAAGCAGCATCTGCCCAGACAGAGCTGTTTTACCAGAATGCTGGAGTCCAGTCTGCCAGCTGCAGAGAGTGCTTCAGCTTGGCACTTGGAATAGAAGGGGAGGGAGAGGACACCTGTGTCAGGTGTGAGCAGGTGAATTTTCTCCTCAGCCTGGTGGCAGAGCTAAAGGACAAAGTGGCCGAGCTGAAGGAGGAGGTAGCTAGGCTAAGGACCATAAGGGAAAGTGAAAGGGAGTTAGATTTGTGGGAGAAGGCTCTGCAGATCTCCCCTGATGAGGGAAGAGTCCCTGGAAACAGAGAGGGATGGATAGAGGTCCCTGCCAGGTGTGGCAAGAGAAATCCACCCCGGCCCTCTCCTCCTCCTCCGCTGCCCTTGCATAATAAGTATGAGGCCCTGTAGGCTGAGGGCAGTGGGGATGAGAGGGCTGAGGCTGAGAAGAAGGCATCCAGAGGGGAACCTAAGGCCAAGCAGTCCCCACCAGCTATAACGGCCAGCTCCAGGAAGAAGCCTAAGCCCAAGCGGTCCCCACCAACTATAACGACCAGCTCCACAAAGAAAAGGAGAAGGGTTATAGTTGTTGAGGACTCTCTCCTGGGGGGTACTGAGGGACCCATATGTCGTCCCGACCCATCCCACAGGGTGGTCTGCTCCCTACCAGGGGCACGAGTTAGGGACATTGCAAGGAGACTCCCTAAATTAATCCAGCCCACTGACTATTACCCTCTGCTGGTAATACAGGCTGGGAGTGATGAGATTGACAGGAAGGGCACCAGGGCAATTAAGAAGGAGTTCAGGGCCCTTGGACAATTGATTGATGGGGCAGGAGCTCAAGTGGTGTTCTGCTCAGTTCCCTCAGTAGCAGGAGTGTACACTGAGAGGAATGGGAGAACCCACACCATCAACAATTGGCTCAGGGGATGGTGCCAGAGGCAGAACTTTGGGTTCTTTGACCATGGGACAACTTTCACCACACCTGACCTGCTGGGTCCCGATGGGGTGCATCTATCTAGAAGGGGTAAGAGAATCCTGGCACTGGAGTTGGCAGGACTCATTAGGAGGGCTTTAAACTAGGTCTGAAGGGGGTGGGTGAGGCAATCGGTCCCTCTGCAGAGGAAAGAGTAGGGCACAAGGTAGGGTCAGTTGAGAAGTCAGGAACCCAGCTGCGATGCATGTACACCAATGCACGCAGCCTGGGCAACAAGCAGGAGGAGTTGGAGGTCCTGATCCATCAGGGTGACTATGATATAGTCACCATCTCAGAAACTTGGTGGGACAACACCCACGATTGGAGTGCTACACTGGGGGGTTACAGGCTCTTTAGGAGAGACAGGTGAGGGAGAAGAGGAGGAGGGGTGGCTCTGTATATTAGGGAGTCACTCTCTGCCACACAACTTGAGGTGGCAGATGAGGGAGTTGAGAGCCTGTGGGTTAAAATCAGAGGGCAGCCCAACAAATCTGACATCCTGATTGGAATCTGTTACAGACCACCCAACCAGGATGAGGAGGCTGATGAATTGTTCCACAAGCAGCTGGAGGCCGTCTCAAGATCATCAGATCTTGTCCTTGTTGGCGACTTCAACCTTCCAGATATCTGCTGGGAACTTAATTCAGCAGGGAGGAGGCAATCCAGAAGATTCCTGGAGAGAATGGAGGACTGCTTCCTGACACAGCTGTTAAGCGAGCCTACCAGGGGACAGGCTCTGCTTGACCTGCTGTTCTGCAATAGGGAAGGGCTGGTGGGAGATGTGATCGTGGGAGTCTGCCTAGGGTGCAGTGACCACGAGATAGTGAAGTTTTCAATATGCAGGGAGATAGGGAGGAGCACCAACAGAACCTTCACCTTGGACTTCCGAAGGGCAAACTTCAGCCTATTTAAGAAACTTATCTGTAAAATTCCCTGGGTAGCAGCCCTCAAGAACCGAGGGGTCCAGGCTGGTTGGGCCTACTTCAAATAGGAGCTCTTGAAGGCACAGGAACTGGCGGTTCCCATGTGCCGAAAGGCGAGCCTGCGGGGAAGGCGACCGGCCTGGATGAGCAAGCAGCTCCTGGAGGATTTAAGGGGGAAGAAGAGGCTGTATCACCTTTGGAAGGAGGGGAAGGCTTCTCGAGGTATGTTCAAGGAAGCTGTTAGATTATGTAGGAATAAAATTAGGGAGGCAAAGGCCCAGCTGGAACTGAAGCTGGCCACCACAGTCAAAGATAATAAAAAGCATTTTTGTAAATATATTAACAATAAGAAGAAGAGCAGGAAGAATCTGCACTCCCTATTGGACCTGGAGAGAAACATGGTGACCGAAGATGAGGAAAAGGCTGAGGTCCTGAACGCCTTCTTTACCTCAATGTTTAACAGCAGGGCAGGAGTTCAGGACGAGTGGCCTCCTGAGGTGGGCAATGGGGTCAGGGAGCAGTGTAATGCCCCGGTAATCCATGAGGAATTAGTTTGGGACCTGCTGAGCCACTTGGACACTCACAAGTCCATGGGACCGGATGGGATCCATCCTAGGGTGCTGAGAGAGCTGGCAGATGAGCTGGCCAAGCCGCTCTCCATCATTTTCCTCCAATCCTGGCTCACCGGTGGGGTCCCAGATGACTGGAAACTGGCCAATGTGGTCCCCATCCATAAGAAAGGTCGGATGGAGGAACCTGGAAACTACAGGCCGGTCAGCCTGACCTCAGTGCCAGGGAAAGTCATGGAGTAGATTATCCTGGCGGCAATAACTGTGCACCTGAAGGATGGCCAAGGGCTCAGGTCCAGCCAACATGGATTTAGGAAGGGCAGGTCCTGCCTCTCCAACCTGATCTCCTTCTATGATCAGGTGTCCCGTCTGGTGGATGTGGGGCGGCCTGTGGATGTGGTCTACCTGGACTTCAGCAAGGCCTTTGACACCGTCCCCCACAGCAAACCGCTGTCTAAGCTGTCAGCTCGTGACTTGGACCACTACACTCTGTGCTGGGTTAGGAATTGGCTGGAGGGCCGGGCCCAGAGAGTGGGGGTGAATGGTGCCACATCCAGCTGGTGGCCAGTCACCAGTGGCATCCCCCAGGGATCAGTGCTGGGCCCCGTCCTCTTCTTCATTGATGATCTGGATGAGGGGGACGAGTCAGTCATCAGCAAGTTTGCAGATGACACCAAGTTAGTAGTAGATGTTAGTCAGTTAGAGGGTAGAAAGGCTCTGCAGAGGGACAGATGGGCAACAAGGCTGGTGAGGGGCTTGAAACACAAGCCCTATGCGGAGAGGCTGAGGGATCTGGAATTGTTTAGCCTGGAGAAGAGGAGGCTCAGAGGTGACCTCATTGCCCTCTACAACTACCTGAGGGGTGATTGTGGCCAGGAAGGGGTTGGTCTCTTCTCCCAGGCAACCAGCACCAGAACTAGGGGACAGAGTCTCAAGCTGCACCAGAGGAGGTTTAGACGTGAGGTGAGGAGGAAGTTCTTCACCGAGCGAGTCATTCGTCATTGGAACGGGTTGCCCAGGGAGGTGGTTGAGTCACCATCCCTGGAGGCGTTCAAGAGGAGATTGGACATGGCTCTTGGTGCCATGGTCTAGTCATGGGGTCGGTGTTGATAGGTTGGACTCGATGATCCTCGAGGTCCTTTCCAACCGAATTTATACTGTGATACTGTTATACAGTTTTTAGTATGTGTCCAAGTATTGTGCCTCAGGAATTCCAGGGGCAGGAAATAATCCTTAGGTAATTTATCTTGTCCTGAAGGCGTGAATGGCTGTGTCATTGTTGTAGGCCAGCTATGGCCCAGTGAGCAATGTTATCTTTGCACCTTCCAAGAGTCGTTCCAGTGGCTCTGTCAGCTACTGTCTGAGCAAGCAGCAAGTGATTTGACTTTGTTGACTCACACCAAGAGAGACAAACTTTTAGTCTCTCACACTGACATAACCAGCAGAAACCAACTTTTCACCACAAACCAGTAGAGTTCAGAATCAAAGCACAAGATTTCCAGACCCAATTTGTAGATTTCCTGATGCAACGCATTGATTTTCCTGGGAACCAGCAGAATTCATCCTCAGACAAGCAGATTTCTTCAGTAAATCATCACATAACCAGCAGAAACCAAATTTTCCACCAAAATCCAGTCAAGTTCAGAATCAAAGCACAAGATTTCCGGACCCAATCTGTAGATTTCCTACTGAAATTTGTTGATTTTCATGGGAAACCAGCAGAGTTCATACTCAGACAAGCAGATTTCTTACCTAAATCGTGACATAACCAGCAAAACCCAACTTTGCCACCACAATCCAATCGTCTTCAGAATTAAAGCACAAGATTTCCACACCCAATCTGTCGATTTCCTACTGAAATGTGTTGATTTTTGTTGGAAACCAGCAGAGTTCATCCTCAGAGAAACAGATTTCTTACCACAATTGTGACATAACCAGCAGAAACCAACTTTGCCACCACAATCCAGTCGAGCTCAGAATCAAAGCACAAGATTTCCAGACCCAATCTGTAGATTTCCTACTGCATCTCCTTGATTTTCATGGGAAACCAGATGAGTTCTTCCTAAGACAAGCAGATTTCTTACCTAAATCGTCATATACCCAGCGGAAACCAACTTTCACCACAATGCAGTCAAGTTCAGAATCAAAGCAAAAATTTTCCAGACCCAATCTGTCGATTTCCTCCTGAAATTTGTTGATTTCCATGGGAAACCAGCAGAGTTCGTCCTCAGACAAGCCGATTTCTTACCTAAATCTCCACATACCATGCAGAAACCAACTTTTCCACCACAATCCATTCGCGTTCAGAATGAAAGCACAAGATTTCCAGACCCAATCTGTCGATTTCCTACTGAAATGTGTTGATTTTCGTTGGAAACCAGCAGAGTTCATCCTCAGACAAGCAGATTATGGCTTGGACGGGAGCACATTGCGATGGGTTAGGAACTGGTTGGATGGCCGAGCCCGGAGAGTTTTGGTGAATGGTGCCACATCCAGCTGACGGTCAGTCACTAGTGGTGTGCCCCAAGGATCAGTGCTGGGCCCTGTGCTCTTTAACATCTTTATTGATGATCTGGATGAGGGCATTGAGTCCATCATCAGTAAATTTACTGACGACACCAAGCTGAGGCAGGAGTTGATCTGCTGGAGCGTAGAGAGGCTCTGCAGAGGGACCTCGACAGGCTGGACAGATGGGCAGAGTCCAACGGCATGAGATTTAACACATCCAAGTGCCGGGTTCTGCACATTGGCCACAACAACCCCATGCAGACCTACAGGCTGGGGTCAGAGTGGCTGGAGAGCAGCCAGGCAGAGAGGGACCTGGGGGTGCTGGTCGATGGCAGGCTGAACATGAACCTGCAGTGTGCCCAGGCAGCCAAAATGCCAATGGCATCCTGGCCTGCATCAGGAACAGTGTGGCCAGCAGGAGCAGGGAGGTCATTCTGCCCCTATACACTGCACTGGTTAGGTTGCACCTTGAGTACTGTGTCCAGTTCTGGGCCCCTCAGTTTAGGAAGGATGTTGACTTGCTGGAACGAGTCCAGAGAAGGGCAACAAAGTTAGTGAGGGGCTTGGAAGACAAGCCCTATGAGGAAAGGCTGAGGGAGCTGGGATTGCTTAACCAGGAGAAGAGGAGACTCAGGGGTGACCTTATCACTCTCTACAACTACCTGAAGGGAGGTTGTAGACAGGAGAATAATGGTCTCTTCTCCCAGGCAGCCAGTACCAGAACAAGAGGACACAGTCTCAGGCTGCGCCAGGGGAGGTTCAGGTTGGCTGTTAGGAAGAAGTTCTATACAGAAAGAGTGATTGCCCATTGGAATGGGCTGCCCAGGGAGGTGGTGGAGTCACCGTCATTGGAGGTGTTCAGGAGGAGACATGATGGGGCACTTGGTGCCATGGGTTAATTGTCTGGGTGGGTTGGATTGGTTGATGGTGTCCACGGTTGGAAGGGAAAGGCCGAGCCTTCTCCTCCCCCGTAAAGTGAAGGAAAAAAAAAGCTCACAGCCAGATCAGCAAAGGAGTGTGAGCTGTATATTTACAAAGCAATTTAGGGAAACGCAGGGAAATATATATACAGAATTAACAGTATTTACAATATATACAGAAATATACAACAAAGTAACACAGATATGAGAGTTCCCTCCTCTACTGAGGGGTGTTCCCCACCTCTGCTCCCCCTTCTCTCCCCCTTTCCCCAGAGAGGGTGAGAAAGAGAGAAAAGAGAAAATTAATTAAAAGCGGTTATGTGTTAGAATGTTAAACAGTGTCTTATCTGCTCCAAGGCCAAGCCCGGCCGAAAGCCCAGAAAAACTGCGAGCTGCAAAGGAGAAAGCAAAGTGCAGGAATGCCCAGGATTCTCTGCTACACTCCCAGTTCAAAAGGTGCTTCCCCCCAATCTACCAATGAAATTAGTTTAGATCCGTCTTTCGTTTACAAACATCCAACCACAATATTCCCTTCCTTAAAGGCACAGCCTCAAACGGTCACAGTCCACCCCTTCTAAACAATTTCATTGGCTGTTCACACAGTCCATCCAATCCAAAAAATCACAAGTGATGAGGAAAAGGCTGAGGTACTTAATAACTTCTTTCCTTCAGTCTTCACTGCAAGGGCCTCTAGCCACACTCCTGATGTTATGGAAGACAATGCCAGGGACGGGGAGGAAGAACTGCCCATTGTAAGTAAAGATCAGGTTCGTGATCACCTGAAGAACCTGAAAGTGTTCAAGTCCATGGGACCCGACGAGATACACCCACGGGTACTGAGAGAACTGGCAGATGAGGTTGCTAAACCCCTCTCTATTATATTTCAAAAGTCATGGCAATCTGGTGAAGTCCCCACAGACTGGAAAAGGGGAAACATTGCCCCCATCTTCAAAAAGGGTAAGAAGGAGGAACCAGGGAACTACAGACCAGTCAGTCTCACCTCTGTGCCTGGAAAGATCATGGAGCAGATCCTCCTGGAGTCACTACTCGCTCAAAAGAATAGTGAAGAGGGGATTGGGAACAGTCAGCATGGCTTTGCCAAGGGCAAATCCTGTCTGACCAACCTGGTGGCCTTCTATGAGCAGGTGACAAAATTAATAGATGAGGGGCGAGCAACTGATGTCCTTTACCTGGACCTGAGCAAAGCCTTTGACACTGTCCCGCACCACATCCTGGTCTCCAAACTGGAGACACATGGGTTTGATGGGTGGACCACTAGATGGATAAGGAACTGGCTTGATGGCCGCACCCAAAGAGTGGCTGTCAATGGGTCCATGTCCCAGTGGAGGCCAGTGACAAGCGGAGTCCCTCAGGGATCAGTGCAGGGACCCGTCTTGTTCAACATCTTTGTGGGTGACATGGACAGTGGCATTGAGTGCACCCTCAGCAAGTTTGCTGATGACACCAAGCTGTGTGGTGCAGCAGACACGCTGGAGGGAAGGGAGGCCATCCAGAGGGACCTTGACAGGCTGGAGAGGTGGGCACAAGCCAACCTCATGAAGTTCAATAAGAGCAAGTGCAGGGTCCTGCATCTGGGTCGAGGCAATCCCAGGCACAAATCCAGGCTGGGCAGTGACTGGCTGGAAAGTAGCCCTGAGGAGAGAGACTTGGGGGTGCTGGTGGACAAAAAGCTCAACATGAGCTCTCAATGTGCACTTGCAGCCCGCAAGGCCAATCAGATCCTGGGCTGCATCAGGAAAAGTGTGGCTAGCAGGTCGAAGGAGGTGATCCTCCCCCTCTACTCAGCCCTGGTGAGACCTCGCCTGGAGTACTGTGTCCAGTTCTGGAGCCCCTATTACAAGAGGGATGTGGAGGTGCTGGAACGTGTCCAGAGAAGGGCCACAAGGATGATCAGAGGGCTGGAGCACCTCTCCTATGAGGACAGACTGAAGGAGTTGGGGCTGTTCAGTCTGCAGAAGAGAAGGCTCCGAGGTGACCTAATTGTGGCCTTCCAGTGTCTGAAGGGGGCCTACAGGAAGGCTGGGGAAGGACTTCTCAGGATCTCAGGTAGTGATAGAACTAGGGGGAATGGAATGAAGCTGGAGGTGGGGAGATTCAGGCTGGATGTGAGGAGGAGGTTCTTCACCATGAGAGTGGTGAGACCCTGGAATGGGTTGTCCAGGGAGGTGGTCGAGGCCCCGTCCCTGGGGGTGTTTAAGAGCAGGCTGGATGAGGCTCTGTCCAGCCTGATCTAATGTGGGGTGTCCCTGCCCATGGCAGGGGGGTTGGAACTGGATGATCCTTGTGGTCCCTTCCAACCCTGAATGAAACTATGAAGCTATGAAACTATGAAAACGATATTACAGTTCGTGAGTAAAGTTCTTAGTCCATTCCGGCTATGCTCAGACGTCCAAGAAAATCAGAAAATGAGAAAAATGGAAAACAGTTTGTTTCTTCGCCAACGAAGCGAAGAAAAGGGAAACAGGGATTCTCAGGGTCTCTTAGTTGACTCAGGCCTCTCAGGGATCTCAGGGTTCGTGCACCGTAGATTCCTCGTTGATTCTTCCCTTGGACACGATGTAGCTGTACAACCGTGTGAAATTAAACTCTATCAGCTAAAGTTAAATTTCTCTGCGGAATACACTGAATTTCACCATTCTCTTGCATTACCCAATAAGTGTGACCCGGACCTTCAGCTGAAACCACCCCTCGGACAGGTTTAGCCTCTCCTGAGGGTGAAAATACCCAAACAGCTCTACCTAACAGATTCTTTTCTCTAACAACAGGAACTCTATCACCTTCTACTTTCTGTAGCAAATCTGAATGTGCAGGTCCATCTCGGTTCACTGAACCTCTACTATTCACCAGCCAGGTTGCTTGTGCTAAATGTTTTTCCCAGTTTTTCAAAGATCCACCCCCCATGGCTTTAAGAGAGGTCTTCAACAAACCGTTGTAGCGTTCAATCTTCCCTGAAGCTGGTGCATAGTAGGGAATATGGAATATCCACTCAATACCGTGCTCTTTTGCCCAGTTCTTTACAAGGTTGGTTTTGAAATGAGTTCCGTTGTCTGACTCAATCCTCTCTGGAGTTCCGTGTCTCCACAGGATTTGTCTCTCCAGACCGAGAATGGTGTTGCGTGCAGTTGCATGTGGAACTGGATAAGTTTCCAACCATCCAGTGTTTGCCTCTACCATAGTAAGCACGTATTGCTTACCAGAATGAGAATGTGGTAGAGTGATGTAGTCAATCTGCCAAGCTTCACCATATTTGTACTTGGACCATCTGTCAACATACCACAAGGGCTTAAGTCGTTTTGCCTGCTTAATAGCAGCACAAATGTCACAGTCATGGATGACTTGTGTGATAGCATCCATGGAAATGTCTATGGATCTGTCACGAGCCCATTGGTATGTTGCATCTCTGCCTTCATGTCCTGACGAATCATGAGCCCACCGAGCTAAGAATATCTCACCTCGGTGTTTCCAGTCGAGATCAAGATTAGAGTCCATGTCTACTTGAGAAACCCTTGCAGCCAGATCTGCCTGATGGTTGTGGTGTTGTTCCTCAGTAGCTTTGCTCTTAGGAATGTGAGCATCCATGTGTCTCACTTTCACTGGAATTCTCTCGATTCGATCAGCAATGTCCTGCCATAGGTCGGCTGCCCAAATGGGTTTTCCTTTCCTCTACCAACCACTCTTCTTCCAGTTCTTTAGCCAACCCCATAGAGCACTGTCTACCATCAATGAGTTGGTGTAGAGATAAAGCTTTGGCCATCTCTGACGTTCAGCCACGTCGAGAGCTAGCTGGACAGCTTTTACCTCTGCAAACTGACTGGATTCTCCTTCTCCATCCTTCACATCTGCAACCCGGCGTGTTGGACTCCACACTGCAGACTTCCACCTTCGCTTGTTTCCAACCAGATGACAGGAACCGTCTGTGAACAAAGCGTATTTCTTTTCAACATCAGAAAGGTCATTGTAAGGAGGAGCTTCCTCAGCACGAGTTACTTTCTCCTCTGGAGGTTTAGCACAGTTGATGCCTTCAGGCCAACTTGAGATCACCTCCACTAGACCAGGTCTTTCAAGATTTCCCATTCGAGCTCTCTGTGTTATCAGAGCCATCCACTTAGACCATGTTGAGTCTGTGGCATGATGTGGTGTGGAGCCTTTGCCTTTGAACATCCAATTCAAAACTGGTAGTCTGGGAGCTAAGAGAAGTTGTGATTCAGTTCCAATCACTTCAGAAGATGCTTTCACTCCTTCATAGGCAGCTAAAATTTCTTTCTCTGTTGGAGTATAATGAGCCTCTGAACCTCTGTAACCTCGACTCCAGAAACCAAGAGGTCGTCCACGTGTCTCACCTGGAGCTTTTTGCCACAAGCACCAGGCTGGACCATTGTCACTTGCAGCCGTGTACAAAATATTCTTAATGTCTGGACCATCTCGGACAGGTCCCAGACCCATTGCTTGAATTACCTCTTGCTTTATCTGGTCAAAGGCTGCTTGTTGTTCAGGTCCCCATTGGAAATGGTTTCTCTTTCAAGTCACATCATACAGAGGTTTCACAATCTGACTGTATCCAGGAATGTGCAGTCTCCAAAATCCCACTATCCCCAAGAAACGTAGGGTCTCTTGTTTGTGGGACTTGCCATGGTGGAGACTCTATCTACCACATCCTCTGGAATGTGTCGGCGTCCATCCTGCCACCGCACTCCCAGAAACTGAATCTCTGTGGTAGGTCCTTTCACCTTGTCTCGTTTGATGGCAAAACCTGCATTCCGAAGAATGTCAAAGGTTTTGTTACCTTTCTCGAAGACTTCCTCAGCAGTTTTACCCCAGACGATGATGTCATCGATGAACTGGATGTGTTCCGGAGCACTGCCTTTCTCCAGAGCATCATGGATCACTGCATGGCAGATGCTTGAGCTGTGGATCCAGCCCATTGGCAATCTGTTGAAAGTGTACTGGATTCCTCTCCAGGTGAAAGCAAACTGAGGCCTGCATTCCTCTGCTATGGGAATAGAGAAAAGAGCATTATCAATGTCTATGGTAGCATACCATTTGGCCTGTTTGGACTCCAGCTCATACTGTAGCTCCATCATGTCTGGTACTGCTGCACTCATAGGCGGTGTCACTTCATTTAGGGCTCGGTAGTCTACCGTCAGACGCCAGTCTCCATTCTGCTTCCGCACAGGCCACACTGGAATGTTGAAAGGTGAATGAGTTTTGCTGACGACTTTCTGACTCTCCAACTGACGAATCAGATTCTGAATGGGCAACAAAGAGTCACGGTTGGTTCTGTATTGTCTGTGATGCACAGTCTGAGAAACAACCGGCAATTTAATGTCCTGTATCTTATGTTGTCCCACAACTGCAGATTCATCAGAAAGCTCAGATCTGGCAGATAGCTTCAATTTTTGTCCATCAATTTCCATAGAAGCTACTCCAAAAGCCCATTTGTAACCTCTAGGGTCTTTGAAACGCCCTTCTCTCAGAAAATCATTTCCCAAAATACAAGGTGCGTCAGGTCCGGTCACAACTGTATGCTTCCTCCATTGTTTACCAGTTAAACTTATATTAACCTCCACCTTACTTAACTCTTGAGATCCACCAGTGACTCCCAAAATAGTTATACACTTTGATCCCTGATAATTTGGTGGCATTATGGTGCACTGAGCTCCTGTGTCAATCAATGCCCTGTACTTCCGAAATTGCGAAGTGCCAGGCCACTGGATGTACACATCCCAATAGATTCTATTATCTCTGTTATCCCTCTCCTCCCCCTGGCGGGAGGCAGGGCACCCCTAGTTATGGGGAACATGCCCACATGTGCATTGCGCACAGTGTGCAGTGTTAGAACTTCGCATGTTACAAGTGGAGCCACTGTTGGAGCTACTAGGGTTGTTCTGGGGAACTGTGGAAGTAACAGCTACCCTTCTGGTGTTGCTACCTCGGGTTCTGCCACTTTGCAGTTCCTTCAATCCTCTGAAAAGATTAGAAGTTGGTTGGCCATCCCAGCGGTTCATGTTCTCACCAAACTGTTCACGCAGAGTTATCCAAATAGTTCTACGTGATTGCCTTGGTGGTCTGTTTTGATTTGATCTGTTTTGGAATGACCTCCTTGGAGGACGTGTATTCCTCGCAGATGAAACTTATATCCACCTGGAGGGAGAACTGAAATTATCCTTCTGTGCCAATTGGTATATGGAATCTTTCAGATCCCTCATGCAATTCTCAATTTTTCCAGACAGAGTTTCAATGGCTGAAACCAAAGAAACACGTGTCATGCTATCCTCCAATTGTCTCATTTGATCACTGAATTGGCCAACCGTAGGAGAAGCTCCACCATAATTTCTTGACACAATTCTACTTGCCAGAATGTTTGCATAATTAGAAGGAGCAAGTTTGATGATCTTTTTAGCAAGACCAATACCCACAGGAATGTCATCAGGATTCAGAGTTTCATGTTCACCATAGAGTAGCTCTCTAAAAGCAAATTCTCTGAAGCGCTTAATTCCCTCATCTATGGTAGTCCAGGGTTTAGGATTCCATGGAAGATCATCTCGGGAAGGATATCTCAGGGCAAACACGATTGAAAGGCGTATCCACAGCTTAACCTTACCGAGAGCTCTGACTAGATGTCTATCTATTCCATTATCCCTTGAGAGAGTTCCTAAGTGAGCTGCTGACTTGTCTCCAACTGTTAGAGCTGGAGCACCTTGTGACCGTTTGAGGGTGTCCCCTTAAGAAAGGGAATATGGTGGACGGACGTTGGTAGATTGGGAGGAAGCACCTTCTGAACTGGGAGTGCAGGAGGGTATCCTGGGAATTCCAGCACTTTTATCTTCAGTCTTTCTTCCGCTCCTCCGCTGAGCAGTAGCTCTCTCCGTGCTGGACTTTTGGCCAAGGCTTTGGCCTTGAAACTGATAAGTTGCAAGGCCTATATTAACTGCTTTCCAATTAACACATAACTGCTTCTAACTTTTTTCTCCTTTCTCTCTTTTCTAACCCGCTCTGGGGAAAAGGGGAGAGAGGGGGAAGCAGAGGTGGGGAACCTCCTCAGCAGAGGGGTGAACTCTCATTTCTGTGCTACTTTGTTGTATATCTTTGTATATATTGTAAATATTGTAAATTTGTATATATTCCGCTGCATATCCTACATTGCTTTGTAAATATACAGCACCCATTGCTTTGCTAATTCAGCTGTGAGTTTTTTTTCTTTTCCTTTCAATTTTCTTTCCCTCTATGTTACAGGGGGGAGGGAGGAGGCTTTTTGGTCTTACCCTTCCAACCCTACGACATTTTTTTTTCCTTGGCTTACCCAACGTGCGGCAGATAATTAGTTTAATTTATTACTTGATTGATTTATAGTTTTCTAGCTGAATTAGCAAACATGAAGGTGTTGTGGTTTGTAGAGCGATTATTCTTTTCAATTTTTGGGGCTCTGGTTTACAGATATTGTTTGGGTTTGATTTTGGATTACCTGGGTAAATATCTGGTGCGGACAATTTATATGTGGGTTCTGTATAGAGTTAGACTATGGTATGGAAAATGTATTAATTTATTATGGCCAGTGAGATACAGGAATGTTACCTCCACCACTCTCCCAATTGAGATAAAGGGTTTTAAGATTCCGCCTGAGGAGAGAGTAACTTTAGGTGATGCCTGGGATCCAAAGGTGATTTATGTGATGTATATAATTCTGCTGCTGGTGATAAGTAATGTGTATTCTCTGTATTCCTGGTGTCGAGAGAGAAAGGTGTCCTGGGGGTGCTTTGTTATTAAAACTAGATCAAAAAGAAAACTCCGTGGCTCTGGATCAGTCCCAGAGTCATCTAGTGATGAGGAGTGTGCAGAATCTCTGTCAGATAAAAAGAGGGCTAAAAAGTTAATTGGTAAAGCAACTCTAAATGAATTTGCTGCTGATTCTGGCAAGCTGCCAAGGGCAGCGGCAGGTATCAACATGGCACCTACTCCTTCTCCTTCTCCTTCTTCTCCGTCGGCCATTAACGAAGCAACGTCATTTCCGCCCACTCCCTCGGTGGGACCAGAAGTCACTGCCCCAGCAGCTGATTTATCTCAGGACCTGTCAGTTTCTATTAAGGTGGCTGTAAATTCAAACACAGCTCCAGTTAAGGTGGCTGTTTTGAAGACTAGAGGTGCAAAGGCCAAAGATGAAGAAGAAGAGCTGGAGACCGATCCTGGTGAGGGGCCCTCTACTCTAAGATATCCTGCTGAGGAGGAAGAGAAGATTTGTTTTAAAGATCTAGCTAACCTAGTGAGAGCAAAGCAGGATAGAGGTGAAGCTAGGAAAGGAGCTGGCAAAGGTGGTTCTCAGCTTAAAGAGATCCTTGAGAAAATGACAGAAGGATTATTAGGACAAAAAGTTCAGGGAGAAGAGTAGGAAGATGATATTTTAGAATGTTCCTCGCCGCGTCAGGAATTGCGAAATGCCCGTAAAGATTTCACCAGGGCAGCTAAGGAGCCAGTTGTAGCTTGGCTTAGTATGTGTTATGATACAGGTGCTCCAGCTCTAACAGTTGGAGACAAGTCAGCAGCTCAGTTAGGAACTCTCTCGAGGGATAATGGAATAGATAGACATCTAGGCAGGGTTCTCGGTAAGGTTAATCTGTGGATACGCCTTTCAATGGCGGTTGCCCTGAGGTACCCTTCCCGAGATGATCTTCCATGGAATCCTAAACCCTGGACTACCATAGATGAGGGAATTAAGAGCTTGAGAGAATTTGCTGTTAGAGAGCTACTCTATGGTGAACATGAAACTCTGAATCCTGATGACATTCCTGTGGGTATTGGTCTTGCTAAAAAGATCATCAAACTTGCTCCTTCTAATTATGCAAACATTCTGGCAAGCAGAATTGTGTCAAGAAATTATGGTGGAGCTTCTCCTACGGTTGGCCAATTCAGTGATCAAATGAGACAATTGGAGGATAGCATGACACGTGTTTCTTTGGTTTCAGCCATTGAAACTCTGTCTGGAAAAATTGAGAGTTGCATGAAGGATCTGAAGGATTCCATATCCCAATTGGCACAAAGGGATAGTTTCAATTCTCCCTCCAGGTGGATACAAGTTTCATCTGTGAGGAATTCAAGTCCTCCAAGGAGGTCATTCCAAAACAGACCAAATCAAAACAGACCACCAAGGCAATCACGTAGAACTATTTGGATAACTCTGGGTGATCAGTTTGGTGAGAACATGAACCGCTGGGATGGTCAACCAACTTCTAATCTTTTCCGGAGACTAAGGGAATTGCAAAGTGGCAGAACCCGAGGTAGCAACACCAGAAGGGTAGCTGTTACTTCCACAGTTCCCCAGAACTACTCTAGTAGCTCCAACAGTGGCTCTAATCTTGATCTCGACTGGAAACACCGAGGTGAGATATTCTTAGCTCGGTGGGCACAGGATTCGTCAGGACATGAAGGCAGAGATGCAACATACCAATGGGCTCGTGACAGATCCATAGACATTTCCATGGATGCTATCACACAAGTCATCCATGACTGTGACATTTGTGCTGCTATTAAGCAGGCAAAACGACTTAAGCCCTTGTGGTATGTTGACAGATGGTCCAAGTACAAATATGGTGAAGCTTGGCAGGTTAACTACATCACTCTATCACGTTCTCGTTCTGGTAAGCAATACGTGCTTACTATGGTAGAGGGAAACACTGGATGGTTGGAAACTTATCCAGTTCCACATGCGACTGCACGCAACACCATTCTCGGTCTGGAGAGACAAATCCTGTGGAGACACGGAACTCCAGAGAGGATTGAGTCAGACAACGGAACTCATTTCAGGAACATCCTTGTAAAGAACTGGGCAAAAGAGCACGGTATTGAGTGGATATTCCATATTCCCTACTATGCACCAGCTTCAGGGGAGATTGAATGCTACAACGGTTTGTTGAAGACCTCTCTTAAAGCCATGGGGGGTGGATCTTTGAAAAACTGGGAAAAACATTTAGCACAAGCAACCTGTCTGGTAAATACCGGCTGGGCAGTGACTGGCTGGAAAGTAGCCCTGAGGAGAGAGACTTGGGGGTGCTGGTGGACAAAAAGCTCAACATGAGCTCTCAATGTGCACTTGCAGCCCGCAAGGCCAATCAGATCCTGGGCTGCATCAGGAGAAGTGTGGCCAGCAGGTCGAGGGAGGTGATCCTCCCCCTCTACTCAGCCCTGGTGAGACCCCACCTGGAGTACTGTGTCCAGTTCTGGAGCCCCTATTACAAGAGGGATGTGGAGGTGCTGGAATGTGTCCAGAGACGGGCCACAAGGATGATCAGAGGGCTGGAGCACCTCTCCTATGAGGACAGACTGAAGGAGTTGGGGCTGTTCAGTCTGCAGAAGAGAAGGCTTCTAGGTGACCTAATTGTGGCCTTCCAGTATCTGAAGGGGGCCTACAGGAAGGCTGGGGAAGGACTTCTCAGGATCTCAGGTAGTGATAGGACTAGGGAATGGAATGAAGCTGGAGGTGGGGAGATTCAGGCTGGATGTGAGGAGGAGGTTCTTCACCATGAGAGTGGTGAGACCCTGGAATGGGTTGTCCAGGGAGGTGGTTGAGGCCCCGTCCCTGGGGGTGTTTAAGAGCAGGCTGGATGAGGCTCTGTCCAGCCTGATCTCGTGTGGGGTGTCCCTGCCCATGGCAGGGGGGTTGGAACTAGATGATCCTTGTGGTCCCTTCCAACCCTGAATGAAACTATGAAACTATGAAACTATGAAATAGTAGAGGTTCAGTGAACCGAGCTGGACCTGCACATTCAGATCTGCTACAGAAAGTAGAAGGTGATAGAGTTCCTGTTGTTAGAGAAAAGAATCTGTTAGGTAAAACTGTTTGGGTATTTTCACCTTCAGGAGAGGCTAAACCTGTCCGAGGGGTGGTTTCAGCTGAAGGTCCGGGTCACACTTATTGGGTAATGCAAGAGAATGGTGAAATTCAGTGTATTCCACAAAGTAATTTAACTTTAGCTGAAAGAGGTTAATTTCAAACTGTTGTATAGCTACATCGTGTCCAAAGGAAGAATCAACGAGGAGTCTACGGTGCACGAACCCTGAGATCCCTGAGAGCCCTGAGTCAACTAAGAGACCCTGAGATTCCCTGTTTCCCTTTTCTTTGCTTCTTCAGTGAAGAGACAAACTGTTTTGCATTTTTCTCATTTTCTGATTTTCTTGGACTTTTGAATCATCTACATCTGAGCATAGCCGGAATGAACTATGAACTTTTCCCATGAACTGTAAATATCGTTTTGGATTGGATGAACAGTATGAACAGCCAATGAAATTGTTTAGAAGGGGTGGACTGTGATCGTTTGAGGCTGTCCCCTTAAGAAATGGAATATTGTAGTTGGATGTTTGTAAACGAAAGACGGATCTAAAATAATTTCATTGGTAGATTTGGAGGAAGCACCTTCTGAACTGGGAGTGCAGCAGGGTATCTTGGGCTTTCCTGCACTTTTCTAGTCAGTCTGTCTTCCCTCCTTTGGTGGCTTGCAGCTCACAGAGTTCTGGGCTTTCGGCCAAGGCTTGAACTTGAAACTGATAAACTGCAAGGCCTGTATTAGCTGCTTTCCAATTAACACATAACTGCTTCTAATTTTTTTCTCTTTTCTCTCTTTCTAACCCTCTCTGCTGAAAGGGGGAGAGAAGGGGGAGTAGAGGTGGGGAACCCCCTCAGCCGAGGGGGGAACTCTCATTTCTGTGCTGCTTTATTGTATATTTTTGTATATATTGTAAATATTGTAAATTTTGTATATTCCCCTGCATATCCTATATTGCTTTGTAAATATACATCATCCATTGCTTTGCTAATTCAGCTGTGAGTTTTTTTTCCCTTTCCCTTCAATTTTTTTCCCCCTTTCACTTTCCGGGGGGAGTAGAAGGCGCCGACCTTTGCCTTCCCACCCTACGACAGTGCAGCTTCGATTAATGGTCCTTCTTCACAGCAAACATTTGCAAGAAAACATCCTTTATTCTAATCAACATTTTCCTCAAACTGTTTTGTTCACAGAGAAGAGTAGGTGCATTTACACGTTTCTAAAAGAAACAATACAATGAGTCAATAGTTTTATCTTCTGACGCTGCAATTCAAGTTCCCATTTCTAACATTGTCCTTTGATACTAAGTTTGCCCCCAATATCAACTACCAAATATTATTTCATGTTCGTGTTTCATACATGCAGCAAATACCACAACTCAATCTGTTTTAAAACATTTTAATTACTACAGTTTCAGATAGAGCATGATCTATATAAGAAATGAAGTTACTTCAGCTTTGCATCTCCTATTACACTGTGGAACTGCTAATTACAATATACAAGTTACCACTAAGAGTTCCTATAGCTAATGTCAGTGTAATGGAACTGGTGTCCATTTTACTGATTTTTTCAGTGCATTGTGGGTTGTGGTTTTTCTGTTTGTGGTTGTTGTTGTTTTTTCTTGCTGTTTGCTTGTTGGGGGGTTTTTTTGTTTTGATTTGTTTTGGGTTTGTATACACATTGCTTCCAGAAAGGAGAAGAAAAAATAAAATAAAAGGGGGAAAAATAATTTTTAAAAAAGGGGGAAAAAAGGAGGTGGGGGGAGAATGGCTTTTATTCTACAGGTGCTTCTTTCCCACCACCACCTTTTTTTCCCTCCATCTCTAACACAAGTACTCACTGGAACCCATCCATCATATAATAACTTTTCACTTCAGTTTTAGGATTTTCTTCTTTCCTTGTGTGACCGTTTGAGGCTGTGCCTTTAAGAAAGGGACACTGTGGCTGAATGTTTTATAAAAAAAGGACAGGTCTAAACTAATTTCATTGATGGATTGGTATAGTGCAGCTTTAAGTTTTGAGTCCAGCTGAGACTTTTCTCAGTGTGCACTTTCCCTCCTCCCTTTTTGCAGCTCGTGGCTTCTAGGCTCTCTGCCAGACTGACCTTGGTCTGATAAGCGTGAGGCCTGCAAATCTACTAACATTTTGTTCTAATTTATAACTGCTTTTAATTAACAACTGCTCCTTTCCTCTCTTTCTAACCCTCTCTGGGGAAAAATGGGAGAGAATGGGGTACAGGGGGGGAACCCTCCTCCAGCAGGGGGAGGGGAATCTCATTCCTGTGTTACTTTGCTGTATATTTCTGTGTATATATTGTAAATACTGTAAATTGTGTATATATGCCCTGCATACCCTAAACCTGCTTGTAAATACAGCGTTCCTTTGCTCATCCGGCTGTGGTTAGCTGTGGTAATTTTTTTCCTTCACTTTGTGGGGGGAGAAGGCTGGGCCTTTATCCCAAACCCGCGACACCTTGAATGCATAATGCCTACATTTGGACACATACTCAGTCTGAACTTTGCTGCATACCAACACATCTCCCAAACAGGGAAATGGGCATGCAGAGAGGTCAGGTTGCATTTCAGTGCTAATCCTACTGATAATACGGATATAAATTCAACAAGACTAGTTTCATACTGGGTTTTCCATACTTTTCAAAGCCACCTAACTAAACTGTAGAGACACATGTTCCTCCCCACACTAAAGACTAATTCCTATTCTACTGTGCACAACATGATAACCTCTTCTCTGCCCAAATCTTCATTATTCAAAAGTGGAAATTACTCCTTTCATTTTTAGGGTAGCTTCTCCCTAACCATCATCATGAATGTCTAGAAACTAAAAGGAACTGCAGCTCTTGTTGAATGTGAGCCCAACAGCATCTGCACATAGCATCTGTTTTCTCTTAAGACACTGCTAATAAGATGACTTTAGCAAAATGTTTGAGTATTATATATTCCAAATTAAAAAACTAATGAAGGATCAGTTGCTTACCTAGTATACAGTCAAACTTCTTGAAAAGAAATTCAGATCTTCCCTTCTTTGTGCAACTAAATTTTATTCCAGGATTTATCTGTCCATTATCACATGGGGGTTCTCTACTTCTATGCAGCCAGGTGAAGCTCCAGAGCCAGCCTAAGTAAAGACACTACAGACAGCTACTGATGTCCACATTTTAAGTTGCACCAGGAAGCATGGCATAATCTCCAAGCAATCAGAAGCTTGATATAATTCCTTTATCCCCATAAATCTCAAATTAGTCTTAGATAAGATGAATAAATGTGCTTAGTGACCATGTACACCAGAAATAAATTCTGCTTAGTAAAGACACTTCACAGGGCACTACTAAGCACAGTGAGTGCTGAGGGTTTGTGTGTATGGCATGGCTGGAAAGCTCAGAATCTTTGGCTGCTGCCCTCTTGTCCACTATCTCTCTCACAGTCCAAAAGCATATTTGTCTTTTTAATTGGCAGCAGCAACAGCTGTAGGACACAGCATAAATTAATCAAAGCCCAAGTTTTTTCTTATGGGGCAGACATACCTGAAGTAGCTGTTGGCTTACAACAAACACCCAAGGAAAAGGAAAAAAAAAGACAAATAAACCCACCTAAAAAAACAGTAAGAGTTTTCAGTGTTTCCACAGAGATGCCCAGCACAATTCATGTCTTACTGGTGACATTTTCTTGCTTTCCTAACATTTAAAGAAAAATATCTTTGCATGCACCTTTCCCTTAATATGAAGTAGGGTCTTAGAGGGTCTTTGTACCCAGAGTATACTCAGCAGTATGGACTTAAAGGACCATTATTAACAACTGCAGGAAGCATAGGTACTGTGCCACAACCTTAAAAGGGATGCTGTTTTTTTCCTCTGGATGAGGATCTACAGCACAAAACCTCCTTCAGCTGAGCATATCTGAAAACCTGTTTAGTGAACACAGTTTCAAATGATACATTGTTCCTGAAAAAAGTAAGGCACTGAGGAAAAACAAAGTGAGAGTGCCGCCTGCTGTTCTCACTTAACAGAGGTTAATGTTTTGCATTGAGCAATTCAGCTCAGATCTCAGTCACCAAAAATTTATCCCAGCTCTCAACATGCAAGTATCACTAATTGCCCTGCTCCTATATTTTTTCCCTGGGAAATCTGATACTGGACACTGCCTTGTGCAACCTACTCTAGGAGAACCTGCTCTGGGGAATTGGACTAGATGAGCTCCAGAGGTCCCTTCCAACCCCCATCATTCTGTGATTTGTGATAAGCACAGAATGTTGTACCAGTTCAGTAACAGCCCATAAAAGGAATGCTTTCCTCTAACAATCTTAGGCTCACAACAGCACTAAACCAAAAAATATAGGTAAGCCTTCAAAAATACTCCTGATATCTGCAAGAAAATAGCAACAGTTTGTAGTTAACAGATTCTAAATCCAGTACTTTGATTTTTCCTTGATATGTTAAATGGATCCAGTCAAAATGATTCTATGATTCTGAAGACAACTTAAACAGTATTTGCCTTATCAATGCAAGTGATCTTACACCAGCATTATATTTCAGTTCAAGAGAACCAAACCAAGGGCCATTGCCTTAATTGTCAAGGGATTATTATTCTGGTGAACTCAGGAAGTGAAAGGACAAAAAAATTAATTGGGATAACAAGGGCTAGGGGGAAAGAAGCAGAGCAGATATTTTCCTATGATCATGCATTTAATTTGTTTTCATTAGGACAAGAGTGAATCAATTTCTGATAACCCATACTGACATAAATACAGCATCTGGCAATGTGTTAGGAGAGCCTGTTCCAAAGCCACTGTTCAGCAGGGGAAAATTTAATTCCACTCTACAACAAACAGCAGTAACAAGGAAAGGATGACAGAAGGAAGACTGCAAAAGGATTAATGTGGAAGGTGCTGTTTCATATACTGCTGTGCATAGGGTCAAGCACACAGAGAAACATATCCTTTAATGGATAATCAGGCTGTGGAAAAGATTTGCAGTGGTGCCTCAGGTGTTACCATATTCTGTCATTGTCCTTCCTCTTCTGCATTTCTTCTTTCTCATTTTGTATCTTCTGGTATGCCATCAAAAGGCACTGCAGGGGATATTTTTTTTTTTAAACAAATGGTTGCTATCTAACTTTCTGGCAGTGCTGGTTATAGTACAAGCAGGGCATGGAAAGACTGGTCACAGAAAGTGAAATTAGGACAAGGGAGATGATGAAGGAGATCTCCAGTTGTAAATATTTTCCAGGAATGAAGGGTAGGATATAGTTACTGGGTAGATGTCATGCTTAGGTTTAGTAATAGTAGCTTAGCAGTAGTGGTGGGACTGTGAGCAATGGGCAAGCAACTAGACTTTATGATCTCAAAGGTCTCTTCCAGCCTCAACAGTTCTATGATTCTATGATTTGATTTCTTCCTGAATTCCTCTATGAGTTTTTTCCATCTAAACCCCACAGCTCTCCATTTTAAAATGCCTGCCTTTTGAAACAGACAGCACTTGAATGTGCCCTGTGTGCAACCACTCCTGTGATAATGTTTGTTTGGCAATGGCAGTTTGAAGAACAGATCCATTTTTGCATGATTCACTATTCAAATATCACAAATCCTCCAACTGCAAACATTAGGCTTGCAACTAAGAATTCTACAGTTCTGTCACCGGTTGGGGCTGTCCCCTTAAGAAAGGGAATATGGTGGACGGAAGTTGGTAAATGAAGAGAACAATCTAAACTAATTTCATTGGTAAAGTGGGAGGAAGCACCTTCTGAACTGGGAGTGCAGGAAAGTATCTTGGGCACTCCGGCACTTTTATCTTTAGTCTTGCTTCCGCTTCTCCTTCGGGCAGCAGTTTGCAGCTCCTGGCCTTTCTGCCAAGGCTTCGGCCTTGAAACCGATAAGCTATAAGGCCTGTATTAACTGCTTTCCAATTAACACAAACTGCTTCTAACTTTTTTTTCTCTTTCTCTCTCTTTTCTAACCCACTCTGGGGAATAGGGGGAGAGAGGGGGAGAGCGGAGGTAGGGGGAGAGAGGGGGAGAGCGGAGGTGGGGAACCCCCCTCAGCAGGGGGGGGAATTCTAATTTCTGTGTTACTTTATTGTATATCTTTGCATATATTGTAAATATTGTAAATTTGTATATATTCTTCAGCTTATCCTACATTACTTTGTAAATATACAGCTCCACTACTTTGCTAATTCAGCTGTGAGTTTTTTTTCCTTTCCCTTCAATTTTCTTTCCCTTTACTTTACAGGGGGGAGGGAGGAGGCTTGTTGGCCTTACCCTTCCAACCCTACAACAAGTTCCTTGATCAACAGCTCTAAAAATAGTCTTTGCCCAAAATGCTCTATGCAGTCGGCTACGCAAATTCATCACTGACTTGGAATAATCTGTGCAAAGTGACCTTTCCCACAGGTTTCTAAAGATCTCATGCTCACACAATTCCCTTTCCACTGCCTCAAAGCTTCCATCCACACATCTGCTCCTTGTACAGTAATGAGAGTTCAGGTTTAAGAGGAAATTCAAATCTCTGTCCCAACCATAGGTACCTACAAAGTTTATTGTGCAAGTTTTGGTTTCTCTGCAGTAGGATGATTTCTGCATGACACATTTATTTAGAATAAACCAAATCAGGTTGGAAGAGACCTTCAAGATCATCGCGTCCAACCCATCAACCAATCCAACCCACCAAAACAACTAACCCATGGCACCAAGTACCCCATCAAGCCTCCTCCTGAACACCTCCAATCACGGCGACTCCACCACCTCCCAGGGCAGCCCATTCCAATGGGCAATCACTCTTTCTATATAGAACTTCTTCCTAACATCCAACCTGAACCTATCCTGGCGCAGCCTGAGACTGTGTCCTCTTGTTCTGGTACTGGCTGCCTGGGAGAAGAGACCATCATCCGCCTGTCTACAACCTCCCTTCAGGTAGTTGTAGAGAGTGATAAGGTCACCCCTGAGTCTCCTCTTCTCCAGATTGAGCAACCCCAGCTCCCTCAGTCTCTCCTCATAGGGCTTGTGTTCCAAACCCCTCAGCAACTTCATTGCCCTTCTCTAGACTCGTTCCAGCAAGTCAACATCCTTCCTAAACTGAGGGGCCCAGAACTGGACACAGTATTCGAGGTGTGGCCTAACCAGTGCAGTGTACAGGGGCAGAATGACCTCCCTGCTCCTGCTGGCCACACTGTTCTTGATGCAGGCCAGGATGCCATTGGCCCTCTTGGCTGCCTGGGCACACTGCAGGCTCATGTTCAGCCTACCATCAATCAGTACCCCCAGGTCCCTCTCTGCCTGGCTGCTCCCCAGCCACTCTGACCCCAGCCTGTAGCTCTGCATGGGGTTGTTGTGGCCAATGTGCAGAACCTGGCACTTGGATGTGTTAAATCTCATGCCGTTGGACTCTGCCCATCTGTCCAGCCTGTCAAGGTCTCTCTGCAAAGCCTCTCTACCCTCCAGCAGATCAACTCCTGCCCCCAGCTTGGTGTCATCAGCAAATTTACTGATGATGGACTCAATGCCCTCATCCAGATCATCAATAAAGATGTTAAAGAGCACGGGGCCCAGCACTGACCCTTGGGGCACACCACTAGTGACTGGTTGCCAGCTGGATGTGGCACCATTCACCACCACTCTCTGGGCCCGGCCCTCTAGCCAGTTCCTAACCCAATGCAGTGTGCTCCCGTCCAAGCCATGGGCTGACAGCTTGGCCAGGAGTTTGCTATGGGGGACGGTGTCAAAGGCCTTGCTGAGGTCCACGTAAACCACATCCACAGGCCTCCCCACATCCACCAGGTGGGTCACCTGATCATAGTAGGAGATCAGGTTGGTCAGGCAGGACCTGCCCTTCCTAAATCCATGCTGGCTAGGCCTGATCCCTTGGCAATCCTGTAAGTGCTGTGTGATTGCACTCAGGATGACCTGTTCCATAATCTTGACTGGCACTGAGGTCAAGCTGACAGGTCTTTAATTCCCTGGCTCATCCAACCGGCCCTTCTTGTGGATGGGCACAACGTTGGCCAGCTTCCAGTCCTCTGGGACCTCTGCAGTGAGCCAGGACTGCTGGAAAATGATGGAGAGTGGCTTGGCCAGCTCATCTGCCAGCTCTCTCAGCACCCTAGGATGAATCCCATCTGGTCCCATGGACTTGTGGGGATCCAAGCTGCTGAGGAGAGTTCCAACCACCTCCTCATGGAACATAGGGAAACTGTGCAGCTCCCTGCCTCCTTCTGCCAGCTCTGCAGGCCAGCTGTCAGGAAGACATTCTGTCCTTCTAGTAAAAATGGAGGCAAAGAAGGTGTTAAGTATCTCTGCCTTTTCCTCATCCTTTGATACAACATCTCCCTCCATGTCAACCAAGGAGTGGAGGTTGTCCTTGCCCTTCCTATTGCTATTAATATATTTATAAAAGGACTTTTTGTTGTCCTTCACAGTAGAGGCCAATTTAAGCTCCAAATGTGCTTTTGCCTCCCTAATTTTCTTCCTACATGATTTGGCAACATCCTTAAACATTCCATGGGTTGTCTCACCTTTCTTCCAAAGGTGATACACCCTCTTTTTTTCCCCTAGTTCTATTAAAAGTTCATGAACCATCCAGGCTGGCCGTCTGCCCCGGCGGCTCATCTTCCGGCACATTGGCACAGCCTCTCCCTGCGCCTTCAACAATTCTTCACCTGACAAAGGTGTGTATCTCACCACAGCTGGGAAATCCTCGTAACTCAAACTGATGATTTGCAGTTATCACCCTCACTACAAGAAAGACATCAAGGTCCTGGAGCAAGGGGTCCAGAGAGGGAGGTCTGGAGAATTCCAGAGAATTGCTACAAAGCTGGTAAAGTGTCTGGGGAACAGGTCTTGTGAGGAGTGGCTGAGGGAACTGGGGTTGTTTAGACTGGAGAAAAGCAGGATGAGGGGAGACCTTTTTCTTCTCTAAAACCACCTCAAAGGAAGTTCCAGTGAGGTGGGAGTCTCTTCTCCCTGGTAACAAATGACAGGACAAAAGGAATCCACCAGGGGAAGTTTAGGTTGGATATTAAAAGAAACTTCTCCACTGAACGGGTTCTCAAACACTGGTATGGACCCCCCAGAGCAGTGGTTGAATCATCAACCCTGCAGGTGTTTCAAAGATACAGAGGTGTGATGCTGAGGGACATGGTTTAGCACAAGAGTTAGATAATGGTGGAACTTGATGAAGTTAAAGGTTTTTTCCAACCAAAATGATTCTGTGATTCTGTGATTTCACTGAAAATTCCAACAGAGAAGTGCCATATAAAACCCACATATATAACACTACTTACAATCTGTCACAATTCTCACAAAAGTGAATTTGTCTGCACTGGTGTGCTACTATGGGAGACAACATACTATAGTACATATGATATCACATTGCACATGAAGAGTGGTGTGTGAACCAGTCAAAACATCATCACCACAGCAAGGACCACAGCCAGTCAGGATTAGACCAACAAAGCCTAAAGACACACCCCAAAAATCCTGAGGGAATGACACTGTGGAACAGCCCATGAATCTATAAAACCGTAAACTGCAAAAAAAAACAAAAGATGGAGGTGGATTAACTGACTGCTTTTCAGCCCTCCTGATACAAGATGTTCCAGAGGAGCTCCCATACCCTTACCAGAAAACTGCAACATGTGAATACTCCGAGGTTGTATGTATGTGTTTATAACTTTACAATTACTTACATATCTGAAATTATCTTATATAAGTGCTTATATGTGTGTCTTGATTTCTAGAGATCAGATCTTAGCTGTTGTGTTCAGATGGTCTGAGCCATTCAGTCAAACTATACCACCATCATAGCTATGGACCATTAAGGACATGCAACAGACAAACACCAGAAGGTGATGACTACACATAGTTGTGGGATCAAGAGGTGGATATACTTTTTAGATCTTAGCTGTCTTTGTTGCTGAATCACAGCATCACAGTATAGCCAAGGTTGGAAGAGACCTCGAGGATCATTGAGTCCAACCTGTCACCACAGACCCATGACTAGACCATGGCACCAAGTACCACGTCCAATCTCCTCTTGAACACCTCCAGGGATGGGGACTCCACCACCTCCCTGGGCAGCCCATTTCAATGACTAATGACTCTCTCGGTGAAGAACTTCCTCCTCACCTCGAACCGAAACTTCCCCTGGCGCAGCTTGAGACTGTGTCCCCTTCTTCTGGTACTGGTTGCCTGGGAGAAGAGACCAACCCCTTATTGGCTACAACCACCTTTCAGGTAGTTGTAGAGGGCAATGAGGTCACCCCTGAGCCTCCTCTTCTCCAGGCTAAACAATCCCAGCTCCCTCAGCCTCTCCTCATAGGGCTTGTGTTCAAGGCCTCTCACCAGCCTTGTTGCCCTTCTCTGGACACGTTCAAGTGTCTCGATGTCCTTCTTAAACTGAGGGGCCCAGAACTGGACACAGTACCAATGCAGAGTACAGGGGCACAATGACCTCCCTGCTCCTGCTGGCCACACTATTCCAGGATGCCAGGATGCCATTGGCCTTCTTGGCCACCTGGGCACACTGCTGGCCCATGTTTAGGCGGCTGTCGATCAGCACCCCCAGGTCCCTCTCTGTTTGGGAACTCTCCAGCCACTCTGACCCCAGCCTGTAGCTCTGCATGCGGTTGCCATGGCCAAAGTGCAGTACCCGGCGCTTGGACTTGTTAAATGCCATCCCATTGGACTCCGCCCATCTGTCTAGTTGGTCGAGGTCCCTCTGCAGAGCCCATCCACCCTCTAACTGACTAACATCTGCCCCTAACTTGGTGTCATCTGCAAATTTGGTGATGACTGACTCAGTCCCCTCATCTAGATCATCAATGAAGATGTTAAAGAGGATGGGGCCCAGCACTGATCCCTGGGGGACGCCACTGGTGACTGGCCACCAGCTGGATGTGGCACCATTATTACCACCATTTTTTCACCCTTCACTCTTGATTCATTAGAGGAAGATGATAAGCAAGAAGCAGCAGGAGCCTCAAAGTACAAGATTTATATCAAGTGTTCAGTTTCACAGATGAAAAGGCTGAGATCTCCCAGAACAATAACACGTTTTTTCAAAAAAGGTCTGTTCTAGTTGCTGATCCTGCTCCCGCCACTCCCTGCTCCCTGCAGCACAACCTTCACCTGCATGCTAAAAAAACGGGGAGCAGGAGGGGCTAGAAAGTGCCTTAAGGACATGCCTTTAAGCAGAAAATGCAATGTTGACACCAAGTACTGGAAGCAGATCAGATACAACCATTAAAGTTGCCCTGCACATCCAAAATACTCCTATTCCTTCCAGCCTTTTATTACAATAGCTGTGTTACAACTTAAATGCACTTTAAATGCACTTTAACTGTGTCTAGTTCTGGAGCCCCTATTACAAGAGGGATGTGGAGGTGCTGGAACGTGTCCAGAGAAGGGCCACAAGGATGATCAGAGGGCTGGAGCACCTCTCCTATGAGGACAGACTGAAGGAGTTGGGGCTGTTCAGTCTGCAGAAGAGAAGGCTCCGAGGTGACCTAATTGTGGCCTTCCAGTATCTGAAGGGGGCCTACAGGAAGGCTGGGGAAGGACTTCTCAGGATCTCAGGTAGTGATAGGACTAGGGGGAATGGAATGAAGCTGGAGGTGGGGAGATTCAGGCTAGATGTGAGGAGGAGGTTCTTCACCATGAGAGTGGTGAAACCCTGGAATGGGTTGTCCAGGGAGGTGGTTGAGGCCCCGTCCCTGGGGGTGTTTAAGAGCAGGCTGGATGAGGCTCTGGGCAGCCTGATCTAGTGTAGGGTGTCCCTGCCTATGGCAGGGGGTTGGAACTAGATGATCCTTGTGGTCCCTTCCAACCCTGAATTAAACTATGGAACTATAATGTGTGCCAGGTGGAAAGTAGTCACACATCAAAGAAACGTAAAGGCACTTAATTTCCCTATCATCCTGTGGAATGACACAAGGTGATAATTCTGAGGTGAGAAACAATCAATGCAGCATCTCTGAGAGAGGAAAGCTTTGGAGGAAGTCAATGAGAAAGCAAAAGTGTATAATTAAGAGCAGGATCTAAGACTGTCAGCACTGCCTTTTGCTTGCAAATACATTTGGTCTCTTCCACCTCGACTGGGCAAAGACCCCAACAGAAATTTTGACTGTTTTGCCAGAACGTGGCAGGGCTCTGATAGAAAGGGTTATGGGGAAATCTTTGGTGGGTTGAGTGGAATAATGTAATAGGTGATCAGGTTAGTAGGTGGAGAACAAAAAGATATTTGCATTTCAGACTATCAGTATGGTTTGTGAATAGTGGAAAAAGAAAAGTAAGCCTGAAGAAGCCTGAAGCTATTCTGCATTGAACAAAAAGCCCTGACAGAAAGAGGATGAAAGAGATTAAGGGAGTAAGATTCTGAAAAACAAAACAAAACAAACAAACAAACAAACAAACCAAACCAAATTACAAAAACATTCATTTCACTTCGAGGCTATTGCAATATTATTTAATGAACACAGCTAAGCAGTTGATTTTTCTCACTTAAGTTGTGGAATCATGGAATCAGAAAAAATGAGGTTGGAAGGGCCATCAGGATGCCATAGTATCAGTCAGGGTTGGAAGGGACCACAAGGATCATCTAGTTCCAACTCCCCTGCCATGGGCAGGGACACCCCACACTAGATCAGGCTGGCCAGAGTCTCATCTAGCCTGGTCTTAAACACCTCCAGGGACGGGGCCTCAACCACCTCCCTGGACAACCCATTCCAGGGTTTCACCACTCTCATGGTGAAGAACCTCCTCCTCACATCCAGCCATTCTAACCTTCTGCTCAAAGCAAGGTCCACTAGGACACCAGACTAAAATGCTCAGGGCTTTATCCAACTGGGTCCTGAAAACTTCCAAGAACAGGCATCCCACAGCCTTTCTGCATATTTCCCCCGTGTACACCACCACCCCCACCCCCAAGACTGTCCTCATGAGGAGAAACCTTTTCCTTATATTCAGCCCAAACTTTTAATTTAATTTTCCCACTACACCACCATAGAAGCCTGTATCTATCTTTTTGATATGCCCTTCACCTAGCACGCCCCCAGAGAAACGCTTCAATTCTTTGCACATTCTCTTGTCTCTCTGCTGAACTTTTTCCAGTTTATCATTATCATCCTTGTAGTTGAGGTATCCAAAAATAGATGCAGATGTAGTCTAATAAATGCTGAATCTCTTAATCTCATAAGAGCATTGAATCATTTTGGCTGGAAAAAGACCTCTAAGATCACAGAGTCCAACTGCCAACCTAACACCCCCATGGCCATTAAACTATGTCCTGAACAGCCCAGGAAACTGTTGTCACACCATTCTTTCAAATTTGGTTTTTTGCCCTCCAAGCTCACCAGATTGTGCTCAGCAGTGCTGCTCCCCAGCCAGTCAGTCCCAGCCTGTAGCACTGGGAAATCAGAATTGTAAAGCAATATAGGTCAGAACTCTGGAGGTCATCAATCCAACCCTCTGTCTCAAAAGCAGGGCTAATGTCAAGCTTAGATTAAGTTGCATCCCTTACCCAAACCTGAAACACACAAATGATATACATAGAGCAATCCATAGGAAGATTTAAATTCTATTTCTAAATAAATCTTTAAAACACTGTTGCTGTTGTTACCTGCCATGTGTCCCTGGGAGAACCTCAGCTCACATACCTCAGCCTGACCTCAGTGCCAGGCAAGATCATGGAACAGGTCATCCTGAGTGCATTAACACAGCACTTAGAGGATGGCCAAGGGATCAGGCTCAGCCAACATGGATTTAGGAAGGGCAGGTCCTGCCTGACCAACCTGATCTCCTTCTATGATCAGGTGACCCGCCTAGTGGATGTGGGGAGGCCTGTGGATGTAGTTTACCTGGACCTCAGCAAGGCCTTTGACACCGTCCCCCATAGCAAACTCCTGGCCAAGCTGTCAGCCCATGGCTTGGACAGCAGCACTCTGAGCTGGGTTAGGAACTGGCTGGATGGCCGAACCCAGAGAGTGGTGGTGAATGGTGTCACATCCGGCTGGCGGCCAGTCAGTAGTGGAGTCCCCCAGGGATCAGTGCTGGGCCCCATCCTCTTTAACATCTTTGTTGATGATCTGGATGAGGGCATTGAGTCTATCATCAGTAAATTTGCAGATGACACCAAGCTGGGAACAGGAGTTGATCTGCTAGAGGGTTGAGAGGCTTTGCAGAGAGACCTCGACAGGTTGGACAGATGGGCAGAGTCCAACGGCATGAGATTTAACACATCCAAGTGCCAGGTTCTGCACATTGGCCACAACAACCCCATGCAGTGCTACAGGCTGGGGTCAGAGTGGCTGGAGAGCAGCCAGGCAGAGAGGGACCTGGGGGTGCTGGTTGATGGTAGGCTGAACATGAACCTGCAGTGTGCCCAGGCAGCCAAGAGGGCCAATGGCATCCTGGCCTGCATTAAGAACAGTGTGGCCAGCAGGAGCAGGGAGGTCATTCTGCCCCTGTACACTGCACTGGTTAGGCCACACCTCGAATACTGTGTCCAGTTCTGGGCCCCTCAGTTTAGGAAGGATGTTGACTTGCTGGAACGAGTCCAGAGAAGGGCAACGAAGTTAGTGAGGGACTTGGAACACAAGCCCTATGAGGAGAGGCTGAGGGAGCTGGGGCTGCTTAGCCTGGAGGGGAGGTGACTCAGGGGTGACCTTGTTGCTCTCTACAACTACCTGAAGGGGGGTTGTAGACAGGCAGAGGTTGGTCTCTTCTCCCAGGCAGCCAGCACCAGAACAAGAGGACACAGTCTCAGGCTGCACCAGGGAAGTTCAGGCTGGAGGTCAGGAGGAAGTTTTACACGGATAGAGTGATTGCCCATTGGAATGGGCTGCCTGGGGAGGTGGTTGAGTCGCCGTCACTGGAGGTGTTCAGGAGGAGACTTGACAGGGTGCTTGGTTACATGGGTTAGTTAATTGGGTGGTGTTGGGTGATAGGTTGGACGTGATGATCTTGAAGGTCTCTTCCAACCTGGTTTATTCTATTCTATACATAGGGTGGCAGGCAGTTGGGGCCAGTGCACTGCCACAGACGTTCATAATTACATTAGCAGACAAAGGGAAAAAAGGCAAGTGGGGAACATGGAAAGGAGAAAGAACAGTTTTAAGAAACAAGGGGAAAACCAAAGGGCAGCTCTGGTAACATCCCTCAGGAACTTTAGTTCCCTCTCAAATGGAAAACCAGATCATCCTCATTGGGGGTCTGCACATCTTAGGCTGCTGATGACTCAGATCATGACCTCAAGTATCCCACAGCTGGCAGGAGAATCAGAAAAAAGAAGCAGTTCACCCATACTGCCTGGTAAAGGAAGCCACCCACCACTAACTGCAGCATCAAACAGTAGAATTGCAAAAATGAGTGAAAGCCTCCCAACCTTGTCACTGCCTGTAACCTGTAGAAACCCACCTACTCACACAAAGATCTTCACAACTTCTACCCAGATGCAGCTGATGAGATGAATCCCACATGAAGTAGTGACTAAAAGTTATGTAGAGCTTGCTACATTAATGTTGGTTAACTCTTTGGAACTCTAATGGCAGAAGGATGCCCAACTGTAGTGGTTTGAGCCTTAACTGGGAGTTAAATGTCCAGATGGGGGAAAGGCTGAGAATCTCTCCCCCACTCCCCCCTCCTCCCTCCTCTCTAGTTCTTTTGTTTAATATTTAATTCATTCTTATTTTTGTTTTTAAATTATTTTTATACCATTTTAATATTTTTTTATTGCATTTTATTATTTTTAACTGCAGTTTATAATTATTATTTGTTAACTTTTTTGTTTTGTTAATTTTAATCTAATTTTGATTTTTTCGAATTAATTTTCAGTTAATTTTGTATTTTATTTTAATTTTTCTTTGTTCTTTAAAATTTTATTATTATTATTTTTAACTTTTTTCATTTTTTAATTTATTTCTTTTTTACCTTCTTTATCATTATTTCTATTTTGTTATTACAATTTTTTAATCTGTATTTTTTTTTTAATCTAATCAATTTTTTATTTTCTTTTGTGTTTTTTTTTATCTAGTGTTTAATCTTTATTTTTTATCTTACATTCTTTATTGTAATTATTTTTTATTTTGCATGTTTGGTTTATTTAATCTATTTTCTATTTTAATTTTCATTTTTGCTTTTTTTATTATATTTGTTAACCTTCTTTTCTAGGAATTCTTTTTTATTATCATTTTTCATTTTAATTTTCTTGATTTTTTCTTTTTATAATTTTTTGTTTGTTTTAATCTAGAAGTCTTGATAATCCTTATTTTTATTTTTTGCTAACAATTCTTATGTTTTTTCTGTTAATAGCTATTCTGTGTTAGTAATCCTTATGATTTTTTAGTTTGTCATATTTTGTTTTTATTGTTACTCTTCTTTTTTATTATTCTCTATTTTTTAGTACTCTATTTTTTGTATGCAGAGTTTTTGTACTTCTGTTATATATTTCTATGTTTACATTTTTTCTTTGCACATGTTACCTTTTTGTTTACCATTTTTTTTTGCATTTTTTGTATTTTTTCTATTCTATGTCTGTGGTGAAGAGGTTTTTAAATATATGAATATGAAATATGAATTATGAAAATATAATTTTTATTAATTATCAAACTATTAATAACCGATGAATCACCAACTTATATACATGTTCTAGTGCACGTTTGTGTAATAGATTCCACAACTGGCTTAGTGTTATGATTATAACGTAATTGAACTATCTATAAACCCTTTCTGTATTTATATAACGAAGGGTGCAGTTCTGCCGCTTGGCCACTAGATGGAGACTCGGCGGGACGCGGGCGGCTTCTGGCTATACACAGCAATATTGTAATCTTTCTATGCGTCAGCGCTTACTCTGCTAGACGCGGATACTTTGAACTGAGTGCTAGTGGGTGGAAAGCACGTGGACGATATTCAATCCCCTTCAGACAACAGGGATCGGTCCTGGTCGGGGTCGGTCCGTGGGGTCGGCCCTCAGGAGTCGGCTCGCACGGCAGGGCGGGATGATGGTGGCTGGTAGGTGGGCTCAAACGACGGAAGTAGGCGAAGCTACGGGGGTCGGCCCAACCACAGCGGTTCTCGGGGCTGATGCAAACGGCCTCGGGGAGAGAATGCGGCTGTGTTAGGCGGTGGATTCTCTTTACCGAGCTTAAAGGAACAACAGGACTCTCGTAGTGGCCCCGGGTCCGGTGCAGTATAAGCACGAACAATGCTTTGGTTTTCCCTGGGATCCACAGGGCTCAGAGCGGCACTTGGTGGCTCCTCAGAGCGGCACTCGGTGGCGTCTCTCCCGCTACGGCGGGGCTAAGCATACGTGGACTCGGTTATCAATCGAGTCCCTTCTCCCCGGTAACTGGGCAGATCTTACCCTCGGGGGTCAGTCCAGTCCTCCGGTGGCACGATGGGCTCTCCCGGTCAGCTCGGTTGGCTGCAGCAACGCTGAGCTCCTCAGGCTCAGCAAAGGTCCTTCCTCTGGACTTCTCAACGATGCAGAGGCTTCCAGTATGCGTGCATGTATAACAGAAGCTAATAACAATAAGCTCAATGGCAAAAGCTGCAGCCAGCTCGAGAGTTACTCTCTCGAGCAAGCACAGAGACAAAGTGAATGAGGGGGCAACGTGTTTACCAACTGGGGTAATACTTATAGATTCCTCGAGGCTGGGCTTGACCAATGGGCACTCTCATAAGCAACTGGCTTCAGCCTATAGAAAGCGTGAAACTAGAATTATGCCCATACTTGGTGTCAGCACGAGCACTGCATGCGCTGGGTGCGTGCAAGCCTGGCTAATGCCTTGGCTTTTGTCTCCCTCCAAGGGAGGGGGAACTTGCCCACATGCTGGGACAAGATTCAGTATCTGGGCATAATGTGCCTTCACCACAATGTCTAAGAAGGAAATATAAAGACATTTCCTTAGCAAAGGAATACTTTTTTAAATGAATACCTATTTAATACAAATATTAACTATATTACATGGAGCTCCTTTAAAATGCCAAGGCACACAACTAAGAAGGTTCGAACCAAAAGAAATCTTACAATGTGAACTCATTACTAAGTACTTACACCTTACTACAATTACTATGTACTAGGTATCTGTAAATACCAAATGCTTACCATTCATTATGCTTACCAGGAAAACTTAGCAAAACTCTAAATAACAAATCTCTTAAGGACATTGCAATCAGAAATGAAGAAATTAGCACTGTAGCTTTAAATCAGAGCAGAGCTTTGGTAGACTAGAGTCATACCAGAAAATCCTCCCTTTTCTGGGGTGGGGCCTAGCAAGGTGTGCTCTAGATGCTATTGTTTCTGTATTGGGGTCTTAACGACTTGCAGCCTATCGTGTCTGAACGACCATTGTTCCACCCATACTGGATTATGCGTTTTCCATTATAATTAAAATGTGGTGGGTTGGAAGGGGTGAGGCCAAGAAGCCTCTTCCCTCCCCCCTGTAAGGTAAAAGGGAAAAAAAAGTTGAAGGGAAAGGAAAAAAAAACTCACCAGCTGAATTAGCAAAGCAGTGGAGCTATATTTACAAAGCAGTGTAGGATTTTGCAGGGGAATATTTACAAATTTACAATATCTACAATATATACAAAGATATACAACAGAGTAACACAGAAATGAGAGTAACCCCCCTCGGCCGAGGGGTTTCCCCACCTCCGCTCTCCCCTCTCTTCCCCCCTTTCCCCAGAATAGTTCGGAAAAGAGGGAGAAAGAGAAAAGAAAGAAGTTAAAAGCAGTTTGTGTTAATTGAAAGCAGTTACAGGCCTGGTTATCTTATCAAGTCTTCAAGGCCGGAGCCTTGGCAGAAAGCCCAGCACAGAGAAGAGTTCCTGCACCCTGGAGAAGCGGAAGCAAGAGTGACAGAGAAGTGCTGGGAATGCCCATTTCAGTCTCAGTTCAGATGGTGCTTCCTCCCACTTGACCAATGAAAATTAGTTTAGACTCTTCCTTCCGTTTACCAACTTCCGTCCACCATATTCCCTTTCTTAAAGGGACACCGTCAACCGGCCACAGTCCACCCCTTCTAAACAATTTTCATTGACTATTTATACTGTCCATCCAATCCAAGATGATATTTACAGTTCGTGAGTAAAGTTCATAGTCCATTCCAGCTATGCTCAGATGTAGATGATTTAAAAGTCCAAGAAAATCAGAAAATGAGAAACATGGAAAACAGTTCATTTCTTCGCCGACGAAGCGAAGAAAAGGGATACAGGGAAATCTCAGGGTCTCTTAGTTGACTCAGGGCTCTCAGTGTTCGTGCACCGTAGATTCCTCGTTGATTCTTCTTTTGGGCGCGATGTAGCTGTATAGCAGTTCGAAGTCAACCTCTTTCAGCTAAAGTTAAATTTCTTTGTGGTATACACTGAATTTCACCATTCTCCTGCATTACCCAATAAGTGTGACCCGGACCTTCAGCTGAAACCACCCCTCGGACAGGTTTAGCCTCTCCTGAGGGTGAAAATACCCAAACAGTTTTACCTAACAGATTCTTTTCTCTAACAACAGGAACTCTATCACCTTCTACTTTCCGTAGCAAATCTGAATGTGCAGGTCCAGCTCGGTTCACTGAACCTCTACTATTTACCAGCCAGGTTGCTTGTGCTAAATGTTTTCCCAGTTTTTCAAAGATCCACCCCCATGGCTTTAAGAGTGGTCTTCAACAAACCGTTGTAGCGTTCAATCTTCCCTGAAGCTGGTGCATAGTAGGGAATGTGGAATATCCACTCAATACCGTGCTCTTTTGCCCACTTCTTTACAAGGTTGTTCTTGAAATGAGTTCCGTTGTCTGACTCAATCCTCTCTGGAGTTCCGTGTCTCCACAGGATCTGTCTCTCCAGACCGAGAATGGTGTTGCGTGCAGTTGCATGTGGAACTGGATAAGTCTCCAACCATCCAGTGTTTGCCTCTACCATAGTAAGCACGTATTGCTTACCAGAGCGAGAACGTGGTAGAGTGATGTAGTCAATCTGCCAAGCTTCACCATACTTGTACTTGGACCATCGGTCACCATACCACAAGGGCTTAAGTCGTTTTGCCTGCTTAATAGCAGCACAAATGTCACAGTCATGGATGACTTGCGTGATAGCATCCATGGAAATGTCTATGGATCTGTCACGAGCCCATTGGTATGTTGCATCTCTGCCTTGATGTCCTGATGAATCGTGAGCCCACCAAGCTAAGAATATCTCACCTCGGTGTTTCCAGTCGAGATCAAGATTAGAGTCCATGTCTACTTGAGAAACTCTTGCAGCTAGATCTGCCTGATGGTTGTGTTGCTGTTCCTCAGTAGCTTTGCTCTTAGGAATGTGAGCATCAATGTGCCTCACTTTCACTGGAATTCTCTCGATTCGATCAGCAATGTCCTGCCATAGGTTGGCTGACCAAATGGGTTTTCCTTTCCTCTGCCAACCACTCTTCTTCCAGTTCTTTAGCCAACCCCATAGAGCATTGGCTACCATCCACGAGTCGGTGTAGAGATAAAGCTTTGGCCATCTCTCACGTTCAGCCACGTCGAGAGCTAGCTGGACAGCTTTTACCTCTGCGAACTGGCTGGATTCTCCTTCTCCATCTTTCGCCTCTGCAACTCGGTGTGTTGGACTCCACACTGCAGACTTCCACCTTCGCTTGTTTCCAACAAGACGACAGGAACCGTCTGTGAACAAAGCATATTTCTTCTCATCATCAGAAAGGTCATTGTAAGGAGGAGCTTCCTCAGCACGAGTTACTTTCTCCTCTGGAGGTTTAGCACAGTTGATACCTTCAGGCCAACTTGAGATCACCTCCACTAGACCAGGTCTTTCAAGATTTCCCATTCGAGTTCTCTGTGTTATCAGAGCCATCCACTTAGACCATGTTGAGTCTGTGGCATGATGTGGTGTGGAACCTTTGCCTTTGAACATCCAATTCAAAACTGGTAATCTGGGAGCTAAGAGAAGTTGTGATTCAGTTCCAATCACTTCAGAAGATGCTTTTACTCCTTCGTAGGCAGCTAAAATTTCTTTCTCTGTTGGAGTATAGTTAGCCTCTGAACCTCTGTAACCTTGACTCCAGAAACCAAGAGGTCGCCCACGTGTCTCAACTGGAGCTTTTTGCCACAAGCACCAGGTTGGACCATTGTCACTTGCAGCCGTATACAAAATGTTCTTAATGTCTGGACCATCTCGGACAGGTCCCAGACCCATTGCTTGAATTACCTCTTGCTTTATCTGGTCAAAGGCTGCTTGTTGTTCAGGTCCCCAGTGGAAATGGTTTCTCTTTCGAGTCACATCATACAGAGGTTTCACAATCTGACTGTATCCAGGAATGTGCAGTCTCCAAAATCCCACTATCCCCAAGAAACGTAGGGTCTCTTGCTTGTTTGTGGGATTTGCCATGGTAGAGACTCTATTTACCACATCCACTGGAATGTGTCGGCGTCCATCTTGCCATCGCACTCCCAGAAACTGAATCTCTGTGGTAGGTCCTTTCACCTTGTCTCGCTTGATGGCAAAACCTGCATTCAGAAGAATGTCAATGATTTTGTTACCTTTCTCGAAGACTTCCTCAGCAGTTTTACCCCAGACAATGATATCATCGATGAACTGGATGTGTTCTGGAGCACCGCCTTTCTCCAGAGCATCGTGGATCACTGCATGACAGATACTTGAGCTGTGGATCCAGCCCATTGGCAGCCTGTTGAAAGTGTACTGGATTCCTCTCCAGGTGAAAGCAAACTGAGGCCTGCATTCCTCTGCTATGGGAATAGAGAAAATGCATTAGCAATGTCTATGGTAGCATACCATTTGGCCTCTTTGGATTCCAGCTCATACTGTAGCTCCATCATGTCTGGTACTGCTGCACTCATAGGTGGTGTCACTTCATTCAGGGCTCGGTAGTCTACTGTCAGACGCCAGTCTCCATTCTGCTTCCGCACAGGCCACACTGGACTGTTGAAAGGTGAATGAGTTTTGCTGACGACTTTCTGACTCCCCAACTGACGAATCAGATTCTGAATGGGTAACAAAGAGTCACGGTTGGTTCTGTATTGTCTGTGATGCACAGTCTGAGAAGCAACCGGCAATTTAATGTCCTGTATCTTATGTTGTCCCACAACTGCAGATTCATCAGAAAGTTCAGGTCTGGCAGACAGCTTCAATTTTTGTCCATCAATTTCTATTGAAGCGACTCCAAAAGCCCATTTGTAACCTCTAGGGTCCTTGAAACGCCCTTCTCTCAGAAAATCAATTCCCAAGATACAAGGTGCATCAGGTCCGGTCACAACTGTATGCTTCCTCCATTGTTTACCAGTTAAACTTATATTAACCTCTACCTTACTTAACTCTTGAGATCCACCAGTGACTCCCAGAATAGTTATAGACTCTGATCCCTGATAATTTGATGGTATTATGGTGCACTGAGCTCCTGTGTCAACCAAGGCCCTGTACTTCCGAAATTGTGAAGTGCCAGGCCACTGGATGTACACATCCCAATAGATTCTATTATCTCTGTTATCCCTCTCCTCCCCCTGGCGGGAGGCAGGGCACCCCTAGTTATGGGGAACATGCGCACATGTGCATTGCACATAGTTTGCAGGGTTATAACTTTGCATGTTATAACCGGAGCCACTGTTGGAACCATAAGAGTCGTTCTGGGGAACTGTGGAAGTAACAGCTACCCTTCTGGTATTGCTACCTTGGGTTCTGCCACTTTGCAATTCCCTCAGTCTCCTGAAAAGATTAGAAGTTGGTTGGCCATCCCAGCGGTTCATGTTCTCACCAAACTGATCACGCAGAGTTATCCAAATAGTTCTACGTGATTGCCTTGGTGGTCTGTTTTGGAATGACCTGTTTTGGAATGACCTGTTTTGGAATGACCTCCTTGGAGGACGTGTATTCCTCACAGATGAAACTTGTATCCACCTGGAGGAAGAATTGAAATTATCCCTTTGTGCCAATTGGGATATGGAATTTCTAAATTCATCTTTTAACTCTCTTATGCAATTCTGTATATCACCAGACATCATTTTAATGGCCGAAACTAAAGAACCACGTGTCATGCTATCCTCCAGTTGTCTCATTTGATCACTGAATTGGCCAACCGTGGGAGAAGCTCCACCATAACTTCTTGACACAATTCTGCTTGCCAGAATGTTTGCATAATTGGAAGGAGCAAGTTTGATGATCTTTTTAGCAAGACCAATACCCACAGGAATGTCATCAGGATTCAGAGTTTCATGTTCACCATAGAGTAGCTCTCTAACAGCAAATTCTCTCAAGCGCTTAATTCCCTCATCTATGGTAGTCCAGGGTTTAGGATTCCATGGAAGATCATCTCGGGAAGGGTATCTCAGGGCAACCGCCATTAAAAGGCGTATCCACAGATTAACCTTACCGAGAGCTCTGCCTAGATGTCTATCTATTCCATTGTCCCTTGAGAGAGTTCCTAACTGAGCTGCTGACTTGTCTCCAACTGTTAGAGCCGGAGCACCTGTATCATAACACCTACTAAGCCAAGCTAGAACTGGCTCCTTATCCGCCCTGGTGAAATCTTTACGGACATCACGCAATTCCTCCCGTGGAGAAGAACATTCCAAAATATCATCTTGCTCTTCATCTCCCTGAATTTTTTGTCCATATAATCCTGCTGTCATTCTCCTAAGGATCTCTTTAAACTGAGAACCACCTTTGCCAGCTGCCTTCCTAGCTTCATCTGTATCCTGCTTTGATCTCACTAGGTTAACTAGATCTTTAAAACAAACCACCTCTTCCTCCTGAGCAGGATCTCTTAGAGTAGAGGGCCCCTCACCAGGATCAGTCTCCAGCTCCTCTTCTTCTCCATCTTTGGCCTTTGCACCTCTAGTCTTTAAAGGAGCTACCTTAACTGGAGCTGTGTTTGAATTTACAGCCACCTTAATGGAAGCTGACAGATCCTGAGATAAATCAGCTGCTGGGGCAGTGACTTCCGGTCCCACCGAGGGATTGGACGGAAGTGACGTTGCTCCGTTAATGGCCGATGGAGAAGAAGAAGAAGGAGAAGGAGTAGGAGCCATGTTGATACCAGCTGACGCCTTTGGCAGCTTGCTGGAATCAGCAAAGTCATTTAGAGCTGCTTTACCAATTAACTTTTTAGCCTTCTTTTTAACTGACACGGGTTCTCCACAGTCCTCATCACTAGATGACTCTGGGACTGATCGAGAGCCACGGCGTTTTCTTTTTGGTCTAGTTTTAATACAAAACAAGCTCTGGACACCTTTTTCTCTCGCCACAAAGAGAACAGCAAATATGCAATCACCATCACCAGCAACAGATTTATACACATCAAATAAATCACCTTTGGGTCCCAGGCATCACTTAAAGTTACTCTCTCCTCAGGCGGAATCTTAAAACCCTTTATCTCAATTGGGAGAGTGGTGGAGGTAACATTCCTGTATCTCACTGGCCATAATAAATTAATACATTTTCCATACCATAATTTAACTCTATACATAACCCACATATAAATTGTCCGCACCAAATATTTACCCAGGTAATCCAAAAGCAAACCCAAACAATATCTGTAAACCAGAGCCCCAAAAATTGAAAAGAACAATCGCTCCACAAACCACAAGACCTTCATGTTTGCTAATTCAGCTAGAAAACACTAAATCAATCAAGTAATAAATTAAACTAATTATCTGCCGCACGTTGGGTACGCCAATAAAAAAAAAATGTGGTGGGTGAAAGGGTAAGACCGAGAAGCCTCTTCCCTTCCCCCTTGTAAGGTAAAAGGGAAAAAAATTGAAGGGAAAGGAAAAAAACTCACCAGCTGAATTAGCAAAGCAGTGGAGCTATATTTACAAAGCAGTGTAGGATTTTGCAGGGGAATATTTACAAATTTACAATATCTACAATATATACAAAGATATACAACAGAGTAACACAGAAATGAGAGTAACCCCCCTCGGCCGAGGGGTTTCCCCACCTCCGCTCTCCCTCTCTTCCCCCTTTCCCCAGAATAGTTCGGAAAAGAGGAGAAAGAGAAAAGAAAGAAGTTAAAAGCAGTTTGTGTTAATTGAAAGCAGTTACAGGCCTGGTTATCTTATCAAGTCTTCAAGGCCAGAGCCTTGGCAGAAAGCCCAGCACAGAGAAGAGTTCCTGCACCCTGGAGAAGCGGAAGCAAGAGTGACAGAGAAGTGCTGGGAATGCCCATTTCAGTCTCAGTTCAGATGGTGCTTCCTCCCACTTGACCAATGAAAATTAGTTTAGACTCTTCCTTCCGTTTACCAACTTCCGTCCACCATATTCCCTTTCTTAAAGGGACACCGTCAACCGGCCACAGTTGATTGCTGACTAGGAGCCACTACAAAGAAGGAGCAGTAACAAGTTTTGCTCCTAGCTAATCTCAAGGCTTGTTGACTTGCTGAAGTCAACAAGTGGCTTAGAGGCTGGTGCAGGGAAAAGAATTTTGGGTTTTTTGATCTTGATAAACTTTCTGCTGCACCAGGCCAGCTGGCAACAGATGGAGCACATCTGTCCCAGAGGAGGGGTAAGATCAGAGTGTACGAGAATGGCCTATCCCTCAAAGGGAAAAAGATTCTGGGGAGGGAATTGGCAGGTCTCATAGATAGGGCTTTAAACTAGTTTCGAAGGGGAAGGGGTTGAAACCAGTCCCCCAGGCTGGGGTCTGGGAGTGATAAGCCAGAGCAAGAGGTGAAACCAGCAGCCCGGCTGAAGTGCATGTACACTAATGCACGAAGCATGGGCAACAAACAAGAGGAGCTGGAAGCCTTGCTGCGGCAAGAAAGTTATGATGTAGTTGCCATCACAGAGACGTGGTGGGATGACTCACATGACTGGAGCGCTGCAATTGATGGCTACAGGCTCTTCAGGAGAGACAGGCAAGGAAGAAGGGGTGGAGGGGTGGCCCTGTACGTCAGGGAGGCACTAGATGCCATTGAGACGGAGATTAGGGACGATCGGGTTGAGTGCCTGTGGGTGAGAATTAGAGGGAAGGCCAACAGGGCTGACATCCTGGTTGGAGTCTGTTATAGACCACCCAACCAGGAGGAGGATGTTGATGAGTCATTCTATAGGCAGCTTAAGGCTGTCTCAAGATCGTCTGACCTTGTTCTCATGGGCGACTTCAACTTGCCTGATATCTGCTGGGATCTTAACATAGCAGAGAAGTGGCAATCTAGGAGGTTCTTAGAATGCATGGAGGACAGCTTCTTATCCCAGGTGCTGCGAGAGCCTACCAGGGGCAAGGCTATGCTTGACCTCCTCTTCACCAACAGGGAAGGGTTGGTGGGTGATGTGGTGGTCGGAACTAATTCAGAGGGTTCCTTGGGATAAAGCCCTTAAAAACAAAGGGGTCCAGGAGAGCTGGTCCTACTTCAAGGAAGAACTGTTGAAGGCTCAGGGACAGGCTGTGCCAATGTGCCGGAAGATGAGCCGCCGGGGCAGACGGCCAGCCTGGATGGTTAAAGAGCTTTTAATGGAACTAAGGGAAAAAAAGAGGGTGTATCACCTTTGGAAGAGAGGGGAGGCAACCCGTGAAAAATTTAAGGATGTTGCTAGGTCTTGCAGGAAGAAAATTAGGGAGGCAAAAGCGCATTTGGAGCTTAGTCTGGCCTCTGTTGTGAAGGACAACAAAAAGTCCTTCTATAAATACATTAATAGCAAGAGGAAGGGCAGAGACAACCTCCACTCCTTGGTGGACACGGAGGGGAACGTTGTGATAAGGGATGAGGAAAAGGCAGAGATACTTAACACCTTCTTTGCCTCAATTTTTACTAGCAGGACAGAATGTCTTCCAGACAGCTGGCCTCCAGAGCTGGCAGAAGGAGCCAGGGAGCAGCATAGTTTTCCACTGTTCCAAAATGGGGTAGTTGGTGATCTGCTCAGCCGCCTGGATCCCCACAAGTCCATGGGACCAGATGGGATCCATCCTAGGGTGCTGAGGGAGCTGTCAGAGGAGCTGGCCAAACCGCTCTCCATCATTTTTCAGCAGTCCTGGCTCACTGGAGAGGTCCCAGAGGACTGGAAGCTGGCCAACGTGGCGCCCATCCATAAGAAGGGCCGGTTGGATGAGCCAGGGAATTACAGGCCTGTCAGCCTGACCTCAGTGCCAGGCAAGATCATGGAACAGGTCATCCTGAGTGCATTAACACAGCTCTTAGAGGATGGCCAAGGGATCAGGCTCAGCCAACATGGATTTAGGAAGGGCAGGTCCTGCCTGACCAACCTGATCTCCTTCTATGATAAGGTGACCCGCCTGGTGGATGTGGGGAGGCCTGTGGATGTAGTTTACCTGGACCTCAGCAAGGCCTTTGACACCGTCCCCCATAGCAAACTCCTGGCCAAGCTGTCAGCCCATGGCTTTGATAGCAGCACTCTGAGCTGGGTTAGGAACTGGCTGGATGGCCGAACCCAGAGAGTGGTGGTGAATGGTGTCACATCCGGCTGGCGGCCAGTCAGTAGTGGAGTCCCCCAGGGATCAGTGCTGGGCCCCATCCTCTTTAACATCTTTGTTGATGATCTGGATGAGGGCATTGAGTCTATCATCAGTAAATTTGCTGATGACACCAAGCTGGGGACAGGAGTTGATCTGCTAGAGGGTTGAGAGGCTTTGCAGAGAGACCTCGACAGGCTGGACAGATGGGCAGAGTCCAACGGCATGAAATTTAATGCATCCAAGTGCCGGGTTCTGCACATTGGCCGCAGCAACCCCATGCAGTGCTACAGGCTGGGGTCAGAGTGGCTGGAGAGCAGCCAGGCAGAGAGGGACCTGGGAGTGCTGGTTGATGGTAGGCTGAACATGAGCCTGCAGTGTGCCCAGGCAGCCAAGAGGGCCAATGGCATCCTGGCCTGCATTAAGAACAGTGTGGCCAGCAGGAGCAGGGAGGTCATTCTGCCCCTGTACACTGCACTGGTTAGGCCACACCTCGAGTACTGTGTCCAGTTCTGGGCCCCTCAGTTTAGGAAGGATGTTGACTTGCTGGCACGAGTCCAGAGAAGGGCAACAATGTTGGTGAGGGGTTTGGAACACAAACCCTATGAGGAAAGACTGAGGGAGCTGGGGTTGCTCAGCCTGGAGAAGAGGAGACTCAGGGGTGCCCTTATTGCTCTCTACAACTACCTGAAGGGGGGTTGTAGACAGGCTGATGATGGTTTCTTCTCCCAGGCAGCCAGCACCAGAACAAGAGGACACAGTCTCAGGCTGCGCCAGGGGAAGTTCAGGCTGGAGGTCAGGAGGAAGTTTTACACGGAGAGAGTGATTGCCCATTGGAATGGGCTGCCTGGGGAGGTGGTGGAGTCGCCGTCACTGGAGGTGTTCAGGAGGAGACTTGACAGGGTGCTTGGTTACATGGGTTAGTTGATTAGGTGGTGTTGGGTGATAGGTTGGACGTGATGATCTTGAAGGTCTCTTCCAATCTGGTTTATTGTATTGTATTGTATTGTATTGTATTGTATATCAGCCCAATAGAGCAACTGGAAGGGGTTAACACGTACGGTCTTACAGTGATTGATTTGCTGTAGTTAAAAGCTAATTGCACTGGCTCTTTGCTAACCCAGGTTGTTTGGATACCTTTTAAACACATGACTTCAACATTTGCCATGAGCAATGGCTAGTAACCATTCCATTTATGACTAGGTATAATGATGACATCGTCTCCAGTATCACAGTATCACCGTATAACTTAGGTTGGAAAGGACCTCGAGGATCATCGAGTCCAACCTATCAACACAGACCCCATGACTAGACCAGTCTCCAGTATCCATAATAATTGAAAATTGTATGATTTGTTCACAAGGGTGTCTGGCAGTTAAAATCTGTTCCAGTTTTCCCTTTTGGATTTCTAGGGCTAATAAGGTATTAGGCATATCGGTGGAACCCGAGCCTTCTTGCCCTTGGGTCCTGTTAGAAGTTTTAGGCACTCGGGACTCAGATGGTATTAGCTGAGCAATTTCTGTCCCAACAAGAGTGCTAACAGGAAAGGCAATGGTATAGAGCATAATTTTCATAGCCCAGTCATAATCAGAATGTATTGAACCAGGAATTATAAGGATGCCCTGTCTAAAGGTAGACAATCTGCCAATTAACAGAGCACAGGGTCTGTGACCCAAAGGACCATGCCAATTGAACTCGACAACGCTTTGTGGATTAGAAGTGATATGCGGCCATTGTCAGGTCCGCTATGCACTGCCAGAGGGGGCTGGGGGGGGACGAGACGCGGTCCAAGCCCCCTGGTTTGGTGTCGCCGCACGGGGTATATTCACGCTGCAAGAGCAGCTTCTGCGACGATCTGGAGTAAAATGATTAGGTCTGTGTCACTTTTGAGTCTGTCCGACAGTCAGGCACTTTGATTTAAGGTACCTAGGTTTCTCAGAGGCACAATGATTTCCAGCCAGGTTGTGTCCTTTGTGCAGTGGTTTCAGGACTGCTTCTATGGCCGTGGCTAGATACATTGCTGTTTGTCGATGCCTTCATTCCTTGTGGCATCCTGCAGTCATGAGACAGTGGCACCTGTTGATAAAATGCTGAGAACCTGTTTAGTTTCTTCATTAGCATTGTCAAATGCCAAAATATCCAGCATTTCTACCTTCATATTGTGAGTCAGGTCTGAATTAGTATTGAACGCCGTATGTAAGGGATGGTATTGACAAAGGAACCAAGTGGCCCTGTTAGACCCTGCTGAGTAGTGAAAGGCACAGGATCAGAGTTATTGTCCTGGATTCTGGACCACTCTTTGATTGCTAAATCCTGACTTAATTGCAAAGCCTTATCAGGAAGCTGCAATTGCTGATATGATCTAGCAAAGGTCACGCCCCAAAGAGATGGTTAGCGGTTACACCTTGTAAAGAGTCTGCTGGCTGCCAGGCTGTGGCTTCCCAGGCATTTGCAAGTGAATTGCCACTTAATTGAGAAGTTGGAAGGTCTAAGGTGGTGTGACTTTCAAGTCTATGCTTGCTGACAGGGGCTGAAACTCAGAGAGTATTGTCTTAGGATGTAACTTTTTTGTTGCAATCAGAATATCATCCATAGATTTATAGATGAGAAAGTCACCATGGGTCCATCTAAGTGGGAAGAGAGTGCCTTGAGGCTACCCATTGATATTGGTGGGTGGAGTCTGCCTTGATGACTCAGTAGATGCAGACTTTGTTAAATCCTCTGGGTGTGAGCAAATTGTAAAGAAAACGATCCTTCAAATGAATAATAATCAGGTCCCAATTTGTGGGGACTGGGAGTTGGGAGGCCAGATTGTAAGGCACCCATCTCCTACATGATCGTTCTCAGACCACGTAATAAACACCATTTGCTGACATACATGTGTCTGTGGTGAAGGCACATTATGCCCCAATACTAAATCTTGTCCCAGCATGTGGGCAAGTTCCCCCTCCCTTGGAGGGAGACAAAAGCCAAGGCATTAGCCAGGCTTGCACGCACCCAGCGCATGCAGTGCTCGTGCTGACACCAAGTATGGGCATATTCTAGATTCACGCTTTCTATAGGCTGAAGCCAGTTGCTTATGAGAGTGCCCATTGGTCAAGCCCAGCCTCGAGGATTCTATAAGTGTCACCCCAGTTGGTGAACACGTTGCCCCCTCATTTACTTTGTCTCTGTGCTTGCTCGAGAGAGTAACTCTCGAGCTGCAGCTTTTGCCATTGAGCTTATTGTTGTTAGCTTCTGTTATACATGCACGCATACTGGAAGCCTCTGCATCGTTGAAGAAGCCGAGAGGGAGGACCTTTGCTGAGTCTGAGGAGTTCAGCGTTGCTGCAGCCAGCCATGCCAACTGGGAGAGCCCATCGTGCACCTGGAGGACTGGACTGACCCCCGAGGGTAAGATCTGCCCAGTTACCGGGGAGAAGAGACTCGATTGATAACCGAGTCCACGTATGCTTAGCCCCGCCGTAGCGGGAGAGACGCTGCCGAGTGCCGCTCTGAGGAGCCGCCGAGTGCCACTCTGAGCCCTGTGAATTCCAGGGAAGACTAAAGCTTGTTTATGCCTATACTGCACTGAACCTGGGACCACTACGAGAGTCCTGTTGCTCCTTTAAGCTCGGTAAAGAGAATCCGCCGCCTAACGCAGCCGCATTCTCTCCCCGAGGCCGTTTGCATCAGCCCCGAGAACCGCCGTGGTTGGGCCGACCCCCGTAGCTTCGCCTGCTTCCGTCGTTTGAGCCCACCTACCGGCCACCGTTGTCCCGCCCTGCCGTGCGAGCCGACTTCTGAGGGCCGACCCCACGGACCGACCCCGACCAGGACTGATCCCTGTTGTCTGAAGGGGATTGAATATCGTCCACGTGCTTTCCACCCACTAGCACTCAGTTCAAAGTATCCGCGTCTAGCAGAGTAAGCGCTGATGCATAGAAAGATTACAATATTGCTGTGTATAGCCAGAAGCCGCCTGCGTCCAGCCGAGTCTCCATCTAGTGGCCAAGCGGCAGAACTGCACCCTTCATTATATATAAATACAGAAAGGGTTTATAGATAGTTCAATTACGTTATAATCATAACACTAAGCCAGTTGTGGAATCTATTTCACGAACGTGCACTAGAACATGTATATAAGTTGGTGATTCATCGGTTATTAATAGTTTGATAATTAATAAAAATTATATTTTCATAATTCATATTTCATATTAATATATTTAATAACCTCTTCACCACAATATGGCGCAGCGAGCAGGGTGCACAGCTGTGAAATATTTTCATGACTTGGGATACAAAATTACAGCCCCAGACTTGGAATGGGCAAAATTAAATTGTAATAATATAGATGGCATTTTCGCAAAGTTAAGCGAACCCAGCAGCGAACACGCTGTCCTGATGGCATCTTGTATTATACAGATGCAGGAGGAAATTAAATTCTTTGACCGAAAGGTTTCCCAATTGGAAAGGGAACTGGCGAAGTCAGAGGCACAAAACCAGAGACTTCATGATTTATTTGAGCTGCACATAAAAGAGACCATGTCTGTCTTCAAGTCTCAATGGCAATCACATGCTACCTATGAAGTAGCCAGGGCACATGACCCACGAGAGCCAGGCTCTCCTATTCTGTTTGTTCCAGCTGACAAGCAGAAACTAGGTGATTTTGATTCAGCAGCTGCCCAGCATCAGCACATGAGCAATGTTAGTTCACTCACACCAGACAGGTCAGCAGCTACAGCACCGGTGCAGCAAGCCAAACTAGGCTCCACATCACCGGATGATAACAATGAAGCCACCAGCTTCAACCAGCAACGAATCCCCAAGAAGAAGGTGAGATTCAACTTAGCATCGCTAGATGACTCCAAAGCCAGCAGCGGATCGAGTTTCCCACAGCATGGCAGACCAAGGGATAACCAGGGAAATAGAAGCTCCTGCAATAAGGTAGCCAAGCCAGCTCGACAACAGCTTGCACAGCATCCCAGCAAGAGAGCTTACTATGATCCCAGAGACACACGGAGCACCACATCAGACTCAGATTCTGGATGTGAGTCTAGCCCACAGCATCACCGCAAACTGCGGAAGAACCAAGCTGCTGTAGAAACCAATGAGGCTGAACCCCGCAACATCCTGAAAGCAAAGCTCCAGGAAAAGACCTCCAAAAGGGAGAGTTCCAGAAGGGACCACAGACCCAGCAAGGAGGGACACAGGCAAAAGGTATATGCTGCCAGCCGCAAAGCGATACCGCATGGCAAGAGAAGGGAAGAGCAACGCTTTCAAGCATCCTCTTCCACCAACCCAGGCAGACATGAATACTGCACTGGAAGACAACGCTCACGAGGTTCCTGCAACCCCAGTAGAGGGAAAGAAAACATGCAGAGTGACAGGGAACACTCTAATTCACGAGATTCACCTGACTCACTAGATCCATGGTGTTGGGTACTCCTCAAAATGGAATGTCCCGAGGAAGTTGTATTTGGCTTGGAACCAAGGATGAGAAAGAAAGTAGCAAAAAGGGTACTCACTAAATTGATAAAAGAAGCAGTGGAAAGAGATTATTCCTCATCTCAATACTGAGGAAGTCCTCTCATAGTGACAGAGCCCATCCTATCAAGGGGGTGGGAAATTGACAAACTCCATAGACACTTCGATAGCTTCAGTGTCATATGGGAATCAAACCCCATCACTCAGTCAAGGGGGTGGTGGGAGATAATTGAGAGTACCAATATTGGTTTCGGAGCAAACATTTGTTCCACACTGCTAAGGCAGCTCGCTCTGTTAAGAGTACAGTTTAAAGTTTGTATACTGTTCATATAATGCTAAGGTATTGTAAGTCACCAAACAGAACCCAGCGCGTGGCTGAGGAGAGAGGAGGCAGCTTGAGCTTGAGCAGCGCAGCTCGGCTTCTCACTGACAGGGGAAAAAAAAAAAAAAAAAAAAAAAAGCCGTGTGGAGAGGGTGGTTACTGCAAGATGGTCACCACTAGAGCAAAGGCTAGCAGAAGGACAGTGGGCACCCAAACAGAGACCACACACAAGCATGCAGATGTTCAGGTAGGTGGCTGCAGTGAGTGCTGGAGCCTGGCACTCGATATGGAGGCTGGAGGGAGCAGCTGTTTCAGGTGTGAGCAGGTCAGTGATCTGATGAGCATGGTGGTCAAACTAAAAGAAGAGGTGGAAAGGCTAAGAGCTAGAAGAGATGGTGAGCAGAAAATTGACGATTCCCATAACGTAATCTCTTCTAAACCAGAACAGGGGGTAACACTTAGGGGAACAGGGAGTTTGATACCTCCCCAGAAGCAAGATTCTCAACCTCCCTGTAGTAACCCACATGAGCAGGGCCAATGGGAACAGGTCTCTGCCCGACGGAAGAAGTGCAAACAAGGAAGTCTGCTCCTGTGAGCAGCACGCTGCCTCCAGTGCAGTTACAGAACAGGTATGAGGCTCTGCAGGAGGAACAGGTCATTGGTGAGGCTGAGGACTCAAGAAGGTCAGAAGCTGTACCAATGACAGGTTGCCTCAGGCCAGCCATCAAAACTTACCCAGAAAAGAAACCTCGCAGGGTCATCGTCATAGGAGACTCCCTACTGAGGGGAACAGAGGGCCCAATATGCAGACCAGACCAATTTCATAGAGCGGTCAGCTGCCTCCTGGTGCCCAAGTAAAGACGTTGTAGATAGAATTCCCAACCTCGTGAGTCCTTCAGACTACTACCCACTGCTGGTCTTTCAGGTGGGCAGTGATGATGTAACAATGAGAGGCTCACAATCTATTAAAAAGACTTCAGAACTTTAGGGCAAATGCTAAAGGGATCAGGGGCTCAAGTCGTGTTCTCAGCCATCCCTCTAACGTCAGCAATGGATGAGGACACACTGAGGAAGGGCCGACAGATCAATTCATGGCTCAGGGCTGGTGCCATCGACAGGGCTTTGGGTTCCACAATCATGGATTGGTTTTCAAGGCACCTGAGCTGAAAACAACTCATGGGACACACTTGTCCCAGAGTGGGATAAGAATACTGGGGCAGGAATTGGCAGGGCTCATTGATAGGGCTTTAAACTAGATTTGAAGGGGGAAGGGGTTAATAGTCTCCTGCTGGCTGGTGACAAACAGAGGGGCAGCTCACCAGCAGTAGAGAGAAGGAGAGATGGTAAGGGCTCTCAACTTGCTGCCCTGAGGCAAGCCACGAATGATCCACCAGGACATTCTGTGGAAACCGAGGGAATTGGCACAAGAGGAGGACAGGGCCAGCCCAGCTGAAGTGCTTCTATGCGAATGCGCGCAGCTTGGGCAACAAACAGGATGAGTTAAGGGCCACTGTGCTGCTGGGATGCCACGACATAGTGGCAGTTACTGAAACTTGGTGGGATGAATCCCATGACTGGAATGTAGGCATAGATGGATATAAACTCTTTAGGAAGGATAGGCAGGGAAGGAGAGGAGGAGGTGTTGCCCTCTATGTCAGTAGCCAGTTGGAATCAGTGGAGCTCCAACTGGGGAGGGATGATGAGCTAGTTGAGAGCGTATGGGTTAAAATTAAAGGCAGGACAGGGGAAGGAGATATTACTGTGGGGGTCTCCTACAGGCCACCTGACCAGCAGATCCAAGCAGATGAGGCCCTCCATAGGCAAATAGAAGCGGCTTCCAGGTCACAAGCCCTGGTCCTCATGGGTGATTTCAACCACCCGGACATCTGGTGGAGGGACAACACAGCAAGGCACCAGCAATCCAGGATGTTCCTGGACTGCATAGAAGACAACTTCCTCCTCCAAATGGTAGAGGAACCAACAAGAAATGGTGCTATGCTGGACCTTGTTCTCACCAACAGGGAAGGGCTGGTAAGCAATGTGAGGCTCATAGACGGCCTTGGCTGCAGTGACCATGAAGCAGTTGAATTTAACATCCTCAGGGCAATCAGGAGGAAGTATTCCAAGCTCACGACCCTAGACTTTAGGCGTGCAGATTTTGATCGCTTCAGGGATCTGCTAGCCAAAGTGTCGTGGGACAAAGCCCTGGAGGGAAGAGGGACCCAGGATAGCTGGTCAATATTCAAGGACCACCTCCTCTGTGTCCAGGAGCTCTGTGTACCAACAAAGAGAAAAGCAGGTAAGAATGCTAGGAGGCCTGCCTGGATGGGCAAGGAGCTACTGGACACACTATTACTTAAAAGGAAACTCTACAGGAAGTGGAGGGAAGGACAGGTAGAACAGGGGAATATAAGGAAGCTGCCCGAGCAGCGAGAGTCCTGGTTAGGAAAGCCAAAGCAGAGTTTGAATTGAATCTAGCCAGGGAGATTAGAGGGAACACTAAGAACTTTTACAGGTATATTAATGGGAAGAAGAAGACTAGGGAAGGTGTGGGCCCCCTCAGAAAGGAAAATGGTGACATGGTCACAAGGGATGAGGAAAAGGCTGAGGTACTTAATAACTTCTTTACCTCAGTCTTCACTGCAAGGGCCTCTAGCCACACTCCTGATGTTATGGAAGTCAAAGCCAGGGATGGGGAGGAAGAACTGCCCATTGTAAGTGCAGATCAGGTTCGTGATCATCTGAAGAACCTGAAAGTGTTCAAGTCCATGGGACCCGACGGGATACACCCACGGGTACTGAGAGAACTGGCAGACGAGGTTGCTAAACTCCTCTCTGTTATATTTCAAAAGTCATGGCAATCTGGTGAAGTCCCCACGGACTGGAAAAGGGGAAACATTGCCCCCATCTTCAAAAAGGGTAAGAAGGAGGAACCAGGGAACTACAGGCCAGTCAGTCTCACCTCTGTGCCTGGAAAGATCATGGAACAGATCCTCCTGGAGTCACTACTTGCTCAAAAGAATAGTGAAGAGGTAATTGGGAACAGACAGCATGGCTTTGCCAAGGGCAAATCCTGCCTGACCAACCTGGTGGCCTTCTATGAGCAGGTGACAACATTAATAGATGAGGGGCGAGCAACTGATGTCATTTACCTGGACCTGAGCAAAGCCTTCGACACTGTCCCGCACCACATCCTGGTCTCCAAACTGGAGACACATGGGTTTGATGGGTGGACCACTAGATGGATAAGGAACTGGCTTGATGGCCGCACCCAAAGAGTGGCTGTCAATGGGTCCATGTCCCAGTGGAGGCCAGTGACAAGCGGAGTCCCTCAGGGATCAGTCCTGGGACCTGTCTTGTTCAACATCTTTGTGGGTGACATGGACAGTGGCATTGAGTGCACCCTCAGCAAGTTTGCTGATGACACCAAGCTGTGTGGTGCAGCAGACACACTGGAGGAAGGGAGGCCATCCAGAGGGACCTTGACAGGCTGGAGAGGTGGGCACAAGCCAACCTCATGAAGTTCAATAAGAGCAAGTGCAGGGTCCTGCATCTGGGTCGAGGCAATCCCAGGCACAAATACAGGCTGGGCAGTGACTGGCTGGAAAGTAGCCCTGAGGAGAGAGACTTGGGGGTGCTGGTGGACAAAAAGCTCAACATGAGCTCTCAATGTGCACTTGCAGCCCGCAAGGCCAATCAGATCCTGGGCTGCATCAGGAGAAGTGTGGCTAGCAGGTCGAGGAGGTGATCCTCCCCTCTACTCAGCCCTGGTGAGACCCCACCTGGAGTACTGTGTCCAGTTCTGGAGCCCCTATTACAAGAGGGATGTGGAGGTGCTGGAACGTGTCCAGAGAAGGGCCACAAGGATGATCAGAGGGCTGGAGCACCTCTCCTATGAGGACAGACTGAAGGAGTTGGGGCTGTTCAGTCTGCAGAAGAGAAGGCTCCGAGGTGACCTAATTGTGGCCTTTCAGTATCTGAAGGGGGCCTACAGGAAGGCTGGGGAGGGACTGCTCAGGATGTCAGGTAGTGATAGGACTAGGGGGAATGGAATGAAGCTGGAGGTGGGGAGATTCAGGCTAGATGTGAGGAGGAGGTTCTTCACCATGAGAGTGGTGAGACCCTGGAATGGGTTGTCCAGGGAGGTGGTCGAGGCCCCGTCCCTGGGGGTGTTTAAGACCAGGCTGGATGAGGCTCTGTCCAGCCTGATCTAGTGTGGGGTTTCCCTGCCCATGGCAGGGGGGTTGGAACTAGATGATCCTTGTGGTCCCTTCCAACCCTGAATGAAACTATGAAACTATGAAACTATGAAACTATGTTTGAAAGTGTATTCTACCAAACAGGTATGATATAGCTTAAACCTATATGGGATAAACCTTGTTAAGGGTAATCTATACTCGAGGCTTATACATGCCCATGGGCAAGGGGGTGGTAATGTGGTGAAGGCACATTATGCCCCAATACTGAATCTTGTCCCAGCATGTGGGCAAGTTCCCCCTCCCTTGGAGGGAGACAAAAGCCAAGGCATTAGCCAGGCTTGCACGCACCCAGCGCACGCAGTGCTCGTGCTGACACCAAGTATGGGCATATTCTAGATTCATGCTTTCTATAGGCTGAAGCCAGTTGCTTATGAGAGTGCCCATTGGTCAAGCCCAGCCTCGAGGAATCTATAAGTGTCACCCCAGTTGGTGAACACATTGCTCCCTCATTCACTTTGTCTCTGTGCTTGCTCGAGAGAGTAACTCTCGAGCTGCAGCCTTTGCCATTGAGCTTATTTGTTGTTAGCTTCTGTTATACATGCACGCATACTGGAAGCCTCTGCATCGTTGAAGAAGCCCAGAGGGAGGACCTTTGCTGAGCCTGAGGAGTTCAGCGTTGCTGCAGCCAGCCGTGCTGACCGGGAGAGCCCATCGTGCACCCGGAGGACTGGACTGACCCCCGAGGGTAAGATCTGCCCAGTTACTGGGAAGAAGGGACTCGATTGATAACCGAGTCCACGTATGCTTAGCCCCGCCATAGCGGGAGAGACGCTGCCGAGTGCCGCTCTGAGGAGCCGCCGAGTGCCGCTCTGAGCCCTGTGAATTCCAGGGAAGACTAAAGCTTGTTTGTGCCTATACTGCACTGAACCTGGGACCACAACGAGAGTCCTGTTGCTCCTTTAAGCTCGGTAAAGAGAATCCGCTGCCTAACGCAGCCGCATTCTCTCCCCGAGGCTGTTTGCATCAGCCCCGAGAACCGCTGTGGTTGGGTCGACCCCCGTAGCTTCACCTGCTTCCGTCGTTCGAGCCCACCTACCGGCCACCGTCGTCCCGCCCTGCCGTGCGAGCCGACTTCTGAGGGCCGACCCCATGGACCGATCCCGACGAGGACTGATCCCTGTTGTCTGAAGGGGATTGAATATCGTCCACGTGCTTTCCACCCACTAGCACTCAGTTCAAAGTATCCGCGTCTAGCAGAGTAAGCGCTGATGCATAGAAAGATTGCTGTTGAAGGATGGGCAAAGGAAAAAGGCCTGCAGAACCTTCTGGCCTTCTGATAAGATAAGGGATACCTGCAGGACTGCCTGACGCCCTGCCAAGATAAGGAATGCCACAGAACACAATGGATCTAGCTGAATCATCAAGAAGTGTCGCAAGGGCACTGTAGTCGTGTAATCGTGAGGGTCGTAAAACAAGTAGGGGACTTGAAACAGGAGATATCTGTTTGCCCGTCTGGCAGGAAAGTAGGATGCTAAAACCGCAAGAGGTGGGGTTGACATGTAACCTGTAACCAATAATATGTTGCCAAGTGGGCATAATTATAGTAAACTGTATATAAGATGTGTCTGATGCTCAATAAAGTTGGATTCCGCTGATCACATTGATCGTATAGCAGCCCCTTCTTGCAACAAATGGTGGAGAATGCGGGCAACGGCGCCTTGAACAGGGACCCCACAGAGTGGATCCTGAACCCAACAAGGAGGGTTCTGCAAATCTCCGAAAGGAGTCACGGCGAAGAAGGAAGCCGTGCCGTTCTGAAAAGCACTATTCAGGGTTCGAGAGGGCGAAAAGCAAGAAGTATTCCGGTCCAGGATAGCAGTACTGGTGCTGTGTTTACCGACCCACAGAGAGGCGGAGGAAGCAGCAGAAGACCGAAGACGCCGTAAGCCGATACTGCTCTGAGTAGACTGTGCGCACAGGTATTATCGCATAATAGATAGTAATGGATAGGCAGGCGGCGTATGATTTATTTAAGTGCTTTTTAGAAAAGCGAGGATGTAAGTTGGATTTTAAAAGGGAGTTAGTACCCATGTTAGAATATGCAGAGGAGGAATTTCCTCCGTCGCCTCACTCTTCTTAGTTGCCGAAGGGTGAAGAAGTTGTGGAGACAAAGGAAGTAAATAGGGAAGAGGTTAACGATGATTTAGGACAAAGAAACAGAGATTATTGGAGAAGGGTCACAGAGCATTTACGCGAGGAGAGAGATGAAGAAGGAGAATGGTGTAAGTTAGGAGATAAGCTTTTTGACAAACTGTGGGACTGGGTTACCATCAAGCTGCAAAAGCCGTGGCGAGAATGCATGAACTGTGTTAAAACCTATGAACTGGAACAGCGAATGGCTGCTGCAGTTAGAGCAACTTTGTCAGGACGAGATGCAGCGCCAGGTGTATCTGAGTTGCAGCTGAAAGATGTATCTGAGAACTATCGACCGATCGACCGGGGCCGCCCCCGATACATCTTGCGGCGACCACACCGTTTACCAGCCATCACCACTGCCATTTGCACCCAGCGGGGAAAAAGCCGAAAAAAGGCAGCTCAGTGTGTTCGACCCCTTTTACCAACACCTTCCTCTGACATCGCCAGCGACGGCTCGGATTCGGAAGACAACACCGGCAGCGAGGAATTCAAACAGCGCCGACTTTGCTTTATGGCCTCTCTTAGAAAAAATGGAGCGTTTGGAGGCTCGCAATTACGGCGTTCTTATGACCGCATCCCTCCCGCGAGCCCTGCCGACCCCCGCAGATACCGACGGCTCCGACTAAGGCGGTACCGGCTGACGCACCACCGACACCGACAGCACCGACAGTAGCAGCGGCCCCCACCCCTTTCCCCCGCAGTGGCTTTAGCTGCACTACTCTGCTCTGATTTAAAGCAACAGTACCCATTTTGTCATTTCTGATTGTAACGTCTTTTAGAGATTTGTTATTTAGAGTTTTGTCAAGTTTTTCTAATAAGCATAATGAATAAGTAAGCATTTGGTATTTACAGGTACTTGGTACATAGTAATTGCAGTAAGGTGTAAGTACTTTGTAATGAGTATATTGTATGATTTTATTTTGGTTCGAACCTTTTTAATTGTGTGCCTATAGGCTTTTCAAAGGAGCTCCATGTAATATAGTTAAGGAATGTATGAACAGGCTTTAATTTTGGAAAGTGTTTTTTAGTTAATGTAACAACTTTATTTCTTTTTAGATACTGATGATACTGATTTGATGGATTAATTTTAACATAGTTCTTCAAGGTTTTAAGGATTTTTGGTATTAGCATAAGTTAAGGGTTTGTTATAGGCATATTATGGAATGAGATTTTTGGTCTTATTTTGTATTTGTAATAGCTTTTAAGGATTATATATATATAATGGTACCAATAAGAGATTAGTATTACTAGGATGAGCAAAAATGCTATTGGGCAAAGCAATGAAGTTCTTTTGCTCTTGCTGTTTGCCTGCAAGTTTTCTGTTTGTGAAGCTAGAGCCTGGCCAGATCTACCTTTACAGATTAAAGAAATCCTTCTATTATTAAACAATTTATGATTTTTGACCATCCTAGAGAAAATAAAAATGCAACATACCCCTAAAGCAGATTGTAAAACAGTGTTAAGGATTGTATTTATGTTTTAATTTTTGTAATGTGTTTAGGCATAATCAAGTATTTTTTGTTGTTAAGAGGAGTGAAATGCAAAGATCGAAACTATTAAGATCTAAATTCCTTCCTTATCACTTAGTCTCAATGCATAAGCATGTTCAAGAACTGGAATAGAGAGTAACACATTTGCAGATTGATAATAATGGTTAGTTTAAAGAGTTGTTTAACACTTAGGGCTGTATATCATAATTGCTTAATGATTGTATGATTAGAGAAAATGTTTATATGGATTTAAATGTTAACTCATCAGTTTGTTGTAATTTTAAATAGTTACAGGAAAAGTCAAAATCAATTATAGCACAAAATACATTTTAATGTTAGGTTATAAAAACAAAACAGGGGAATTCAGGTATTATGTTATAAGAAAGAATAGTTAAAGCATACTATGCTCTCAAATTTCCACTTTATATGTGATTTTAAATATGATTTAACAAAACTTAGAGAGGATGTAAGAATTATGGAAGTTTTAGCTAGGAGAAACTTGAAATAAAAAGAAACAGCATTAGACCAACGGTGAGCATCAATAGGATCCAGTACCTTTCCTTAGCAGAAACAAAACACCTTACGGGGGCCTTGACTCAAGCTTTAAAGAAAACGAGGGAAAAGAGGTCAGGAGAGTGTACAGACCTGAGTATTGGAATGGGTCTTTCCATCTTTACAACCACAACATACCATTTTTTAAACAATTTCTGCACTTGCTGATTTGATTAAGCATTGCCGCTTACAGTTGTATCAGCTTATGGGTCTGCCTCCAGCAATAATATATCTCCCCATGCAGCAATCGTGGATTGGTATACCAAAATAGAAGGAGTAACCAATTGTGGGTGCTCTGACAGTATTTACAGACTCAGGGAAGCGTTCCCGAAAAGCTGCAGTGACTTGGCAAGATAAGAGTATTAGCCAGTGGAGACATGTGATGTTAAAGGCAGAACCACAGGACTCACTTCAAACTTTGGAATTGTTGGCAGTGTTGTGGGCCTTACAGCATTGGATGAGCCAACCTCTTAATATAGTGTCAGATTCCATGTATGTTACAGGGGTTGTATAACGGATAGAGGATGCCCTGATTAAAGATGTAACAAATAAGAGATTATATGAGTTGATGTTGAGGTTACAGCAAGCCATAAGATGTAGGTCAGCATCATATTGCATTTTGCATATTAGAAGTCATAAGTTTGATGTTGGCCTGGGAGAAGGAAACACTCGAGCAGATAAGTTGGTATCCTTATCTGTACCAGTCTCAGCCTCAGTAAAGGCCCGAGAAGCACATATGACCTTTCATCAAAATGCGAAAGGGTTGGCCAAGGAAGCATTGCGCTTTTTGTTTATTATTATTATTATTATAGCCGCACAAACAATATTTAGATGTGTAATGAAACAGTTTGATCGTTTTACTGAATCTTTTGTAGTTGTTAAAGAAAACAGGGGAATTGTTGAAGGATGGGCAAAGGAAAAAGGCCTGCAGAACCTTCTGGCCTTCTGATAAGATAAGGGATACCTGCAGGACTGCCTGACGCCCTGCCAAGGTAAGGAATGCCACAGAACACAATGGATCTAGCTGAATCATCAAGAAGTGTCGCAAGGGCACTGTAGTCGTGTAATCGTGAGGGTCGTAAAACAAGTAGGGGGCTTATCCAAACAAGATGTGTGTGGCTAGCTGAAGTAGGATGCTAAAACCGCAAGAGGTGGGGTTGACATGTAACCTGTAACCAATAATATGTTGCCAAGTGGGCATAATTATAGTAAACTGTATATAAGATGTGTCTGATGCTCAATAAAGTTGGATTCCGCTGATCACATTGATCGTATAGCGGCCCCTTCTTGCAACAGATTACAATATTGCTGTGTATAGCCAGAAGCCGCCCGCGTCCCGCCGAGTCTCCATCTAGTGGCCAAGCGGCAGAACTGCACCCTTCGTTATATAAATACAGAAAGGGTTTATAGATAGTTCAATTACATTATAATCATAACACTAAGCCAGTTGTGGAATCTATTTCAAGAACATGCACTAGAACATGTATATAAGTTGGTGATTCATCGGTTATTAATAGTTTGATAATTAATAAATATTATATTTTCATAATTCATATTTCATATTAATATATTTAATAACCTCTTCACAGTGTCAAAAGGAATTAACAAATGTGTTGAAAACAACTGATTGATTACAGCAGTTGTGTATCCTGACTGTAGCCCACAGGTAGCTATGGCTTCTCTAGCTTTCTTTAACATTTGTTAGCTCAGAGATTGCCATTGTTAACCTTCACAGATTCTCCATCTGTGACTATATTTCCCACAATACCTTTCCACCAGCACAGTGGGACACCTCCCACCTCCCGATCGTCCCATCGGGACTCGATTGAAATCTCCGTCAGAGTGCTATACTCTTCTGATAACGTCTGGAATGTATGGAATGTAGGAGGTGGGGGGGGTGTAGCGCAGTTGAAACCGCATGGGGAAGGGACCGTTTCTGCCGCTGCCATGAGGGTGGCTGCTGCTGGTGTCAGTGCTGGCACTGGCGGTGCATCAGTCGTTGCCACCTTGATCGGAGCCACTGATACTCGCGGGGGCCATGGGGGATCGCGGGAGGTGTTGCCAGGAGAACTGCCGGGGTGTGGGGGGCTGCTAGGCTGAGGGCTGTCAGGCTGAGCGTTGATGGGGTGGTGGGGGCCACCATCGGGGCAGCCGGGGCTCGCGGTGGGGTGGGGGTGCAAAAATGCCGTGATCGCGAGCCTGCAGGCGCGCCTTTTTTTTTTTTTTCTTTCCTAAGAGGAGTTGCAGGGCAGAGTTGCCACTGTCCGGCCTCCCAGTGTCAGTACTCTCGTCTTCCAAGTCCAAGCCTTCGCTGGCGGTATCAGAGGAAGATGTTGATGAAAGGGATCAAAAACGCCGAGCCACAGGTTTCGCCGCTTTTTTTTTTTTTTTTTTTTTAATGGGTTCCTCTGCTGGGTGTGGACGGCTGTGGTAGTGTCTTAGTAAACACGGTGTGCTCGCCAAGATAGCGGACGTGACGTCTTCTTGTCTAATTCCTAATGTGTAGCAACCTCCATTTTGATTTCGCGCGCCTTATCAGTTCAATCGAGATTCGCTTCTGCCGCTATTGACGTGGCAGGAGCAGATTTTTCCATGCAAAAGGACGGTAATACGAGAGCCACGATTCATGTAGAAGGAGTAGCGGGCAATTGAAATTGAGGAGGATGCTGACGGAGCGGCAGACAATGTTCAGGGAGAGAGGAGGGGGGCAGAGGGCGGGGGGTGCCTTCTGAGTCTCCCTTTTTCGTCTCGGTTAGAACCAAATGCCGCAGCAGCTGAATCGGGAGTAGACTGCTCTACTTTTTTCGATTGCAATGTCTGTGACAATCCGTCACACAGTGCTATAGCGAAAAGCTGCTTTTTTAAGTATTTAGCACCTCATCCCACAGATGGGCTGCAATTTCATCCCGTGCATTGGAAGTAAAAACTTATTTGCTGTGGGGATGACTCTGGGCACAGGCTAATAGCCCTTTTAAGATCCCAGAATTGCCAGTAATACCTCTCACGGAGAGGATAGGTGGAGGGGCGTTTAGCACAGCCTCTTCTGTTTCGTGGCGTGCTTCCCCTTGCCCTGGTTGCTCACCAGGCCAGGGTGAGATTCACTTCCTTTTTGAGCGCGCGCTGCTAATTTTTTCAGCACCGGGGCAGTGCTATTCTGACCGGCTTTCCGTATCACTCGGACGTACCTCTTTATGCTGAGTCGATCAGTATTGTTGTCCGAGGATCCCTTGTCCACGAGTTCAGGTGTATTCGGGCGCCAGATATGGGTGACGGCGATTGGAAGCAATACGGCTGACCAATATGATCAAGTATTGTTCCTTTATTGTTCCAGTGTTGCAAGCCTAGGGTGCAGGCCTGTAGTGTGAGTATAGCACAGGAAAGTAAAGTGTAGAAGAAGAGGAGACAGGAAAGGCAGAACTGCGTAGCAAGGGGAATTCTACAACTTATATAAACCTGGAGTGCCTTGTTGGCATGGCTTCATTGGTTCCCATTGCACTATTACAGATTATTGGTCCAATTACTAATGACACGCAAGGTTTGTTGATGCAGGTGCATGTCCTGTTGTCCCAAAATAACTTTCCATGTTTATAGCTACCAGTGTCTTGTTTTAGTTACATACTGCAGGCACAGCAATGTTTTGCTACACTGCTAGCTGTCTCTGCATTTATGCTGACCATGGCCTACCACCATGTCAGGCTCCAGGCCTACACTACCAGATTGCTCACACTGCTCGTTGCTGGCATTGCCACAAAGTGTGACCCAGACCTTCAGCTGAAACCACCCCTCCAACAGGTTTAGCCTCTCCTGAGGGTGAAAATACCCAAACAATTTTACCTAGCAGTTTCTTTTCTCTAACAACAGGAACTCTATCGCCTTCTACTTTCTGTAGCAGATCTGAATGTGCAGGTCCAGCTCGGTTCACTGAACCTCTACTATTTACCAGCCAGGTTGCTTGTGCTAAATGTTTTTCCCAGTTTTTCAAAGATCCACCCCCCATGGCTTTAAGAGTGGTCTTCAACAAACCGTTGTAGCGTTCAATCTTCCCTGAAGCTGGTGCACAGTAAGGAATATCGAAAATCCACTCAATACCGTGCTCTTTCGCCCAGTTCTTTACAAGGTTGTTTTTGAAATGAGAGCAGCCAGGTGGAGAGGGACCTGGGGGTACTGGTTGATGGTAGGCTGAACATGAGCCTGCAGTGTGCCCAGGCAGCCAAGAGGGCCAATGGCATCCTGGCCTGCATCAGGAACAGTGTGGCCAGCAGGAGCAGGGAGGTCATTCTGCCCCTGTACACTGCACTGGTTAGGCCACACCTCGAGTACTGTGTCCAGTTCTGGGCTCCTTAGTTTAGGAAGGATGTTGACTTGCTGGCACGAGTCCAGAGAAGGACTATGGAACAGGTCATCTTGAGTGCAATCACACAGCGCTTACAGGATGGTCAAGGGATCAGGCCTAGCCAGCCAACATGGATTTAGGAAGGGCAGGTCCTGCCTGACCAACCTGATCTCCTTCTATGATAAGGTGACCCGCCTGGTGGATGTGGGGAGGCCTGTGGATGTGGTTGACCCAGACCTCAGCAAGGCCTTTGACACCGTCCCCCATAGCAAACTCCTGGACAAGCTGTCAGCCCACGGCTTGGACGGGAGCACACTGCGATGGGTTAGGAACTGGCTAGAGGGCAGGGCCCAGAGAGTGGTGGTGAATGGTGCCACATCCAGCTGGCAACCAGTCACTAGTGGTGTGCCCCAAGGATCAGTGCTGGGCCCCATGCTCTTTAACATGTTTATTGATGATCTGGATGAGGGCATTGAGTCCATCATCAGTAAATTTGCTGACGACACCAAGCTGGGGGCAGGAGTTGATCTGCTGGAGGGCAGAGAGGCTCTGCAGAGGGACCTCGACAGGCTGGACAGATGGGTAGAGTCCAACGGCATGAGATTTAACACGTCCAAGTGCCAGGTTCTGCACATTGGCCACAACAACCCCATGCAGAGCTACAGGATGGGGTCAGAGTAGTTGGAAATCAGCCAGGCAGAGAGGGACCTGGGGGTGCTGGTTGATGGTAGGCTGAACATGAGCCTGCAGTGTGCCCAGGCAGCCAAGAGGGCCAATGGCATCCTGGCCTGCATCAGGAACAGTGTGGCCAGCAGGAGCAGGGAGGTCATTCTGCCCCTGTACACTGCACTGGTTAGGCCACACCTCGAGTACTGTGTCCAGTTCTGGGCCCCTCAGTTTAGGAAGGATGTTGACTTGCTGGAACGAGTCCAGAGAAGGGCAACAAAGTTGGTGAGGGGTTTGGAACACAAGCCCTATGAGGAAAGACTGAGGGAGCTGGGATTGCTCAGCCTGGAGAAGAGGAGACTCAGGGGTGACCTTATCACTCTCTACAACTACCTGATGGGGTGTTGTAGACAGGCAGAGGTTGGTCTCTTCTCCCAGGCAGCCAGTACCAGAACAAGAGGACACAGTCTCAGGCTGTGCCAGCAGTGGTTTAGGTTGGATGTGAGGGAAAAGTTCTATATAGAGAGAGTGATTGCCCATTGGAATGGGCTGCCTGGGGAGGTGGTGGAGTCACCGTCATTGGAGGTTTTCAGGAGGAGACTTGATGGGGTGCTTGGTGCCATGGTTTAGTTGTTTAGGTGGGTTGGATTGGTTGAAGGGTTGGACGTGATGATCTTGAAGGTCTCTTCCAACCTGGTTTATTCTATGTATTATTCTATTCTATGTAACACAAATTGTCTGAAAATGGCCAGAGGACAGTAAGAAGTCTCCTGTGAAGAAAGACTGGGAGGGTTGGATTGTTTAGCTTGGAGAAGAGAGAGTTCAAGGAAGACATTATCAGAGCCTTTCAGTAAAGGGGGCCTATGCAAAAACCCAGAGAGACACTTTCTGTAAGGTCCTATCATGACAGGACAAGGGGTAACATTTTTAAATTGTGAGAAGATGGATCTGGATTTGACACAAGGAAAACTGTTACTGCAATGAGAGTGATGAGACACTGGAACAAGTAGCCCAGAGCTGTGGATGCCCCATCACTGGAAGTATTCAAGGTCAGGTTGAACAGGGCATTGAGCAGCTTAGTGAAGGATATCCCTGCCCGTGGCCAAGGGGTTGGATGAGATATTTGGCCCCCTGTCGTGGGTTTGAGAGGAAGGCTCAGCCTTCTTCCCCCCCACAAAGAGAAAAAGAAATGAAAGAAACCACAGCTAGCCACAGCCGGAGGAGTAAAAAGGAAATGCTGTATTTACAAGCAGTATTAGAGAATGCAGGGAACTTGCTGGAACGAGTCCAGAGAAGGGCAACGAAGTTAGTGAGGGGCTTGGAACACAAGCCCTATGAGGAGAGACTGAGGGAGCTGGGGCTGCTTAGCCTGGAGGGGAGGAGACTCAGGGGTGACCTCATTACTCTCTACAACTACCTGAAGGGGGGTTGTAAACAGGCAGAGGTTGGTCTCTTCTCCCAGGCAGCCAGCACCAGAACAAGAGGACACAGTCTCAGGCTGCGCCAGGGGAAGTTCAGGCTGGAGGTCAGGAGGAAGTTTTACACGGAGAGAGTGATTGCCCATTGGAATGGGCTGCCTGGGGAGGTGGTGGAGTCGCCGTCACTGGAGGTGTTCAGGAGGAGACTTGACAGGGTGCTTGGTTACATGGGTTAGTTGATTAGGTGGTGTTGGGTGATAGGTTGGACGTGATGATCTTGAAGTCTCTTCCAACCTGGTCTATTCTATTCTATTCTATTCTATTCTATTCTATATACACAATTTAGAGTATTTACAATATATACACAGAAATATACAGCAAAGTAATACAGGAACGAAATTTCCCTCCCCCTGCTGGAGGAGGGTTACCCCCCTGTACCCCCTTCTCTCCCCTTTTTCCCCAGAGAGGGTTAGAAAGAGAGGAAAGGAGCAGTTGTTAATTAAAAGCAGTTATAAATCAGAGCAAAATGTTAGTAGGTTTGCAGGTCTCACGCTTATCAGTCCAAGGTCAGTCTGGCAGAGAGCCTAGAAGCTGCAAAGGAGGAGGGCAAGTGAACTGAGGAAAGTCTCAGTCGTACTCAAAACTTAAAGTTGCTTTCTACCAATTTACCAATGAAATTAGTTTAGACTTGTCCTTTGTTTATAAAACATTCAGCCACAGTGTCCCTTTCTTAAAGGCACAGCCTCAAATGGTCACAGTCCAACCCTTCTAAACAATTTCATTGGCTGTTCATACTGTCCATCCAATGCAAGACAATATTTACAGCTCATAAGCAAAGTTCATAGTCCATTCCGGCTATACTCAGATGTAGATGATTCAAAAGTCCAAGAAAATCAGGAAATGAGAAAAATGGACAAGAGTTTATCTCTTCGCCGACTGTGACCGGTTGACGTTGTCCCCTTAAGAAAGGGAATATGGTGGACGGAAGTTGGTAAACGGAAAGAATAATCTAAACGAATTTCATTGGTGAAGTGGGAGGAAGCACCTTCTGAACTGGGAGTGCAGGAGAAAGTATCCTGGGCACTCCGGAACTTTATCTTTAGTCTTGCTTCCGCCTCTTCTTCAGGCAGCAGCTTTCTGTGCTGGGCTTTCTGCCAAGGCTTCGGTCTTCAAACTGACAAACCTGATAAGGCCTGCATTAACTGCTTCCAATTAACACAAAACTGCTTTTAATTTTTTTTCCCTCTCTCTCTCTCTCTCTTTTCTAACCTGCTCTGGGGAAAGGGGGGGAGAGAGGGGAGAGCGGAGGTGGGGAACCCCTCGGCAAGGGGGGTTACTCTCATTTCTGTGTTATTTTATTGTATATCTTTGTATATATTGTAAATATTGTAAATTTGTATATATTCCCCTGCAAATCCAACATTGATTTGTAAATATACAGCTTCACTGCTTTGCTAATTCAGCTTGTGAGTTTTTTTTCCTTTCCCTTCAATTTTTCTTTTCCCTTTACTTTACAGGGGGGAGGGAAGAGGCTTCTTGGCCTTACCCTTCCAACCCCACGACATTTTTTTTCTTGGCGTACCCAACGTGCGGCAGATAATTAGCTTAATTTATTACTTGATTGATTTAGTGTTTTCTAGCTGAATTAGCAAACATGAAGGTATTGTGGTTTGTGGAGCGATTATTCTTTTCAATTTTTGGGGCTCTGGTTTAGAGATATTGTTTGGGTTTGGTTTTGGATTACCTGGGTAAATATTTGGTGAGGACAATTTATATGTGGGTTATGTATAGAGTTAAATTATGGTATGGAAAATGTATTAATTTATTATGGCCAGTGAGATACAGGAATGTTACCTCCACCACTCTCCCAATTGAGATAAAGGGTTTTAAGATTCCACCGGAGGAGAGAGTAACTTTAGGTGATGCCTGGGACCCAAAAGTGATTTATTTGATGTGTATAAATCTGTTGCTGGTGATGGTGATTGCATATTTGCTGTTCTCTTTGCGGCGAGAGAGAAAGGTGTCCAGAGCTTGTTTTGTTATTAAAACCAGATCAAAAAGAAAACGTCGTGGCTCTGGATCAGTCCCAGAGTCATCTAGTGATGAGGAGTGTCCAGGATCTGTGTCAGTTAAAAAGAAGGCTAAAAAGTTAATTGGTAAAGCAGCTCTAAATGACTTTGCTGATTCTAGCAAGCTGCCAAGGGCGGCGACTGGTATCAACATGGCACCTACTCCTTCTCCTACTCCTTCTCCTCTTTCTTCTTCTCCGTCAGCCATTAACGGAGCAACGTCACTTCCACCCACTCCCTCGGTGGGACCGGAAGTCACTGCCCCAGCAGCTGATTTATCTCAGGACCTGTCAGCTTCCATAAAGGTAAATTCAAACACAGCTCCAGTTAAGGTGGCTGTTTTGAAGACTAGAGGTGCAAAGGCCAAAGATGGAGAAGAAGAGGTGGAGACTGATCCTGGTGAGGGGCCCTCTACTCTAAAAGATCCTGCTGAGGAGGAAGAGAAGGTTTGTTTTAAAGATCTAGCTAACCTAGTGAGATCAAAGCAGGATGGAGATGAAGTTAGGAAAGCAGCTGGCAAAGGTGGTTCTCAGCTTAAAGAGATCCTTAGGAGAATGACAGCAGGATAATATGGACAAAGAATTCAGGGAGACGAGGAGCAAGATGATATTTCAGAATGTTCGTCACCACATGAGGAATTGCGAAATGTCCGTAAAGATTTCACCAGGGCAGATAAGGAGCCAGTTCTAGCTTGGCTTAGTAGGTGTTATGATACAGGCGCTCTGGCTCTAACAGTTGGAGACAAGTCAGCAGTTCAGTTAGGAACTCTCTCAAGGGATAATGGAATAGATAGACATCTAGGCAGGGTTCTCGGTAAGGTTAATCTGTGGATATGCCTTTTAATGGCGGTTGCCCTGAGATACCTTTCCCGAGATGATCTTCCGTGGAATCCTAAGCCCTGGACTACCAGAGATGAGGGAATTAAGCGCTTGAGAGAATTTGCTGTTAGAGAGCTACTCTATGGTGAACATGAAACTCTGAATCCTGATGACATTCCTGTGGGTATTGGTCTTGCTAAAAAGATCATCAAACTTGCTCCTTCCAATTATGCAAACATTCTGGCAAGCAGAATTGTGTCAAGAAGTTATGGTGGAGCTTCTCCTACGGTTGGCCAATTCAGTGATCAAATGAGACAATTGGAGGATAGCATGACACGTGGTTCTTTGGTTTAAGCCATTGAAACTTTGTCTGGAAAAATTGAGAGTTGCATGAAGGATCTGAAAGATTCCATATCCCAATTGGCACAGAAGGATAATTTCAATTCTCCCTCCAGGTGGATACAAGTTTCATCTGTGAGGAATACACGTCCTCCAAGGAGGTCATTCCAAAACAGGTCATTCCAAAACAGACCACCAAGGCAATCACGTAGAACTATTTGGATAACTCTGCGTGATCAGTTTGGTGAGAACATGAACCGCTGGGATGGCCAACCAACTTCTAATCTTTTCAGGAGACTGAGGGAATTGCAAAGTGGCAGAACCCGAGGTAGCAATACCAGAAGGGTAGCTGTTACTTCCACAGTTCCCCAGAACAACTCTAGCAGCTCCAACAGTGGCTCCAGTTATAACATGCAAAGTTATAACCCTGCAAACTATGTGCGATGCACATGTGCGCATGTTCCCCATAACTAGGGGTGCCCTGCCTCCCGCCAGGGGGAGGAGAGGGATAACAGAGATAATAGAATCTATTGGGATGTGTACATCCAGTGGCCTGGCACTTCACAATTTCAGAAGTACAGGGCCTTGGTTGACACAGGAGCTCAGTGCACCATCATGCCATCAAATTATCAGGGATCAGAGTCTATAACTATTCTGGGAGTCACAGGTGGATCTCAAGAGTTAAGTAAGGTAGAGGTTAATATAAGTTTAACTGGTAAACAATGGAGGAAACATACAGTTGTGACCGGACCTGATGCACCTTGTATTTTGGGAATTGATTTTCTGAGAGAAGGGCGTTTCAAAGACCCTAGAGGTTAAAAATGGGTTTTTGGAGTCGCTTATGTAGAAATTGATGGACAAAAATTGAAGCTGTCTGCTAGACCTGAGTTTTCTGATGAATCTGCAGTTGTGGGACAACACAAGATACAGGACATTAAATTGCCGGTTGCTTCCCAGACTGTGCATCACAGACAATACAGAACCAACCGTGACTCTTTGTTGCCCATTCAGAATCTGATTCGTCAGTTGGAGAGTCAGAAAGTCATAAGCAAAACTCATTCACCTTTCAACAGTCCAGTGTGGCCTGTGTGAAAGCAGAATGGAGACTGGCGTCTGATGGTAGACTACCGAGCCCTAAATGAAGTAACACCACCAATGAGTGCAGCAGTACCAGACATGATGGAGCTATAGTATGAGCTGGAGTCCAAAGAGGCCAAATGGTATGCTACCATAGACATTGCTAATGCATTTTTCTCTATTCGCATAGCAGAGGAATGCAGGCCTCAATTTGCTTTCACCTGGAGAGGAATCCAGTACACCTTCAACAGACTGCCAATGGGCTGGATCCACAGCTCAAGCATCTGTCATGCAGAGATCCATGATGCTCTGGAGAAAGGCGGTGCTCCAGAACACATCCAGTTCATCGATGATATCATCGTCTGGGGTAAAACTGCTGAGGAAGTCTTTGAGAAAGGTAGCAAAATCATTGACATTCTTCTGAATGCAGGTTTTGCCATCAAGCGAGACAAGGTGAAAGGACCTACCACAGAGATTCAGTTTCTGGGAGTGCGGTGGCAGGATGGACGCCGACACATTCCAGTGGATGTGGTAAATAGAGTCTCTACCATGGCAAATCCCACAAACAAGCAAGAGACCCTGCGTTTCTTGGGGATAGTGGGATTTTGGAGACTGCACATTCCTGGATACAGTCAGATTGTGAAACCTCTGTATGATGTGACTCGAAAGAGAAACCATTTCCACTGGGGACCTGAACAACAAGCAGCCTTTGACCAGATAAAGCAAGAGGTAATTCAAGCAATGGGTCTGGGACCTGTCCGAGATGGTCCAGACATTAAGAACATTTTGTACACAGCTGCAAGTGACAATGGTCCAACCTGGTGCTTGTGGCAAAAAGCTCCAGGTGAAACACGTGGACGACCTCTTGGTTTCTGGAGTCGAGGTTACAGAGGTTCAGAGGCTAATTATACTCCAACAGAGAAAGAAATTTTAGCTGCCTATGAAGGAGTAAAAGCATCTTCTGAAGTAATTGGAACTGAATCACAACTTCTCTTAGCTCCCAGATTACCAGTTTTGAATTGGATGCTCAAAGGCAAAGGCTCCACACCACATCATGCCACAGACTCAACATGGTCTAAGTGGATGGCTCTGATAACACAGAGAGCTCGAATGGGAAATCTTGAAAGACCTGGTCTAGTGGAGGTGATCTCAAATTGGCCTGAAGGTATCAACTGTGCTAAACCTCCAGAGGAGAAAGTGACTCGTGCTGAAGAAGCTCCTCCTTACAATGACCTTTTGATGATGAAAAGAAATATGCTTAGTTCACAGACGGTTCCTGTTGCCTTGTTGGGAACAAGCGAAGGTGGAAGTCTGCAGTGTGGAGTCCAACACGCCGAGTTGCAGAGGCGAAAGATGGAGAAGGAGAATCCAGTCAGTTCGCAGAGGTAAAAGCTGTCCAGCTAGCTCTCGACGTAGCTGAACGTGAGAGATGGCCAAAGCTTTATCTCTACACCGACTCATGGGTGGTAGCCAATGCTCTATGGGGTTGGCTAAAGAACTGGAAGAAGAGTGGTTGGCAGAGAAAAGGAAAACCCATTTGGGCAGCCAACCTAGGGCAGGACATTGCTGATTGAATCGAGAGAATTCCAGTGAAAGTGAGACACATGGATGCTCACATTCCTAGGAGCAAAGCTACTGAGGAACAGCAACACAATCATCAGGCGGATCTAGCTGCAAGAGTTTCTCAAGTAGACATGGACTCTAATCTTGATCTCGACTGGAAACACCGAGGTGAGATATTCTTAGCTCGGTGGGCTCACGATTCATCAGGACATCAAGGCAGAGATGCAACATACCAATGGACTCGTGACAGATCCATAGACATTTCCATGGATGCTATCACACAAGACATCCATGACTGTGACATTTGTGCTGCTATTAAGCAGGCAAAACGACTTAAGCCCTTGTGGTATGGTGACAGATGGTCCAAGTACAAGTATGGTGAAGCTTGGCAGATTGACTACCTCACTCTACCACATTCTCGTTCTGGTAAGAAGTATGTGCTTACTATGGTAGAGGCAAACACTGGATGGTTGGAAACTTATCCAGTTCCACATGCAACTGCACATAACACCATTCTCGGTCTGGAGAGACAAATCCTGTGGAGACACGGAACTCCAGAGAGGATTGAGTCAGACAACGGAACTCATTTCAAGAACAACCTTGTAAAGAAGTGGGCAAATGAGCACGGCATTGAGTGGATATTCCATATTCCCTACTATGCACCAGCTTCAGGGAAGATTGAACGCTACAACGGTTTGTTGAAGACCACTCTTAAGGCCATGGGGGGTGGATCTTTGAAAAACTGGGAAAAACATTTAGCACAAGCAACCTGGCTGGTAAATAGTAGAGGTTCAGTAAACCGAGCTGGACCTGCACATTCAGATTTGCTACAGAAAGTAGAAGGTGATAGAGTTCCTGTTGTTAGAGAAAAGAATCTGTTAGGTAGAGCTGTTTGGGTATTTTCAACCTCAGGAGAGGCTAAACCTGTCCGAGGGGTGGTTTCAGCTGAGGGTCCGGGTCACACTTATTGGGTAATGCAGGAGAATGGTGAAATTCAGTGTATACCACAAAGAAATTTAACTTTAGCTGAATGAGGTTAATTTGAAACTGCTGTACAGCTACATCACGCCCAAAAGAAGAATCTACGAGGAATCTACGGTGCACAAACCCTGAGATCCCTGAGAGCCCTGAGTCAACTAAGAGACCCTGAGAATCCCTGTTTCCTTTTTCTTTGCTTCGTTGGCGAAGAAATGAACTGTTTACCATTTTTCTTATTTTCTGATTTTCTTGGACTTTTGAATCATCTACATCTGAGCATAGCCGGAATGGACTATGAACTTTACTCACGAACTGTAAATGTCGTTGTGGATTGGATGGACAGTATGAACGACCAATGAAATTGTTTAGAAGGGGTGGATTGAGACCGGCTGACGTTGTCCCCTTAAGAAAGGGAATATGGTGGACAGAAGTTGGTAAACGGAAAGAATAATCTAAACTAATTTCATTGGTGAAGTGGGAGGAAGCACCTTCTGAACTGGGAGTGCAGGAGAAAGTATCCTGGGCACTCCGGAACTTTATCTTTAGTCTTGCTTCCGCCTCTTCTTCAGGCAGCAGCTTTCTGTGTTGGGCTTTCTGCCAAGGCTTCGGTCTTCAAACTGACAAACCTGATAAGGCCTGTATTAACTGCTTCCAATTAACACAAAACTGCTTTTAACTTCTTTCTTTCTCTCTCTCTCTCTTCTAACCTACTCTGGGGAAAGGGGGGAGAGAGGGGAGAGAGGAGGTGGGGAATCCCCTCAGCAGAGGGGGGAACTCTCATTCCTGTGTTACTTTATTGTATATCTTTGTGTATATTGTAAATCTTGTAAATTTGTATATATTCCCCTGCAAATCCTACATTGCTTTGTAAATATACAGGTTCACTGCTTTGCTAATTCAGCTTGTGAGTTTATTTTTTCCTTTCCCTTCAATTTTTCTTTTCCCTTTCCTTTACAGGGGGGAGGGAAGAGGCTTCTTGGCCTTACCCTTCCAACCCACCACACCGACGAAGCGAAGAAAAGCGAAACAGGGATTCTCAGGGTCTCTTAGTTGACTCAGGGCTCTCAGGGTTTCGCAGGGTTTGTGCACCGTAGATTCCTCGTAGATTCTTCCTTTGGACACGATGTAGCTGTACAACAGTTTGAAATTAACCTCTTTCAGCTAAAGTTAAATTTCTCTGTGGTATACACTGAATTTCCCCATTCTCTTGCATTACCCAATAAGTGTGACCCGGACCTTCAGCTGAAACCACCCCTCGGACAGGTTTAGCCTCTCCTGAGGGAGAAAATACCCAAACAGTTTTACCTAACAGATTCTTTTCTCTAACAACAGGAATTCTATCACCTTCTACTTTCTGTAGCAGATCTGAATGCACAGGTCCAGCTCAGTTCACTGAACCTCTGCTATTTACCAGCCAGGTTGCTTGTGCTTAATGTTTTTCCCAGTTTTTCAAAGATCCACCCCCCATGGCTTTAAGAGTGGTCTTCAACAAACCATTGTAGCATTCAATCTTCCCTGAAGCTTGTGCATAGTAGGGAATATGAAAAAACCACTCAATACTGTGCTCTTTTGCCCAGTTCTTTACAAGGTTGGTTTTGAAATGAGTTCCATTGTCTGATTCAATCCTCTCTGGAGTTCCGTGTCTCCACAGGATTTGTCTCTCCAGACCAAGAATGGTGTTGCGTGCAGTTGCATGTGGAACTGGATAAGTTTCCAACCATCCAGTGTTTGCCTCTACCATAGTAAGCACGTATTGCTTACCAGAACGCGAATGTGGTAGAGTGAGTTGGCAAAAATGTCTTGGCCACTTTTAACTTAAATTTTTTCAGTGATGAAAACTTTTACAAACCCTTAAATGTTCCAGAATTGCGAGCAAACTTTTATCTGTAATTTGTTAATGATGTGAATGTAGAGTGGAGCAGCTTTTTATAACAGAAATAGAAAATGACCCCCTGGTAAGGCTTAAGCAACCCCTTTACTCAAGTCAGATTTTTCCACTCATAAACCAATAACAAAATTTGTTTAAGATTGCACTTAAATATTAAATCTGAAAGGACTATTATGAGAACTGAAAATAATTTCTATTTTTAAAAAAATCACAATATTAAAGCAGAAGCTCAGAAAGTAAACCTGTTGAATTGTTCAGATAATTTTGTGCCACCAAGATGAAGTCACTATCACTGTTAGTTCAGGAAAATTTACAGATTATTGTGTATTTTTATAGTGTTACCCAAAGGCTAGCAGTACAATCCAAATATGCAGGGAGACAATGACAGATTGTAAATGCTAATATTTCAGCCTGAACAAACCCACACATTCTCTTCTTTCCTTGAAAAGAGATTGTAGGTCTGGATTTTCTTGGTGGGAAGAGAATGATGCCGAATTTTGCCCCAAAAGGCGAGAATAACTGCCTAAGAGACTAAGTTTAAGTCAGATAGACAGGAGGTATTTTATTGGCAACGCGTTGGAGAAATCACTAAATGGATTTCTGCCTTTCCCGTAACAAAAGCATGCCTTTTATACAGTTTTGGATGTAGTATTGCATCAGATCATATACATAATCATATCTTTGCACGCATATTCATATGGGGCGTGGTGTAGGCGGAGCGTGGGCGGGGACATCTCTTTTGAGGATCTTCTTGGTGGTCGTTCCGGTGGCCTTCATCATGGGCAGGGGTTTCCTGATGAGTCTTCCTCCTTAAACTTTTGAACTCCTTTCCTAATTTGGTCAATTCCCGGTGTGCCTGGCTTGGTTCCGCTGACTTGACAAGGCTCTGTTAGTTTGGCCTTGTTGGCTTTGTTAGTTTGGCCTTGTTGGCTCTGAATCATGCTTGCCCCAACAGTTCTTATCACTTATCTCCTTTTTCTGTCACAGTGACCCATGCCTTAGCCGATTTATTGCTCTATCTGATTTATGCTTTCTTCAAATGCTTCATATTCTATGCTTTAACCCATTATTTCTGAAAGCTATCTGTTTTGGGGCTTCATTTCCCCCCTTTTCTTATTACTGACGAATTCTTTCGTCAAATTCTAATCCTATAGGGCGCTGATATGCTCGTACCATAGACCAAACCATTTGGGTCCTTTTTATTATGATTCTTAGTCTCCACCACATACAAATATTTGTGAGAGTTAATAGTAACAGAACTACAATTATTATTAGCATTGGGTGTACCAGATAGTTGAAGACCTGCGTAGCTGTTGGGGAGTATCCTGTAAAGATGTCCCACCAATGATGCTGGCCTACCTGTTCTACCTCGGTCAGGACATCTTTTATTTTTTTCTGAATTATGTTCTACCTGCCATACCATTCGTTTAGTCGTTTGATTCACCTTTTGCACCAATTCCTTCACTTTAGGATGTGCTAGCATTGCTTTAAGAATTTTGACGTCCATCCCTATTCACTCCCCTCTCTGGGTGGATACACTGGTGTGCATGAGACCATGGGTCTATTGGGGCAGAGCCTTGGGGAAGAGCTATACTTATCGAGAGTCCAATGATCAGAGTTGTAAGGATTTGAGGTGGAGTCAGGATCATGACGTCTGCTTCTCTTGTTTGTTCTCCGGAGCTTTCTTGACTCGCGAATAATGGATCCACGTAGGTCGCTCCTTGATCCGAACCGCGGTGAAGGTAGTCAGCAGCACTTGGAAAGGTCCTTCCCACTTCTCTTGTAGGGGTTTTGCTAAAAGATTCTTAACATACACCCAATCACCGGGATTAAACAGATGCAATTTGCAATCAGGTTGTTAAGGTTGGTGCTCTATTACCACAGTAGCATTCCTGTCGAATTGTTTCCCCATTGTAATTACATAATCATAAATGTACTGATCACCGATTTGGCCCATAGCGTCCCCATTTACGACTTGCATAGCATAAGGTCTACCATACAAAATTTCAAATGGGCTTAACTTTTCTTTTGATCTTGGTTTGACTCTCAGCCTCAGTAGAGCAATAGGCAGAGCTTGATACCACTGCAAATTAGTCTCCTGACATATTTTGGCAATTTGCTGTTTGATAAGATGATTCATCTTTTCCACTTGCCCACTGGCCTGTGGACGGTAAGGCGTGTGTAATTGCCATTTGATTTGTAATGCTTTGCTTATTGCTCTCACCGCTTTTGCACAGAAATGTGTACCCCTATCCGAAGAAATGCTCTTCGGTACCCCAAACCGTGGAATAATTTCATTCAACATTACTTTAGTTACTTCTCTTTCCTTATTTGTCCTGCAAGGGAATGCTTCAGGCCACCCAGAAAACGTATCAGTTAATACCAACAAATACCGAAACCCCCCATTTCTTGGGAGTTCAGAAAAATCAATTTGCCATAATTCACCTGGGAATTTACCTCGATTTATGGCTCCTTGGTGTACCTTGGTTCCTGTATTCGGGTTGTTTTTCAGACACTGCTCGCACTGGGATGTAACGTGTTTTATAGTAGTAAATAATTTCGGTCCTGCTATCCTGGTTTGTAAATATTGGTAAAGTGGATCTAGACCCCAATGGGCCTTCTCATGTTCTGCCTTTACAAACTGCCACATCACGTTTCCTGGTATTACTAACTGTCCTGTTTCCAACTGACCCCAACCATTTTCTAATATTTTGCCCTTATTTCTTTGAATCCATCTATGATCTGATTTCTGGTAATCTGGCTGGATGTTGATATCCAGCTCTCCTGGTATTAGGGCCGTTATTTCCACTTCCCTAGTCCTCGTGGCAGCCAACTTAGCTTCTGTATCTGCCTTCCTGTTTCCTATTTCTGGAATAGTGTTACCTTTCAAATGTCCCTTACAATGCATTATGGCCACTTGTGCTGGGAGTTGGACCGCCTCTAGCAATCGCAGAACCTCCTCTGCATGTTTGACCGTTTTTCCTTGTGTAGTCAACAGTCCTCTTTCTTTCCAAATGGCTCCATGAGCATGTACAACGGAAAAGGCATATTTAGAGTCTGTCCAAATATTAATTTGTATGTTCTCCGCCAATTCCAGGGCTCGAGTCAGAGCTATCAGCTCTGCCTTTTGAGCTGAGGTCCCTGCAGGCAAGGGGTTCGACTCAAGTACCCTTTCTGTAGTAGTGACTGCATAGCCAGCCATTCTTACTCCTCGCTTCACAAAGCTGCTGCCGTCTGAGAACCAGTTATCCGCATCTTCGAACGGCTCTTCTTTGAGATCCGGGCGACTGGAGTAGACTGCTTCAATTGTTTCCAGGCAGTCGTGTTCGATGGGTTCTGCTGGGTCTCTTCCTTCTAGAAATGAAGCTGGGTTCACAATGTTAGTTACCTGAATGGCTATGTCATCTGATTCAGCCAGGATGGCCTGGTATTTTAGGAATCTGGAAGGCGACAGCCAATGGTTGCCTTTCTGTTCCAGCACAGCTGACACAGTGTGAGATACTAACACAGTCATCTTTTGACCCAACGTGAGCTTCCTGGCCTCTTCTATGTTAATTATTACTGCGGCCACTGCCCTCAGACAGCCTGGCCATCCTTTACTTACTTCATCCAATCGCTTGGAGAAGTATGCCACAGCTCTCTTGTGTGGTCCCAATTGCTGTGCTAGGACCCCTAGGGCCATCCCTTGTCGTTCATGGGAGAACAGACAGAATGGTTTCGATACATCTGGGAGACCCAAGGCTGGTGCTCTCATTAGCTCCAGCTTCAACTTCTTGAAGGCCCCTTCTGCCTCGGGAGTCCAAACTAGGACGTTCTTCGTTTCCTTCAACAAATCATACAGTGGTTTAGCGAGTATCCCGTACTGGTAGATCCATAGCCGACACCAACCTGTCATCCCCAGAAAGGTGCGCAGATCTCTCACCGTCTGTGGTTTAGGTATCTGGCAGATGGCCTCTTTCCTAGCTGCTCCCAGGGATCGCTGTCCTCTGGAGACTTCGTATCCCAGGTACACCACTTCTTTTTGCACCAGCTGTGCTTTCTGTTGAGAAACTCGATATCCACTTAAACCCAGGAAATTTAACAAGGAAATAGTCCATTCAATGCATTCTTCCTCTGTCACTGTTGCTATTAGGAGGTCGTCTACAAATTGCAGAAGGGTACCATCTCCCAGCGGCCTTTCCCACTGTTCTAATTCTTTGGCTAACTGATTCCCAAAAATCGTGGGGGAATTGCACCATCCTTGGGGCAATACCGTCCAGGTAAGTTGAGTCTTCCTTCCTCTAGCTACAGATTCCCACTCAAAGGCAAAAATCTTTTGACTCTCGGGAGCTAAGGGAAGGCAGAAGAATGCGTCTTTTAAATCTAATACGGTGAACCAGGCCAAATTATCCTTCAGCCTAGTTAAAAGTGTGTATGGATTAGCAACTACCGGATGTAATGTCTTGGTTATTTCGTTTACTGCTCTCAGATCCTGAACTAGTCTATAGGCTCCATTAGGTTTCTTTACTGGCAGGATTGGTGTATTAAAATCTGATTCGCATTCTACCAATAATCCCAGTTCCAAAAACCTTTTGATTATGGGCTCAATCCCCTTCCTGTCTTCTATCCTCAGAGGGTATTGTTTTCTTATCACCGGTTTTGCCCCAACTTTAAGTTCAACAACAATCGGTACTGCTTGTTTTGATTTTCCAGGTATATCAGTAGCCCACACTAATGGGTACGTCTTGTTCAGGATTAAGCTCAAATTGTGATTCTCAGGCTTAGGTTCCACACAACTGATCGTCAGGCTTAGAGCTGTAATCAGTTGTTCCTCATTCACTTGTAATTCCAATTTGTCTCTGTTGAACTTTATTATGGCTCCCAAGTTCTCCAATAGGTCTCTTCCCAATAAGGGCTTAGGCGAATTTGGTAAATACAGGAACTGATGAATTCCCATTTGTTTCCCAATTTTGTATTTAATGGGTTTCAAAAGGTAAGCCTTTTCTGGTTGGCCTGTTGCTCCCACAACTTGTACAAATTCATCAATTTTAGGTACCAATTCCTGATTTAAAACCGAAAAAGTAGCTCCCGTATCAATCAAAAGTTCAATTCCTTTTACCTTCCCTAGTTCTATTTTAACCAGTGGGTCTGCTAGGGTATGGCCCACCGGTCTTCCTCATTCACTATCCTGATGTGTGGTAGTAGTAGTGGCCATTAGCCTTTCCCTTCGTTGGGGGCATTCTCGCTTCCAGTGTCCCATCTGTAGGCAGTACGCACATTGATTTGGCCCTACTCTTGCTGGGTGGGGTTGGAGCCTCCCTCCCCTTCCTGCTGGGTAGCCTCTACCTCTTCCCCTGGTTCCAGGTCCCGAGTAACCTGTCTTCTGAGCTGCCACTGCTACAGCCACTACTCGCGCTATCCTCCTGTCCTCCTTTTTCTTCTCCTCAATCTCTCTATTATTGTATACTTTCCATGCCTCATTCAGCAGTGTCTCTAGGTTTTTATTTGCTGGATGCTCAAGTTTTTGTAATTTCTTTCTGATGTCTGGGTTACTTTGTCCCATCATCTACCCTAACAAGTGCTGTTTCCCTTCTTCTGTTGCTGGGTCCAGGGGTGTGTATTGTCTCATCGCTGCCCTAAGTCTATCCAAAAAACTCTGATGGGGTCTCATCCTTTCCCTGCCTGACGTCATATAGCATTGACCAATTGATAGCCTTAGGGATCGCATTACGCAAGCCCATCGCTATCAGTTTTCTATACTGCACTAGCTGTTGATAGTGCTCTGCATTGCCCGGGTCCCATTCTGGTTTACTGCTGGGAAAATTATCTTCTAGTCTTCCTGATAATACCTGACCATGTAGTTTTCCTGTTTCCAATACGAGTTCCCTTTCTGTATCTGTCAACTCTGACAGCATCACTTCTATATCCTCCCAATCAATATCTAAATTCTTTGCCATTAATTCAAACCTCTTCGCTACTCCCTCAGGATTTCTCCTGAAATTCCTTGCCTCATCCCTCCAATTGTTCAAATAATTTGTCGAGAACGGCACCTTTACTCTAGTCCTTTCCCCTAACATTGGTACAACTTCTCAGAGAGGAGCTATCGTATGGTTCCCTTCCTCTCTTTGCTTTGCTTCCCCCCGTGCCACAGATCTGGTATAATACGAGTGACCGATCTCTCCCCTGGATCTCCTTCCTGTGCCCCAATGTCTCCCCTATTCTTTCTCTTCTCTTTCCTCTTTCCCCCTTCCTGTTCTTCCTCTTCCCCTTTTACCTCTATTACACAATCCATCCGGTTTTTGTCCTGCGTCTGTCGCCCTTTTTGTATCTGCCGGCTCCTTTCCTGTCCCGGGCTGCTGTCCTTCTCATCCTCTGCTCCCCTCCCATTTCTCTCATCCTTTATTTGAACTACTATATTAAGTTGTTCTTTGCCCCCCTTTCTGCATGTCTCGTTATCATCCTTCTCACTATATCTCAATTCAGAGACGCCGCTTCCCAGTGAGTTACTTTTGTCCCCAGTCCTTGGTGTGCTGATTTCTATTCTACAAACGTCTCCACTTCTGGATGTGTTGTTATCCCCATATGGACTGAACTCGGGCAGGCTACGTGTCTCCCTTCGGCTCTCTACTCCTGACGGACTGCCTTCCTCCCTTTCGACTTCTAGTCTGGGTGGGCTGTAACCCTGCACGGACCTATCCCAAGCCCAGTGCTGACCGCTTCCAGCCGCGGCCCGAGGCTCTACAGATGCTTATCACAGTACACCGCCTTCCCGCTAGGCATTCGCGTACCAAAACGTGACAGCATCCAACAACTTAACCTCCTGGCGGAGGGAGGGGCTACACCACAACCTAGTGAGAAGAAGGGGGTGGAGCCAGGTGTTTTCGGTGCCATTTTCGAACTCGTCCGAAAAAGTTGGGGAAGAGACTAGGGCCGGCCCGCCGCAGCCCAAGCGCACGGCCGTGCTCACCGCCCGCCCCGCCTCGAGCGCACGGCTGTGCTCGCCGCCGCTGCAGCCCGAGCGCACGGCCGGTCCCGCCGCCACTGCAGCTCAAGTGGACGGCCGGGGACCGCCGTCGCTGCTCCGAGCGCACAGCAGGGCTCCACCCACCTCTGCCGCCGTGGTACAGAATCAAAATCGCCTCCACCCCTCGGGCATTCAGACGTCTCCTCCAGCAAAAGCCATGATCAAGTCCTCAGGGCCCTTGAGAACAGCTTTCAGCTGGAGTCCCCGTCGGCCCCCCGGGGCTTCGGGAGCTGGCTTGCCCGCTCGCAGCGGCTGGTTCTATCCCCGCAGCGAGAACGGACCTGACTCTGATCTGCTCGCCGCTGCCCCTCCCCCACTTCGGTTCCCGCCGCGGAGGAGGGGCAGGTTCCACGTTCTCAAGCGGTACCCTGATGCCGATGGTCGAGAACCACCCCTGCCTGAAATAGCAGGACAGGGTCCGCGCCACCGGCAGCTCACCAGTTATCCCCCCACAATCCACAAGAACTCACACGGTCGCCCCGGCAACATCACTTGAGCCCCCAACTGCCAAACCCAAACCGACGCCGAGAACTAAATTTAAACTCTCCATCCTTTGCAATCGATCTGCAGAGTAGCCACAATAACCAACTCCTTCTCCTGGCTGGCTCGCCAAGAACAGGAAATGCGGATCAGGACTCCCTCTCGCTACACACCCACACATTCATCCAAACTGTCCTACCTTTCCGGTCTATCAGAGTACACTGCTTTACCACGAGATGTCGCTGGCCATCCGTATAGTACCGTTACGGTCAGCTTGGGCTGTCTCACCCAAGGTACAGTTTGCAGATGATATCACAATGAATTCTTACACACAAAAGAGATTATAGTTAACACAAAATACCGAGTCCTTATCCCAAAATTCAAACTCGCGTCTTACTAAATTACGAGATTCTTGCAGACAACATAACAATGTTAGACAAAAGTATGACACAAACAAAGCAACAACATTAAGATGAAAGAGAATCATACACCCGATTAACAAACACCCCGATTTCCAGTGGGGACTCGAACCCCGATTTATGTGGGACTTTGCCAGGGCGTCCCCGGGCTTTCCCGTCAGGTGACCACGTCTGGTCCCCGTTTCCCAGTCAAAGTGTTTTATCCCAAAACCAATAAACAATTAAAATACCTCTTGATTGGAGCAGGAGATGCAGAGAACCCTTCATCCACCAACGAGCGCTGGTCTGGGGGGGGTCTCTTCTGACAAAAAGTCGTCAGGGGCGCCCAGAGGGTCCCGGCCCCGGACCCGGCTCGGGAGGACTCCTTAAGGCCTGGATCTCCTGTCTGGTCCCATCTGGGGTCGCCAGAAAATGATGCCGAATTTTGCCCCAAAAGGCGAGAATAACTGCCTAAGAGACTAAGTTTAAGTCAGATAGACAGGAGGTATTTTATTGGCAACGCGTTGGAGAAATCACTAAATGGATTTCTGCCTTTCCCGTAACAAAAGCATGCCTTTTATACAGTTTTGGATGTAGTATTGCATCAGATCATATACATAATCATATCTTTGCACGCATATTCATATGGGGCGTGGTGTAGGCGGAGCGTGGGCGGGGACATCTCTTTTGAGGATCTTCTTGGTGGTCGTTCGGTGGCCTTCATCATGGGCAGGGGTTTCCTGATGAGTCTTCCTCCTTAAACTTTTGAACTCCTTTCCTAATTTGGTCAATTCCCGGTGTGCCTGGCTTGGTTCCGCTGACTTGACAAGGCTCTGTTAGTTTGGCCTTGTTGGCTTTGTTAGTTTGGCCTTGTTGGCTCTGAATCATGCTTGCCCCAACAGTTCTTATCACTTATCTCCTTTTTCTGTCACAGTGACCCATGCCTTAGCCGATTTATTGCTCTATCTGATTTATGCTTTCTTCAAATGCTTCATATTCTATGCTTTAACCCATTATTTCTGAAAGCTATCTGTTTTGGGGCTTCAAGAACATTCACCAAGATATCTATTTCTGTTGCTTTGCCTGGAAAGCAAGCTCAGTGCTGTAAAATTTAAATCAGAAATCTATGAAAAAAACCCAAACAAACAAACAAACCAAAAAACAAACAAACAAAAAATTCACCAGAAAAACAGAGAAGGAGATTGGCACAATGTAAAGAACTAGCAGCTATCAAATTTTCTATTATACATTATCATATTCTGTTATTCATTATTATTTTAGTGGTTGCAACATTGTGGGGAGATGCAATATCAAAGCAATAGTGAGTGACTGGATTTTTTTTCTATGATAATTTTAATAGGGTACTGAGGTGCTATTGCAGTTTAAGGTAAGAGTTCATCAAATGAAATACAGTGTAGTGAGCTGTTCAGTCTTGCAGATAGGACATGAATTAATGTTAACCATTAAAGTATTTGCACAGTCTGGCACTAGGCAGGAATGTACCATTACTAAAGGAGTCTAACAAAAAAAGAGCAAGCAAATTTGGAGCAAAATGAGGAGATGACAAAAGAAAGCAAGAGTGTGGCATGGAGCACTTGAAGAGAAGGAAGCAAAGAGAAGGCACTCTTGAAAGGGCTAGGACGAAGGACTTGGAAACAGAAATAAGCCTGAAGCATCTATTTCTTAAAACTAACTATCCCAGAGGTGATTTTCCTGTATATGAACTCCAGAGCTGCTGAGTACTAAAGAGAAGAGAGGGTGGAAGCCTGCCCACCTTCTTCTCTCACCTTGGTGTCTGCAGCATCATCTCTCACACTTTTTTCTTCATAATTTCCTGCAGAGTTTTTGCCATTTCTTAAATATGTTCTCCCAGCACCATTGTGGCTCCTGGGCTCAGCTGTCCCCTATGATGTGTCTGTTGGAGCCACCTGAGGTCACCCTGGGAGTCTCTGCTGTCCAGCACGTGGCCAGTAGAAGCATCATGACATCTCTAACTACTTTCTTCAATAAATGTAGGAGATGGAGAGAATATGTGATTCTATGATTATATATATGCTGTCATGACACACTAAGTCACACCTGTTTGAAAAATATTGTCTTCTATAGACCAACCTATGGCCTGGATCTGAAGAATACTGCAGTATGTTATTGTTGTTTTTTCAAAATGGGGACAAAAGCAATTGGTGCCAGCATGCTTATCTGCATGTGGTTGATGAGGCAAATCCACTTTCTCACTGGGTAATGCGACCTTATCCAGACAGTAAAGCATCATGTTGCAGTTCAGCCACGCACTTTTCCTACCTCACAATGGGATGTAGCATTCCTTTGGTGGGCTTTCCACAGGCAGAGATGGCTGTGAGATTTGTAAGTGCCAATGTCTCAAATACTTTGTGAATAACTGAAGGCTGCTTTGCCCTTCATTAGTGTCATAGGGTTGGAAGGGTAAGGCCAAAAAGCCTCCTCCCTCCCCCCTGTAAAGTAAAGGGAAAGAAAAATTGAAAGGAAAGGAAAAAAAAACTCACAGCTGAATTAACAAAGCAATGGATGCTGTATATTTACAAAACAATATAGAATATACAGGGGAATATACAGGATTTACAATATTTACAATATATACAAAAATATACAATAAAGTAGCACAGAAATGAGAGTTCCCCCCTCTGCTGAGGGGGTTCCCCACCTCAGCTCCCCCTTCTCTCCCCCTTTCAGCAGAGAGGGTTAGAAAGAGAGAAAAGAGAAAAAAAGTTAGAAGCAGTTATGTGTCAATTGAAAAGCAGTTAATACAGACCTTGCAGTTTATCAGTTTCAAGGTCAAGCCTTGGCCGAAAGCCCAGAACGCTGTTAGCTGCAAAACCACCGAAGGAGGGAAGACAGACTGACCAGAAAAGTGCAGGAATGCCCATGAGACCCTCCTGCACTCCCAGTTCAGAAGGTGCTTCCTCCCACTTCACCAATGAAATTAGTTTAGATCCGTCTTTTTGTTTACAAACATCCGACTACCATATTCTCCTTCTTAAGGGGACAACGTCAACTGGTCTCAATCCACCACTTCTAAACAATTTCATTGGCTATTCACACTGTCCATCCAATCCAAAACGATATTTACAGTTCGTGAGTAAAGTTCATAGTCCCTTCCAGCTATGCTCAGATGTAGATGATTCAAAAGTCCAAGAAAATCAGAAAATGAGAGAAAAACGGAAAACAGTTTGTCTCTTCGCCGACAAAGCAAATAAAAGGGAAACAGGGATTCTCAGGGTCTCTTAGTTGACTCAGGGCTCTCAGGGTTCTCAGGGTTCGTGCACCGTAGATTCCTCCCTGATTCTTCCTTTGGACACGATGTAGCTGTACAACAGTTTGAAATTAACCTCTTTCAGCTAAAGTTAAATTTCTTTGTGGAATAAACTGAATTTCCCCATTCTCCTGCATTACCCAATAAGTGTGACCCGAACCTTCAGCTGAAACCACCCCTCGGACAGGTTTAGCCTCTCCTGAGGGTGAAAATACCCAAACAGCTCTACCTAACAGATTCTTTTCTCTAACAACAGGAACTCTATCACCTTCTACTTTCCGTAGCAAATCTGAATGTGCAGGTCCAGCTCAGTTCACTGAACCTCTACTATTTACCAGCCAGGTTGCTTGTGCTTAATGTTTTTCCCAGTTTTTCAAAGATCCACCCCCCCATGGCTTTAAGAGTGGTCTTCAACAAACCGTTGTAGCGTTCAATCTTCCCTGAAGCTGGTGCATAGTAGGGAATATGGAATATCCACTCAATACCGTGCTCTTTTGCCCAGTTCTTGTCAAGGTTGTTCTTGAAATGAGTTCCGTTGTCTGACTCAATCCTCTCTGGAGTTCCGTGTCTCCACAGGATTTGTCTCTCCAGACCGAGAATGGTGTTACATGCAGTTGCACATGGGTTTGAGAGGATGGCCCAGCCTTCTCCCCCCCACAAAGCGAAGGGAAAAAAAATAACCACAGCTAGCCGCAGCCGGAGGAGCAAAAGGAATGCTATATTTACAAGCAGTTTTAGGAAATGCAGGGTATATATACACAATGTACAGTATTTACAACATATACACAGAAATATACAGCAAAGTGATACAGGAATGAAATTCCCCCCCCCTTCTGGAGGAGGGTTCCCCCCCTGTACCCCTCTCTCCCCTTTTTCTGCAAAGAGGGTTAGAAAGAGAGAAAAAGAGCAATTGTTAATTAAAGCAGAATATGTTAGTAGAGGCCTTATCTGTCCCAGGTCAGTCTGGCAGAGAGCCTAGAAGCGGACGAGCTGCGAAAAGGGAGGAGAGAAAGTGAACTGAAGAAAATCTCAGCGACACTCAAAACTTAAAGTTGCATTCTACCAATCTACCAATGAAATTCATTTAGACCTGTCTTTTGTTTACAAAACATTCAGCCATAGTGTCCCTTTCTTAAAGGCACAGCCTTAAACGGTCACACAAAAGCAAGAGTTCTGTAGCGCAGCATGTCTAACAGACTGATGTAACCCATACAAGGCACAACGCTTAAGTTGAACCGGTAAGAATGTTCTAACAGAGCTGGCATAATAACAGATAACAGACATTGTAAAGAATAACTTAGATCTTAATAGTTCCGATCTTTACATTCCACTCTTCTTATTGACAGAGAAGACTTGATTATGCCTGAACACATTGCACAGAGATTAAGACACAAATGCAATCCTTAGCACTGTCTTTTACAATCTGCTTTAGGATTATGTTGCATCTTTATTTTCTCTAGGATAGTCAAAAAACATTAATTGTTTAATGGTAGCGAGATTTCTTTAATCTGTAAAGGTAGATCTGGCCAGGCTCCTTTGCCCAATATAAAATTACACAGAATAATGTGTTTTTGCTCATCCTAGTAATACTGATCTCTTAATGTTCACACAACAGTTAAGCAATCATGACACTCAGTTATAAGTTAGATGCTTTCTGTTGACATCTTGGATTATCGTGACAGTCGTTGAGGTCAGTGCTAAGCAGGTTTGCTGATTGTCATTTTCATGACAGTTGTGCCATTTTCGTGCGTCTTGTGGTGAGAGGGTTGCAGCGCCCTCCAGAAAGACCTTCACTAACTAGATGTGCAAACTGAGTATGCATCTGCTTATCTTCCTCAGGTCTGTATTTTCACTCTTGCAAAGACTATGCAGGCATTTAAAATTAATGTCACAAATACTTAGCTTAAAAACTTTAGTGTTCTGCATTTTTCTACCAAACTGTTCTTCACATTAGTCTGAGTTCAATTCTGCAGATAATCTTTCTTGTCTTAAATGACATCTGTTTTACACAGAAGTGGAGGTCTCTCAGTTAAACATAGGTTTAACTGCTTCCAGATACACCTTTTACTAAGTATGTGTGGACAATATTCCATTGTGTTCCTTCCTCCCAAAAATGTTCTTAATCCAATAAAGACAAATTACTCTGAGCAAAACTGAATGTTCTTAATTTTCACTAATTTTCATTGTCAGTTTATTAAAGTATAAATAAAAGCAACAACATTGCATAGAAGATTATAAAATTTCTCCCCTTATTTCTGTTCTACAAATAAAAAATGTTAAAAACAATTAATCCATTTTTAAGAAAAGGTATTTATCTAGTGCCATTAAAATCACTAAATGTAAATAAAATAAAATCAGAGAATATTTTGAATTACACAAATTAAGATTGTATCAAACTGAATTACTTTAAGGAAAAAAAAATGAAAAATACAACTAAGAATTAATACAAATAAATAATTTAAGATACAGTGGATAATTTTATTTATAAAATACGATGGGCACACAATACACATAGTAAGTGTGAAATAATTTATAAAGAAGTGAAATGCTTCACAGGAGCATGGATTCCTGAGGTATTCTGTATACAGTCCCTCATTTACTGGATTTCACAAGACTGCTCCAGTTGGCTTAAACAGCAGAAGACTGGATACTTGATAAACACAGTTAAGTCATAGTTAAAAATACACAGGCAAATGGAAATAAACTGGATCATTGCATCTCAACAACACTAATAGCCTTGGTCGTGGTGACAAAACATCTTACACTGAAGGGCACAAAGTCCTCACTTTCACAGCCAGTTCAGATATATTGTAAGCATCTGCTTTCTCCTCATTGTTCACAGGCACAGGCTGTAAAGTCCTCTTAACATCAGACATAAAAACATGGCTATTTTTGGATAAACATGTAGAAGGACTGGTTATCTCAATATGTATTATCACGATAAAAAAGAATGAAATGGTGTTAGGCACTTTCGCTTCTTTTTATCTTTTTCTGCTTTCCTTCTCTGCTGTAATGTCTTCAGTTCAGTCATAACATTCAAAGTTCTGTAAACCCAGGTGACCTGAAAAGTAAGCAAATTATGAACTTTAACTAATTCACATACATTTACATATCAATTTAATGAAAATATATATAAATAAACTAATGCATACGTACCAAAATTATAATAGTATTCACCAGCAGTGGTGCTGAAAATACAAGTGAAATAAACATTCCTCTTGAATCAAAGTATTGGTATTTAGAAAACATCCTGGAAGAAATAAAATAAAGAAAAAATAAAAGGAAGCTTTATTCAGTGTAATTCACCTACCATTAGACTTTCATATGAACTGTTTGACATCTACTGATTAATCTGTTTCTTCAGATACCTGATATAGGGCAGCACTCTACTGTAATAAGCCAGAGCAAAGAGACAGTATGTCATCAGTTATGAGTATTTATTGCAGTATCTTAGCTCAAGTAACTTATTAATATGAGAGCAATAGTTCATAGATCGGTGCATTAGAAATCATGCTTATCCTGAAGCCTGTTTGAAATGACATTCTTACACATCTTGCTTACTAGTATTAGAAAACAGAAATAATACATGTAGAAAAGTTGTAATTTAGGTCCTGTATGCCTTAAGTGAAACATATTTTGAATTAGATATCTTCATAAACTAGTGTTATACACATAATATCCAGATCCATCAGAGACAGGTCAGTTCAGTGCTCATGAAAATAAGCCACCAGTTTAATTCTGGTACACAAGCTTAGTAAACCAGACAAATCATAATGCTTTTTATGAATATAAGTAAATATATAAAATAGCACTGATGTTTTTGGAAAGTGGTACTTAAATTTAGCTTATTAAACATGAGTTGCTGCCAAAGAAAACTCAACAAGAACAAAACAAATCAACAAATAAAATCAAAGCTCACATCCTTTTCCCCTTAATCATTGCAATCTGCTTTTTAGTTCTCTGGTTAGTTAGTTTACAAGCAGCCATACAAAGCCAGATTTTAAGCAGCGTGATAAATACTATGAGCTATTAAAAACTATCCTTTTTTTGGAAGCTAAGTGGTAACTATGTCACAATGTATGGTTTTATTCAAAAGTTTGATATTAATCAATGCAACAGATCCTCTGCCCCCACACTCTACTGATGAGACATGAGTGATTAATGTTTTCAGGGAATGAAACAATTAAAACAATGTGTTTGAGAGAACACACATTCAAATACAAAAATGAAAGTGAAAACATTTACCTCCAATTCATAGCTGCTAATTCATTGATATACTCAGTGCAGTACACCAAGCTCGCTATACAACAGAAGAAGAATATTAGATGCCGTATTTGCCATCAGTTCTGCCATATATACTAAAGATGTACACATAGCAGACATTAGAATTCCATGATCCTCAGAAGATCACATTACACATTTAATAGTTAACTGCACAAGACAAAATCAGTTTTATATTAAGTATAAAGTAACCACAAAATATACCTACTATATTACAAACATAAAATCCTACTGAGTTTACAGAAAGAGCTCAGTGTACAAATGGCTAATAAAAAAGAATAAATACAAATAAAGCCCCAAATCCCAGTATTTTTACCAATAGTCTCTTCTAAGTTAGGTCTGTAAAGAGAAAGGCCAGTACTCTCACCAGCTGGTATGGAATTAAGTTATCATTTTAGATGTTATGATGACAGACTGCTCTATCCACCCTCGCTATCTGAACTTAGGGTACTAATTAGACATAAGCATTTCAGTAAAACAGACTTTGAAGAGGTGTATAGTAGGACAGTCTGCGGCAGTAAGGTGAGAACTATCACGTTATTAATCAACAATTACATACAACATGCAGCCATAAACGCAGTGTGACCAGTTGAGGCTGTGCCTTTAAGAAAGGGAACATGGCGGACGGAAGTTGGTAAACGAAAAGAAGGATCTAAACTAATTTCATTGGTAAAGTGGGAGGAAGCACCTTCTGAACTGGGAGTGCAGGAGGGTATCCTGGGAATTCCAGTACTTTTATCTTCAGTCTTTCTTCCGCTCCTCCGCTGAGCAGCAGCTCTCTCTGTGCTGGGCTTTCGGCCAAGGCTTGACCTTGAAAAACGGATAGACTTCAAGGCCTGTATTAACTGCTTTCCAATTAACACATAACTGCTTCTAACTTTTTTTCCTCTTTTCTCTCTCTTTCTCACCTGCTCTGGGGAAAGGGGGAGAGAGGGGGAAGCGGAGGTGGGGAACCCCCTCAGCAGAGGGGGGAACCCTCATTTCTGTGCTACTTTGTTGTATATTTCTGTATATACTGTAAATATTGTAAATCTTGTATATATTTCCCCTGTGTTTCCCTGCTTTGTAAATATACAGCACCCATTGCTTTGCTAATTCAGTTGTGAGTTTGTTCCCTTTCCCTTCAATTTTCTTTCCCTTTACTTTACAGGGGGGAGGGAGGAGGCTTTTTGGCCTTACCCTTCCAACCCTACGACATTTTTGTTTTCTTAGCGCCCAACGTGGGGCAGATAATTAGTTTAATTTATTACTTGATTGATTTAGTGTTTTCTAGCTGAATTAGCAAACATGAAGGTGTTGTGGTTTGTGGAGCGATTATTCTTTTCAATTTTGGGGGCTCTGGTTTACAGATATTGTTTGGGTTTGATTTTGGATTACCTGGGTAAATATTTGGTGAGGACAATTTATCTGTGGGTTATGTATAGAGTTAGACTATGGTATGGAAAATGCGTGGATTTCTTATGGCCAGCGAGATACAGAAATGTTACCTCCACCACTCTCCCAATTGAGATAAAGGGTTTTAAGATTCCGCCTGAGGAGAGAGTAACTTTATGTGATGCCTGGGACCCAAAAGTGATTTATTTGGAGTCTGTGATTCTGCTGCTGGTGATAATTAACGTGTATCTCCTGATTTCTTTGCGGCGAGAGAGAAAGGTGTCCAGACCATGTTTTGTTATTAAAACTAGATCAAAAAGAAAACTCCGTGGCTCTGGATCAGTCCCAGAGTCATCTAGTGATGAGGAGTGTTGGGAATCTCTGTCAGTTAAAAAGAGGGCTAAAAAGTTAATTGGAAAGTCTGCTCTAAATGATTTTGCTGCTGATTCTGGCAAGCTGCCAAGGGCGGCGGCTGGTATCAGTATGGCACCTACTCCTTCTTCTCCTCCTTCTTCTCCGTTGGCCATTAACGGAGCAACATCATTTCCGCCCACTCCCTCGGTGGGACCGGAAGTCACTGCCCCAGCAGCTGATTTATCTCAGGACCTGTCAGCTTCTATTAAGGTGGTTGTAAATTCAAACACAGCTCCAGTTAAGGTGGCTGTTTTGAAGACTAGAGGTGCAAAGGCCAAAGATGAAGAAGAAGGGCTGGAGACCGATCCTGATGAGGGGCCCTCTACTCTAAGAAATCCTGCTGAGGAGGAAGAGAAGATTTGTTTTAAAGATCTAGCTAAGCTAGTGAGAGCAAAGCAGGATAGAGGTGAAGCTAGGAAAGCAGCTGGCAAAGGTGGTTCTCAGCTTAAAGAGATCCTTGAGAAAATGACAGCAGGATTATTAGGACAAAAAGCTCAGGGAGAAGAAGAGGAAGATCATATTTTAGAACGTTCCTCGCCGCGTGAGGAATTGCGAAATGTCCGTAAAGATTTCACCAGGGCAGATAAGGAGCCAGTTCTAGCTAGGTTTAGTAGGTGTTATGATACAGGTGCTCCAGCTCTAACAGTTGGAGACAAGTCAGCAGCTCACTTAGGAACTCTCTCAAGGGATAATGGAATAGATAGACATCTAGGCAGGGTTTTCGGTAAGGTTAATCTGTGGATACGCCTTTTATTTGTGGTTGCCCTGAGATACCCTTCCGAAGCTGATCTTCCATGGAATCCTAAACCCTGGACTACCATAGATGAGGGAATTAAGAGCTTGAGAGAATTTGCTGTTAGAGAGATACTCTATGGTGAACATGAAACTCTGAATCCTGATGACATTCCTGTGCGTATTGGTCTTGCTAAAAAGATCATCAAACTTGCTCCTTCTAATTATGCAAACATTCTGGCAAGCAGAATTGTGTCAAGAAATTATGGTGGAGCTTCTCCCACGGTTGGCCAATTCAGTGATCAAATGAGACAATTGGAGGATAGCATGACACATGTTTCTTTGGTTTCAGCCATTGAAACTCTGTCTGGAAAAATTGAGAGTTGCAGGAAGGATCTGAAAGATTCCATATACCAATTGGCACAGAAGGATAATTCTAATTCTTCCTCCAGGTGGATACAAGTTTCATCTGTGAGGAATACACATCTTCCAAGGAGGTCATTCCAAAATAGATCAAATCAAAACAGACCACCAAGGCAATCACGTAGAACTATTTGGATAACTCTGCGTGATCAGTTTGGTGAGAACATGAACCGCTGGGATGGCCAACCAGCTTCTAATCTTTTCAGGAGACTGAGGGAATTGCAAAGTGGCAGAACCTGAGGTAGCAATACCAGAAGGGTAGCTGTTACTTCCACAGTTCCCCAGAATGACTCTAGCAGCTCCAACAGTGGCTCCAGTTATAACATGCAAAGTTATAACCCTGCACACTGTGCGCAGTGCACATGTGGGCATGTTCCCCATAACTAGGGGTGCCCTACCTCCCGCCAGGGGGAGGAGAGGGATAACAGAGATAATAGAATCTATTGGGATGTGTACATCCAGTGGCCTGGCACTTCACAATTTCAGAAGTACAGGGCCTTGGTTGACACAGGAGCTCAGTGCACCATAATGCCATCAAATTATCAGGGATCAGAGTCTATAACTATTCTGGGAGTCACTGGTGGATCTCAAGACTTAAGTAAGGTGGAGGTTAATATAAGTTTAACTGGCAAACAAAGGAGGAAGCATACAGTTGTGACCGGACCTGACGCACCTTGTATTTTGGGAATTGATTTTGTGAGAGAAGGGCATTTCAAAGACCCTAGAGGTTACAAATGGCCTTTTGGAGTAGTTTCTATAGAAATTGATGGACAAAAATTGAAGCTGTCTGCCAGACCTGAGGTTTCTGATGAATCTGCAGTTGTGGGACAACATAAGATACAGGACATTAAATTGCCAGTTGCGTCTCAGACTGTGCATCACAGACAATACAGAACCAACCGTGACTCTTTGTTGCCCATTCAGAATCTGATTCGTCAGTTGGAGAGTCAGAAAGTCGTCAGCAAACCTCATTCACCTTTCAACAGTCCAGTGTGGCCTGTGCGGAAGCAGAATGGAGACTGGCGTCTGACGGTAGACTACCGAGCCCTAAATGAAGTGACACCACCCATGAGTGCAGCAGTACCAGACATGATGGAGCTACAGTATGAGCTGGAATCCAAAGAGGCCAAATGGTATGCTACCATAGACATTGCTAATGCATTTTTCTCTATTCCCATAGCAGAGGAATGCAGGCCTCAGTTTGCTTTCACCTGGAGAGGAATCCAGTACACTTTCAACAGGCTGCCAATGGGCTGGATCCATAGCTCAAGCAACTGTCATGAAGTGATCCATGATGCTCTGGAGAAAGACGGTGCTCCAGAACACATCCAGTTCATCGATGATATCATTGTCTGGGATAAAACGGCTGAGGAAGTCTTCGAGAAAGGTAATAATATCATTGACATTCTTCTGAATGCAGGTTTTGCCATCAAACGAGACAAGGTGAAAGGACCTACCACAGAGATTCAGTTTCTGGGAGTGCGGTGGCAGGATGGACGCCGACACATTCCAGTGGATGTGGTAAATAGAGTCTCTACCATGGCAAATCCCACAAACAAGTAAGAAACCCTACGTTTCTTGGGGATAGTGGGATTTTGGAGACTGCACATTCCTGGATACAGTCAGATTGTGAAACCTCTGTATGATGTGACTCGAAAGAGAAACCATTTCCACTGGGGACCTGAACAACAAGCAGCCTTTGACCAGATAAAGCCAGAGGTAGTTCAAGCAATGGGTCTGGGACCTGTCCGAGATGGTCCAGACATTAAGAACATTTTGTACACGGCTGCAAGTGACAATGGTCCAACCTGGTGCTTGTGGCAAAAAGTTCCAGGTGAGACACATGGACGACCTCTTGGTTTCTGGAGTCGAGGTTACAGAGGTGCAGAGGATAATTATACTCCAACAGAGAAAGAAATTTTAGCTGCCTATGAAGGAGTAAAAGCATCTTCTGAAGTGATTGGAACTGAACCACAACTTCTCTTAGCTCCCAGGTTACCAGTTTTGAATTGGATGTTCAAAGGCAAAGGCTCCACACCGCATCATGTCACAGACTCAACATGGTCTAAGTGGATGGCTCTGATAACACAGAGCTCGAATGGGAAATCTTGAAAGACCTGGTCTAGTGGAGGTGATCTCAAGTTGGCCTGAAGGTATCAACTGTGCTAAACCTCCAGAGGAGAAAGTGACTCGTGCTGAGGAAGCTCCTCCTTACAATGACCTTTCTGATGATGAAAAGAAATATGCTTTGTTCACAGACGGTTCCTGTCGTCTTGTTGGAAACAAGCGAAGGTGGAAGTCTGCAGTGTGGAGTCCAACACGCCGAGTTGCAGAGGCGAAAGATGGAGAAGGAGAATCCAGTCAGTTTGCAGAGGTAAAAGCTGTCCAGCTAGCTCTCGACGTGGCTGAACGTGAGAGATGGCCAAAGCTTTATCTCTACACCGACTCATGGATGGTAGCCAATGCTCTATGGGGTTGGCTAAAGAACTGGAAGAAGAGTGGTTGGCAGAGGAAAGGAAAACCCATTTGGGCAGCAGACCTGTGGCAGGACATTGCTGATCGAATAGAGAGAATTCCAGTGAAAGTGAGACACATCGATGCTCACATTCCTAAGAGCAAAGCTACTGAGGAACAGCAACACAACCATCAGGCAGATCTAGCTGCAAGAGTTTCTCAAGTAGACATGGACTCTAATCTTGATCTTGACTGGAAACACCGAGGTGAGATATTCTTAGCTCGGTGGGCTCACGATTCATCAGGACATGAAGGCAGAGATGCAACATACCAATGGGCTCGTGACAGATCCATAGACATTTCCATGGATGCTATCACACAAGTCATCCATGACTGTGAGTTCCGCATGCAACTGCACGCAACGCCATTCTCGGTCTGGAGAGACAGATCCTGTGGGGACATGGAACTCCAGAGAGGATTGAGTCAGACAACGGAACTCATTTCAAGAACAACCTTGTAAAGAACTGGGCAAAAGAGCACGGTATTGAGTGGATATTCCATATTCCCTACTATGCATCAGCTTCAGGGAAGATTGAACGCTACAACGGTTTGTTGAAGACCACTCTTAAAGTCATGGGGGGGTGGATCTTTGAAAAACTGGGAAAAATATTAAGCACAAGCAACCTGGCTGGTAAATAGTAGAGGTTCAGTGAACCGAGATGGACCTGCACATTCAGATTTGCTACGGAAAGTAGAAGGTGATAGAGTTCCTGTTGTCAGAGAAAATAATCTGTTAGGTAGAGCTGTTTGGGTATTTTCTCCCTCAGGAGAGGCTAAACCTGTCCGAGGGGTGGTTTCAGCTGAAGGTCCGGGTCACACTTATTGGGTAATGCAGGAGAATGGGGAAATTCAGTGTATACCACAGAGAAATTTAACTTTAGCTGAAAGAGGTTAATTTCAAACTGTTGTACAGCTACATCGTGTCCAAAGGAAGAATCAGGGAGGAATCTACGGTGCACGAACCCTGAGAGCCCTGAGTCAACTAAGAGACCCTGAGAATCCCTGTTTCCCTTTTATTTGCTTCGTCGGCGAAGAAATGAACTGTTTTCCATGTTTCTCATTTTCTGATTTTCTTGGACTTTTGAATCATCTACATCTGAGCATAGCCGGAAGGGACTATGAACTTTACTTACGAACTGTAAATATCATTTTGGATTGGATCGACAGTATGAACGGCCAATGAAATTGTTTAGAAGGGGTGGACTGTGACCGGTTGAGGCTGTGCCTTTAAGAAAGGGAATATGGTGGATGGAAGTTGGTAAACGAAAAGAAGGATCTAAACTAATTTCATTGGTAAAGTGGGAGGAAGCACCTTCTGAACTGGGAGTGCAGGAGGGTATCCTGGGAATTCCAGTACTTTTATCTTCAGTCTTTCTTCTGCTCCTCTGCCGAGTAGTAGCTCTCTCTGTGCTGGGCTTTCGGCCAAGGCTTGACCTTGAAAAACTGACAGACTGCAAGGCCTGTATTAACTGCTTTCCAATTAACACATAACTGCTTCTAACTTTTTTTCCTCTTTTCTCTCTCTTTCTCACCTGCTCTGGGGAAAGGGGGAGAGAGGGGGAAGCGGAGGTGGGGAACCCCCTCAGCAGAGGGGGAACTCTCATTTCTGTGCTACTTTGTTGTATATTTCTGTATATACTGTAAATACTGTAAATCTTGTATATATTTCCCCTGTGTTTCCCTGCTTTGTAAATATACAGCACCCATTGCTTTGCTAATTCAGTTGTGAGTTTGTTCCCTTTCCCTTCAATTTTCTTTCCCTTTACTTTACAGGGGGGAGGGAGGAGGCTTTTTGGCCTTACCCTTCCAACCCTACGACAAGGCAGTAAGAAAATTTCATGCAATCATGTTTAACAGAAAAGCAATACAACTACAAAATTATAAGTTTGTCCTTGTAGCATTCTCCACCAAGAAACAAAGTTAAAAAAAAGTCAGTGTCTAAAGACGACCTGCACAAGGCAATTAAATAACTAGTCTGGTGCTATCATATAATCATTGAATGTTTTGAGTTGGAAGGGACCTTTAAAGGTCACTTAGTCCAGCCCCCTCATATGAAGGGGTGCGCTCATTTTGCCATCATCTGGGTGATCTCTAATTTATACTGCACAGTATAAACATACCTAAGGCTGCTCAGCTGCCACGGTAAACCAATGCTATAATTTCATAATTTCCTCCATTACTTTTGACTATCCACAACACAAAATTATTCATACTGCAGACATATCCAAAGTGGTTTCGTTTTTCAGGCACAAACAAGGGTTGGACTCAATATGGATACTTTTATGCACTCTTTTTATTAATAGTAAATTAACATCATATGTGGGTCAAAAAGCCAACAACAATCAGTTCCACCTTGGGCATTCAAACTAGTGCTAGTAATGACAAGAATACTTTATCTAAAGAGTCTGAAGTAAATGGCATGTCATTGGGAATTCTGAATGTTATTAAGAATATTAAATTTAAGAAAGAAAAGCCTGTATTCTTATAGGGAGCTTTCAGGCCTAATGTGTCATGAACAGCGCACTGTTGTTCTACGTTCTGTAGATCATCTTGAATTCTGCATTATAAGAAGAGTTACAGATGTTTCCTTTTCATAGCTACTTAATGTTATTAAAACTTTTAGCTTCTGCTGAATTAAGTTTTGAGGGCGCTAGAGTTCCTCTCCCAACTTGACTTGTTCTTTAAATGGTATTTTTAAAAATCAACAAAGTCTTCAAGTGTTTTTTTGCCTGCAAATCTCTTTTAATTGCTCATTCTTCCTCCACTACCCTGCAAGCATGACATAATAGTGCTGTTGTGTAAGAAATTTAAAAGCTCACTAGAAAATCCAACCCATGGCTACAACCAAGGTACTGCTCATAATGTATGGATCCAACCCAAATCCATGACATCTTCATTAAGTCAAATATCCTCTGCAAAGTTACTAGATCTTCAGCGAGGCAGCCAGAAAGACACAGCTTTGGCTAGACAAGGCAACCATAGATTCTCAGGCTGAAACATCAGAGAACTGGAGATAACACAAGCTGTTACTGCAATGGACCTAGCTGGTCTTGCTCTTCCTCATGCCATTTTCACAGCTGTCAGTAAGGCATATGGTGAACCTGCTGCTCCAGAAAGGAATGTAGCTGAATACTGGCCACATTCACTTCATTTCAGCATTTTAATAGGGCAGAGTAGAAAGGAACTGCTAGCTCTTCCCTGATTTCTTTACTGCTTCTCCAGCACAGCAACAATTTCTTGGGAAGCTGTGATCCACACAACATTTATCATGCAGAAACCTTATCCCAGATCCTCTCTGAGGCTGGAGTTTTATGTCAGTACTTCAGCCTGGGTCACTAAATAAAACCATATTTATAGGTCACAAGCAGCTTCTGTATATGCAAAAAATAAATACTAATTTGCGTGCACGTTGTCAGCTGCAAAGCAAACAACTCATGCACTGTGCATGTACATGAAGAACACGGTCGTCCTCAAGAGACCACAGGAAGCTATTTAACAGTATCAGCTTAAACAACGCACATGCCCCTCGCCGCCCGAGTGCCAGCTCAGGGGGCAGGAGCGCTGGGCTCACCCATGCAGAGGAAGTGCCCTATCTGCACCCGATAGTGCTGGAACGAGATGCACGTCAGAAGGAAGCAGAGGAGGTGGAAAACGCCCAGCCCCATCAGCCAGGGCTCGGACCAGTCCGCCCTCTACGGAGAAAAGGAAAGTCGATGAGACCATGTCAGGAGGACCGTTACCCGGCAGGTAGCCGGCAGCCCTCCTTCTCCCGCACGGTAACCACAACCTATTTCTGTCACGAACCGCGCTCAACAGCCCGGCCCTGAGGAAGGAGCAAATATCCCAGCACGGGTTTTCCCCACACCCCGCACACACACGGAAGCCGGTGCCTCCTCTCCTCTCAGCCCGTCCGGCCCCAGCTGCCTCCTTACCGCCAGGATGGTGGACAGCCCTGGCGGGCTGCTCAAAGGCTGCTCCATGGCGGCGGCCCCCGGCACCCGTGTTGGCGGACAGTGAAGTCTCGCGAGAAGATGTTGAGTTTCTCCAGGGGCTGCCTTTGGCGTTTTCTCGCGAAACTTCGGTGACAGCTGCCAGATGCGTGCCCCGCGGCGGGAGGAGTTGGGAGAGCTTTATGGAATCCTAGAATACTTTAAGCTTGAAGGGCCCTTAAAGGTAATCTAGTTCCAGGCCCCTGCCATGGGCAGGAGCAACTCTTCTAGACCAAGCTACTCAAAGCCTCATCCAGCCTGGTTTTAAGCATTTGCAGGGATTAGGTGTCCACAACTTCCCTGGGCAAACTGCACTAGTGTCTCACCACCCTCATTATAAAGAACTTCTTCCTAATGCCTAATCTAAATCTACCTTAGTTTAAAATCATTCCTTCTTGTCCTGTCACCATGTGTCCTGTCTCCCCATGCAGGATTACCTTTGGCAAACACACCATACTGCTATGTATATATCTCCACATTCTGCTTTTATGAAATAATTTTTCTGATGCTTTGGCTTAATCAGATGTGAAGCTTTGGATTCTTTTCAAAATCTTCATAAGTGCATCTGAAAGTAAATACTGCAAATCACTTCTTTTCGTTTAGCCTGCCATTTAGCCAAATACAGCTCGATGCTGTAGTCCCTTTTCATGGTCGCAATTCTGCAGTTTAGTGTGGGGTACCTGAAATTCTGTTCCTCTGTTTTGCTTTAGGTTTTTGGTGGTCTGATTCTCAACAGCAATAATACGGGGAGGCTAACCAAGGCTTTTATTTAAAGCACTGTACAGTTAAGTAATATCATGCAAAGTGGTCATTTCTACTACTGTGGTGGTGAGAGAAGGCCCAGGTCTCCCTCCCCAACAAAAAAAGAAACCACAGCTGACTCAGTTGGAGAAGCAAAGGGTAGATCTGTATTCACAAGCAATATGGAATGCAGGTTGTATATATACACAATATACAGTATTATCAATATATATACAGAAATACACCACAAAGAAAGTAATACAAAACAAAACTCCCTCCTCTGGACAGAGAGGAGGGTTCCCCCTCTGCATCCCCTCTCTCCCCCTAACTCCCCTTTTTTCCCAAAAAGGGCTAGAGAGAGTGAAAAGGTAATTAATAAGGATGAAATATTATTAGGTTTCAAAAGCACATGCAGGGATTAGTCCTCTTACCTGTTATCCAAGGTCATTCGGGCTAGTTGCTCAGAAGCAGATAGGCTGGAAAGGCAGAACAGACTGGACTGAGAAAGATTCCAACTGAACTAAAACTTAAAGTTGCATTCTACCAATCTACCAATTAAATTCATTTAGAATATCTGAATATTTTCAAAATATTCAGCAAGTGTTCCAGCAAATGTCCCTTTCTTAAAGGCACAGACTAAAATGGTCACAATCCACCCCTACTAAACAATTTCATTGGCTGTTCATACTGTCCATCCAATCTAAAACAATATTTACAGTTCATAAGTAAAGTTCATAGTCCGTTCCGGCTATCCTCAGATGTAGATGATTCAAAAGTCCAAGAAAATCATAAAATAAGAAAACGGAAAACAGTTTGTCTTTTAGCAGACGAAGCAAAGAAAAGGGAAAACAGGGATACAGGGATACAGGGACACACAGTTGACTCAGGGCTCTCAGGGTTCTCAGGGTTGGTGCACCGTAGATTCTTCATGGATTCTTCCTTTGGACGCGATGTATCTGTACGACAGTCTGAAATTAAACTCTCTCAGCTAAAGTTAAATTTCTTTGTGGAATACACTGAATTTCACCATTCTCTTGCATTACCCAATAAGTGTGACCCAGACCTTCAGCTGAAACCACCCCTTGGACAGGTTTAGCCTCTCCTGAGGGAGAAAATACCCAAACAGTTTTACCTAACAGATTCTTTTCTCTAAAAACAGGAACTCTATCACCTTCTACTTTCTGTGGCAGATCTGAATGTGTAGGTCCATCTCGATTCACAGAACCTCTACTATTCACCAGCCAGGTTGCTTGTGCTAAATGTTTTTCCCAGTTTTTTTAAGATCCACCCTGTAACCATTTGAGGCTGTGCCTTTAAGAAAGAGACAGTGCTGGGACACTCTGGCTGAATGTTTTGGAATATTAACGAAAACAATCAGATATTCTAAACTAATTTCATTAGTAGATTGGTAGAATGCAGTTTTAAGTTTAGGTGCAGTTCGAACTTTCCTCAGTTCGCTCCTTTCCTTCTCCCTTTCCAGCTCGTCTGCTTCTGAACTCCCTGTCAGAGTGACCCTGAACAGATAAGGCCCACTAACACTCTGCTTTATTAATCTCCTGCCTTTTTCTCTCTTTCTAGCCCTCTTTGGGGAAAAAGGGGAGAGAAGGGGGTACAGGGGGGGAACCCTCCTCCAGAGGAGCGAATTTTGTTCCTGTATTATTGTTTTTTTTTACTTTGCTGTTTATTTCTGTATATATGTACTGCAAGAAGGGGCCGCTATAACGACCAATGTGATCAGCGGAATCCAACTTTATTGAGCATCAGACACATCTTATATACAGTTTGCTATAATTATGCCCACTTGGCAACATACTATTGGTTGCTCTCTGAAAGGTTACATCATTGTTTTCACAACTCTGTGGAATTCTTCTATCCGGCCTAATTGCTCTCTTCCCCAGATCTCGCCTCCTCCTTATCTTGCTTGCCTCCCATCTCAGGGGCAGCTGGACTTCAGCATACCAAGCAATCAGCACTTTCTCACATCTCCTACTCCGCCACTATATTATCAACAGAGAATTCTTCAAGGCCTGAATTGCACAGGCGTTCCTGGGACAAGGCCCTCTTGCTCAAAACAAACCCCAACAAATTCCCCGTTTTTCTTTTGTGCAAGTAAGGCCTTGAGGTTATTCTTTGAACACTTTGCATAATACAATTATAAACAAGTTTAACAATAATCAAAATGAGTACAATAATGCCTAAGAACCTTAAAACTTACTACTATAATTAACAAACATATTTACATTAAGTCTGGGTATCCCCATCAGACACGTCTGAAAAGGTTCAATCATTTCATTATTACCTGTTATGTTGCATCTTTATTTTCTCTAGGATGGTCAAAAGTCATAATTTGTTTAATGGTAGCAAGATTTCTTTAATCTGTAAAGGTAGATCTGGCCAGGCTCTAGCTTCACAGACAGAAAACTTGCAGGCAATCAGCAAGAGCAAAAGAGCTTCATTGCTTTGCCCAATATAAAATTACCCATAATAATGTGTTTTTGCTCATCCTAGTAATACTGATCTCTTATTGGTACCATTAAAAAAACCTTTTTATTTTTGCTATTGGGTATTCTCTCTTTCCCCCCCTTTTTTCTTTTTGTCACCATTGATTTGTGTTAAAATTTCTAAATTTTTCAATACTTCTTTAACTGGATCATGACTAGGTTCATCTGTTCTGATCACATTCTGATCATAATTCTCTACTTGTAACTCGTTGACATGAGCAATCTTACTTAAAGGTCTTAGTATTTTGTAACCATTGCAGAGTATTATGCATAGCAATATTACAATTATTCCAACAATATTACAAACAAATGTTTAAGCCAATTTAGATTTGGTAACCAGAAAGTTAATTTATCCCATATTTCTTTAAATCCACAAGAAGTATCATCTAAAGAAATCTGATGTAATATCTGATTGTGGTTTACAATCGCCTGTAAATCTGTTTCCACTCGTTTATCTAGATTAACATAACTACAACAACTTACATTTATGACTACACATACACTCCCTTCTTTAACATATAAAAAATCCAAAGCTAATCTATTCTGAGTAGATATTTTCGAGAGACTATTGATTTCAATTTGCTGCACTTTTATTGCATCTATGCTTGCATTCATCATAATTTCAACTGTATCAGAAAAATTTGCTATTGCTTTTTCTAGTTCAAGTCTTTTCTCTCCGGTCTGATCAAGATTCCACACACGGGAACGTGGTTTTTGATTTCGATTGGACTCCTTATGTGCAAATAGGGTTAGGATCAAAATTAGGCTCCACCAGTATATGTTAACTCTGCCTCCTTAGCCTACTGGGTGCAACCAGCAGCCAGGTGTTTTTTCTTCTCGGCAGCAGTTACATTCTTCAGGAGCCCTACAGATTTTAACTCCTTAAGCCACTTCAAAATTCCATTTGGAGTCTCTTCTCTACTTCCTTGGTTAGTTCGTTTACCATTTCCCATTGTGCTTTTGTTATTTCAATTCCTCTTCCTTCAAAATCTTATGTCTCTTACTTTTCCTTTTACTAATCCTTTTAATTATTCCTATTATTTCCCAACTAAAATTTCTCTAGTCTTTATTTCCCACTTATGCCAACCCCTTTCAATAATTTTCCATGGGGATTTAAATCCTTTTCCTCACCACAAAATAGGTTTTCTGTATTTACCAGCCCAAACTGCCTATTTTCAGATTCAGCATTCAGGAAAATTTTTTTTTTTTTTTTTTGATCGATGCTTTTGACCCCAGATTATCATAACAGTTATTGTGATCGATGTTCGACTTCATGGGAAATGCTGTTTCCTCTTAGTTTATATTCTTCTGCACATTAGTGAAAGAATAGTTGTTAAAATTAATACCTATTTACTACAAACCTTAACTTATGCTAATACCAAAAATCCTTAAAACCTTAAAAAACTATGTTAAAATTAATCTATCAAATCAGTGTCTAAAAAGAAATAAAATTGTTACATTAACTAAAAAACACTTTCCAAAATTAAAACCTGTTTATACATTCCTTAACTATATTACATGGAGCTCCTTTGAAATGCCTAGGCAGACAACTAAGAAGGTTCGAACCAAATGAAAATCTTACAATTTGAACTCTTAACTTAGTGCATACACCTTACTGCAATTACTATGTACCAAGTACTTATAAATACCAAATGCTTACTTATTCATTATGCTTGTTAGAAAAACTTAACAAAACTCTAAATAACAAATCTGTGAAAGACATTACAATCAGAAATGACAAAATGAGTACTGTTGCTTTAAATCAGAGCAGAGCCATGGTCGACAGTAGCCGTACCAGAAACCGTTGGGGGTGGGGGTGTTGAGGTTAAGACCACACCCGTCACATCCCGGCCCACCAAAGCATTGATTCCATTAGGCAATGGCATAACTGCAACTGTAATCAAGGCCTGTTTTCCTTCAATCTTCTCTACAATTTTGTGACTACTCTGCATTACTGCTTGAGCTCCTCCAACACCTTCTACTTCTATTGCTGGCTCTAAAGGCCAGTGTCTCGGCCAGTGTGCATTACTCATGATTGTGATGTCAGCACCAGTATCTAGCAGGCAAATTAATTTCACGTGCTGAGACCCGTACCAAAATTCAACACCAGCGACTGGTCGTCTTCCCATTGGTATAGTTAAGAGAGCCAGTCCCCCTGTGGATCCAAAGCATTTGTCACCTCGTACAGGCTGATCGCATGCCATTTCCACATCACAACACAAATAACACCACTGTAATCCGCATCAATTACCCCTGGCAATATCATCACCCCTTTAACACCCATAGATGATCGACCCATTAACAATGCTCCTACAGGCTGACCATTGATGTATATAGGTCCCTTTACATCTATTTCCACTTTAATGGGCCGATTATCTATTAAGGTAGCATCTACTGCTGTTGCCACGTCCAAGCCGATGCTCCCTCTGGTTGCTGCTTGCAAGGCTGAGGCGTCGTTTTCATTTCTGCGTCCTGCTGGTAATAGACTGGAGCTGCCACTTGTGTCAGGCGGCGCGGCTCTTCGCGCTGCTCTGGCCGTTTCCCGAACTTTGACATGCATTGGTGGAATGAGAATTACTTTTACAATTATCACACCATACAAATTTCACTCTACATTGTGATCGGATATGCCCTTCTTTACCACACTTATAACATCGTATCTTCCTTTAAAAAACATCCCCTTGTTGCCCCCTCGTATTAGCCTTTAAAGGAGCTATGGCTGCCAATATTTGGGTTTGTGACTCCGCAGCCTCTTCCAATTTCAGTGATCGTTCAGCCAATTTGTGCATAGTATCTATGAGAAAAGCCTGTGGACCAGAAGGTATGTTAGCTGCTCTTTCCAGCATCTCCTCAATTGTGGTCCCCTGTGGTAAATTTACCAACACTGATTTTGTTTTTGTATTAGCTCCTTCAAAAGCTACATTTTTTAACATATAACCCTTTAAATGGTCAGGAATATCCGAATTACTCATTGCCTCACATACTCGATCTACAAATTCTGCAAACGACTCTTCTGGCCTTTGTCTTAAAGACATATAGTGCGGCCTTTTAGGGTCTGCTTGTACTCTTTTTAATGCCTTTTGGGCACATTCCATTGATTCCTGAAAGACCGCAGGACCACTCCGAACTTGTCGTCCAATACCAAACCATTGTCCTGTTCCCATTAATTGTTGTGCTGTGACTCCAGCCAGGGGATCCCCCTGCTGCTGTAGTGTATTCTCTGAGAGCTGACAAAACTGACCCCAAAACTCATCAAACATGATCATTTGAGAAGGAGTCAAAATCATTCTCATCAGTGTCTTAATGTCCTCTGTCCAGTCCAAAACCTGATAGTGTCCTTGATTATGATCAATATCATACGTTACAGGAAAACACAGTACCTTAGACAACTCAGCAGCCACATCGTAACATCCATTTTTCATAGCCTCCTGAGCAATCGCTTTCCAGTTAATTCGCACAACCGCTCCCGAGCTAGGTTTCTTCTCCGTTTTATTTTCTAAGAGCATTTCTTTTCCCTGGGAACTTTCTAAAATCAGTTTTTGACACATGTGCTCCACCAACTTTTCTAACTGAGCCGGAGAAATAGATAATGGTGTCTCCCTCTGATTTACTGTCTCAGTTTGTGATTCTACACTGTCGTTCAGTTCAGCCGAAGCCCCCACTCCCTTAGCCAGGCAGGCTGCGCCTGGGGCTAGGTCATTAGGCGCCTCGCTGAATTCCGTCGGTGGGGGTGGAGGTGGAAATTCAGGTCTTGCAGGGCACGGTAGTGGTATTGTGCTCTGTGCCGGAGGCGGCCCCAGGCGATATTTTTCAAACACCTCCTTCGGTCGCAATTCAGATACAACTGGCGCTGCATCCCCTTCTGACAAATTCGCAGAAACTGCAGCAGCCATTCGCTGTTCCAGTTCATAGGTTTTAACACAGTTCATGCATTCTCGCCACGACTTTTGCAGCTTTATAGCAGTTTTATCACCATCTATAACCAAGTCCCACAACTTGTTCCTGTATTCTCTCCAACAAGCTTCATCAAAATAACTATCTCCGCTAGGGAAATGCCCTAAAGCGGATCCATGAACCAAAAGTCCAGGCATTGCTTTAGAGGATATCTCCACCTTATGCTTTTCTAAAAAGCACTTAAATAAATCATACGCCGCTTGCCTCTCCATATTTACCGTCAGTGCGCACTGTTTTGCAGCTTTTCCAGAGGTATCGGCAGCGTATCTTGGCTGGATCACTTCTGTAAGTGCATCCAAGGTGTGGAGCCTTTCCTGCTTGCCGGCTGCCCTTTTGACCCACCGGCGCAGTGTTTCTCTAATTTTCTGCTTACCAGCTGCCCTTTGCTCCTAACTCTTCTGCATAGCTTAACAACGGCACCAACTCCTTTTTAAAATTTAACTTACACTGTCGCTTTTCTAAAAAGCACTTAAATACGCTGCCTGCCTATCCATATCCGTATTTAAACGTTAATACCTGTGCGCACAGTCCTCGTTCAAGCAGTTCCCGGCTCTACAGCGTCTTCGGCTTCAAGGCTGTCTTCCCTTTTCTTGCAGCCTCCGGTACTGCTATCCCGGGCCGGCCTTCTTCTTGCCTCCCGGCTTACTCCGAATCTCCCAAGTCCCGAAGAACTTCTTAGACCCTAAACCTTTGTCTTCATTAGGGTCCCGTGTTCGAGCGCCACTTACTGCAAGAAGGGGCCGCTATACGACCAATGTGATCAGCGGAATCCAACTTTATTGAGCATCAGACACATCTTATATACAGTTTGCTATAATTATACCCACTTGGCAACATACTATTGGTTGCTCTCTGAAAGGTTACATCATTGTTTTCACAACTCTGTGGAATTCTTCTATCCGGCCTAATTGCTCTCTTTCCCAGATCTCGCCTCCTCCTTATCTTGCTTGCCTCCCATCTCAGGGGCAGCTGGACTTCAGCATACCAAGCAATCAGCACTTTCTCACAGCTCCTACTCCGCCACTATATTATCAACAGAGAATTCTTCAAGGCCTGAATTGCACAGGCGTTCCTGGGACCCAAGGCCCCTCTTGCTCAAAACAAACCCCAACATATATGTTGTCAATACTGTAAAATGTGTACATATCCTGCATTCTCCAAATTGCTTGTAAATATAGCATTTTTCCTTTTGCTTCTCCGGCTGGCTAGCTGTGGTTTTTTTTCCTTCCTCTTTGTGGGGGAGAGAAGGCTAGGCTCTTCTCTCCAAACCACCACATTTCTTTTTGGCTTCCCAACGTGGGGCAGATAATTAGCTTGATTTATTGCTTGCTTGACTTGGAGAAGCAAACATGAAGGTGCTTTGGATTTTTAAGCAATTGCTATACTCAGTGTGTTCGGTTCTGATCTACAAGTATTGTCTGGGCCTCCTTATCGATCACCTAGGTAAATATTTAATGCAGAAGTTATATTTGTGGTTTGTGTATAAAATCCGGCTTTTATATGATCGCTGTCTGGGATTCTTTTGGCTTACCAGATACAGGAATGTGACCTCTAGCACTCTCTGAATGAGATAAGGCAGTTTAAGATTCCAGTAGGTGAAAGAGTAGTTTTACGTGATGGCTGGGATCCAAAGGTGATTGATTTGATGTGTGTAATCCTGCTGCTGGTGATAACTAATGTGTATTCGCTATATTCTTTGCGTCGGGAGAAAAAAATGTCTAAAGCATGCTTCATTATTAAGCATAGATCAAAGAAGAGGCGGCGTACCTCTGGGTCAGCCCCAGAGACGTCCAGTGATGAGGAGAATGGAGAATCTATGTCAGTTAAAGATAAAGCTAAAAAGTCTATTGGAAAGGCTGCTTTGAACGGTTCTGTTGCTAATTCTGGCAAGCAGGCAGGGGAGGCGGCAACTCCAAACATGGCGGCTCCCCCGGCTTCGGCAGCAGCCACCATTAAGACGGCAAAGTCATTTCCACCCACCTTCTCGGCAGGACCAGAAGCCAATTCCACAGTAGCTGATCTGTCTCAAAACCTGTCAGCTTCTGTCAAGGTGGCTGTAAATTCAAACACAGCTCCAATTAAGCAAGTAGCAGTCTTAAAGACTAGAAGTGGAAAGGCCAAAGATGATCCAGGAGCTAATGGAGGAGAAGAGCAGGAGACTGATCTTGGTGAGGGACCTTCTACTGGAAAAGATCCTGCTAAGGAGGAAGAGAAGGTTTGTTTTAAAGATCACAGTATCACAGTATCACAGTATCACTTAGGTTGGAAAGGACCTCGGGGATCATCGAGTCCAACCTATCAACACAGACCCCATGCCTAGACCATGGCACCAAGTGCCACGTCCAATCTCCCCTTGAACGCCTCCAGGGTCGATGACTCAACCACCTCCCTGGGCAACCCGTTCCAATGCCGAATGACTCGCTCGGTGAAGAACTTCCTCCTCACCTCGAGTCTGAACCTCCCCTGGCGCAGCTTGAGACTGTGTCCCCTTGTTCTGGTGCTGGCTGCCTGGGAGAAGAGGCCAACCCCCTCCTGGCTACAACCACCTTTCAGGTAGTTGTAGAGGGCAATGAGGTCACCCCTGAGCCTCCTCTTCTCCAGGCTAAACAATCCCAACTCCCTCAGCCTCTCCTCATAGGGCTTGTGTTCAAGGCCTCTCACCAGCCTAGCAGAGTTAGTGAGATCAAAACAGGATAGAGATGCAGCTAGGACATCAGCTAGCAGTGATGGTTCTCAGCTTAGAGAGATCCTTAGGAGAGTGACAGCAGGATTATTTGGACAACAAGTTGAGGAAGAGGAGGCAAAGGAGGAGGGAGATGATATTTCCAAATGTTATTCACCTCGCGAAGAGCTTACAAATATCAGTAAAGATTACACCAGAGCAGATAAGGAGCCAGTTCTAACTTGGCTTAGTAGATGTTATGATACAGGTGCTCCAGCTCTGATGGTTTGAGACAAGTCAGCAGCTCACTTAGGAACTCTCTCAAGGGATAATGGAATAGATAGACATCAAGGCAAAGCTCTCGGTAAGGTTAATCTGTGGATACGCCTTTTAATGGCACTTGCCCTGAGATACCCTTCCCGAGATGACCTTCCATGGAATCCTAAGCCCTGGACTACCAGAGATGAGGGAATTAAGCACTTGAGAGAATTTGCTGTTAGAGAGCTACTCTATGGTGAACATGAAACTCTGAATCCTGATGACATTCCTGTAGGAACTGGTCTTGCTAAAAAACTCATCAAGCTTGCTCCTTCTAATTATGCAAACATTCTGGCAAGCCGGATTGTGGCAAGAAATTATGGTGGAGCTCCTCCTACGGTTGGCCAACTCAGTGATCAAATGAGACAATTGGAGGATAGCATGACACGTGTTTCTTTGGTTTCAGCCATTGAAACTCTGTCTGGAAAAATTGAGAGTTGCATGAAGGATCTGAAAAATTCCATATCCCAATTGGCACAAAGAGATAATTCCAATTCTTCCTCCAGGTGGATATAAGTTTCATCTGTGAGGAATACACGTCCTCCAAGCAGGTAATTCCAAAACAGATCAAATCAAAACAGACCACCAAGGCAGTCACGTAGGACCATTTGGATAACTCTGCGTCATCAGTTTGGTGAGAACATGAACCGCTGGGACGGCCAACCAACTTCTAATCTTTTCAGGAGACTGAGGGAACTGCAAAGTGGCAGAACCTGAGGTAGCAATACCAGAAGGGTAGCTGTTACTTCCACAGTTCCCCAGAACAACTCTAGTAGCTCCAACAGTGGCTCCAGTTATAACATGCAAAGTTATAACCCTGCAAACTATGTGCGATGCACATGTGCGCATGTTCCCCATAACTAGGGGTGCCCTGCCTCCCGCCAGGGGGAGGAGAGGGATAACAGAGATAATAGAATCTATTGGGATGTGTATATCCAGTGGCCTGGCACTTCACAATTTCAGAAGCACAGGGCCTTGGTTGACACAGGAGCTCAGTGCACCATAATGCCATCAAATTATCAGGGATCAGAGTCTATAACTATTCTGGGAGTCACAGGTGGATCTCAAGAGTTAAGTAAGGTGGAGGTTAATATAAGTTTAACTGGTAAACATTGGAGGAAGCATACAGTTGTGACCGGACCTGACGCACCTTGTATTTTGGGAATTGATTTTGTGAGAGAAGGGCGTTTCAAAGACCCTAGAGGTTACAAATGGGCTTTTGGAGTAGCTTCTGTAGAAATTGATGGACAAAAATTGAAGCTGTCTGCTAGACCTGAACTTTCTGATGAATCTGCAGTTGTGGGACAACACAAGATGCAGGACATTAAATTGCCGGTTGCTTCTCAGACTGTGCATCACAGACAATACAGAACCAACCGTGACTCTTTGTTGCCCATTCAGAATCTGATTCGTCAGTTGGAGAGTCAGAAAGTCGTCAGCAAAACTCATTCACCTTTCAACAGTCCAGTGTGGCCTGTGCGGAAGCAGGATGGAGACTTGCGTCTGATGGTCGACTACCGAGTCCTAAATGAAGTGACACCACCTGAGTGCAGCAGTACCAGACATGGTGGAGCTACAGTATGAGCTGGAATCCAAAGAGGCCAAATGGTATGCTACCATAGACATTGCTAATGCATTTTTCTCTATTCCCATAGCAGAGGAATGCAGGCCTCAGTTTGCTTTCACCTGGAGAGGAATCTAGTACCCAGATTGCCAGTGGGCTGGATCCACAGCTCAAGCATCTGTCATGCAGTGATCCACGATGCTCTGGAGAAAGGCGGTGCTCCAGAACACATCCAGTTCATCGATGATATCATCGTCTGGGGTAAAACTGCTGAAGAAGTCTTTGAGAAAGGTAACAAAGTCATTGACATTCTTCTGAATACAGATTTTGCCATCAAGCGAGACAAGGTGAAAGGACCTACCACAGAGATTCAGTTTCTGGGAGTGTGGTGGCAGGATGGACGCCGACACATTCCAGTGGATGTGGTAAATAGAGTCTCTACCATGGCAAATCCCACAAACAAACAAGAAACCCTATGTTTCTTGGGGATAGTGGGATTTTGGAGACTGCACATTCCTGGATACAGTCAGATTGTGAAACCTCTGTATGATGTGACTCGAAAGAGAAACCATTTCCACTGGGGACCTGAACAACAAGCAGCCTTTGACCAGATAAAGCAAGAGGTAGTTCAAGCAATGGGTCTGGGACCTGTCCGAGATGGTCCAGACATTAAGACCATTTTGTACACGGCTGCAAGTGACAATGGTCGAACCTGGTGGCTGTGGTAAAAAGCTCCAGGTGAGACACGTGGACGACCTCTTGGTTTCTGGAGTCGAGGTTCCAGAGGTCCAGAGGCTAATTATACTCCAACAGAAAAAGAGATTCTAGCTGCCTATGAAGGTGTGAAAGCATCTTCTGAAGTAAGTGGAACTGAATCACGACTTCTCTTAGCTCCCAGATTACCAGTTTTGAATTGGATGTTCAATGACAAATGACGAGAACGGAGACAGGGACGACAGCACTCAGTATGAGTGATAGTAATCATCCAACTTTATTGTTCCACACTTCATTATTTATAGTCTTGTCTTATGCATAGTCAATTCTATTCTAATTTCACACATACTATTGGTTTCTCTCTAAAAGGTTACATCATTGTTTTCACAACTCTGGAATTTCTTCTGCTCGGTCTAATTGCTCTTTTTCCCAGATCTCGCCTCCCCCTTATCTTGCTTGCCTCCCTTCTCAGGGGCAGCTGGACTTCAGCATACCAAGCAATCAGCACTTCCTCACAGCTCCTACTCCACCACTATATTATCAACAGAGAATTCTTCAAGGCCTGAATTGCACAGGTGTTCCTGGGACCCAAGGCCCCTCTTGTTCAAAACAAACCCCAACAAATTCCCCCATTTTTCTTTTGTGCAAGTAAGGCCTTGGAGTTTATTCTTTGAACACTTTGCATAATACAATTATAAACAAGTTTAACAATAATCAAAATGAGTACAATAATGCCTAAGAACCTTAAAACTTACTACTATAATTAACAAACATATTTACATTAAGTCTGGGTATCCCCATCAGACACGTCTAAAATGTTCAATCATTTCATTATTACCTGTTATGTTGCATCTTTATTTTCTCTAGGATGGTCAAAAGTCATAATTTGTTTAATGGTAGCAAGATTTCTTTAATCTGTAAAGGTAGATCTGGCCAGGCTCTAGCTTCACAGACAGAAAACTTGCAGGCAATCAGCAAGAGCAAAAGAGCTTCATTGCTTTGCCCAATATAAAATTACCCATAATAATGTGTTTTTGCTCATCCTAGTAATACTGATCTCTTATTGGTACCATTAAAAAAACCTTTTATTTTTGCTATGGGGTATTCTCTCTTTCCCCCCTTTTTCTTTTTGTCACCATTGATTTGTGTTAAAATTTCTAAATTTTTCAATACTTCTTTAACTGGATCATGACTAGGTTCATCTGTTCTGATCACATTCTGATCATAATTCTCTACTTGTAACTCGTTGACATGAGCAATCTTACTTAAAGGTCTTAGTATTTTGTAACCATTGCAGAGTATTATGCATAGCAATATTACAATTATTCCAACAATATTACAAACAAATGTTTAAGCCAATTTAGATTTGGTAACCAGAAAGTTAATTTATCCCATATTTCTTTAAATCCACAAGAAGTATCATCTAAAGAAATCTGATGTAATATCTGATTGTGGTTTACAATCGCCTGTAAATCTGTTTCCACTCGTTTATCTAGATTAACATAACTACAACAACTTACATTTATGACTACACATACACCCCCTTCTTTAACATATAAAAAATCCAAAGCTAATCTATTCTGAGTAGATATTTTCGAGAGACTATTGATTTCAATTTGCTGCACTTTTATTGCATCTATGCTTGTAATCATCATAATTTCAACTGTAGCAGAAAAATTTGCTATTGCTTTTTCAAGTTCAAGTCTTTTCTCTCCGCTCTGATCAAGATTCCACACACGGGAACGTGGTTTTTGATTTCGATTGGACTCCTTATGTGCAAATAGGGTTAGGATCAAAATTAGGCTCCACCAGTATATGTTAACTCTGCCTCCTTAGCCTACTGGGTGCAACCAGCAGCCAGGTGTTTTTTCTTCTCGGCAGTAGTTACATTCTTCAGGAGCCCTACAGATTTTAACTCCTTAACCCACTTCAAAATTCCATTTGGAGTCTCTTCTCTACTTCCTTGGTTAGTTCGTTTACCATTTCCCATTGTGCTTTTGTTATTTCAATTCCTCTTCCTTCAAAATCTTATGTCTCTTACTTTTCCTTTTACTAATCCTTTTAATTATTCCTGATATTTCCCAACTAAAATTTCTCTAGTCTTTATTTCCCACTTATGCCAATCCCTTTCAATAATTTTCCATGGGGATTTAAATCCTTTTCCTCACCACAAAATAGGTTTTCTGTATTTACCAGCCCAAACTGCCTATTTTCAGATTCAGCATTCAGGAAAAATTTTTTTTTCTTTTTTTTTTTATCGATGCTTTTGACCCCAGATTATCATAACAGTTATTGTGATCGATGTTTGACTTCATGGGAAATGCTGTTTCCTCTTAGTTTTGATTCTTCTGCACATTAGTGAAGGAATAGTTGTTAAAATTAATACCTATTTACTACAAACCTTAACTTATACTAATACCAAAAATCCTTAAAACCTTAAAAAACTATGTTAAAATTAATCCATCAAATCAGATTCTAAAAAGAAATAAAATTGTTACATTAACTAAAAAACACTTTCCAAAATTAAAACCTGTTTATACATTCCTTAACTATATTACATGGAGCTCCTTTGAAATGCCTATAGGCACACAATTAAAAAAGGTTCGAACCAAAAGAAAATCATACAATGTGAACTCATTACAAAGTATTTACACTTTACTGCAATTACTATGTACCAAGTACTTATAAATACCAAATGCTTACTTATTCATTATGCTTGTTAGAAAAACTTAACAAAACTCTAAATAACAAATCTCTGAAAGACATTACAATCAGAAATGACAAAATGAGTACTGTTGCTTTAAATCAGAACAGAGCCATGGTCGACAGTAGCCGTACCAGAAACCGTTGGGGGGGGGTGGGGGGGTGTGTTGAGGTTAAGACCACACCCGTCACATCCGGCCCACCAAAGCATTGATTCCATTAGGCAATGGCATAACTGCAACTGTAATCAAGGCCTGTTTTCCTTCAATCTTCACTACAATTTTGTGACTACTCTGCATTACTGCTTGAGCTCCTCCAACACCTTCTACTTCTATTGCTGGCTCTAAAGGCCAGTGTCTCGGCCAGTGTGCATTACTCATGATTGTGATGTCAGCACCAGTATCTAGCAGGCAAATTAATTTCACGTGCTGAGACCCGTACCAAAATTCAACACCAGCGACTGGTCGTCTTCCCATTGGTATAGTTAAGAGAGCCAGTCCCCCTGTGGATCCAAAGCTTTTGTCACCTCGTACAGGCTGATCGCATGCCATTTCCACATCACAACACAAATAACGCCACTGTAATCCGCATCAATTACCCCTGGCAATACCATTACCCCTTTAACACCCATAGATGATCGACCCATTAACAATGCTCCTACAGGCTGACCATTGATGTATATACGCCCCTTTACATTTGTTTCCACTTTAATGGGCCGATTATCTATTAAGGTAGCATCTACTGCTGTTGCCACGTCCAAGCCGATGCTCCCTCTGGTTGCTGCTTGCAAGGCTGAGGTGTCGTTTTCATTTCTGCGTCCTGCTGGTAATAGACTGGAGCTACCACTTGTGTCCCGGCGCGGCGGCTCTTCGTGCTGCTCTGGCCGTTTCCCGAACTTTGACATGCATTGGTGGAATGAGAATTACTTTTACAATTATCACACCATACAAATTTCACTCTACATTGTGATCGGATATGCCCTTCTTTACCACACTTATAACATCGTATCTTCCTTTAAAAAACATCCCCTTGTTGCCCCCTCGTATTAGCCTTTAAAGGAGCTATGGCTGCCAATATTTGGGTTTGTGACTCCGCAGCCTCTTCCAATTTCAGTGATCGTTCAGCCAATTTGTGCATACTATCTATGAGGAAATCCTGTGGACCAGAAGGTATGTTAGCTGCTCTTTCCAGCATCTCCTCAATTGTGGCCCCCTGTGGTAAATTTACCAACACTGATTTTGGTTTTGTATTAGCTCCTTCAAAAGCTACGTTTTTTAACATATGACCCTTTAAATAGTCAGGAATATCTGAATTATTCATTGCCTCACATACACGATCTACAAATTCTGCAAACGACTCTTCTGGCTTTTGTCTTAAAGACATATAGTGCGGCCTCTTAGGGTCTGCTTGTACTCTTTTTAATGCCTTTTGGGCACATTCCATTGATTCCTGAAAGACCGCAGGATCACTTCGAACTTGTCGTTCAACACCAAACCATTGTCCTGTTCCCATTAATTGTTGCGCTGTGACTCCAGCCGGAGGATCCCCCTGCTGCCGTTGTGTATTCTCTGAAAGCTGACAAAACTGATCCCAAAACTTATCAAACATGATCATTTGAGAAGGAGTCAAAATCATTCTCATCAGTGTCTTAATGTCCTCTGGAACCAACAAATCACTACCCCAGATATACTGCAGCATTTGTCGGGCAGGCTCGCTGTGTAGCCCGCTATCAGCTACCGTTGCTCTCAATTGCTGTAAAATCTTCCAATCCAAAACCTGATAGTATCCTTGTTTATGATCAACATCATACGTTACAGGAAAACACAGTACTTCAGACAACTCAGCAGCCACGTCGTAGCATCCATTTCTCACAGCCTCCTGTGCAATCGCTTTCCAGTTAATTCGCACAACCGATCCCGAGCTAGGTTTCTTCTCCGTTTTACCCCCTTTATTTTCTAAGAGCATTTCTTTTCCCTGGGAATTTTCTAAAATCAGTTTTTGACACATACGCTCCACCAACTTTTCTAGCTGAGCCAGAGAAATAGATAACGGTGTCTCCCTCTGATTTACTGTCTCAGTTTGTGATTCTACGCTGTCGTTCAGTTCAGCCGAAGCCCCCACTCCCTCCGCCAGGCAGGCTGCGCCTGGGGCTAGGTCATTAGGTGCCTCGCTGAATTCCTTCGGCTGGGGTGGAGGTGGAAATTCAGGTCTTGCAGGGCACGGTAGTGGTATTGTGCGCTGTGCCGGGAGGCGGCCCCGCGGGCGGTATTTTTCAAACACATCCTTCGGTCGCAATTCAGATACAACTGACGCTGCATCTCGTTCTGACAAATTCGCTGTAACTGCAGCAGCCATTCGCTGTTCTAACTTATATTTTTTGATACAGTTTATGCATTCTCACCACGGCTTTTGCAGTTTTATAGCAGTTTTATCACCATCTATAACCAAGTCCCACAACTTGTTCCCGTACTCTCTCCAACAAGCTTCATCAAAATAACTATCTCCGCTAGGGAAATACCCTAAAGCGGATCCATGAGCCAAAAGCCCAGGAATTACTTTAGACGATATCTCCGCCTTACGCTTTTCTAAAAAGCATTGAAATAAGGAGAGCGCTACCTCTTTTCCATATTCACCGACGTCCGCGAACTCCACTGCCGCGTTCCGTTTCCCGCCGGTGTCCGCTGCTCCTTTCCTCAGGCCCGCCGATTCCGGCCCGCCCGAACTCACCGCCGGCCCGCCAAGTCCAGCCCACCGATCCTTTCCTCAGGCCCGCTGATCCCGGCCCGCCCAAGCTGCCGTCGGCCCGCAAACTCCAGCCCGCCGAAGTTTTCCAGTGGCATGCCAATTTCGGGCCGCTGACTGGCCCGCCCGAGCCTTCCTCCGCGGTCGGTTCGCCCGTAATTCCCGGGTGCGGTCTCCACTGTCATCCCCGTCGAAACAGCTCAGAGTACCCGCAGAATCGGGTCCCTGTTCAAGGCGCCACTTGACGAGAACGGAAACAGGGACGACAGCACTCAGTATGAGTGATAGTAATCATCCAACTTTATTGTTCCACACTTCATTATTTATAGTCTTATCTTATGCATAGTCAATTCTATTCTAATTTCACACATACTATTGGTTTGTCTCTAAAAGGTTACATCATTGTTTTCACAACTCTGGAATTTCTTCTGCTCGGTCTAATTGCTCTTTTTCCCAGATCTCGCCTCCCCTTATCTTGCTTGCCTCCCTTCTCAGGGGCAGCTGGACTTCAGCATACCAAGCAATCAGCACTTTCTCACATCTCCTACTCCACCACTATATTATCAACAGAGAATTCTTCAAGGCCTGAATTGCACAGGTGTTCCTGGGACCCAAGGCCCCTCTTGCTCAAAACAAACCCCAACAGACAAAGGCTTCACACCACAACATGCCACAGTATCGGGGCGATGGAGATTAGAATCAATATGGCTGACCAATATGATCAAGTATTGTTCCTTTATTGTTCCAGTGTTGCAGGCCGTTGGTGCAGGCCTGAGGTGGAGGCCTGTAGAGCAGGCCTCTAGAGCAGATATAGCACAGTAAAGTGTAGAACAGGAGACAGGAAAGGCAGATGTGTGTAGCAAGGGAACTGCTACAACTTATATAAACTTGGAGTGCCTTGTTGGCATGGCTTCATTGGTTCTCTATGATGACCACACATCGCACTATTATAGATTATTGGTCCAACTACTAATGACATAATGAGATTTGTTGATGCAGGTGCATGTCCTGTTGTCCCAAGATAACTGTCCATGTTTGTAGTTACCAGTGTCTTGTTTTAGTTACATGCTGCAGACACAGCACTGTTTTGCTACACTGCTAGCTGGCTCTGCATTTATGCTAAGCATGGCCTACCACCATGTGTCTCGGTCCGGAGACACAGTTCTTTTAAATATTCCCGTGTTGTGAAATTAGAGGCACAAATGAGGCTAAAATATCAACAGCTAGACTATTTATTATATAAATAAAGTGGACATAAGAAGGGAACAGGGAGAAAACAGAGAGGGAGAGAGAAAAGAGAGAGAGAAGAGGAAAGGAATTATATTACCACACCCCTCATCCCCCCCAAGACATTTTGAGTCTGTGGAGGAAAGGTGCTGCAGGAGATGTTGGGTCTGTAGAGAAACGGTGGTGAGGCTTTTGCTGGAGAAGAGCTGTGGTCCTTTGGGGAGATGTTGGGTTGGTACAGGAACGGTGCTGAGGCTCTGGCTGGAGAAGAGCTGTGGTCCTCTGGGCAGTCTCTTTTCTCCTTGAGTTGCAGCAGGCAGAACGTTTCCTCCTCAGCGGCATGGTCCTTCTCCTTTGTTTTCCTTCATCTCCATTTTTCTTCTAAAGTAGCCAGTAGTGGCTCCAGTCTTTTATACAGTTTTTAGTCCTTAGGTATGTGTCCAAGTATTGTCCCTCAGGAATTCAGAGGCAAGGAAATCATCCTTAGGTAAATGTCCTGGTATCGTTCCCCCGGAAATCTTTCTGTGCATTCCTGTGTGTTTGGGCAAGATTCTGGAAGGGGGGGGGGGCCTCCACCTCCTCTGTCTCCATCCAGACAAGCCCCCACACTCCTTACACATCAGGAAACAGGTGCTGAATCCATTGTGTCACCCTTCCCAGGGTACTTGATGGGTGGAGATTATCTTGCCCTAAAGGCGTGATAGCTGGGTCCTTGGGTCCATTGTTGTAGTCCAGTGTTATCAGGATGCAATCACAAGCTGATTTGCATCCAGGATTGGTCTTTGCACCTTCCTTCCAGTGGCTCTGCTCAACACATATCAGCTATTGTCTGGGCAAGCAGCAAGTGATTTTATCTTTGTTGAGTCACACCAAGAGAGACAAACTTTTAGTCTCTCACACCACCCCATCAATCAAAGATAAAAGCAAGAAAGAAAGAAAAGAAAGGAAAGGAAATAAGTTTTAAACAATTTTTACAATAGACATAAGTTTTGATTGGCTAATAGTACAAATGTGCTGTACACCATCATTATACACAAACTGCATATTCAAGGTGAAAGATTAACAATACTAACAAAATTAAACCAGGTAATTAAACAAGGTGAAAGCATCCTTGTTCCTCCTGGAAGCAAGGAGAACAAACCCATACCCCCCCCACCCCGTCATTCCTTCAGTTTGGAATTGAAGTGCCAGATCTGAATGTCTGCGGGGCTATGGAAAGTACAGTCCTTGAAGAGATGTCTTCTGTGATGCAAAACTTGAGAGGTCTTCCATATTGTAGCAAGACAAGTCCTTCTGACAATACATCAGGTTGTCTTCAGCATTAGAACTTAAATAACAGGTAATCTTTAGCATTAGAACTTAAATAAGAAACACAACCTTGAAACATACAAAACTGGTATTTCCAGGTTCCCATACAGAGCCACCCTCACAGGTGATATTCCTGTAAGAGTTTACTTAATTACTTTGAAATGGACCTGTAAGTATCGTTGATTGTTTCAGGTTCCCTCAAAGTCAAGCTAAACACAAACAAAAGCTTTTTACCAAACCAAGTGCAATTTTTTTGGTGATCTCCTGACTCATGCTTCACCTCCCACTCACCACTGAGAAATGAAGCCCTTGGCTGCCCTGGGGGGCATACCCCTCCCCTCACCAAATGGTCCCACCAAGAGGGAAGCAGTGACCTCAGCCCTTTTTAGGCTCGGGCCGGCATTTCACAATGATTTCTAATTGCCTCGTGGCTACCCCATCAACCCCTTCTTTTGGAATACCTTTCTTCTGACCCACTCCCCACCAATATTGTCGGGTATTCAAGTGTTCCCTGCCCCTAGCCAGGTGCCTACTAGGAATACGGCGCATCTGGCCCTGGTGGCTTGGTAGGTGAATCATTTTCACATGTCTCAAGCCTCTAGTTTGAGGTTTTTTAATTTCCTCAGGTATACTATGCTACCTAGCATAATCTAATAACTGCCTTCCCACATATTTCCATGTCCTGGAAGAAAGTGGGGTATTAGCTATTTCTTTTTCGAGCTGGATACCTCTTATTTTAAGCGCGTCAGTGAGACCCCTGATCAAAGGAGTCATTCTGTTTGCATCCACCAGGAGAGAAAGGGGGGATTCAAAATGATGTTTTAGTTCTCTTTCATATATCATTTGCAGGCATGCAGCCTTTTGCACATTCTCCATTATCTGATTCATCCCTCCCTGCAGAACTTCAGGTTCACCTCTCTCCTTTGGATCAACCCCCCCTGCCCAATAGGCAGCTCGCTGGGTAAGGTTCCAGGGTCCACTTCTGTTTTTTGTAGTTAGAAAAACATTATCACCCCAATAGCCCATGGCTTCAGCTTCTGTTAACAGAATCTGATCACCTCCAGTTTTTCAAACTCGCCAGACATATTCCACCTCAGATTCCTCAGCAGAGGGTGCAAATTCTTTATGAATTTTGGCCAGCACAGTGTAGGAGAAAGGTGCAACTTTAGTTTTGACAGTGGGGGTAGTTTCCCCATCCTCATATAAAACTTCAGTTTTAATGAGAGGTCTAACATGCACAGCAGTTTCCTTAGCTTTTGTCAGTTCTGCCCGAGAGTACATAGAGGCAGACTCCAAGTAATTCACACCCCCTTTTGAGTCCAAATACGAATTTTGCCTCCTCTCCTTTTCCAATTGAATTTTAAGATCTGCCACTACGTCTTTCAAAGTGGCAACATGGCTTTGTAGTGATGAAACTAAGTCCTGCAAAGAGGAAATAGTTTTATTCTCCTGCTCATGCCATTCCTCTTTCTCCTTCACTGAGGCGGCTAAACAGGCACCTAAAACCGCACAAATAAAACCTTTGCCTTTCCCGGCTTTTGCTCTTGCATCTTTCTGCAGGGCCACAATTCTATCAGCCACACTCTGGAAATTATGCCAATTTTCACGGGCCCAGTCAAGTACCTGTACAGATGGGTGGGCACCGTGAACTTCTAAAAGGTTAAAAAGCCTCTCACTCTGGGCCATCTCTTTTGTTTCACAAAGCATTTCTTAATAGGGCACTAAGTTTCACAGGGAATTCAGACCAAAACACTGTTTATACCAACAAAATCTTCCCTGGGAAAACATACACTTTTAAATGGCTTACTCCAAAATAATCTTCTCCAGGAAAAATACACAATGGATTTTTCAGGAGAGGTCACACACAAGAAAAAAAACCACAACAACCTGGGCTTCTCAAGGAAGTCACACTATTTCCCTGAGAGAACCCACACTTGCAAAAGCTTCTCAGTTTTTGTACCTCAAATTTTCTGTTACCCCAGGACAAGAAAAAAAAAAATGTTTCTTAGGGAAGAGTCACTCTGCTTCCCTGAGTGAACACACACCGGCAGAAGTTTCTCAACTTTTGCTTCAATACTGGGCTTCTCGGGAAAGCCACACTTACCCCGAGAGAATACACACTTTACAAATATCACCAAAACTGGGTTTCCCAAAAAAGGGTACTGAGAATTCTCGGGGAGGTCACACTATAGAATCAACATTTGTACCCCAGTTAATCTTCCCCGGGAAAGCACACACATTTAAAGCAGGGTACAGAGGATTCTCGGAGAGGTCACACTATAAAGTCAACAGTTGTACCCCAGATAATCTTCCCCGAGAAAGCACACACATTTAAAGCTTTTGAGAACTCCCACACAGTCTCTCTGAAAGTTTTGCTTCGTCCTTCTCCGGCCACATCCCTCTCGGGAGAGTGAAAACACGAATCTGGACTCCGCACTCACTTCGTACTCAGAATATGTCTCAGACACACACACACATTTCGGGGTTCTCAGAAATTCAATAGTCTTGCTGTGATACTTTCACTACACGGGAATCCTGCCGACTACGCCAATTAATGTCTCGGTCCAGAGACACAGTTCTCTTAAATATTCCCGTGTTGTGAAATTAGAGGCACAAATGAGGCTAAAATATCAACAGCTAGACTATTTATTACATAAATAAATTGGACATAAGAAAGGGAGAGGGAGAAAATGGAGAGGGAGAGAGAGAAGAGAGAGAGAAGAGGAAAGGAATTATATTACCACACCCCTCATCCCCACCAAGACAGTTTGAGTTTGTGGAGCAAAAGTGCTGCAGGAGATGTTGGGTTGGTACAGGAACGGTGCTGAGGCTCTGGCTGGAGAAGAGCTGTGGTCCTCTGGGCACCTTCTTTTCTCCTTGAGTTGCAGCAGGCAGAACGTTTCCTCCTCAGCGGCATGGTCCATCTCCTTTGTTTTCCTTCATCTCCGTTTTTCTTCTAAAGTAGCCAGTAGTGGCTCCAGTCTTTTATACAGTTTTTAGTCCTTAGATATGTGTCCAAGTATTGTCCCTCAGGAATTCAGAGGCAAGGAAATCATCCTTAGGTAAATGTCCTGGTATCGTTCCCCCGGAAATCTTTCTGTGCATTCCTGTGTGTTTGGGCAAGATTCTGGATGGGGCGGGCCCTCCGCCTCCTCCGTCTCCATCCAGACAAGTCCCCACACTCCTTACACATCAGGAAACAGGTGCTGAATCCATTGTGTCACCCTTCCAAGGGTACTTGATGGGTGGAGATTATCTTGCCCTGAAGGCGTGATGGCTGGGTCCTTGGGTCCATTGTTGTAGTCCAGTGTTATCAGGATGCAATCACAGTATCACAGTATCACCGTATCACTTAGGTTGGAAAGGACCTCGAGGACCATCGAGTCCAACCTATCAACACAGACCCCATGCCTAGACCATGGCACCAAGTGCCACATCCAATCTCCTCTTGAACGCCTCCAGGGTCGATGACTCAACCACCTCCCTGGGCAACCCGTTCCAATGCCGAATGACTCGCTCGGTGAAGAACTTCCTCCTCACCTCGAGTCTAAACCTCCCCTGGCACAGCTTGAGACTGTGTCCCCTTGTTCTGGTGCTGGCTGCCTGGGGGAAGAGGCCAACCCCCTCCTGGCTACAACCACCCTTCAGGTAGTTGTAGAGGGCAATGAGGTCACCCCTGAGCCTCCTCTTCTCCAGACTAAACAATCCCAGCTCCCTCAGCCTCTCCTCATAGGGCTTGTGTTCAAGGCCTCTCACCAGCCTTGTTGCCCTTCTCTGGACACGTTCAAGTGTTCGATGTCCTTCTTAAACTGAGGGGCCCAGAACTGGACACAGTACTCAAGGTGCGGCCTAACCAAAGCAGAGTACAGGGGCACAATGACCTCCCTGCTCCTGCTGGCCACACTATTCCTAATGCAGGCCAGGATGCCATTGGCCCTCCTGGCCACCTGGGCACACTGCTGGCTCATATTCAGGTGGCTGTCGATCAGCACCCCCAGATCCCTCTCTGTTTGGGAGCTCTCCAGCCACTCTGACCCCAGCCTGTAGCTCTGCATGGGATTGCCGTAGCCAAAGTGCAGCACTGGGCACTTGGACTTGTTGAATGCCATCCCATTGGACTCTGCCCATCTGTCCAGTCAGTCGAGGTCCCTCTGCAGAGCCTTTCTACCCTCTAACTGACTAACATCTGCCCCTAACTTGGTGTCATCTGCAAACTTGCTGATGACTTGCTGATGACAAGCTGATTTGCATCCAGGATTGATCTTTGCACCTTCCTTCCAGTGGCTCTGCTCAACACATATCAGCTATTGTCTGGGCAAGCAGCAAGTGATTTTATCTTTGTTGAGTCACACCAAGAGAGACAAACTTTTAGTCTCTCACACCACGTCAGGCTCTCGACCTGCACTGCCAGATTGCTCACACTGCTCATCGCTGGCATTGCCACAAATCCCCCTTTTTGTTTTTGTGAGCAATCTGGTCATGGGAGTTGTTCTCATCCCATACAAGATGCTACTGCAAACACAGAAGCAAGCAAGATAAAGCTAAGCTGTATAGCAAAAGCGTGAGTTCTGTAGTGCAGCATGTCTAAACAGACTGATGTAACCCATACAAGGCATGAAGCTTAAGCTGAACTAGTTACAATGCTCTGCAGAGCATTGTACATGGTCAAAGATAACAAACATTGTAAAGAAGAACTTAGATCTTAAGAGTTCCGATCTTTACATTTCACTCCTCTTATTGTCAGAGAAGACTTGATTATGCCTGAACGCATTGCACACAGCGATTGAGGCACAAATGCAATCCTTAGCACTGTCTTTTACAATCTGCTTTAGGATTATGTTGCATCTTTATTTTCTCTAGTATGGTCAAAAATCATGAATTGCTTAATGGTAGCAAGGTTTCTTTAATCTGTAAAGGTAGATCTGGCCAGGCTCTAGCTTCACAGACAGAAAACTTGCAGGCAAACAGCAAGAGCAAAAAGAGCTTCATTGCTTTGCCCAATATAAAATTACACAGAATAATGTGTTTTTGCGCATCCTAGTAATTCTGCTCTCTTAATGTTCACACAACAGTTAAACAGTCACGACACTCAGTTATAAGTTAGATGCTTTATGTTGACTTCATTGTTTATCGTGACTGTCGTTGAGGTCAGTGCTAAGCAGGTTTGCTGATTGTCATTTTCATAACAGTTGTGCCGTGTCCGTGCTGTCTTGTGGTGAGAGGGTTACAGCACTTTGCAAAGTTGATGTTTCTAGGGTTACAGCATTTCTAGGGTTGCCATGAGCTAATTTTTTGCTATGGGGTATTCTGTCTTCCCCCCCGCTTTTTTTTTTGTTTGTTTGTTTAATAATCTCTACTAAGCAAAATGTAAAGATGAAACTGCATCCTCTAGGATGTCTACATTCTGAGGCACACTTAGTTAACAAGAGAGAATACTAAGTTATCAAGCAACCACAATATTCAGTCCTAATTCACATGATGCTGTGGTACATTCTTCTGAGTGATGCTGTTTGATCCAAGATTATTATAACAGTTATTGTGATCAATGTTCCGCTGCATGGGAAATGCTGTGTCCTCATGGTCTTGACTCTTCCGCCGTTGTTTGTTGTGATGATTGCAGTTAGCAGAAAAGTAGGCTCGAGGTGACCTGATCGTGGCCATCCAGTATCTGAAGAGAGCCTACAAGAATGCTGGGGAGGGACATCCTAGCATGTCAGGAAATGACAGGACTAGGGAGAATGGAACAAGGCTGGGGATGGGAAGATTCCGGCTGGATGTGAGGAAGAAATTCTTCACTGTGAAAGTGGTGAAGCCCTGGAATGGGTTGTCCAGGGAGGTGGTCTAGGCCCCATGCCTGGAAGTGTTTAAGACCAAGCTGGATGAGGCTCTAGCCTGCCTGATCCAGTGTGAGGTGTCCCTGCCCATGGCAGTGGTTGGAACTAAATGATCCTTGTGGTCCTTTCCAACCTTGACTCATTCCACGAGTCTATGATTCCACATATTTTGTAACTAATTTTGACTGCTGGGGTTTTTTTGTTTTTAATATAAGCTATTTTTAAAATTGTAATTAATTTTTTGCTTCATTTCTTTAATATTTTGAAATCTACTTTCAATAAATCTGTTTCATTTTTGTTTGATTTCAATATATATATTTTTTCCCTAAGTTTAATTTTTAAAAATTTTTTACATGTTTGCAATTCTTTCTGTTTAATTCTTTTAACTGCTTTTCAGTTCAATTTTATTTTTTGCAAATTATTTTAATATTTTTTATTTCTTAATTCTAATTTGAGCTGTTTCATATTTTATGTTGAATGTATTTCTTTTATTATTTATTTTTTGTTTCTTGTTATTTTATTTCATTTTTAGTTATTAGTTTGTATTCTGAATTTATTATTTTGGTATGTTTAATATTTTTACTTCTAATCTAGTTCTATTGTTTAATCTTTAATTCATTTTAATTTTTGATTTTAAATTATTTTTATACTGTTATAATGTGTTTTTTTTTCTTCATTGCATTTTATTATTTTTTTTATCTGCACTTTTTAATTATTTTTGTTAACTTTTTTGTTTTGTTAATTTTAATCTAATTTTGATTTTTTTTCAATTAATTTTTGTTATTTTGCATTGACATTTTTCTTTGTTCTTTAAATTTTTATTATTATTATTTTTAACTTACTTTTTGTCATTTTTAAAATGTATTTCTTCTTTACATTCTTTTTTATCATTTTTATTTTGTTATTGTAATTTTGTAACCTGTATTTTAATTTGTTATTCTAATAAATTTTTTGTTTTCAATTTCTTTTATTTTTTGTAATATCTATTTTTTTTAATCTAGTGTTTAATTTTTTATTTTTATCTTATATTCATAATTGTAATTATTTTTTATTTTGCATGTTTGTTTTATTCAATCTATTTTCTATTTTAATTTTAATTTTTGCTTTTATATTATATTTTTAACCTTTTCTAGTAATTATTTTTTATTATCATTTTTCATTTTAATTTTCTTGATATTTTTTAATAATTTTTTTTTAGTAGTCTTGATAATCCTCATTTTTACTTTTTTGCTAACAATTCTTATGTTTTTTTGTTATTAGCTATTCTGTGTTAGTAATCCTTATGATTTTTCAGTGTGTCATATTTGTTTTTAATATTTTGTTTTTATTGTTGCACTTCTTTGTTATTATTACTCTATTATTTAGTACTCTATTTTTTGTATCCAGAGTTTTTGTACTTCTGTTATATATTTCTATGTTTACATTTTTTCTTTGCACATGTTACCTTTTTGCTTACCATTTTTTTTTGCATTTTTTGTATTTTTACTAGTCTATGTCTAAGAAGGAAATATAAAGATATTTCCGTAGCTAAGGAATACTTTTTTAAATGAATACCTATTTAATACAAATATTAATTATATTACATGGAGCTCCTTTAAAATGCCAAGGCATACAACTAAGAAGGTTCGAACCAAAAGAAATCTTACAATGTGAACTCATTACTAAGTACTTACACCTTACTACAATTATTATGTTCTAGTTATCTGTAAATACCTGTGCTGGGTTGAGGCAGCCCCCTTCCCCACCCCTGGCAACAATAAACACTCAGACAAACGGATTGCAAAAGTGATGGAAAGTTTAAATAGAAAGCAGTGAACTTTTACAGAAAAGCAAAAGCACAGTGATAAAGAAAAATCCCAAAACAGACCCAGAGAGATCCCATCCCCACCTGAGGGTACACCCAAGACCCCCAGGGCTCCTTCTTCCCCCTCCCACTGCTAGGCTAGTCTCAGCTGGCCAGATCTGAGACTGCCCATCCCCTGTGGCCTTGGGCCTAGCCAGGCCCAAAGCCAGGAGGCATCTCCCCCAGTTACCGGCTGACGGAGGAGGAAGAAAAGAGATAGTGCTAGACTCCGCACTGGATCTTATAGTGGTGCAAAGGATTGTGGTATGAAATACTACATAATTTCCTGTGTCCACCCCTCTGGGCTGGACCTCTGGACACAGGAAGTAAACATTGTAGGGGGCACCCAGCTCAAACTGTAACACGCCACCCCTGATTTCATACCATAATCTTTGCACCCAAACACATCATTAAATCAGAAATCTTCTCATGACATGTTCGGCGAAGTCCATATCTTCATCTGGGCGTCCACCCAAACAGTCTCTCATTCAGGCTCTAGTGTCAGTCCATTCCAGTTCTTCTTCCCTCATCTAGTAGAACCTCTCAGTGATGCAGAGTTCACTCTTCTGCGGTGCAAGCTCTTCATGGATCCGTTAGACATCCTGGTCACCTGGAAGGAACCTCACAACTTCTCAACCAAACCTTTATTCCCATCTCTATTTACTCAGGGGCATATTTCCACCCCTGGGGCAAGCCAGTCAGAACAATCAGGCTCTAACTGCTTCTCCACCCCTCCAGGAAAACAGCACGCTGAGCCTTTCACAACCCTGCACGGACCTATCCCAAGCCCAGTGCTGACCGCTTCCAGCCGCGGCCCGAGGCTCTACAGATGCATGTCACGGTACACCGCCTTCCCGCTAGGCATTCGCGTACCAAAACGTGACAGCATCCAACAACTTAACCTCCCCTGGCGGAGGGAGGGGCTGCACCACAACCTAGTGAGAAGAAGGGGGGTGGAGCCAGGTGCTCGGTGCCATTTTCGGAACTCGTCCGAAAAAGTTGGGGAAGAGACTAGGGCCGGCCCCACCGCAGCCCGAGCGCACGGCCGATCTCACTGCCGCCGCCGCTCCGAGCCCACGGCTGTGCTCACCGCCGCCGCAGCCCGAACGCACGGCCAGGACCGCCGCCACCGCAGCTCAAGTGGACGGCCGGGGACCACCGCCGCCGCTCCGAGCGCATGGCCGGTCCTGCCGCCGCCCGAGCACACAGCAGGGCTCCGTCCACCTCTGCCGCCGCGGTACAGAATCAAAATCGCCTCCACCCCTCGGGCATTCAAACGTCTCCTCCAGCAAAAGCCATGATCAAGTCCTCAGGGCCCTTGAGAACAGCTTTCAGCTGGAGTCCCCGTTCGCCCATAGGGAGCCGAGTTCGCCCGCTCGCCGCGGCTGGCCCAACCCCGCAGCGAGAGCGGACCTGACTTTGATCTGCTCGCCGCTGCTCCTCCCCCACTTCACTCCCTGCCGCTTTTACCGCTCCGCAGAGAATAAAGGTGGGGGAAGGCAGGTCCCGCATTCTCAAGCGGTGCCCCCATTCCGATGGTTAAGAACCACCCCTGCTCGAGATAGCAGGAGGGACTCTCTGCCACCGGTCACGCACCAGGAGTCCCCCTGCAATCCACAAGAACTGACACAGTCGCCCCAACAACAACACGAGCCCCCAACTGCCAAAAAACCAAAACGACGCCCAGAACTAAATTTAAACTCTCTTATCTTTTGCAATCCGATCTGCAGAGTAGCCACAATAACCAACTCCTTCTCCTGCCTGGCTCGCCAAGAATGTAAAGGGGTTGGGGGCAGATCCTCTGCCCACCTGAACCATCCTCTGCTACCAAGAATGTGCTGGGTTGAGGCAGCCCCCTTCCCCACCGCTGGCAACAATAAACACTCAGACAAACGGATTGCAAAAGTGATGGAAAGTTTAAATAGAAAGCAGTGAACTTTTACAGAAAAGCAAAAGCACAGTGAAAAAGAAAAATCCCAAAACAGACCCAGAGAGATCCCATCCCCACCTGAGGGTACACCCAAGACCCCTAGGGCTCCTTCTTCCCCCTCCCACTGCTAGGCTAGTCTCAGCTGGCCAGATCTGAGACTGCCCATCCCCCCGTGGCCTTGGGCCTAGCCAGGCCCAAAGCCAGGAGGCATCTCCCCCAGTTACCGGCTGACGGAGGAGGAAGAAAAGAGATAGTGCTAGACTCCGCACTGGATCTTATAGTGGTGCAAAGGATTGTGGTATGAAATACTACATAATTTCCTGTGTCCACCCCTCTGGGCTGGACCTCTGGACACAGGAAGTAAACATTGCAGGGGGCACCCAGCTCAAACTGTAACAATACCAAATGCTTACCATTCATTATGCTTACCAGGAAAACTTAGCAAAACTCTAAATAACAAATCTCTTAAGGACATTGCAATCAGAAATGAAGAAATTAGCACTGTAGCTTTAAATCAGAGCAGAGCTTTGGTAGACTAGAGTCATACCAGAAAATCCTCCCTTTTCTGGGGGTGGGGGGCTAGCAAGGTGTGCTCTAGATGCTATTGTTTCTGTATTGGGGTCTTAACGACTTGCAGCCTATCCTGTCTGAATGACCATTGTTCCACCCATACTGGATTATGCGTTTTCCATTATAATTTCAGGGTTGATTGCTGACTAGTAGCCACTACAAAGAAGGAGCGGTAACAAGTTTTGCTCCTAGCTAATCTCAAGGCATATCAGCCCAATAGAGCAACTGGAAGGGATTAACACGTACGGTCTTACAGTGATTGATTTGCTGTAGTTAAAAGCTAATTGCACTGGCTCTTTGCTAACCCAGGTTGTTTGGATACCTTTTAAACACGACTTCAACATTTGCCATGAGCAATGGCTAGTGACCATTCCATTTATGACTAGGTATAATGATGACATCATCTCCAGTATCCACAATAATTGAAAATTGTATAATTTGTCCACAAGGGTGTCTGACAGTTAAAATCTGTTCCAGTTTTCCCTTTTGGATTTCTAGGGCTAATAAGGTATTAGGCATATCGGTGGAACCCGAGCCTACTTGCCCTTGGTTCCTGTTAGAAGTTTTAGGCACTCGGGACTCAGATGGTATTAGCTGAGCAATTTCTGTCCCAACAAGAGTGCTAGCAGGAGAGGCAATGGTATCGAGCATAATTTTCATAGCCCAGTCATAATCAGAATGTATTGAACCAGGAATTATAAGGATGCCCTGTCTATAGGTAGACAATCTGCCAATTAACAGAGCACAGGGTCTGTGACCCGAAGGACCATGCCAATTGAACTCGACAACGCTTTGTGGATTCAAAGGTTATATGCGGCCATTGTCAGGTCCGCTATGCACTGCCGGGGAGGGGGGGGACAGGGATGTGGTCCAAGCACCCTGGCTTGGTGCGTCGCGGGGTGCACTTGCACTGCGGGATCAGCTTTTGCGACGATCTTGAGTAAAATGATTAGGTCTGTGACACTTTCAAGTCTGTCCAGCAGTCAGACACTTTGATTTAAAGTACCTAGGTTTCTCAGAGGCACGATGATTTCCAGCCAGGTTGTTTCCTGCAGTCATGAGACAGTGGCACCTGTTGATAAAATGCTGAGAACCTGTTTAGTTTCTTCATTAGCATTGTCAAATGCCAAAATATCCAGCATTTCTACCTTCATATTGTGAGTCAGGTCTGAATTAGTATTGAACGCCGTATGTAAGGGATGGTATTGACAAAGGAACCAAGTGGCCCTGTTAGACCCTGCTCAGTAATAAGAAACACAGGATCAGAGTTATTGTCCTGGATTCTGGACCACCCTTTGATCACTAAATCCTGACTTAATTGCAAAGCCTTCTCAGGAAGCTGCATGTGCTTATAAGATCTGGCAAAGGTCTCGCCCCAAAGAGATGGTTAGCGGTGACACCTTGTAAAGAATCTGCTGGCTGCCGGGGCGTGGCTTCCCAGGCATTTGCAAGTGATTTGCCACTTAATTGAGAAGTTGCAAGGTCTAAGGTGGTGTGACTTTCAAGTCTATGCTTGCTGACAGGGGCTGAAACTCAGAGAACACTGTCTTAAGATGTGACTTTTTTGTTGCAATCAGAATATCAGAATATGAGAAAGTCACAATGGGTCTATTTAAGTGGGAAGAGAGTGCCTTGAGGCTACCCATTGATATCGGTGGGTGGAGTCTGCCTTAATCAATGATTCAGTAGATGCAGACTTTGTTAGATCCTCCGGGTGTAAGCAAACTGTAAAGAAAACGATCCTTCAAATGAATAATAATCAGGTCCCAATTTGTGGGGACTGGGAGTTGGGAAGCCAGGTTGTAAGGCACCCATCTCCTCCATGATCGCTCTCAGACCACGTAATAAACACCATTTGCTGACATACGTGTGTCAAAAGGGATTAACAAATGTGTTGAAAACAACTGATTGATTACAGCAGTTGTGTATCCTGACTGTAGCCCACAGGCAGCTATGGTTTGTCTAGCTTTCTTTAACATTTGTTAGTTCAGAGATTGCCATTGTTAACCTTCACAGATTCTCCATCTGTGACTACATTTCCCACAATACCTTTCCACCAGCGCAGCGGGACAGTTCCTTGTCCCTTCCACCTCCCGATCGTCCCATCGGGACTCGATTGAAATATCTGTCAGAGTGCTATACTCTGCTGATAACGTCTGGAATGTAGGAGGAGGGGGTGTAGCACAGCTGAAACTGCTGGGGAGAAGGGGCCGCTAGGGCCATTCCTGCTGCTGCCGTGGGTGTGGCTGCTGCCGGGGCTGCTGCCGGTGTCAGTGCTGGTATCAGTGATGCGTCGGTCAATGCCACCTTGATCAGAGCCACCGGTATTCGCGGGGCCATGGGGGGTCGCTGGAGGCATCACTACGAGAGCTGCCAGGATGTGGGGCGCTGTTGGGGTGGGTGCCACCAGGCTGAGGGCTGCCGGGCTGAGTGCTGCTGGGGTGGTGGGGGCCACCATCGGGGCGACTGGGGCTCGCGGTGGGGTGGGGGTGCAGAAATGCCGTGATCATGAGCCTGCAAGCACTGCATTTTTTTTTCTCTAAGAGGAGTTGCAGGGCAGAGTTGCCACTGTCCAGCCTCTCGTCTTCCAAGTCCAAGCCGTCACTGGCGGTATCAGAGGAAGATGTTGATGAAGGGGATCAAAAACGCCGAGCCGCAGGTTTTGCAGCTTTTTTTTTTTTTTTTTTTAAATGGGTTTCTCTGCTGGGTGCGGATGGCTGTGGTGGTGTCTTAATAAACACGGTGTGCTTGCCAAGATGGCAGAGGTGGCATCTCCTTTGTCTAATTCTTAATGCGTAGCGACCTCCATTTTGATTTCGCGCACCTTATCAGTTTGATCGGGATTCGCTTCTGCCGCTATTGACGTGGCAGGAGCAGATTTTTCCGTGCAAAATTACAGTAATAAGAGAGCCGCGATTCGTGTAGAAGGAGTAGCGGGCAATTGAAATTCTGAGGAGGATGCTGACGGAGCGGCAGACAATGTGCACGAGAGAGGAGGGGGGCGGAGGGCGGGGGGTGCCTTCCCAGTCTCCCTTTTTCGTCTCGGTTAGAACCAAATGCTGCAGCAGCTGAATCAGGAGTAGACTGCTTTGCTTTTTTCGATTGCAATGTCTGTGACGATCCGTCACACGGTGCTATAGCGAAAAGCTGCTTTCTTAAGTATTTAGCACCTCATCCCACAGATGGGCTGCAATTTCGTCCCATGCTTCGGAAGTAAAAGCTTATTTGCTGTGAGGATGACTCTGGGCACAGTCGAATAGCCCATTTGAGAACCCAGAATCACCAGTAATACCTCTCACGGAGAGGATAGGTGGAGGGCGTTTAGCACAGCCTCTTCCGTTCCGTGGCATGCTTCCCCTTGCCCTGGTCGCTCACCAGGCCAGGGTGAGATTCACTTCCTTTTTGAGCGGGCGCTGCTAATTTTTTTCAGCACCGGGCTGTGCTATTCTAACCGGCGTTCCGTATCACTCGGACGTACCTCTTTATGCTGAGTCGATCAGTATTGTAGTCCGAGGATCGCTTGCCCACGAGATCAGGTCTATTCGGGCGCCAGATATCGGGGCAACGGAGATTAGAATCAATACGGCTGATCGAGTATTGTTCCTTTATTGTTCCAGTGTTGCAGGCCGATGGTGCAGGCCTGAGGTGCAGGCCTGTAGAGCAGGCCTGTAGTGCAGATATAGCACAGTAAAGTGTAGAACAGGAGACAGGAAAGGCAGAAGTGTGTAGCAAGGGAACTGCTACAACTTATATAAACTTGGAGTGCCTTGTTGGCATGGCTTCATTGGTTCTCTATGATGACCACACATCGCACTATTATAGATTATTGGTCCAACTACTAATGACATAATGAGATTTGTTGATGCAGGTGCATGTCCTGTTGTCCCAAGATAACTGTCCACGTTTATAGCTACCAGTGTCTTGTTTTAGTTACATGCTGCTGTGTGACTGTTTGAGGCTGTGCCCTTAAGAAAGGGAATATTGAAGTTCGATGTTTGTAAACGAAAGACGGATCTAAACTAATTTCATTGGTGGATTGGCAGGAAGCACCTTCTGAACTGGGAGTGCAGCAAAGTATCCTGGGCATTCCTGCATTTTTCTGGTCAGTCTGTCTTCCCCTCCTTTGGTGGCAGCAGCTCACTGTTTCTGGGCTTTCAGCCAAGGCTTGACCTTGAAACTGATAAACTGCAAGGTCTGTATTAACTGGTTTCCAATTAACACATAACTGCTTCCAATTTTTTTCTCTTTTCTCTCTTTCTAACCCTCTCTGGGGAAAGGGGGAGAGGAGGGGGAGCAGAGGTGGGGAACTCCCTCAGCAGAGGGGGGAACTCTCATTTCTGTGCTACTTTGTTGTATATTTTTGTATATATTGTAAATATTGTAAATCCTGTATATTCCCCTGCATATCCTATATTGCTTTGTAAATATACAGCACCCATTGCTTTGCTAATTCAGCTGTGAGGTTTTTTCCCCTTTTCAACTTTCTTTCCCTTTACTTTACAGGAGGGAGGGAGGAGGCTTTTTGGCCTTACCCTTCCAATCCTACGACATTTTTTTCTTGGCGCCCAACGTGCGGCCGATAATTAGTTTAATTTATTACTTGATTGATTTAGTGTTTTCTAGCTGAATTAGCAAACATGAAGGTGTTGTGGTTTGTAGAGCGACTATTCTTTTCAATTTTGGGGGCTCTGGTTTACAGATATTGTTTGGGTTTGATTTTGGATTACCTGGGTTAATATTTAGAATAGAATAGAATAGAATAGAATAGAATAGAATAGAATAGACCAGGTTGGAAGAGACCTTCAAGATCATCGCGTCCAACCTATCATCCAACACCACCTAATCAACTAACCCATGTAACCAAACACCTTGTCAAGTCTCCTCCTGAACACCTCCAGTGATGGCGATTCCACCACCTCCCCGGGCAGTCCATTCCAATGGGCAATCACTCTCTCTTTGTAAAAATTCCTCCTGACCTCCAGCCTGAACTTCCCCTGGTGCAGCCTGAGACTGTGTCCTCTTGTTCTGGTGCTGGCTGCCTGGGAGAAGAGACCAACCTCTGCCTGTTTACAACCCCCCTTCAGGTAGTTGTAGAGAGTGATAAGGTCACCCCTGAGTCTCCTCCTCTCCAGGCTAAGCAGCCCCAGCTCCCTCAGCCTCTCCTCATAGGGCTTGTGTTCCAAGCCCCTCACCAACTTCATTGCCCTTCTCTGGACTCGTTCCAGCAAGTCAACGTCCTTCCTAAACTGAGGGGCCCAGAACTGGACACAGTACTCGAGGTGCGGCCTAACCAGTGCAGTATACAGGGGCAGAATGACCTCCCTGCTCCTGCTGACCACACTGTTCTTGATGCAGGCCAGGATGCCATTGGCCCTCCTGGCCACCGGGGTACACTGCAGGCTCATGTTCATTATACCATCAACCAGCACTCCCAGGTCCCTCTCTGCCTGGCTGATTTCCAGCCACTCTGACCCCAGCCTGTAGCTCTGCATAGGGTTGTTGTGGTCGATGTGCAGAACCCGGCACTTGGATGTGTTAAATCTCATGCTGTTGGACTCTGCCCATCTGTCCAGCCTGTCGAGGTCCCTCTGCAGAGCCTCTCTACCCTCTAGCAGATCAACTCCTGTCCCCAGCTTGGTGTCATCAGCAAATTTACTGGTGATAGACTCAATGCCCTCATCCAGATCATCAATAAAGATGTTAAAGATGATGGGGCTGAGCACTGATCCCTGGGGGACTCCACTACTGACTGGCCGCCAGCTGGATGTGACACCATTCACCACCACTCTCTGGGCTTGGCCATCCAGCTAGTTCCTAACCCAGCTCAGAGTGCTGCTGTCCAAGCCGTGGGCTGATAGCTTGGCCAGGAGTTTGCTGTGGGGGACGGTGTCAAAGGCCTTGCTGAGGTCCAGGTAAACCTCATCCACAGCCCTCCCCACATCCACCAGGCGGGTCACCCTATCGTAGAAGGAGATCAGGTTGGTCAGGCAGGACCTGCCCTTCCTAAATCCATGCTGGCTGAGCCTGATCCCTTGGCCATCCTCTAAGTGCTGTGTGATTGCACTCAGGATGACCTGTTCCATGATCTTGCCTGGCACTGAGGTCAGGCTGACAGGCCTATAATTCCCTGGCTCATCCAACCGGCCCTTCTTGTGGATGGGCACCACGTTGGCCAGCTTCCAGTCCTCTGGGACATCTCCAGTGAGCCAGGACTGCTGAAAAATGATGGAGAGCGGCTTGGCCAGCTCCTCTGACAGCTCTCTCAGCACCCTAGGATGGATCCCATCTGGTCCCATGGACTTGTGGGGATCCAGGCGGCTGAGCAGATCACCAACTACCCCATTTTGGAACAGTGGAAAACTGTGCTGCTCCCTGGCTCCTTCTGCCAGCTCTGGAGGCCAGCTGTCAGGAAGACATTCTGTCCTGCTAGTAAAAATTGAGGCAAAGAAGGTGTTAAGTATCTCTGCCTTTTCCTCATCCCTTATCACAACGTTCCCCTCCGTGTCCACCAAGGAGTGGAGGTTGTCTCTGCCCTTCCTCTTGCAATTAATGTATTTATAGAAGGACTTTTTGTTGTCCTTCACAGCAGAGGCCAGACTAAGCTCCAAATGCGCTTTTGCCTCCCTAATTTTCTTCCTACAAGACCTAGCAACATCCTTAAATTTTTCACAGGTTGCCTCCCCTCTCTTCCAAAGGTGATACACCATACACCCTCTTTTTTTCCCTTAGCTCTATTAAAAGTTCATTAACCATCCAGGCTGGCCGTCTGCCCTGGAGGCTCATCTTCCGGTACATTTAATGCGGACAATTTATCTGTGGGTTATGTATAGAGTTAGATTATGGTATGGAAAATGTATTGATTTCTTATGGCCAGCGAGATGCAGAAATATTACCTCCACTACTCTCCCATTTGAGATAAAGGGTTTTAAGATTCCACCAGAGAAGAGAGTAACTTTAGGCGATGTCTGGGATCCAAAGGTGGTTCATGTGATGTGTATAAATGTGCTGCTGGTGATGGTAATTGCATATTCACTGTTTTCTTTGCGGCGAGAGAGAAAAATATCTAGAGCTTGTTTTGTTATTAAAACTAGATCAAAGAGAAAACACCGTGGCTCTGGGTCAGTCCCAGAGTCATCTAGCGATGAGGAATGTGGAGAATCTGTGTCAGTTAAAAAGAAAGCTAAGAAGTTAATTGGAAAGGCTGCTCTAAATGACTTGGTTTCTGATTCTGGCAAGCTGCCAAGGGTGGCAGGTATCAACATGGTGCCTACTCCTTCTTCTCCTCCTTCTTCTCTGTCAGCCATTAACGGAGCAATGTCATTTCCGCCCACTCTCTCGGTGGGACTGGAAGTCACTGCCCCATCAGGTGATTTATCTCAGGACCTGTCAGCTTCTACTAAGGTGGCTGTAAATTCAAACACAGCTCCAGTTAAGATGGCTACTTTAAAGACTAGAAGTGGAAAGACCAAAGATGGAGAAGAGCTGGAGACTGATCCTGGTGAGGGGCCCTCTACTCTAAGAAATCCTGCTGAGGAGGAATAGAAGATTTGTTTTAAAGATCTAGCTAACCTAGTGAGAGCAAAGCAGGATAGAGATGCAGCTAGGATAGGAGCTGGCAAAGGTGGTTCTCAGCTTAAAGAGATCCTTGAGAAAATGACAGGAGGATTATTAGGGCAACCTGTTGAGGGGGAGGAGCTACAAGATGACATAACTTACTGTTCGTCCCCGAGGGAGGAGCTAAGAAATGTCCATAAAGATTACACCAGGGCAGATAAGGAGCCAGTTCTAGCTTGGCTTAGTAGATGTTATGATACAGGTGCTCCAGCTCTAACAGTTGGAGACAAGTCAGCAGCTCAGTAAGGAACTCTCTCAAGGGATAATGGAATAGATAGACATCTAGGCAGGGTTCACGGTAAGGTTAATCTGTGGATACGCCTTTTATTTGTGGTTGCCCTGAGATACCCTTCCCAAGATGATCTTCCATGGAATCCTAAACCCTGGACTACCACAGATGAGGGAATTAAGCGCTTGAGAGAATTTGCTGTTAGAGAGCTACTCTATGGTGAACATGAAACTCTGAATCCTGATGACATTCCTGTGGGTATTGGTCTTGCTAAAAAGATCATCAAACTTGCTCCTTCTAATTCTGCAAACATTCTGGCAAGCAGAATTGTGTCAAGAAATTATGGTGGAGCTTCTCCTACGGTTGGCCAATTCAGTGATCAAATGAGACAATTGGAGGATAGCATGATACGTGTTTCTTTGGTTTCAGCCATTGAAACTCTGTCTGGAAAAATTGAGAGTTGCATGAAGGATCTGAAAGATTCCATATACCAATTGGCACAGAAGGATAACTCTAATTCTTCCTCCAGGTGGATACAAGTTTCATCTGTGAGGAATACACATCCTCCAAGGAGGTCATTCCAAAACAAATCAAATCAAAACAGACCACCAAGGCAATCACGTAGAACTATTTGGATAACTCTGCGTGATCAGTTTGGTGAGAATCTTTTCAGGAGACTGAGGGAATTGCAAAGTGGCAGAACCCGAGGTAGCAATACCAGAAGGGTAGCTGTTACTTCCACAGTTGCCCAGAACAACTCTAGTAGCTCCAACTGTGGCTGCAGTTACAACATGCAAAGCTATAACACTGCACACTGTGCGCAATGCACATGTGGGCATGTTCCCCATAACTAGGGGTGCCCTGCCTCCCGCTAGGGGTAGGAGAGGGATAACAGAGATAATAGAATCTATTGGGATGTGTACATCCAGTGGCCTGGCACTTCACAATTTCGGAAGTACAGGGCCTTGGTTGACACAGGAGCTCAGTGCGGATAAGAATTAGAGGGAAGACCAGCAGGGCAGACACCCTGGTTGGAGTCTGTTATAGACCACCCAACCAGGAGGAAGATGTTGATGAAGCATTCTATAGGCAGCTTAAGGCTGTCTCAAGATCTCCGGACCTTGTTCTCATGGGCGACTTCAACCTGCCTGACATCTGCTGGGATCTCAACACAGCAGAGAGGAGACAGTCAAGGAGGTTCTTAGAATGCATGGAGGACAGCTTCTTATCCCAGGTGCTGCGAGAGCCTACCAGGGGCAAAGCTATGCTTGACCTCCTCTTCACCAACAGGGAAGGACTGGTGGGCAATGTGGTGGTTGGAGGGTGTTTGGGGTCCAGTGACCACGAGATAATTGAATTCTCGGGTTTTGGTCAAGCCAAGAGGGGTAGCAAGAAGACCTCCACTCTGGACTTCCGGAGGGCAGACTTCGGGTTACTCAAGGAACTAATTCAGAGGGTTCCTTGGGATAAAGCCCTTAAAAACAAAGGGGTCCAGGAGAGCTGGACCTACTTCAATGAAGAATTGCTGAAGGCTCAGGGACAGGCTGTGCCAATGTGCCGGAAGATGAGCCGCCGGGGCAGACGGCCAGCCTGGATGTTTCATGAACTTTTGATGGAACTGAGGGAAAAAAAGAGGGTGTATCACCAATGGAAGAGAGGGGAGGCAACCCATGGAATGTTTAAGGATGTTGCTAGGTCTTGTAGGAAGAAAATTAGGGAGGCAAAAGCACACTTGGAGCTTAAACTGGCCTCTACTGTGAAGCACAACAAAAAGTCCTTCTATAAATACATTAATAGTAAGAGGAAGGGAAAGGACAACCTCCACTCCTTGGTGGACACGGAGGGGAACATTGTAACAAAGGATGAGGAAAAGGCAGAGATACTTAACACCTTCTTTGCCTCAATTTTTGCTAGAAGGACAGAACGTCTTCCTGACAGCTGGCCTGCAGAGCTGGCAGAAGGAGCCAGGGAGCTGCACAGTTTCCCTATGTTCCATGAGGAGGTGGTTGGAACTATCCTTAGCAGCTTGGATCCCCACAAGTCCATGGGACCAGATGGGATTCATCCTAGGGTGCTGAGAGAGCTGGCAGACGAGCTGGCCAAGCCACTATCCATAATTTTCCAGCAGTCCTGGCTCACTGGAGAGGTCCCAGAGGACTGGAAGCTGGCCAACGTGGTGCCCATCCATAAGAAGGGCCGGTTGGATGAGCCAGGGAATTACAGGCCTGTCAGCCTGACCTCAGTGCCAGGCAAGATCATGGAACAGGTCATCCTGAGTGCAATAACACAGCACTTAGAGGATGGCCAAGGGATCAGGCCTAGCCAGCATGGATTTAGGAAGGGCAGGTCCTGCCTGACCAACCTGATCTCCTTCTATGATCAGGTGACCCGCCTGGTAGATGTGGGGAGGCCTGTTGATGTAGTCTACCTGGACCTCAGCAAGGCCTTTGACACCGTACCCCATAGCAAACTGCTGACCAAGATGTCAGCCCATGGCTTGGACGGGAGCACACTGCGATGGGTTAGGAACTGGGTGGATGGCCGAGCCCAGAGAGTGGTGGTGAATGGTGCCACATCCAGCTGGCGACCAGTCACTAGTGGTGTGCCCCAAAGATCAGTGTTGGGCCCCATCCTCTTTAACATCTTTATTGATGATCTGGATGAGGGCATTGAGTCCATCATCAGTAAATTTGCTGACGACACCAAGCTGGGGGCAAGAGTTGATCTGCTGGAGGGTAGAGAGGCTCTGCAGAGGGACCTCGACAGGCTGGACAGATGGGCAGAATTCAACGGCATGAGATTTAACACATCCAAGTGCCGGGTTCTGCACATTGGCCGCAGCAACCCCATGCAGTGCTACAGGCTGGGGTCAGAGTGGCTGGAGAGCAGCCAGGCAGAGAGGGACCTGGGGGTACTGGTGGATGGTAGGCTGAACATGAGCCTGCAGTGTGTCCAGGCAGCCAAGAGGGCCAATGGCATCCTGGCCTGCATCAGGAACAGTGTGGCCAGCAGGAGCAGGGAGGTCATTCTGCCCCTGTATACTGCACTGGTTAGGCTGCACCTCGAGTACTGTGTCCAGTTCTGGGCCCCTCAGTTTAGGAAGGATGTTGACTTGCTGGAACGAGTCCAGAAAAGAGCAACAAAGTTGGTGAGGGGTTTGGAACACAAGCCCTATGAGGAAAGACTGAGGGAGCTGGGGTTGCTCAGCCTGGAGAAGAGGAGACTCAGGGGTGACCTTATCACTCTCTAAAACTAGAGAGTTGAAGGGAGGTTGTAGACAGGTGGATGATGGTCTCTTCTCCCAGGCACCCAGCACCAGAACAAGGGGACACAGTCTCAGGCTGCGCCAGGGGAGGTTCAGGTTGGATGTTAGGAAGAAGTTCTATACAGAAAGAGTGGTTGCGCTATGGAATGGGCTGCCCAGGGAGGTGGTGGAGTCGCCGTCATTGAAGGTGTTCAGGAGGAGACTTGATGGGTTGCTTGGTGCCATGGGTTAGCTGTTTGGGTGGGTTGGATTGGTTGATGGGTTGGACACGATGATCTTGAAGGTCTTTTCCAACCTGGTTTGGTTTATTCTAATAAAGGTTTATTCTAATAATGCCATCAAATTATCAGGAATCAGAGTCTATAACTATTCTGGGAGTCACTGGTGGATCTCAAGAGTGAAGTAAGGTGGAGGTTAATATAAGTTTAACTGGTAAACATGGGAGGAAGCATACAGTTGTGACCGGACCTGACACACCTTGTATTTTGGGAATTGATTTTCTGAGAGAAGGGCATTTCAAAGACCCTAGAGGTTAAAAATGGGCTTTTGGAGTAGCTTCTGAAGAAATTGATGGACAAAAATTAAAGCTGTCTGCTAGACCTGAGGTTTCTGATGAATCTGCATTTGCGGGACAACACAAGATACAGGACATTAAATTACCGGTTGCTTCTCAGACTGTGCATCACAGACAATACAGAACCGACCGTGCCTCTTTGTTGCCCATTCAGAATCTGATTCGTCAGTTGGAGAGTCAGAAAGTCGTCAGCAAAACTCATTCACCTTTCAACAGTCCAGTGTGGCCTGTGCGGAAGCAGAATGGAGACTGGCGTCTGACAGTAGACTACCGAGCCCTGAATGAAGTGACGCCACCTGAGTGCAGCAGTACCAGACATGGTGGAGCTACAGTATGAGCTGGAATCCAAAGAGGCCAAATGGTATGCTATCATAGACATTGCTAATGCATTTTTCTCTATTCCCATAGCAGAGGAATGCAGGCCTCAGTTTGCTTTCACCTGGAGAGGAATCCAGTACACTTTCAACAGGCTGCCAATGGGCTGGATCCACAGCTCAAGCATCTGTCATGCAGTGATCCACGATGCTCTGGAGAAAGGCGGTGCTCCAGAACACATCCAGTTCATCGATGATATCATTGTCTGGGGTAAAACTGCTGAGGAAGTTTTCGAGAAAGGTAACAAAATCATTGACATTCTTCTGAATGCAGGTTTTGCCATCAAGCGAGACAAGGTGAAAGGACCTACCACAGAGATTCAGTTTCTGGGAGTGCGGTGGCAGGATGGACGCCGACACATTCCAGTGGATGTGGTAAATAGAGTCTCTACCATGGCAAGTCCCACAAACAAGCAAGAGACCCTACGTTTCTTGGGGATAGTGGGATTTTGGAGACTGCACATTCCTGGATACAGTCAGATTGTGAAACCTCTGTATGATGTGACTCGAAAGAGAAACCATTTCCACTGGGGACCTGAACAACAAGCAGCCTTTGACCAGATAAAGCCAGAGGTAATTCAAGCAATGGGTCTGGGACCTGTCCGAGATGGTCCAGACGTTAAGAACATTTTGTACACGGCTGCAAGTGACAATGGTCCAACCTGGTGCTTGTGGCAAAAAGCTCCAGGTGAGACACGTGGATGACCTCTTGGTTTCTGGAGTCGAGGTTACAGAGATTCAGAGGCTAATTATACTCCAACAGAGAAGGAAATTTCAGCTGCCTATGAAGGAGTAAAAGCATCTTCTGGAGTAATTGGAAATGAATCACAACTTCTCTTAGCTCCCAGATTACCAGTTTTGAATTGGATGTTCAAAGGCTCCACACCACATCATGCCACAGATTCAACATGGTCTAAGTGGATGGCTCTGATAACACTGAGAGCTCGAATGGGAAATCCTGAAAGACCTGGTCTAGTGGAGGTGATCTCAAGTTGGCCTGAAGGTACCAACTGTGCTAAACCTCACGAGTAGAAAGTAACTCGTGCTGAGGAAGCTCCTCCTTACAATGACCTTTCTGATGATGAAAAGAAATATGCTTTGTTCACAGACGGTTCCTGTCGTCTAGTTGGAAACAAGCGAAGGTGGAAGTCTGCAGTGTGGAGTCCAACACGCCGAGTTGCAGAGGCGAAGGATGGAGAAGGAGAATCCAGTCAGTTCGCAGAGGTAAAAGCTGTCCAGCTAGCTCTCGACGTGGCTGAACGTGAGAGATGGCCAAAGCTTTACCTCTACACCGACTCATGGATGGTAGCCAATGCTCTATGGGGTTGGCTAAAGAAGTAGAAAAAGAGTGGTTGGCAGAGGAAAGGAAAACCCATTTGGGAGCTGATGTGTGGCAGGACATTGCTGATCGAATCGAGAGAATTCCAGTGAAAGTGAGACACATCGATGCTCACATTCCTAAGAGCAAAGCTACTGAGGAACAGCAACACAACCATCAGGCAGATCTAGCTGCAAGAGTTTCTCAAGTAGACATGGACTCTAATCTTGATCTCGACTGGAAACACCGAGGTGAGATATTCTTAGCTTGGTGGGCTCATGATTCGTCAGGACATCAAGGCAGAGATGCAACATACCAATGGGCTCGTGACAGATCCATAGACATTTCCATGGATGCTATCACACAAGTCATCCATGACTGTGACATTTGTGCTGCTATTAAGCAGGCAAAACGACTTAAGCCCTTGTGGTATGGTGACAGATGGTCCAAGTACAAGTATGGTGAAGCTTGGCAGATTGACTACATCACTCTACCACGTTCTCGTTCTGGTAAGCAGTACGTGCTTACTATGGTAGAGGCAAACACTGGATGGTTGGAAACTTATCCAGTTCCACATGCAACTGCACGCAACACCATTCTCGGTCTGGAGAGACAGATCCTGTGGAGACACGGAACTCCAGAGAGGATTGAGTCAGACAACGGAACTCATTTCAAGAACAACCTTGTAAAGAACTGGGCAAAAGAGCACAGTATTGAATGGATATTCCACATTCCCTACTATGCACCTGCTTCAGGGAAGATTGAACGCTACAACGGTTTGTTGAAGACCACTCTCAAAGCCATGGGGGGTGGATCTTTGAAAAACTGGGAAAAACATTTAGCACAAGCAACCTGGCTGGTAAATAGCAGAGGTTCAGTAAACCGAGCTGGACCTGCACATTCAGATTTGCTACAGAAAGTAGAAGGTGATAGAGTTCCTGTTGTTAGAGAAAAGAATCTGTTAGGTAAAACTGTTTGGGTATTTTCACCCTCAGGAGAGGCTAAACCTGTCCGAGGGGTGGTTTCAGCTGAAGGTCCGGGTCACACTTATTGGGTAATGCAGGAGAATGGTGAAATTCAGTGTATTCCACAAAGAAATTTGACTTTAGCTGAAAGAGGTTAACTTCGAATTTCTGTACAGCTGCATCACGTCCAAAGGAAGAATCTGCGAGGAATCTGTGGTGCACGAACCCTGAGATCCCTGAGAGCCCTGAGTCAACTAAGAGACCCTGAGTATCCCTGTTTCCCTTTTCTTTGCTTCGTCGGCGAAGGAATAAACTGTTTTCCTTTTTTCTCATTTTCTGATTTTCTTGGATTTTTGAATCATCTGCATCTGAGTATAGCCGGAATGGACTATGAACTTTGCTCATAAACTGTAAATATTGTCTTGGATTGGATGGACAGTATGAACAGCCAATGAAATTGTTTAGAAGGGGTGGACTGTGACCGTTTGAGGCTGTCCCTTTTAGAAAGGGGACATTGTGGCTGAATGTTTATATACGAAAGACAGATCTAAACTAATTTCATTGGTAGATTGGTAGAAAGCACCTTTGAACTTGGAGTTCAGCAGAGACTTGTGGGCAGTCTTGCATTTTCTCCCCTTCCTTGCGCAGCTCGCAGCTTTCTGGACTTTCGGCCAGACTGACCTTGGAAAAAGATAAGGCCTCTGCTAACACACTTGCTCTAACCATATAACTGCTTTTAATTAACAATTACTCTTTTTCTCTCTTTCTAACCCTCTCTGGGAAAAATGGGGAGAGAAGGGGGTACAGGGGTGGGGAACCCTCCTCAGCAGAGGAGGGAATCTCATTCCTATGTCATTTTATAGTATATTTTCTGTATATATATTGTAAATATGGTAAATTCTGTATATAAACCTGCATTCCCTAAAGTGCTTTGTAAATATAGCACACGATCCTTTGCTAATCCGGCTGTGTTATTTTTTTTTTCCTTTCAATTTTCTTCCCTTTACTTACAGGAGGGGAAGGAGGCCTTGAGGCTTTTCCCCTCAACCCTCAACAACCCATGACATTTTGCTATACAGCTTAGCTGTGTCTCGCTTGTTTCTGTGTTAGCAAGTAGTATCTTGTATGGGATGAGAAAAACTCCCATGACCAGATTGCTCACAAAAAGAAAAAAGGGGGATTTGTGGCAATGCCTGTGACGAGCAGTGTGAGCAATCTGGCAGTGTAGGTCTAGAGCCTGACATGGTGGTAGGCCATGCCCAGCATAAGTGCAGAAGTGGCTAGCAGTGTAGCAAAACAGTGCTGTGACTGCAGCATGTAACTAAAGCAGGACACTGGTAACCATAAACATCGAGAGTTATCCCTTAATACGCACTTCTTTACTTTACTTTACCTTCTACTACTTTACCTTGCTATACTATACTCACTATGCTCGCACTATAGTCCTACAATATTGGAACAATAAAGGAACAATACTAGATCACATTGGTCATCTGTATTGATTCCAGTCCCCGTCGCTGACAGGGCATCAACCACCTCCCTGGACAACCCATTCCAGGGCTTCAACACACTCATGAAGAACCTCCTCCTCACGTCCAGCCTGAATCTCCCTACCACCAGATTCATTCCATTCCCCTTAGTCCTATCACTACCTGATATCCTGAGAAGTCCCTTCCCAGCCTTCTTGTAGGCCCCTGTGGTGGTGAGAGAAAGTTCAGATCTCCCTCCCCCACAAAGAAACCACTGCTAACTCAGACGGAGGAGCAAAGACGAATTAAATCTATATTTACAAGCAGAATGAAATGCAGTGAATATATACACTATATACAATATTTACAATTGTGAGAGCCTAAAAGTTGGCTCTCCTGGTGTGACTCAACAAAGATAAAATCACTTGCTGCTTGCCCAGATGTGACCGTTTGAGGCGGTGCCTTTAACAAAGGGACACCATGGCCGAATGTTTTATAAACAAAGACAGGTCTAAACTAATTTCATTGGTGGATTGGTAGAAAGCAACTTTGATTCCCAGTGGGACTAGTCTCAGTCTTGCACTTTTCCTCCTTCCTTCCTGCAGCTCACAGCTTCTGGGCTTACGGCCAGACTGACCTTGGAACAGATAAGGCCTCTGCTAACACATTTGCTCTAACACATATAACTGCTTTTAATTAACAACTGCTCTTTTTCTCTCTTTCTAACCCTCTCTGGGGAAAAGGGGAGAGAAGGGGGTACAGGGGTGGGGAAACCTCAGGAGCAGGGAGGTCATTGTGCCCCTGTACTCTGCTTTGGTTAGGCCGCACCTTGAGTACTGTGTCCAGTTCTGGGCCCCTCAGTTTAAGAAGGACATCGAGACACTTGAACATGTCCAGAGAAGGGCAACAAGGCTGGTGAGAGGCCTTGAACACAAGCCCTATGAGGAGAGGCTGGAGGAGCTGGGATTGTTTAGCCTGGAGAAGAGGAGGCTCAGGGGTGACCTCATTGCCCTCTACAACTACCTGAGGGGTGGTTGTGGCCGGGAGGGGGTTGGTCTCTTCTCCCAGGCAACCAGCACCAGAACAAGGGGACACAGTCTCAAGCTGTGCCAGGGGAGGTTTAGACGCGAGGTGAGGAGGAAGTTCTTCACCGAGCGAGTCATTCGGCATTGGAACCGGTTGCCCAGGGAGGTGGTTGAGTCATCGACCCTGGAGGCGTTCAAGAGGAGATTGGATGTGGCACTTGGTGCCATGGTCTAGTCATGGGGTCTGTGTTGATGGGTTGGACTCGATGATCCTTGAGGTCCTTTCCAACCTAAGTGATACTGTGATACTGTGATACTGTGAATCTCGTTCCTGTGTGACTTTGTTGTATATTTCTGTGTATATATTGTAAATATTGTAAATTCTGTGTATAAACCTGCATTCCCTAAACTGCTTTGTAAACACAGCACACGATCCTTTGCTAATCCGCCTGTGTTTTTTTTTTTTTTCCTTTCAATTTTTCTTCCCTTCACTTTACAGGGTGGGGAGAAGGCCTGGCCTTCCCCTGTAACCTCGACTTTTTTTTTTTTTCCTTGGCACCCAATGTGGGGCACATAATTAGCTTGATTTATTGTTTTACAGGCAGATTAGCAAACATGAAGGTGCTGTGGATATTGGAGCATTTGTTTTTTTCAATTTTTGGGGCTCTGGTCTACAGATATTTTTTGCGTTTGATTCTGGATTACTTGGGTAAATACTTGGTGCGGACAATTTATTTGTGGTTTATGTATAGAGTTAGACTAAGGTATGCAAAATGTGTGGATTTCTTGTGGCCAGCGAGATACAGAAATATCACCTTTAGCACTCTCCCGATTGAGATAAAAGGGTTTAAGATCCCAGTGGAGGAGAGAGTAACTTTAGCTGATGGCTGGGATCCAAAGGTGATTTGTCTTGTGTGTATAATTCTGCTGCTGGTGATAACAAATGTGTATTCGCTGTATTTTTGGCGTCAGGAGAGAAAGGTGTCCAGACCGTGTTTTGTTATTAAAACTATATCAAAGAGAAAGTGACGTGGCTCTGGGTCAGTCCCAGAGACGTCTAGTGATTAGGAGTGTGGAGAATCTGTGTCAGTTAAAAAAGAAAGCAAAAAGTTAATTGGAAAAGTTGCCCTGAATGGCTTTCCTGCTGATATTGGCAAGCTGCCAGGGGCGGCGGCAGATATCAACATGGCGTCTCCTCCTTCTCTTCCTCCTGTTTCTCCTTCGGCCATTAATGGGGCGAAGTCATTTCCGTCTTCTTGCATGGTGGGACGGGAAGCCACTGCCCCAGCAGCTGATTTATCTCAGGATCTGTCAGCTTCTGTTAAGGTGGCTGTAAATTCAAATACAGCTCCAGTTAAGGTGGCTGTTTTAAAGACTAGAAGTGGAAAGACCTAAGATCATCCAGGAGCTAATGGAGAAGAGCAGGAGACTGATCCTGGTGAGGGACCCTCTACTAGAAAAGATCAGGCTGAGAAGGAAGAGAAGATTAGTTTTAAAGATCTAGCTGACTTAGTGAGAGCAAAGCAGGATAGAGATGCAGCTAGGAAAGGAGCGGGCAGAGGTGGTTCTCAGCTTAAAGAGATCCTTGAGAAAATGTCAGCAGGATTATTAGGACAAAAAGTTCAGGGAGAAGAGAATGATATTACCGAGTATTCTTCACTACGTGAGGAATTGCAAAATGTCCGTAAAGATTTCACCAGGGCAGATAAGGAGCCCGTTCTAGCTTGGCTTAGTAGGTCTTATGATACAGGTGCTCCAGCTCTAACACTTGGAGACAAGTCAGCAGCTCAGTTAGAAACTCTCTCAAGGGACAATGGAATAGATAGACATGTAGGCAGGGTTCTCGGTAAGGTTAATCTGTGGATATGCCTTTTAATGGCGGTTGCCCTGAGATACCCTTCCCAAGATGATCTTCCATGGAATCCTAAACCCTGGACTACCATAGATGAGGGAATTAAGCGCTTGAGAGAATTTGCTGTTGGAGAGCTACTCTATGGTGAACATGAAACTCTGAATCCTGATGACATTCCTGTGGGTATTGGTCTTGCTAAAAAGATCCTCACACTTGCTCCTTCTAATTATGCAAACATTCTGGCAAGCAGAATTGTGTCAAGAAGTTATGGTGGAGCTTCTCCTACAGTTGGCCAATTCAGTGATCAAATGAGACAATTGGAGGTAACAAAATCATTCTGAATGCAGGTTTTGCCATCAAGTGAGACAAGGTGAAAGGACCTACCACAGAGATTCAGTTTCTGGGAGTGCGGTGGCAGGATGGACGCCGACACATTCCAGTGGATGTGGTAAATAGAGTCTCTACCATGGCAAGTCCCACAAACAAGCAAGAAGCCCCGCATTTCTTGGGGACAGTGGGATTTTGGAGACTGCACATTCCTGGATACAGTCAGATTGTGAAACCTCTGTATGATGTGACTTGAAAGAGAAACCATTTCCACTGGGGACCTGAACAACAAGCAGCCTTTGACCAGATAAAGCAAGAGGTATTTCAAGCAGTGGGTATGGGGCCTGTCCGAGATGGTCCAGACATTAAGAATATTTTGTACACGGCTGCAAGTGACAATGGTCCAACTGGGTGCTTGTGGCAAAGAGCTCCAGTTGAGACACGAGGACGACCTCTTGGTTTCTGGAGTCGAGGTTACAGAGGTTCAGAGGCTAATGTCGTAGTTTGGGCTGGGTGCCCTCTGCAACAGGGGTGTTTCCTGTGTCCAGAAGTCCAGCCCAGTGGGTGGACACAGGAAATTAGGTTATTTCCTACCATGATCCCTTGCACCACTATATGTTTCAAGGCGGAGTCTGGCACTTCCTCTTTCCTTCCTCTCCGCCACCTGGTAACTGGGCGAGAGATCTCCCAGCCATGGGCCTGGCTAGGCCCAAGGCCATGGGGGATGTGCAGTCTCAGATCTGGCCAGCTGAGACTAGCCTAGCAGTAGGGGGGGTAAGGAGGAGCCCTGGGGGGTTTTCGAGTGCACCCTCAGGTGGGGATGGGATCTCTCTGCTTTTTTTCTTGGCTTACCCAACGTGCATCAGATAATTAGTTTAATTTATTACTTGATTGATTTAGTGTTTTCTAGCTGAATTAGCAAACATGAAGGTGTTGTGGTTTGTAGAGTGATTATTCTTTTCAATTTTTGGGGCTCTGGTTTACAGATATTGTTTGGGTTTGATTTTGGATTACCTGGGTAAATATTTGGTGCAGACAATTTATCTGTGGATTATGTATAGAATTAGATTATGGTATGGAAAATGTATTGATTTATTATGGCCAGCGAGATACAGAAACGTGACCTCCACCACTCTCTCAATTGAGATAAAGGGTTTTAAGATTCCGCCAGAGGAGAGAGTAACTTTGGGTGATGCCTGGGATCCAAAGGTGATTTATTTGGTGTCTGTGATCCTGCTCTCGGTGATAATTAACGTGTATCTCCTGATTTCTTTGCGGCGAGAGAGAAAGGTGTCCAGAGCTTGTTTAGTTATTAAAACTAGATCAAAAAGAAAACTCCGTGGCTCTGGATCAGTCCCAGAGTCATCTAGTGATGAGGAGTGTGCAGAATCTCTCTCAGTTAAAAAGAGGGCTAAGAAGTTAATTGGTAAAGCAGATCTAAATGACTTTGCTGCTGATTCTGGCAATCTGCCAAGGGCGGCGGCCGGTATCAACATGGCGTCTCCTCCTTCTTCTTCTACATCGGCCATTCACGGAGCTACGTCATTTCCGCCCACTCTCTCGGTGGGACCGGAAGTCACTGCCCCAGCACCTGATTTATCTCAGGACATGTCAGCCTCCATTAAGGTGGCTGTAAATTCAAACACAGCTCCAGTTACGGTGGCTGTTTTAAAGACTAGAAGTGCAAAGACCAAAGATGGAGAAGAAGAGCTGGAGACTGATCCTGGTGAGGGGCCCTCTCAAGCCGGCGGGGAAGGCGACCGGTCTGGATGAGCAAGCAGCTCCTGGAGGATTTAAGGGGGAAGAGGAGGCTGTATCACCTTTGGAAGGAGGGGAAGGCTTCTCGAGGTATGTTCAAGGAAGCTGTTAAATTATGTAGGAATAAAATTAGGGAGGCTAAGGCCCAGCTGGAACTGAAGCTGGCCACCTCAGTCAAAGACAATAAAAAGCATTTTTATAAATATGTTAACAATAAGAAGAGGGGCAGGAAGAACCTGCACTCCCTAGTGGACCTGGAGGGGAACACGGTGACTGAGGATGAGGAGAAAGCTGAGGTCCTGAACACCTTCTTTGCCTCAATGTTTAACAGCAAGGCAGGAGTTCAGGACGAGTGGCCTCCGGAGCTGGGCGATGGGGTCGGGGAGCAGTGTAATGCCCCCGGAAATCCATGAGGAGTTAGTTCGGGACCTGCTGAGCCACTTGGATATTCACAAGTCCATGGGACCGGATGGGATCCATCCTAGGGTGCTGAGAGAGCTGGCAGATGTGCTAGCTAGGCCACTCTCCATCATTTTCCTCCAGTCCTGGCTCACAGGTGAGGTCCCAGATGACTGGAAACTGGCCAACGTGGTCCCCATCCACAAGAAGGGTCGGATGGAGGAACCTGGAAACTACAGGCCGGTCAGCCTGACCTCAGTGCCAGGGAAAGTGATGGAGCAGATTATCCTGGCGGCAATAACTGCGCACCTGAAGGATGGCCAAGGGCTCAGGCCCAGCCAACATGGATTCAGGAAGGGCAGATCCTGCCTCTCCAACCTGATCTCTTTCTATGATCAGGTGACCCGTCTGGTGGATGTGGGGAGGCCTGTGGATGTGGTCTACCTAGACTTCAGCAAGGCCTTTGACACCGTCCCCCACAGCAAACTGCTGACTAAGCTGTCAGCCCGTGGATTGGACCATTACACTCTGTGCTGGGTTAGGAGCTGGCTGGATGGCCGGGCCCAGAGAGTGGTAGTGAACGGTGCCACATCCAGCTGGAGGCCAGTCACCAGTGGTGTCCCCCAGGGATCAGTGCTGGGCCCTGTCCTCTTCAACATATTCGTTGATGATCTGGATGAAGGGGTAGAGTCAGTCATCAGCAAGTTTGCAGATGACATCAAGTTAGGGGCAGATGTTAGTCAGTTAGAGGGTAGAAAGGCTCTGCAGAGGGACCTCGACCGACTGGACAGATGGGCAGAGTCCAATGGGATGGCATTCAACAAGTCCAAGTGCCGAGTGCTGCACTTTGGCTACGGCAATCCCATGCAGAGCTATAGGCTGGGGTCGGAGTGGCTGGAGAGCTGCCAAACAGAGAGGGACCTGGGTGTGCTGATCGACAGCCACCTGAATATGAGCCAGCAGTGTGCCCAGGTGGCCAGGAGGGCCAATGGCATCCTGGCCTGCATTAGGAATAGTGTGGCCAGCAGGAGCAGGGAGGTCATAGTGCCCCTGTACTCTGCTTTGGTTAGGCCGCACCTTGAGTACTGTGTCCAGTTCTGGGCCCCTCAGTTTAAGAAGGACATCAAAACACTTAAGCGTGTCCAGAGAAGGGCAACAAGGCTGGTGAGAGGCCTTGAACACAAGCCCTATGAGGAGAGGCTGAGGGAGCTGGGATTGTTTAGCCTGGAGAAGAGGAGGCTCAGGGGAGACCTCATTGCCCTCTACAACTACCTGAAGGGTGGTTGTAGCCAGGAGGGGGTTGGCCTCTTCTCCCAGGCAACCAGCACCAGAACGAGGGGACACAGTCTCAAGCTGCGCCAGGGGAGGTTCAGACTCGAGGTGAGGAGGAAGTTCTTCACCAAGTGAGTCATTCGGCATTGGAACGGGTTGCCCAGGGAGGTGGTTGAGTCGTCGACCCTGGAGGCGCTCAAGGGGAGATTGGACGTGGCACTTGGTGCCATGGTCTAGTCATGGGGTATGTGTTGATAGGTTGGACTCGATGATCCCCGAGGTCCTTTCCAACCTAAGTGATACGGTGATACTGTGATACTGTGATACTCTAAGAAATCCTGCTGTGGAGGAAGAGAAGATTTGCTTTAAAGATCTAGCTAAGCTAGAGAGAGCAAAGCAGGATAGAGATGCAGCTAGGAAAGGAGCTGGCAAAGGTGGTTCTCAGCTTAAAGAGATCCTTGAGAAAATGACAGGAGGATTATTAGAACAAAAAGTTCAGGGAGAGGAAGAGGAAGATGATATTTTAGAATGTTCCTCGCCGCGTGAGGAATTGCGAAATGTCCGTAAAGATTTCACCAGGGCAGATAAGGAGCCAGTTGTAGCTTGGCTTAGTAGATGTTATGATACAGGTGCTCCAGCTCTAACAGTTGGAGACAAGTCAGCAGCTCAGTTAGGAACTCTCTCAAGGGATAATGGAATAGATAGACATCTAGGCAGGGTTCTCGGTAAGGTTAATCTGTGGATATGCCTTTTAATGGCGGTTGCCCTGAGATACCCTTCCCGAGATGATCTTCCATGGAATCCTAAACCCTGGACTACCATAGATGAGGGAATTAAGCACTTGACAGTATTTGCTGTTAGAGAGATACTCTACGGTGAACATGAAACTCTGAATCCTGATGACATTCCTGTGGGTATTGGTCTTGCTAAAAATATCCTCACACTTGCTCCTTCTAATTATACAAACATTCTGGCAAGCAGAATTGTGTCAAGAAATTATGGTGGAGCTTCTCCTACAGTTGGCCAATTTAGTGATCAAATGAGACAATTGGAGGATAGCATGACACGTGGTTCTTTGTTTTCGGCCATTAAAACTATGTCTGGTGATATACAGAATTGCATAAGCGAGTTAAAGGATGAATTTAAAAAATCCATATCCCAATTGGCACAAAGGGATAATTCTACTTCTTCCTCCAGGTGGATACAAGTTTCATCTGTGAGGAATACACGTCCTCCAAGGATGTCATGCCAAAACAGACCAAATCAAAACAGACCACCAAGGCAATCACGTAGGACTATTTGGATAACTCTGCGTGATCAGTTTGGTGAGAACATGAACCGGTGGGATGGCCAACCAACCTCTAATCTTTTCAGGAGACTGAGGAAACTGCAAAGTGGCAGAACCCGAGGTAGCAATACCAGAAGGGTAGCTGTTACTTCCACAGTTCCCCAGAACAACTCTAGTAGCTCCAACTGTGGCTGCAGTTACAACATGCAAAGCTATAACACTGCACACTGTGCGCAGTGCACATGTGGGCATGTTGCCCATAACTATGGGTGTCCTGCCTCCCACCAGGGGGAGGAGAGGGATAACAGAGATAATAGAATCTATTGGGATGTGTACATCCAGTGGCCTGGCACTTCACAATTTCGGAAGTACAGGGCCTTGGTTGACAAAGGAGCTCAGTGCACCATAATGCCATCAAATTATCAGGAATCAGAGTCTATAACTATTCTGGGAGTCACCGGTGGATCTCAAGAGTTAAGTAAGGCGGAGGTTAATATAAGTTTAACTGGTAAACATTGGAGGAAGCATACAATTGTGACCGGACCTGATGCACCTTGTATTTTGGGAATTGATTTTCTGAGAGAAGGGCGTTTCAAAGACCCTAGAGGTTACAAATGGGCTTTTGGAGTAGTTTCTATAGAAATTGATGGACAAAAGTTGAAGCTGTCTGCTAGACCTGAGCATTTTGATGAATCTGCAATTGTGGGACAACATAAGATACAGGACATTAAATTGCCGGTTGCTTCTCAGACTGTACATCACAGACAATACAGAACCAACTGTGACTCTTCGTTGCCCATTCAGAATCTGATTCGTCAGTTGGAGAGTCAGAAAGTCATCAGCAAAACTCATTCACCTTTCAACAGTCCAGTGTGGCCTGTGCGGAAGCAGAATGGAGACTGGCGTCTGACCGCAGACTACCAAGCCCTAAATGAAGTAACGCCACCTATGAGTGCAGCAGTACCAGACATGATGGAACTTCAGTATGAGCTGGAATTCAAAGAGGCCAAATGGTATGCTACCATAGACATTGCTAATGCATTTTTCTCTTTTCTCATAGCAGAGGAATGTAGGCCTCAGTTTGCTTTCACCTGGAGAGGAATCCAGTACACTTTCAACAGGCTGCCAATGGGCTGGATCCACAGCTCAAGCATCTGTCATGCAGCGATCCACGATGCTCTGGAGAAAGGCGGTGCTCCAGAACACATCCAGTTCATCGATGATATCATCGTCTGGGGTAAAACTGCTGAGGAAGTCTTTGAGAAAGGTAACAAAATCATTGACATTCTTCTGAATGCAGATTTTGCCATCAAGTGAGACAAGGTGAATGGACCTACCACAGAGATTCAGTTTCTGGGAGTGCGGTGGCAGGATGGATGCCGACATATTCCAGTGGATGTGATAAATAGAGTGTCTGCCATGAGAAATCCCACAAATAAGCAAGAGACCCTACGTTTCTTGGGGATAGTGGGATTTTGGAGACTGCACATCCCTGGATACAGTCGGATTGTGAAACCTCTGTACGATGTGACTCGAAAGAGAAACAGTTTTCACTGGGGACCTGAACAATAAGAAGCCTTTGACCAGATAAAGCAAGAGGTAGTTCAAGCAGTGGGTCTGGGACCTGTCCGAGATGGTCCAGACGTTAAGAACATTTTGTACACGGCTGCAAGTGACAATGGTCCAACCTGGTGCTTGTGGCAAAAAGTTCCAGGTGAGACACGTGGACGACCTCTTGGTTTTTTGAGTCGAGGTTACAGAGGTTCAGAGGCTAATTATACTCCAACAGAGAAAGAGATTTTAGCTGCCTATGAAGCAGTAAAAGCATCTTCTGAAGTGATTGGAACTGAATCACAACTTCTCTTAGCTCCCAGATTACCAGTTTTGAATTGGATGTTCAAAGGCAAAGGCTCCACACCACATCATGCCACAGACTCAACCTGGTCTATGTGGATGGCTCTGATAACACAGAGAGCTCGAATGGGAAATCCTGAAAGACCTGGTCTAGTGGAGGTGATCTCAAGTTGGCCTGAAGGTACCAACTGCGTTAAACCTCCAGAGTAGAAAGTAACTCGTGCTGAGGAAGCTCCTCCTTACAATGACCTTTCTGATGATGAAAAGAAATATGCTTTGTTCACAGACGGTTCCTGTCGTCTTGTTGGAAACAAGCGAAGGTGGAAGTCTGCAGTGTGGAGTCCAACACGCCGAGTTGCAGAAGCCGACTCATGGATGGTAGCCAATGCTCTATGGGGTTGGCTAAAGAACTGGAAGAAGAGTGGTTGGCAGACAAAAGGAAAACCCATTTGGGCAGCCAACCTGTGGCAGGACATTGCTGATCGAATCGAGAGAATTCCAGTGAAGGTGAGACACATTGATGCTCCATTCCTAAGAGCAAAGCTACTGAGGAACAGCAACACAACCATCAGGCAGATCTAGCTGCAAGAGTTTCTCAAGTAGACATGGACTCTAATCTTGATCTCGACTGGAAACCCCGAGGTGAGATATTCTTAGCTCGGTGGGCTCATGATTCATCAGGACATCAAGGCAGAGATGCAACATACCAATGGGCTCGTGACAGATCCATAGACATTTCCATGGATGCTATCACACAAGTCATCCATGACTGTGACATTTGTGCTGCTATTAAGCAAGCATAACGACTTAAGCCCTTGTGGTATGGTGACAGATGGTCTGTGTTAGCTCTGTGTTATCAGAGCCATCCACTTAGACCATGTTGAGTCAGTAGTATGATGTGGTGTGGAACCTTTGCCTTTGAGCATCCAATTCAAAACTGGTAATCTGGGAGCTAAGAGAAGTTGTGATTCAGTTCCAATTACTTCAGAAGATGCTTTTACTCCTTCATAGGCAGCTAGAATCTCTTTCTCTGTTGGAGTATAATTAGCCTCTGAACCTCTGTAACCTCGACTCCAGAAACCAAGAGGTCGTCCACGTGTCTCACCTGGAGCTTTTTACCCCAAGCACCAGGTTGGACCATTGCCCCTTGCAGCCGTGTACAGAATGTTCTTAACGTCTGGACCATCTCGGACAGGTCCCAGACCCACTGCTTGAACTACCTCTTGCTTTATCTGGTCAAAGGCTGCTTGTTCAGGTCCCCAGTGGAAATTGTTTCTCTTTCGAGTCACATCATTGTCGTAGGTTTGGAAGGGTAAGGCAAAAAAGCCTCCTCCCTCCCCCCTGTAAAGTAAAGGGAAAGAAAGTTGAAAAGGGAAAAAAAAACTCAGAGCTGAATTAGCAAAGCAATGGGTGCTGTATATTTACAAAGCAGGGAAACGCAGGGAACTATATACACAACTTCCTATATTTACAATATATACAAAAATATACAATAAAATAGCACAGAAACGAGAGTTGCCCCCCTCTGCTGTGGGAGTTCCCCACCTCTGCTCCCCCTTCTCTCCCCCTTTCCCCAGAGAGAGTTTGAAAAGAGAGAAAAGAGAAAAAAATTAGAAGCAGTTATGTGTTAATTGCAAAGCAGTTAATACAGGCCTTGCAGCTTATCAGTTTCAAGGGAAAGCCTTGGCTGCAAGCCCAGAAACAGCGAGCTGCTACCACCGAAGGAGCGGAAGAACGATTGACCAGAAAAGTGCAGGAATTCCAAGGAAACACTGCTGCACTCCCAGTTCAGAAGGTGCTTCCTCCCAATCTACCAATGAAATTAGTTTAGATCCTTCTTTTCGTTTACAAACATCCGACCATCATATTCCCTTTCTTAAGGGGACAGCCTCAAACGGTCACAATGATACAGAGGTTTCACAATCTGACTGTATCCAGGAATGTGCAGTCTCCAAAATCCCACTATCCCAAAGAAACGTAGGGTCTCTTGCTTGTTTGTGGGATTTGCCATGGTAGAGACTCTATTTGCCACATCACCAAATGTCCATCCTGCCACCGCACTCACAGAAACTGAATCTCTGTGGTAGGTCCATTCAGCTTGTCTCGCTTGATGGCGAAACCTGTTTCCTCAGTCGACCAGTCCTGCCACTGGTCGACTGCCCAAATGGGTTTTCCTTTCCTCTGCCAACCTCTCTTCTTCCAGTTCTTTAGCCAACCCCATAGATCATTGGCTACCATCCATGAGTCGGTGTAGAGATAAAGTTTTGGCCATCTCTCACGTTCAGCTACGTCGAGAGCTAGCTGGACAGCTTTTACCTCTGCGAACTGACTGGATTCTCCTTCTCCATCTTTCGCCTCTGCAACTCGGCGTGTTGGACTCCACACTGCAGACTTCCACCTTCGCTTGTTTCCAACAAGACGACAGGAACCGTCTGTGAACAAAGCATATTTCTTTTCATCATCAGAAAGGTCATTGTAAGGAGGAGCTTCCTCAGCACGAGTTACTTTCTCCTCTGGAGGTTTGGCACAGTTGATACCTTCAGGCCAACTTGAGATCACCTCCACTAGACCAGGTCTTTCAAGATTTCCCATTCGAGCTCTCTGTGTTATCAGAGCCATCCACTTAGACCATGTGGAGTCTGTGGCATGATGTGGTGTGGAACCTTTGCCTTTGAACATCCAATTCAAAACTGGTAATCTGGGAGCTAAGAGAAGTTGTGATTCAGTTCCAATCACTTCAGAAGATGCTTTTACTCCTTCATAGGCAGCTAAAATTTCTTTCTCTGTTGGAGTATAATTAGCCTCTGAACCTCTGTAACCTCGACTCCAGAAACCAAGAGGTCGCCCACGTGTCTCACCTGGAGCTTTTTGCCACAAGCACCAGGTTGGACCATTGTCACTTGCAGCCGTGTATAAAATGTTCTTAATGTCTGGACCATCTCGGACAGGTCCCAGACCCATTGCTTGAATTACCTCTTGCTTTATCTGGTCAAAGGCTGCTTGTTGTTCAGGTCCCCAGTGGAAATGGTTTCTCTTTCGAGTCACATCATACAGAGGTTTCACAATCTGACTGTATCCAGGAATGTGCAGTCTCCAAAATCCCACTATCCCCAAGAAACGTAGGGTCTCTTGCTTGTTTGTGGGACTTGCCATGGTAGAGACTCTATTTACCACATCCACTGGAATGTGTCGGCGTCCATCCTGCCATCGCACTCCCAGAAACTGAATCTCTGTGGTAGGCCCTTTCACCTTGTCTCGTTTGATGGCAAAACCTGCATTCAGAAGAATGTCAATGATTTTGTTACCTTTCTCGAAGACTTCCTCAGCAGTTTTACCCCAGACGATGATATCATCGATGAACTGGATGTGTTCTGGAGCACTGCCTTTCTCCAGAGCATCGTGGATCACTGCATGACAGATGCTTGAGCTGTGGATCCAGCCCATTGGCAGTCTGTTGAAAGTGTACTGGATTCCTCTCCAGGTGAAAGCAAACTGAGGCCTGCATTCCTCTGCTATGGGAATAGAGAAAAATGCATTAGCAATGTCTATGGTACCATACCATTTGGCCTCTTTGGATTCCAGCTCATACTGTAGCTCCATCATGTCTGGCACTGCTGCACTCATAGGTGGTGTCACTTCATTCAGGGCTCGGTAGTCTACTGTCAGACGCCAGTCTCCATTCTGCTTCCGCACAGGCCACACTGGACTGTTGAAAGGTGAATGAGTTTTGCTGACGACTTTCTGACTCTCCAACTGACGAATCAGATTCTGAATGGGCAACAAAGAGTCACGGTTGGTTCTGTATTGTCTGTGATGCACAGTCTGAGAAGCAACCGGCAATTTAATGTCCTGTATCTTATGTTGTCCCACAACTGCAGATTCATCAGAAAGTTCAGGTCTGGCAGACAGCTTCAATTTTTGTCCATCAATTTCTATAGAAGCTACTCCAAAAGCCCATTTGTAACCTCTAGGGTCTTTGAAATGCCCTTCTCTCAGAAAATCAATTCCCAAAATACAAGGTGCATCAGGTCCGGTCACAATTGTATGCTTCCTCCATTGTTTACCAGTTAAACTTATATTAACCTCTACCTTACTTAACTCTTGAGATCCACCAGTGACTCCCAGAATAGTTATAGACTCTGATCCCTGATAATTTGATGGTATTATGGCGCACTGAGCTCCTGTGTCAACCAAGGCCCTGTACTTCCGAAATTGTGAAGTGCCAGGCCACTGGATGTACACATCCCAATAGATTCTATTATCTCTGTTATCCCTCTCCTCCCCCTGGCGGGAGGCAGGGCACCCCTAGTTATGGGGAACATGCGCACATGTGCATTGCACATAGTTTGCAGGGATATAACTTTGCATGTTATAACTGGAGCCACTGTGGGAGCCATAAGAGTCGTTCTGGGGAACTGTGGAAGTAACAGCTACCCTTCTGGTGTTGCTACCTCGGGTTCTGCCACTTTGCAATTCCCTCAGTCTCCTGAAAAGATTAGAAGTTGGTTGGCCATCCCAGCGGTTCATGTTCTCACCAAACTGATCACGCAGAGTTATCCAAATAGTTCTACGTGATTGCCTTGGCGGTCTGTTTTGGAATGACCTGTTTTGGAATGACCTGTTTTGGAATGACCTCCTTGAGGACGTGTATTCCTCACAGATGAAACTTGTATCCACCTGGAGGAAGAATTGAAATTATCCCTTTGTGCCAATTGGGATATGGAATTTCTAAATTCATCTTTTAACTCTCTCATGCAATTCTCAATTTTTCCAGACAGAGTTTCAATGGCTGAAACCAAAGAACCACGTGTCATGCTATCCTCCAATTGTCTCATTTGATCACTGAATTGGCCAACCGTAGGAGAAGCTGCACCATAACTTCTTGACACAATTCTGCTTGCCAGAATGTTTGCATAATTAGAAGGAGCAAGTTTGATGATCTTTTTAGCAAGACCAATACCCACAGGAATGTCATCAGGATTCAGAGTTTCATGTTCACCATAGAGTAGCTCTCTAACAGCAAATTCTCTCAAGCGCTTAATTCCCTCATCTATGGTAGTCCAGGGTTTAGGATTCCATGGAAGATCATCTCGGGAAGGGTATCTCAGGGCAACCGCCATTAAAAGGCGTATCCACAGATTAACCTTACCGAGAGCTCGGCCTAGATGTCTATCTATTCCATTGTCCCTTGAGAGAGTTCCTAACTGAGCTGCTGACTTGTCTCCAACTGTTAGAGCCAGAGCACCTGTATCATAACACCTACTGAGCCAAGCTAGAATTGGTTCCTTATCTGCCCTGGTGAAATCTTTACGGACATTTCGCAATTCCTCCCGTGGAGAAGAACACTCCAAAATATCATCTTCATCTTTGTCTCCCTGAACTTTTTGTCCATATAATCCTGCTGTCATTCTCCTAAGGATCTCTTTAAGCTGAGAACCACCTTTGCCAGTTGCTTTCCTAACTTCATCTCCATCCTGCTTTGATCTCACTAGGTTAGCTAGATCTTTAAAACAAACCACCTCTTCCTCCTGAGCAGGATCTCTTAGAGTAGAGGGCCCCTCACCAGGATCAGTCTCCAGCTCCTCTTCTTCTCCATCTTTGGCCTTTGCACCTCTAGTCTTTAAAGGAGCCACCTTAACTGGAGCTGTGTTTGAATTTACAGCCACCTTAATGGAAGCTGACAGGTCCTGAGATAAATCAGCTGCTGGGGCAGTGACTTCCGGTCCCACCGAGGGAGTAGGCGGAAGTGACGTTGCTCCGTTAATGGCCGACGGAGAAGAAGAAGAAGGAGAAGGAGTGGGAGCCATGTTGATACCAGCTGACGCCTTTGGCAGCTTGCTGGAATCAGCAAAGTCATTTAGAGCTGCTTTACCAATTAACTTTTTAGCCCTGTTTTTAACTGACACAGATTCTGGACATTCCTCGTCACTAGATGTCTCTGGGACTGATCTAGAGCCACGACGTTTTCTCTTTGATCTAGTTTTAATAACAAAACAAGCTTTGGACACCTTTCTCTCTCGCCACAAGGAATACAGAGAAAACACATTAGTTATTACCAGCAGCAGAATTATACACATCACATAAATCACTTTTGGGTCCCAGGCATCACCTAAAGTTACTCTCTCCTCAGGAGGAATCTTAAAACCCTCTATCTCAATTGGGAGAGTGGTGGAGGTAACATTCCTGTATCTCACTGGCCATAGGAAATTAATACATTTTCCATACCATAATTTAACTCTATACATAACCCACATATAAATTGTCCACACCAAATATTTGCCCAGGTAATCCAAAAGCAAACCCAAACAATATCTGTAAACCAGAGCCCCAAAAATTGAAAAGAACAATCGCTCCACAAACCACAAGACCTTCATGTTTGCTAATTGAGCCGGAAAACACTAAATCAATCAAGTAATAAATTAAACTAATTATCTGCCCCACGTTGGGCGCCAATAAAAAAAAATGTGGTGGGTTGGAAGGGGTAAGGCTAAGAAGCCTCTTCCCTCCCCCCAGTAAGTAAGGGGAAAGAAAAAAAAAGTTGAAGGGAAAGGAAAAAAAAAACTCACCAGCTGAATTAGCAAAGCAGTGGAGCTATATTTACAAAGCAGTGTAGGGTTTTGCAGGGGAATATTTACAAATTTACAATATCTACAATATATACAAAGATATACAACAGAGTACCACAGAAATGAGAGTAACCCCCCTCTGCCGAGGGGATTCCCCACCTCCGCTCTGCCCTCTCTTCCCCCCTTTCCCCAGAATAGTTCGGAAAAGAAGGAGAAAGAAGAAAGAAAGAAGTTAAAAGCAGTTTGTGTTAATTGGAAGCAGTTAATACCAGACTCCTATCAAGTCTCCAAGGCCGAAGTCTTGGCAGAAAGCCCAGCAGAGAAAAAGCTGCTGCACGGAGAAAAGGCGGAAGCAAGACTGAAGATAAAGTTCCCGGAGTGCCCAGGATATTTTCTCCTGCACTCCCAGTTCAGAAGGTGCTTCCTCCCACTTCACCAATGAAAATTAGTTTAGACTCTTCCTTCCGTTTACCAACTTCCGTCCACCATATTCCCTTTCTTAAAGGGACACCGTCAACCGGCCCCAGACAGACTTCAGGTTACTCAAGGAACTGATTCAGAGGGTTCCTTGGGATAAAGCCCTTAAAAACAAAGGGGTCCAGGAGAGCTGGACCTACTTCAATGAAGAATTGCTGAAGGCTCAGGGACAGGCTGTGCCAATGTGCCGGAAGATGAGCCGCCGGGGCAGACGGCCAGCCTGGATGGTTCATGAACTTTTAATGGAACTGAGGGAAAAAAAGAGGGTGTATCACCAATGGAAGAGAGGGGAGGCAACCCACAGAATGTTTAAGGATGTTGCTAGGTCTTGTAGGAAGAAAATTAGGGAGGCAAAAGCACACTTGGAGCTTAAACTGGCCTCTACTGTGAAGCACAACAAAAAGTCCTTCTATAAATACATTAATAGCAAGAGGAAGGGAAAGGACAACCTCCACTCCTTGGTTGACATGGAGGGAAATGTTGTATCAAGGGATGAGGAAAAGGCAGAGATACTTAACACCACCTTTGCATCAATTTTTACTAGCTGGACAGAACGTCTTCCTGACAGCTGGCCTGCAGAGCTGGCAGAAGGAGCCAGGGAGCTGCACAGTTTCCCTACGTTCCATGAGGAGGTGGTTGGAACTCTCCTTAGCAGCTTGGATCCCCACAAGTCCATGGGACCAGATGGGATTCATCCTAGGGTGCTGAGAGAGCTGGCAGATGAGCTGGCCAAGCCACTATCCATCATTTTCCAGCAGTCCTGGCTCACTGGAGAGGTCCCAGAGGACTGGAAGCTGGCCAACGTGGTACCCATCCATAAGAAGGGCCGGTTGGATGAGCCAGGGAATTATAGGCCTGTCAGCCTGACCTCAGTGCCAGGCAAGATCATGGAACAGGTCATCCTGAGTGCAATCACACAGCACTTAGAGGATGGCCAAGGGATCAGGCCTAGCCAGCATGGATTTAGGAAGGGCAGGTCCTGCCTGACCAACCTGATCACCTTCTATGATCAGGTGACCCGCCTGGTGGATTTCATAGTTTCATAGTTTCACAGTTTCATAGTTTCATTCAGGGTTGGAAGGGACCACAAGGATCATCTAGTTCCAACCCCCCTGCCATGGGCAGGGACACCCCACACTAGATCAGGCTGGACAGAGCCTCATCCAGCCTGGTCTTAAAAACCTCCAGGGACAGGACCTCAACCACCTCCCTGGACAACCCATTCCAGGGTCTCACCACTCTCATGGTGAAGAACCTCCTCCTCACATCCAGCCTGAATCTCCCCACCTCCAGCTTCATTCCATTCCCCCTAGTTCTATCACTACCTGAGATCCTGAGAAGTCCTTCCCCACCTTCCTGTAGGCCCCCTTCAGATACTGGAAGGCCACAATTAGGTCACCTCGGAGCCTTCTCTTCTGCAGACTGAACAGCCCCAACTCCTTCAGTCTGTCCTCATAGGAGAGGTGCTCGAGCCCTCTGATCATCCCTGTGGCCCTTCTCTGGACACGTTCCAGCACCTCCACATCCCTCTTGTAATAGGGGCTCCAGAACTGGACACAGTACTCCAGGTGGGGTCTCACCAGGGCTGAGTAGAGGGGGAGGATCACCTCCCTCGACCTGCTAGGCACACTTCTCCTGATGCAGCCCAGGATCTGATTGGCCTTGCGGGCTGCAAGTGCACATTGAGAGCTCATGTTGAGCTTTTTGTCCACCAGCACCCCCAAGTCTCTCTCCTCAGGGCTACTTTCCAGCCAGTCACTGCCCAGCCTGGATTTGTGCCTGGGATTGCCTCGACCCAGATGCAGGACCCTGCACTTGGTCTTGTTGAACTTCATGAGGTTGGCTTGTGCCCACCTCTCCAGCCTGTCAAGGTCCCTCTGGATGGCCTCCCTTCCCTCCAGCGTGTCTGCTGCACCGCACAGCTTGGTGTCATCAGCAAACTTGCTGAGGGTGCACTCAATGCCACTGTCCATGTCACTGACAAAGATGTTGAACAAGACAGGTCCCAGGACTGATCCCTGAGGGACTCTGCTTGTCACTGGCCTCCACTGGGACATGGACCCATTGACAGCCAATCTTTGGGTGCGGCCATCAAGCCAGTTCCTTATCCATCTAGTGGTCCACCCATCAAACCCATGTGTCACCAGTTTGGAGACCAGGATGTGGTGTGGGACAGTGTCAAAGGCTTTGCTCAGGTCCAGGTAAATGACATCAGTTGCTCGCCCCTCATCTATTAATTTTGTCACCTGCTCATAGAAGGCCACCAGGTTGGTCAGACAGGATTTGCCCTTGGCAAAGCCATGCTGACTGTTCCCAATCACCTCTTCACTATTCTTTTGAGTGAGTAGTGACTCCAGGAGGATCTGCTCCATGATCTTTCCAGGCACAGAGGTGAGACTGACTGGCCTGTAGTTCCCTGGTTCCTCCTTCTTACCCTTTTTGAAGATGGGGGCAATGTTTCCCCTTTTCCAGTCTGTGGGGACTTCCCCAGGTTGCCATGACTTTTGAAATATAATAGAGAGGGGTTTAGCAACCTCATCTGCCAGTTCTCTCAGCACCCGTGGGTGTATCCCGTCGGGTCCCATGGACTTGAACACTTTCAGGTTCTTCAGATGATCACGAACCTGATCTGTGCTTACAATGGGCAGTTCTTCCTCCCCGTCCCTGGCTTTGACTTCCATAACATCAGGAGTGTGGCTAGAGGCCCTTGCAGTGAAGACTGAGGTAAAGAAGTTATTAAGTACCTCAGCCTTTTCCTCATCACTTGTGACCATGTCACCATTTTCCTTTCTGAGGGGGCCCACACCTTCCCTAGTCTTCTTCCCATTAATATACCTGTAGAAGTTCTTAGTGTTCCCTTTAATCTCCCTGGCTAGATTCAATTCAAACTCTGCTTTGGCTTTCCTAACCAGGACTCTTGCTGCTCGGTCTGCTTCCTTATATTCCCCCTGTTCTACCTGTCCTTCTCTCCACTTCCTGTAGAGTTTCCTTTTAAGTAATAGTGTGTCCAGTAGCTCCTTGCCCATTCAGGCACGCCTCCTAGCATTCTTACCTGCTTTTCTCTTTGTTGCTACACAGAGCTCCTGGACACAGAGGAGGTGGTCCCTGAATACTGACCAGCTGTCCTGGGTCCCTCTTCCCTCCAGGGCTTTGTCCCACGACACTTTGGCTAGCAGATCCCTTAAGCGATCAAAATCTGCACGCCTAAAGTCTAGGGTCGTGAGCTTGGAATACTTCCTCCTGATTGCCCTGAGGATATTAAATTCAACTGCTTCATGGTCACTGCAGCCAAGGCCGTCTCTGAGCCTCACATTGATTACCAGCCCTTCCCTGTTGGTGAGAACAAGGTCCAGCATAGCACCATTTCTTGTTGGTTCCTCTACCATTTGGAGGAGGAAGTTGTCTTCTATGCAGTCCAGGAACATCCTGGATTGCTGGTGCCTTGCTGTGTTGTCCCTCCACCAGATGTCCGGGTGGTTGAAATCACCCATGAGGACCAGGGCTTGTGACCTGGAAGCCGCTTCTATTTGCCTATGGAGGGCCTCATCTGCTTGGATCTGCTGGTCAGGTGGCCTGTAGGAGATCCCCACAGTAATATCTCCTTCCCCTGTCCTGCCTTTAATTTTAACCCATACGCTCTCAACTAGCTCATCATCCCTCCCCAGTTGGAGCTCCACTGATTCCAACTGGCTATTGACATAGAGGGCAACACCTCCTCCTCTCCTTCCCTGCCTATCCTTCCTAAAGAGTTTATACCCATCTATGCCTACATTCCAGTCATGGGATTCATCCCACCAAGTTTCAGTAACAGCCACTATGTCGTGGCATCCCAGCAGCACAGTGGCCCTTAACTCATCCTGTTTGTTGCCCAAGCTGCGCGCATTCGCATAGAAGCACTTCAGCTGGGCTGGCCCTGTCCTCCTCTTGTGCCAAATCCCCTCGGTTTCCACAGAATGTCCTGTTGGATCATTCGTGGCTTGCCTCAGGGCAGCAAGTTGAGAGCCCTTACCATCTCTCCTTCTCTCTACTGCTGGTGAGCTGCCCCTCTGTTTGTCACCAGCCAGCAGGAGACTATTAACCCCTTCCCCCTTCAAATCTAGTTTAAAGCCCTATCAATGAGCCCTGCCAATTCCTGCCCCAGGATTCTTATCCCCCTCTGGGACAAGTTAGTCCCATGAGTTGTTTTCAGCTCAGGTGCCTTGCAAACCAATCCATGATTGTGGAACCCAAAGCCCTGTCGATGGCACCAGCCCCTGAGCCATGAATTGATCTGTCGGCCCTTCCTCAGTGTGTCCTCATTCATTGCTGACGTTAGAGGGATGGCAGAGAACACGACTTGAGCCCCTGATCCTTTTAGCATTTGCCCTAAAGTTCTGAAGTCTTTTTTAATAGATTGTGAGCCTCTCATTGTTACATCGTCACTGCCCACCTGAAAGACCAGCAGTGGTGTGCTGGGTTGAGGCAGCCCCCTTCCCCACCCCTGGCAACAATAAACACTCAGACAAAGGGATTGCAAATGTGATGGAAAGTTTAAATAGAAAGCAGTGAACTTTTACAGAAAAGCAAAAGCACAGTGATAAAGAAAAATCCCAAAGCAGACCCAGAGAGATCCCATCCCTACCTGAGTGTACACCCAAGACCCCCAGGGCTCCTTCTTCCCCCTCCCACTGCTAGGCTAGTCTCAGCTGGCCAGATCTGAGACTGCCCATCCCCCATGGCCTTGGGCCTAGCCAGGCCCAAAGCCAGGAGGCATCTCCCCCAGTTACCGGCTGACGGAGGAGGAAGAAAAGAGATAGTGCTAGACTCCGCACTGGATCTTATAGTGGTGCAAAGGATTGTGGTATGAAATACTACATAATTTCCTGTGTCCACCCCTCTGGGCTGGACCTCTGGACACAGGAAGTAAACATTGCAGGGGGCACCCAGCTCAAACTGTAACACGCCACCCCTGATTTCATACCATAACCTTTGCACCCAAACACATCATTAAATCAGAAATCTTCCGATGACATGTTCGGCGAAGTCCATATATTCATCTGGGCGTCCACCCAAACAGTCTCTCATTCAGGCTCTAGTGTCCGTCCATTCCAGCTCTTCTTCCCTCATCTAGTAGAACCTCTCAGTGATGCAGAGTTCACTCTTCTGCGGTGCAAGCTCTTCATGGATCCGTTAGACATCCTGGTCACCTGGAAGGAACCTCACAACTTCTCAACCAAACCTTTATTCCCATCTCTATTTACTCAGCGGCATATTTCCACCCCTGGGGCAAGCCAGTCAGAACAATCAGGCTCTAACTGCTTCTCCACCCCTCCAGGAAAACAGCACGCTGAGCCTTTCACAACCCTGCATGGACCTATCCCAAGCCCAGTGCTGACCGCTTCCAGCCGTGGCCCGAGGCTCTACAGATGCATGTCACGGTACACTGCCTTCCCGCTAGGCGTTCGCGTACCAAAACGTGACAGCATCCAACAACTTAAGTTCCCCTGGCGGAGGGAGGGGCTGCACCACAACCTAGTGAGAAGAAGGGGGGTGGAGCCAGGTGCTCGGTGCCATTTTCGGAACTCGTCCGAAAAAGTTGGGGAAGAGACTAGGGCCGGCCCCGCCGCAGCCCGAGCGCACGGCCGATCTCACTGCCGCCGCCGCTCCGAGCCCACGGCTGTGCTCACCGCCGCCGCAGCCCGAACGCACGGCCAGGACCGCCGTCGCTGCTCTGAGCGCACGGCCGGTCCCGCCGCCACCGCAGCTCAAGTGGACGGCCGGGGACCGCCGCCGCCGCCCGAGCACACAGCAGGGCTCCGTCCACCGCTGCCGCCGCGGTACAGAATCAAAATCGCCTCCACCCCTCGGCCATTCAAACGTCTCCTCCAGCAAAAGCCATAAGCACGTCCTCAGGGCCCTTGAGAACAGCTTTCAGCTGGAATCCCCGTTCGCCCATAGAGAGCTGAGCTCGCCCGCTCGCCGCGGCTGGCCCCACCCCGCAGCGAGAGCGGACCTGACTTTGATCTGCTCGCCACTGCCCCTCCCCCACTTCACTCCCTGCCACTTTTACCGCTCCGCAGAGAATAAAGGTGGGGGAAGGCATGTCCCGCATTCTCAAGCGGTGCCCCCATTCCGATGGTTAAGAACCACCCCTGCTTGAAAATAGCAGGAGGGACTCTGTGCCACCGGTCACGCACCAGGAGTCCCCCTGCAATCCACAAGAACTTAACACAGTCGCCCCAGCAACAACACGAGCCCCCAACTGCCAAAAACCAAAACGACGCCCAGAACTAAATTTAAACTCTCTTATCTTTTGCAATCCGATCTGCAGAGTAGCCACAATAACCAACTCCTACTCCTGCCTGGCTCGCCAAGAATGTAAAGGGGTTGGGGGCAGACCCTCTGCCCACCTGAACCATCCTCTGCTACCAAGAATGTGCTGGGTTGAGGCAGCCCCCTTCCCCACCCCTGGCAACAATAAACACTCAGACAAACGGATTGCAAAAGTGATGGAAAGTTTAAATTGAAAGCAGTGAACTTTTACAGAAAAGCAAAAGCACAGTGATAAAGAAAAATCCCAAAGCAGACCCAAAGAGATCCCATCCCTACCTGAGGGTACACCCAAGACCCCTAGGGCTCCTTCTTCCCCCTCCCACTGCTAGGCTAGTCTCAGCTGGCCAGATCTGAGACTGCCCATCCCCCATGGCCTTGGGCCTAGCCAGGCCCAAAGCCAGGAGGCATCTCCCCCAGTTACCGGCTGACGGAGGAGGAAGAAAAGAGATAGTGCTAGACTCCGCACTGGATCTTATAGAGGTGCAAAGGATTGTGGTATGAAATACTACATAATTTCCTGTGTCCACCCCTCTGGGCTGGACCTCTGGACACAGGAAGTAAACATTGCAGGGGGCACCCAGCTCAAACTGTAACAAGTGGGTAGTAGTCTGAAGGACTCACGAGGTTGGGAATTCTTTCTACAACGTCTTTAACTTTGGCACCAGGGAGGCAGCTGACCGCTCTATGAAATTGGTCTGGTCTGCGTATTGGGCGCTCTGTTCCCCTCAGTAGGGAGTCTCCTATGACGATGACCCTGCGAGGTTTCTTTTCTGGGTAAGTTTTGATGGCTGGCCTGAGGCAACCTGTCATTGGTGCAGCTTCTAACCTTCTTGAGTCCTCGGCCTTACCAATGACCTGTTCCTCCTGCAGAGCCTCATACCTGTTCTGTAACTGCACTGGAGGCAGCGTGCTGCTCACAGGAGCAGACTTCCTTTGTTTGCACTTCTTCCGTCGGGCAGAGACCTGTTCCCATTGGCCCTGCTCATGTGGGTTACTACAGGGAGGTTGAGAATCTTGCTTCTGGGAAGGTATCAAACTCCCTGTTCCCCAAGTGTTACCCCTGTTCTGGTTTAGAAGAGATTACATTATGGGAATCGTCAATTTTCTGCTCGCCATCTCTTCTAGCTCTTAGCCTTTCCACCTCTTCTTTTAGTTTGACCACCATGCTCATCAGATCGCTGACCTGCTCACACCTGAAACAGGAGCTGCTCCTCCAGCCTCCATATCGAGTGCCAGGCTCCAGCACTCACTGCAGCCACCTACCTGAACATCTGCATGCTTGTGTGTGGTCTCTGTTTGGGTGCCCACTGTCCTTCTGCTAGCCTTTGCTCTAGTGGTGACCATCTTGCAGTAACCACCCTCTCCACCCGGCTTTTTTTTTTTTTTTTTTTCCCCCCGTCAGTGAGAAGGCTGAGCTGAGCTGAGCTGAGCTGAGCTGAGCTGAGCTGAGCTGCGCTCCTCAAGCTGCCTCCTCTCTCTTCTGCCACGTGCTGGGTTCTGTTTGGTTTGTGCGCGGTCTCCGCGGCAACCCCTCCCCCAGCTATATCACTGCCCTCCGGCAGGTATGCAATCCGAGCCCCCTGCCCCTCCTCCTCTCTTCCTCTTTGGGAAGTCCCGAGCCACCAGCCCCTTACCGCCTGAAAAGCAAGGGAATCAAAGCCAAAAGCCAAACTCCCAGAGCTGTGCTCCTCAAGCTGCCTCCTCTCTCTTCAGCCACGCGCTGGGATTTGGGGAGGCCTGTGGATGTAGTCTACCTGGACCTCAGCAAGGCCTTTGACACCGTCCCCCATAGCAAACTCCTGGCCAAGCTGTCAGCCCATGGCTTGGACGGGAGCACACTGTGATGGGTTAGGAACTGGCTAGATGGCCGAGCCCAGAGAGTGGTGGTGAATGGTGCCACATCCAGCTGGCAGCCAGTCACTAGTGGTGTGCCCCAAGGATCAGTGCTGGGCCCTGTGCTCTTTAACATGTTTATTGATGATCTGGATGAGGGCATTGAGTCCATCATCAGTAAATTCATTCAGATTTGCTACAGAAAGTAGAAGGTGATAGAGTTCCGGTTGTTAGAGAAAAGAATCTGTTAGGTAAAACTGTTTGGGTATTTTCACCCACAGGAGAGGCTAAACCTGTCCGAGGGGTGGTTTCAGCTGAAGGTCCGGGTCACACTTCTTGGGTAATGCAAGAGAATGGTGAAATTCAGTGTATTCCACAAAGAAATTTAACTTTAGCTGAAAGAGGTTAATTTCGAACTATTGTATAGCTACTTCGCGTCCAGAGGAAGAATCAACGAGGAATCTACGGTGCACGAACCCTGAGATCTCTGAGAGCCCTGAGTCAACTAAGAGACCCTGAGAATCCCTGTTTCACTATTCTTTGCTTCATCAGCGAAGAAATGAACTGTTTTCCATTTTTCTCATTTTCTGATTTTCTTGGACTTTTGAATCATCTACATCTGAGCATAGCCGGAATGGACAATGAACTTTACTTACGAACTGTAAATATTGTCTTGGATTGGATGGACAATATGAATAGCCAATGAAATTTTTTAGAAGGGGTGGACTGTGACCGTTTAAGGCTGTCCCCTTAAGAAAGGGAATATGGTAGTTGGATGTTTGTAAACGAAAAGATGGATCTAAACTAATTTCCTTGGTAGATTGGGGGGAATCACCTTCTGAACTGGGAGTGCAGCAGAGTATCCTAGGCATTCCTGCACTTTTCCGGTCAGTCTGTCTTCCCCTCCTCCAATGGCTTGCAGCTTGAAGTTCCTGGGATTTCGACCGAGCCTGACCTTGAAACTGATAAACTGCAAGGCCTGTATTAACCGCTTTCCAATTAACACATAACTGCTTTTAATTTTTTTCTCTTTTCTCTCTTTCTAACCCTCTCTGGGGTTATAGACTCTGATCCCTGATAATTTGATGGCATTATGGTGCACTGAGCTCCTCTGTCAACCAAGGCCCTGTACTTCCGAAATTGTGAAGTGCCAGGCCACTGGATGTACACATCCCAATAGATTCTGCTATCTCTGTTATCCCTCTCCTCCCCCTGGCGGGAGGCAGGGCACCCCTAGTTATGGGGAACATGTGCACATGTGCATCGCACATAGTTTGCAGGGTTATAACTTTGCATGTTATAACTGGAGCCACTGTTGGAGCCATAAGAGTCGTTCTGGGGAACTGTGGAAGTAACAGCTACCCTTCTGGTATTGCTACCTCGGGTTTTGCCACTTTGCAATTCCCTCAGCCTCCTGAAAAGATTAGAAGTTGGTTGGCCATCCCAGCGGTTCATGTTCTCACCAAACTGATCACGCAGAGTTATCCAAATAGTCCTACGTGATTGCCTTGGTGGTCTGTTTTGGAATGACCTGTTTTGGAATGACCTCCTTGGAGGACGTGTATTCCTCACAGATGAAACTTATACCCACCTGGAGGAAGAATTGAAATTATCCTTCTGTGCCAATTGGTATATGGAATCTTTCAGATCCTTCATGCAATTCTCAATTTTTCCAGACAGAGTTTCAGTGGCTGAAACCAAAGAAACACGTGTCATGCTATCCTCCAATTGTCTCATTTGATCACTGAATTGGCCAACCGTGGGAGAAGCTCCACCATAACTTCTTGACACAATTCTGCTTGCCAGAATGTTTGCATAATTGGAAGGAGCAAGTTTGATGATCTTTTTAGCAAGACCAATACCCACAGGAATGTCATCAGGATTCAGAGTTTCATGTTCACCATAGAGTAGCTCTCTAACAGCAAATTCTCTCAAGCGCTTAATTCCCTCATCTATGGTAGTCCAGGGTTTAGGATTCCATGGAAGATCATCTCGGGAAGGGTACCTCAGGGCAACCACCATTAAAAGGCGTATCCACAGATTAACCTTACCGAGAGCCCTGCCTAGATGTCTATCTATTCCATTATCCCTTGAGAGAGTTCCTAACTGAGCTGCTGACTTGTCTCCAACTGTTAGAGCTGGAGCACCTGTATCATAACATCTACTAAGCCAAGCTAGAACTGGCTCCTTATCTGCCCTGGTGAAATCTTTACGGACATTTCGCAATTCCTCACGTGGTGAAGAACAGTCTGAAATATCATCTTGGTCTTCGTCTCCCTGAATTCTTTGTCTATATAATCCTGCTGTCATTCTCCTAAGGATCTCTTTAAGCTGAGAACCACCTTTGCCAGTTGCTTTCCTAACTTCATCTCCATCCTGCTTTGATCTCACTAGGTTAGCTAGATCTTTAAAACAGACCTTCTCTTCCTCCTGAGCAGGATCTTTTAGAGTAGAGGGCCCCTCACCAGGATCAGTCTCCACCTCTTCTTCTCCATCTTTGGCCTTTCCACTTCTAGTCTTTAAAGGAGCCACCTTAACTGGGGCTGTGTTTGAATTTACCGCCACCCTAATGGAAGCTGACAGGTCCTGAGATAAATCAACTGCTGGGGCAGTGACTTCCGGTCCCACCGAGGGAGTAGGCGGAAGTGACGTTGCTCCGTTAATGGCCGACGGAGAAGAAGAAGAAGGAGAAGGAGTAGGAGAAGGAGTAGGCGCCATGTTGATACCAGCTGCCGCCTTTGGCAGCTTGCTGGAATCAGCAAAGTCATTTAGAGCTGCTTTACCAATTAACTTTTTAGCCTTCTTTTTAACTGACAGAGAGTCTCCACCTTCCTCATCACTAGATGACTCTGGGACTGACCTAGAGCCACGGCGTTTTCTTTTTGATCTAGTTTTAATAACAAAACAAGCATTTCTCTCTTGCCGCAGAGAGAACAGCAAATATGCAATCACCATCACCAGCAACAGATTTATACACATCACATAAATCACCTTTGGATCCCAGGCATCACTTAAAGTTACTCTCTCCTCAGGCGGAATCTTAAAACCCTTTATCTCAATTGGGAGAGTGGTGGAGGTAACATTCCTGTATCTCACTGGCCATAAGAAATTAATACATTTTCCATACCATAATTTAACTCTATACATAACCCACATATAAATTGTCCTCACCAAATATTTACCCAGGTAATCCAAAATCAAACCCAAACAATGTCTGTAAACCAGAGCCCCAAAAATTGAAAAGAATAATCGCTCCACAAACCACAATATCTTCATGTTTGCCAATTCAGCTGGAAAACACTAAATCAATCAAGTAATAAATTAAACTAATTATCTGCCGCACGTTGGGTACACCAAGAAAAAAAACAATGTGGTGGGGTGGAAGTGTAAGGCCGAGAAGCCTCCTCCCTTCCCCCTTGTAAGGTAAAAGGGAAAAAAAAATTGAAGGGAAAGGAAAAAAAACTCACAAGCTGAATTAGCAAAGCAGTGGATCTTTATATTTACAAAGCAATGAAGGATATGCAGGGGAATATTTACAAATTTACAATATCTACAATATATACAAAGATATACAACAGAGTAACACAGAAATGAGAGTAACCCCCCTCGCAGAGGGGATTCCCCACCTCCGCTCTCCCCTCTCTTCCCCCCTTTCCCCAGAATGGGATAGAAAGAGAAAGAAAAGAGAGGAAAAAAAGTGTTAGAAGCAGTTCGTGTTAATTGGAAAGGAGTTAATACAGGTCTTATCAGTTTTTCAAGGCCGGAGCCTTGGCAGAAAGCCCAGCACAGACAGAGCTGCTGCACCGTGAAGAGGCGGAAGCAAGACTGACAGAGAAGTGCTGGAAATGCCCATTTCACTCCCAGTTCAGAAGGTGCTTCCTCCCAGTTCACCAATGAAATAGTTTAGATTATTCTTTCCGTTTACCAACTTCCGTCCACCATATTCCCTTTCTTAAGGGGGCAACGTCAACCGGTCACAACCGGGTAGACCTCTGTAATTGCCACGAAGAAGATCTACAACCATGGCTGTGGGCAGCAACCCCATAGGCCATGTGAGTGGAGTTGCAAGTCAAACCGGACACCTAATTCCCAGGATTAACCACTCGGAGGGAGAAAGGTGTCACCCAGATAGTACCTATTAAAGTAAAAGAGGAAGTATTTTCAGGCAAGGAACATCAGTTGTTAGCCCATTCCTTTACCAGGAAGTTGAAATTGGGAATAAGTAATTATGGTTCAAGCCAAATGTAGTAAAAAGAAGGGGAGGGATTGTGAGAAACTGGTTATAATATTTGGCTTTCGCAAGGGGAATTACTGGGGACCAGACGGGCCCGATCGTTGGCCTGGATCGTTGGGCTGATGGTCTGTATTGTGTGGGGTATTGGGAGAGAAATGGGAGGTGCCAACAGGTCTAAAGACTGGCCAGGCCAAAAGTGCAGGTTTTGTCTGTCCTGATGGAGAGGGGTGGGAGCGTGCTGGGGAATATATGAATATGTACGTTTTAATATATTAATATGTATGTTTGCCGTCTATATCAGTTCAACTCGTGTTGTTGGGGTGCGCCTCTAGCAAACTCGCTATGTGCCCAGCACTGTGTTGCCTTTATTTTATAATAAACTGGTTATAAATTTTCAGCAGTGAGTTCGTTTCTCACAAGACACTTTGATATAAGGTACCTAGGTTTCTCAGAGGCACAATGATTTCAAGACTGCTTCTATGGCCGTAGCTAGATACATTGCTACTTGTCGATGCCTTCATTCGTTGTTGCGTTCTGCAGTCATGAGGCAGTGGCACCTGTTGATAAAATGCTGATAACCTGTTTAGTTTCTTCATTAGCATTGTCAAATGCCCAAATATCCAGCATTTCTACCTTCATATCGTGAGTCAGGTCTGAATTAATATTGAATGCCGTATGTAAGGGATGGTATTGACAAAGGAACCAAGTGTCCCTGTTAGACCCTGCTCAGTAATAAGAAACACAGGATCAGAGTTATTGTCCTGGATTTTGGACCACCCTGATCACTAAATCCTGAGTTAATTGCAAATCCTTCTCAGGAAGCTGCAATTGCTGATAAGATCTGGCAAAGATCTCGCCCCAACGAGATGGTTAATGGTGACACCTTGTAGAGTCTGCTGGCTGCCAGGGCATGGCTTCCCAGGCATTTGCAAGTGAATTGTCACTTAATTGAGGAGTTGCAAGGTCTAAGGCGGTGTGACTTTCAATGTCTGCTTGCTGACAGGGCCTGAAACGCAGACAGCACTGTCTTAGGGTGTAACTTTTTTCTTGCCATCAGAATATCATCCATAGACTTATAGATGTCACAAGTCTATGTCACAATGAGTCTATCTAAGTGGGAAGAGAGTGCCAGAGAATTCAAACATGCCTTCAGGCTACCCATTGATATTGGTGGGTGGAGTCTGCCTTAATCAATGACTTACTCAGTAGATGCAGACTTTAAGTCCTCCGGGTGTAAGCAAATTGTAAAGAAAACGATCCTTCAAATGAATAATAATCAGGTCCCAATTTGTGGGGACTGGGAGTTGGGAGGCCAGGTTGTAAGGCACCCATCTCCTCCATGATCGCTCTCAGACCTCGTAATTAACACCATTTGCTGACATACGTGTGTCAAAAGGGATTAGCAAATGTGTTGAAAACAACTGATTGATTACAGCAGTTGTGTATCCTGACTGTAGCCCATAGGTAGCTATGGCTTGTCTAGCTTCTGTTAAAGAACATTAGTCAGTTCAGAGATTAGTCATCGTTAACCTTCTCCATCTGTGACTACGTTTCCCACAATACCTTTCCACCAGCGCAGCAGTATAGTTCCCTGTCCCTCCCACCTCCTGATCGCCCCATCGGGACTCAATTGGAATCTCCGCCCGAGTGCTATAACGTGTGGAATGTAGGAGGCAGGGGGGTGTGTAGCGCAGCTGAAACTGCCGGGGGGAAGGGGCCGCTAGGGCTGTTCCTGCCGCTGCCGTGGGGGTGGCTGCTGCCGGGGCTGGTGTTGTCGGCGGTGTGTCGGTCGATGCCGCTTGATCGGAGCTGCCGGTACTCGCGGGGGCCATGGGGGGTCGCGGGAGAGGTCGCCAGGACAGCTGCCGGAGTGTGGGGCGCCGTTCAGGTGGGCGCCGCCGGGCTGAGGGCTGCCGGGCTGAGGGTTGCCGGGGTGAGCGCTGCTGGTGTGGTGGGGGCCACCATCGGGGCGGACGGGGCTCGCAGCGGGGTGGGGGTGCAAAAATGCCGTGATCGCGAGCCTGCAAGCGCTCCAGGAGTTGTAGGACAGAGTTGCCGCTGTCCGGGCTCCCAGCGTCGGACCTCTCGTCTTTCAAGCCCAAACCGCCGCTGGCGGTATCAGAGGAAGATGTTGTTGAAGGGGATCGAAAACGCCGAGCCACAGGTTTCGCCGCTTTTTTTTTTTTTTTTAATGGGTTTCTCTGCTGGGCGCGGACGGCTGCGGTGGTATGTTAATAAACACGGTATGCTGGCCAAGATGGCAGAGGTGGCGTCTCCTTTGTCTTAATTCCTAATGTGTAGCGACCTCCATTTTGATTTCGCGCATGTGAGAAACGAACTCACTGCTGAAAATTTGTAACCAGTTTATTATAAAATAAAGGCAACACAGCGCTGGGCGCATAGCGAGTTTGCTAGAGGCGCACCCCAACAACACGAGTTGAACTGATATAGACGGCAAACATACATATTAATATATTAAAACGTACATATTCATATATTCCCCAACACACTCCCACCCCTCTCCATCAGGACAGACAAAACCTGCACTTTTGACCTGGCCAGTCTTTAGACCTGTTGGCACCTCCCCTTTCTCTCCCAATACCCCACACAATACAGACCATCAGCCCAATGATCCAGGCCAACGATCCAGGACAACGATCCAGGACAACGATCGGGCCCGCCCGGTCCCCAGTAATTCCCCTTGCGAAAGCCAAATATTATAACCAGTTTCTCACAATCCCTCCCCTTCTTTTTACTACATTTGGCTTGAGCCATAATAACCTAATTTAGCAACAATTATACAACAAGCAAAAGGATTCCCAATTTCAACTTCCTGGTAAAGGAATGGGCTAACAACTGATGTTCCTTGCCTGAAAATACTTCCTCTTTTACTTTAATAGGTACTATCTGGGTGACACCTTTCTCCCTCCAAGTGGTTAATCCTGGGAATTAGGTGTCCGGTTTGACTTGCAACTCCACTCACATGGCCTATGGGGTTGCTGCCCACAGCCATGGTTGTAGATCTTCTTTGTGGCAATTACAGAGGTCTACCCGGCCTTGCCTCCTTCAATCCCATCAATGCTCTGCTCGGACCGTGTCTCCTTCCCTTGTCCAGGGAGGTTGTACCAATTTCGAACCCCGACCTGTTTGTAGTTTGTGATGTTTTCAGGCAAGGACCATTACCACTCCTATTCTGATACTGGAACTCATCCTCATATCCTCCATTTGGGGTACCATGGTCCATTCAGTGGATGGATCCACCAGTCCTTTAACTCTGGTTGCATGTTGGCTGTCTGTATTGCAGTCTCTGTGGTCCCACTAGCTGAAGACAGTTTCTGGTACTTTAACACACAGAACATAGACGAATCCTCTGTCCTAATCACTTCAAATTATAACTACAACAGCATACATTTATAACCACACACACTCTCAGCACATCATTGTAGTGCAGCAGAAAAATTTACCATCACTTTTCTAAATAACCAGTTTACCATTATGTTACAGTTTGAGCTGGGTGCCCCCTGCAATGTTTACTTCCTGTGTCCAGAGGTCCAGCCCAGAGGGGTGGACACAGGAAATTATGTAGTATTTCATACCACAATCCTTTGCACCTCTATAAGATCCAGTGCGGAGTCTAGCACTATCTCTTTTCTTCCTCCTCCGTCAGCCGGTAACTGGGGGAGATGCCTCCTGGCTTTGGGCCTGGCTAGGCCCAAGGCCATGGGGGATGGGCAGTCTCAGATCTGGCCAGCTGAGACTAGCCTAGCAGTGGGAGGGGGAAGAAGGAGCCCTGGGGGTCTTGGGTGTACCCTCAGGTAGGGATGGGATCTCTCTGGGTCTGCTTTGGGATTTTTCTTTATCACTGTGCTTTTGCTTTTCTGTAAAAGTTCACTGCTTTCTATTTAAACTTTCCATCACTTTTGCAATCCGTTTGTCTGAGTGTTTATTGTTGCCAGGGGCGGGGAAGGGGGCTGCCTCAACCCAGCACACATTACTATTACACTTTACCCATCCCCAATGACATCAAGTCCCAGGATCTTTTATACACAGAATGAAATCCTTGGTATTTTCTTGCAATGCAGATTCGACGTCACACAATGTTAGATGTTTCAAAAGGTGAGTTTGTCTCGCTAGTTCCAGAGCCTTCAGACCGAGGTGTTCCTGAAGTGGTCCTTTTACTCATGAAGCATGTGTCCACCCTTGTTTTGCAGTACGGACAGCTGTATCTGTTGTTAATAAAACCAAGAAAAGATCCTTCCCGGGGGGAAATTAGTGACTCTCCTTTCCAAGTTGTTATTAACACTTTACCCCCGCTTCAATCCCATATACATCAGGAATCCCAAAGGTGGGATCTGAGACCAGAACAAAACAAAAAGCTGCTTTCTGGGCCTCCTCTACTAATAAAGGCCGCTGATAAGCAAATTGGCCCTCATCTACTTACAGAATCTAGTAACTTGGAACAATGCCCTACAGGATTTTTACTTCCAGTCCAGTCCTGGGTCAACACCCCATATAGATGTACAAAAAGATCCAATCACTCATCATCTTCTGGACTCCATTTAATATTACTATTGAGGGCTAATTTATCATATAAGACTTTTACCTCTTTTTTTTCCTCTCTATCCATAATCACCAGTACCCTTACAGCAGTTACCAACATTCTAGCTTTTGCCTTGTTTCTCTTCATCCCTCCTTACAAACATCTTCTGAGCTTCACGTCTAAACCTCTGTCTTGCCAATACTCAATCTTTTCTAATTTCTAATATCTGCCCATGGTTTTGCCACAAACTGCATCCTGAGAAGTATCACCCCAGCTGCAGAACTGGGATCTATTCCAGAGTAGAGCTGCAAACTTCTCTTTAATCTTACCATCCACTCCATAGGAGGCTTCCTCTGATACTCACTATAGGCTTTATCAAAATTTCTGGGCACAGCTTCTTCAATTCCTTGTCCCATGTTCTGTCTCCCTTGAAGCCGTTGATGGTCCCACTGAGGATCTTGATCAGGCCACTTCTGATTTCTTGGTGGCCCCCCCACTCTGATTTTACCTCTCCCATATTCTCACGCCAGCCTGTCTGCCTCTTCGTTGTCTTTGTCCTTAAATACGGGAACAGGGGTAGGGCGTGAAGCCCTAATCCAAACAGCAGCATATTCAGCTTAAACCATTTTTTATAATATGATCCCTAAGGCGCTCTCTGAGATGGGAATGGGAGGGAGTTCTGATGACTTGCTTTTGTCCCATTCTCCTGATCACTAATCACTGCCCGGGGGTCAAAACCGAGCGGCGGCTGTTGAAACGCCAGCTCCGAGCCACTAGCCCGCTCCCTGAGAACGACCGACCCCCCCTCACTGTGCCGATCCCCTGCAAAGTCAAACCGCAAAAAAACCTCACCCGCAGCAGCCCAGGTCCCTGCCCTCCTGCGGAGACCTGAAACCACGGAAAAAAACCTTCCCGAAGCAGGTCCCTCAAACCGAGGTCCCCCCCTAAAAACCGGGACGTCAGACCCGCGAGCGTGACCGCACCACGGGCCCCCACAGTTCAAGCCCCCTTAAGGAACCGACCGCAGGATACGAAAAACTCCTGAACCCGGGTCCCCCACTGCCGGAACCCCGGAAACCAGGACGTCAAACCCGCGACCGCCACCGCGATGCGGGCCCCCACGGCCCAGGCCCCTCCAGAAACCGGACCGCAGGATACCAAAACCCGGGAACCGGGCCCCTCAACACCGGGACGCCGGAAACCGGGACGCAGCGCCGGTCGCCCTATCCCTACGGACGACCAGTCTCCACAGCCCCTAGACCGTAGAAACAACGCTGCCCCTTCACAGCCCGAAACCAGGGCTGTGAAGACCACCTGACTACCATCCAGAATCCTGGAATCCCCACCCACAGTGAAATTCCGGGACCCCGTAGCCAGGACCCCTCCTTAGCTACCGGGACTTTAAACCTTTCCCCTTTTGCCCCTAAAACTCGCTCTCCACACCCCCTCTAGGAACCTTGGTAACATGAATAACCCTCCTTCTCCGACCTGAGCCTGGCCACCTCCTGGGCCTGATCCTTTACCAGTCCCTGGTGGGCACGGCTCAGCCACTACAGCTCTCCCTGCAACAGCTCCTGCTCCACCCGCCGCACTACCGCAGGTGCTGGTGCAAACACTGACTTGCAGCTCCGGCTGCTCTACGTGCAGCCCCTACCCTAATGGCCCCGGCTCCAGGCCCGCCCGGAGCCGATCCAACTAAGCCTTTTTGCCTTATCCTTATCCTGCGTATTGTGCCTTCAACACGCAACCCCAGAGGACTGTCCGGGGGTATATCCCTGGGTACCCTTGTTTCTCCCATGTTTCCCGGGGCTGGTCTACACCTCACCCTTGCTCCATTTCTCGAGGCCCACGCTTTCCATCACCAAACGCTTCGTCCCTTCACTGGCCAAGTCCCTCGCGGGTGCTTGGAAATGCAGTTAGAAGGACTCCACAATCACTTCGTGGATCCGGACTGTCCAGTCCACGTCTCACGCATACACGCACACTCACTGACCTCAATACCCGCCCAACCGGACAATACTTACAGTCCTTTTCTTGCCCGGGTCTTTGTGCACTAGAATTACAGGCTAGTTCCGGGAGCTCCTTCCCTTGCCTTTATCTTGTAATGTCGGCTGGATCATCTACCCGTGTTCCGAGAGGCTTCCAGTGTCCTCCTTCTGGGCCACCGTAATCGGCGGGGGCGCCCCCCCTTCTGAAGGGTCCCAAAAGCCGTTGCAGACAGGGTAATCACACCGGGGTCACCAAATTGTGAGAAACGAAGTCACTGCTGAAAATTTATAACCAGTTTATTATAAAATAAAGGCAACACAGCGCTGGGCGCATAGCGAGTTTGCTAGAGGCGCACCCCAACAACACGAGTTGAACTGATATAGACGGCAAACATACATATTAATATATTAAAATGTACATATTCATATATTCCCCAACACACTCCCACCCCTCTCCATCAGGACAGACAAAACCTGCACTTTTGACCTGGCCAGTCTTTAGACCTGTTGGCACCTCCCCTTTCTCTCCCAATACCCCACACAATACAGACCATCAGCCCAATGATCCAGGCCAACGATCGGGCCCGCCCCAGTCCCCAGTAATTCCCCTTGCGAAAGCCAAATATTATAACCAGTCTCTCACAGTGCGCCTTATCAATTCGATCTGGATTCGCTTCTGCCGCTATTGACGTAGCAGGAGCAGATTTTTCTGGACAAAAGGACGGTAATAGAGAGCCGCAATTCGTGTAGAAGGAGTAGCGGGCAATTGAAATTGAGGAGGATGCTGGCGGAGCGGCAGACGATGTGCAGGGAGAGAGGAGGGGGGCGGAGGGCGGGGAGTGCCTTCCGAGTCTCTCTTCATCTCGGTTAGAACCAAACGCCGCAGCATCTGAATCAGGAGTAGACTGCTGTGTTTTTTTCAATTGCAATGTCCGTGACGATCCGTCACACGGTGCTATAGCGAAAAGCTGCTTTTTTAAGTATTTAGCACCTCATCTCACATCTGGGCTGCAATTTCGTCCCGTGCTTCGGAAGTAAAAGCTTATTGCTGTGGGGATGACTCTGGGATCAGGCTAATAGCCCTTTTAAGATCCCAGAATTGCCAGTAATACCTCTCACGGAGAGGATAGGTGGAGGGCATTTAGCACAGCCTCTTCTGTGTCGTGGCGTGCTGCCCCTTGCCCCTCCTCTGGTCGCTCACTGGGCCAGAGTGAGATTCACTTCTTTTTTGAGCGCACGCTGCTAAGTTTTTCAGCACCTGGGCAGTGCTGTTCGACCGGCTTTCCATATCGCTCGGACGTACCTCTTTATGCTGAGTCGATCAGTATTGTACTCCAAGGATCCCTTGTCCACGAGTTCAGGTTTTTTCGAGCGCTAGATGTAGGCGACAGAGATAGGAATCAATACGACTGACCAATATGATCGAGTATTGTTCCTTTATTGTTCCGGTGTTGCAGGCAGATGGTGCAGGCCTGTAGCACAAGTATAGCACAGTAAAGTACAGAGGAAACAGGAGACAGGAAAGGCAGAAGTGCGTAGCAAGGCAACTGCTACAACTTATATAAACTCGGAGTGCCCTGTTGGCATACCTCCATTGGTTCCCTATGAGTGACCACACATTACACTATTACAGATTATTGGTCCAACTACTAATGACACAACGAGGTTGCTGATGCAAGTGCATGTCCTGTTGTCCCAAGATAACTGTCCATGTTTATAGCTACCAGTGTCTTGTTTTAGTTACATGCTGCAGGCACAGCACTGTTTTGCTCCACTGCTAGCTGGCTCTGCATTTATGCTGAGCATGGCCAACCACCATGTCAGGCTCTAGGCCTGCACTGCCAGATCGCTCACACTGCTCGTTGCTGGCATTGCCACACTTCTCTGGACTCGTTCCAGCAAGTCAACATCCTTCCTAAACTGAGGGGCCCAGAACTGGACACAGTACTCGAGGTGTGGCCTAACCAGTGCAGTGTACAGGGGCAGAATGACCTCCCTGCTCCTGCTGGCCACACTGTTCCTGATGCAGGCCAGGATGCCATTGGCCCTCTTGGATGCCTGGACACACTGCAGGCTCATGTTCAGCCTACCATCAACCAGTACCCCCAGGTCCCTCTCTGCCTGGCTGCTCTCCAGCCACTCTGACCCCAGCCTGTAGCACTGCATGGGGTTGTTGTGGCCAATGTGCAGAACCTGGCACTTGGATGTGTTAAATCTCATGCCGTTGGACTCCGCCCATCTGTCCAGCCTGTCGAGGTCTCTCTGCAGAGCCTCTCTACCCTCCAGCAGATAAACTCCTGCCCCCAGCTTGGTGTTGTCAGCAAATTTACTGATGATGGACTCAATGCCCTCATGCAGATCATCAATAAAGATGTTAAAGAGCATGAGGCCCAGCACTGATCTTTGGGGCACACCACTAGTGACTGGCAATTGACAGAAAAGAAGGATCAAAGTGACCTTATTGTGGCCATCCAGTATTTGAAGAGAGCCTACAAGAATGCTGGGGAGGGACTTCCTAGCATGTCAGGAAGTGACAGGACTAGGGAGAATGGAATGAAGCTGGGGGTGGGGAGATTCAGGCTGGATGTGAGGAAGAAGTTCTTCACCATGAGAGCGGTGAAGCCCTAGAATGGGTTGTGCAGGGAGGTGGCTGAGGCCCCATGCCTGGAGGTATTTAAGACCAGGCTGGATGAGGCTCTACCCCGCCTGATGTAGTTTGAGGTGTCTCTGCCCATGACAGTGGGAATGGAACTAAATGATCCTTGTGGTCCTTTCCAACCCTGACTGATTCTATGAGTCTATGATTCGGCATATTTTGTAACTAATTTTTTGTTTGTTTTTAATGTGATCTATATTTTTATTTGTAATTTTTTAATTTCATTTTTAATATTTTAAAAATCTATTTTTAATAAATATGTTTAATTTTGTTTTGATATTTATATATATATTTTAAGCTTAATTTTAATTTTTGTTCATTATTTTTACATTTTTTTAATTCTTTATGTTTAATATTTTAATTTCTTTTTATTTCATTTTTTAAATTATTTTTTTCTAATTCTTTTGAGTTGTTTTATTTTTATATTTTTTACATTTTCTGTTTTTATTTTTTAATCTAATTTTATTTTTTTACTAATTTTTAATTAATTTTTAATTTTTGTTTTTAAATTATTTTTATACAATTTTAATGTTTTTTCCATTGTATTTAATTTTTTTAACTATACTTTTTAATATATTTTTAATTTTTTTATTATTATTATTTTTAATTTACTGTTTAGTAATTTTTTAATTTATTTGCATTTTTTAACCTTTTTTGTTATTATTTTAATTTTGTTGTTGTGTATTTTAATTTTGTTATTCTAATTTTTAATCTTTTATCTTTTGATCTTATATTATTTATTTTATTTTTTTGTATGTTTATTTTATTTAACCTATTTTCTATTTTAATTTTGATTTTTGCTTTTTATTATTTTTTAACCTTCTTTTCTATTAAGACTTTTTTATTATTACTTTTCATTTGAATTTTCTTGAATTTTTCTTTTTATAGATTTTTTGTTTGTTTTACTCTAGTAGTCTTGATAATCCTTATTTGTATTTTGCTGACAATCCTTATGTTTTTTGTTAATAGATTTTTTTGTTAGTAATCCTTATGATTTTTTAGTGTGTCATATTTTGTTTTTATTGTTTTGTTTTTATTGTTGCTCTTTTTTTATTGTTATTCTGTTATTTAGTACTCTAATTTTTGTATCTAGAGTTTTTGTAATTTTGCTATTGTTTTATACTGTAATTTTTGTATCTAAGTTGTAATATTTTGTTTTTGTTTTATTATATATTTGTATTTTTAATTTTTTTTTACTTGTTACTTTTTTTTACTATTTTTTGTATTATTTGTATTTTTTTTTCTTAGTCAATGTCTAAGAAGGAAATAGAAAGACATTACATTAGCTAAGGAATACTTTTTTAAAATGACTACCTATTTACTACAAACCTTAACTATATTACATGGAACTCCTTTGAAATGCCTAGGCACACAACTAAGAAGGTTCGAACTAAAAGAAAATCGTACTATTTGAACTCATTACCTTGCTACAATTACTATGTATTAAGTACCTGTAGGTACCAAATGCTTACTATTCATTATGCTTACTAGGAAAACTTAGCAAAACTCCAAATAACAAATCTCTGAAAGACATTATAATCAGAAATTATTAAATTAGTACTGTTGCCTTAGATCAGAACAGAGCTTTGGTGGACTAGAGTAATACCAGAGAATCCTCCCTTTTCTGGGGATGGGGGTAGGGGTGAGTTGAGGGTGGCTAGCAAGGTGTGCCCTAGTTACAATTGTTTCCGTATTAGGGTCTTCTTAACTTGCAGCATATCGTGTCTGAGCGACCACTGTTCCACCCATACTGGATTATCTGTGCCATGAGCAATGGCTAGTGACCATTCCATTTATGACAAGGTATAATAATGACATTGTCTCCAGTATCCACAATCACTGAAAATTGTATCGTTTGTCCACAAGGGTGTCTGACAGTTACAATCTGTTCCAGTTTTTCCTTTTGGATTTCTAGGGCCGAGATACTATCACAGCATCATAGTATCATAGTATCAGTCAGGGTTGGAAGGGACCACAAGGATCATCTAGTTCCAACACCCTTGCCATGGGCAGGGACACCCCACACTAGATCAGGTTAGCCAGAGCCTCATCCAGCCTGGTCTTAAAAACCTCCAGGGACAGGACCTCAACCACCTCCCTGGACAACCCATTCCACGGCTTCACCACTCTCATGGTGAAGAACCTCCTCCTCACATCCAGCCTGAATCTCCCCACCTCCAGCTTCATTCCATTCCCCCTAGTCCTATCACTACCTGAGATCCTGAGAAGTCCTTCCCCAGCCTTCCTGTAGGCCCCCTTCAGATACTGGAAGGCCACAATGAGGTCACCTCGGAGTCTTCTCTTCTCCAGACTGAACAGCCCCAACTCCTTCAGTCTGTCCTCGTAGGAGAGGTGCTCCAGTGTTACAAGAAGGGGTCGACACACGATCAATGTGATCAATCGAATCCAACTTTATTGAGCATCAGACACATCTTATATACAGTTTACTATAATTGTGCCCACTTGACAACATACTATTGGTTACTCTCTAAAAGGTTACATCATTGTTTTCACAACTCTGTGGAATTCTTCTATTCGGTCTAATCGCTCTTTTTCCCAGATCTCGCCTCCTCCTTATCTTGCTTGCTTCCCTTCTCAGGGGCAGCTGGACTTCAGCATACCAAGCAATCAGCACTTTCTCACATCTCCTACTCCACCACTATATTATCAACAGAGAATTCTTCAAGGCCTGAATTACACAGGTGTTCCTGGGACCCATGTCCCCTCTTGCTCAAAACAAACCCCAACAAATTCCCCCGTTTTTCTTTTGTGCAAGTAAGGTCTTGGAGGTTATCCTTTGAACACTTTGCATAACACAATTATAAACAAGTTTAACAATAGTCAAAATTAGTACAATAAAACCTAAAAGCCTTAAAGCTTACTACTATAATTAACAAACATATTTACATCAAATCTGGCTATCCCTACCAGACACGTCTGAAAAGGTTCACCCACAGTCTGAAGGCTCAATCAAAATTCATTATTGCCTGTTATGTTGCATCTTTATTTTCTTTAGGATGGTCAAAAATCATAAATTGTTTAATGGTAGCAAGATTTCTTTAATCTGTAAAGGTAGATCTGGCCAGGCTGTAGCTTCACAGACAGAAAACTTGCAGGCAATCAGCAAGAGCAAATGAGCTGCATTGCTTTGCCCAATACAAAATTACCCGTAATAATGTGTTTTTGCTCATCCTAGTAATACTGATCTCTTATTCTCTCTTTCCCCCCTTCTTTTTTTTTTGTTGTTGTTATGAGTTTTGATTTTCCCTCTAGGTGTGTAAAATTATAGCAAACTGGTGAGATAACATATAAGTCCCTATTAACATTTTCTCTAATCACACAACAATCAACCAACCATAATATTCAGTCCTAATTCACATGGTGCTGTGTTACATTCTTCTGATAGACACTTCTGATCCCAGATTATCATAACAGTTATTGTGATCGATGTTCGACTTCATGGGAAATGCTGTTTCCTATTAGTCTTGATTCTTCTGTGCATTAGTGAAGGAATAGTTGTTAAAATTAATACCTATTTACTACAAACCTTAACTATATTACATGGAGCTCCTTTGAAATGCCTAGGCAGACAACTAAGAAGGTTCGAACCAAAAGAAAATCTTACAATTTGAACTCATTACTAAGTACATACACCTTACTGCAATTACTATGTACTAAGTACCTGTAAATACCAAATGTTTACCATTCATTATGCTTACCAGAAAAACTTAGCAAAACTCTAAATAACAAATCTGTGAAAGACATCACAATCAGAAATGAAGAAATTAGCACTGTTGCTTTAAATCAGAACAGAGCCATGGTCGACAGTAGCCGTACCAGAAACCGCTGGGGGGGGGTGGGGTGGTGCTGAGGTTAATACCACACCCAATTGCTGCATCACATCCCGGCCCACCAAAGCATTGATTCCATTAGGCAATGGCATAACTGTAACTGTAATTAAGGCCTGTTTTCCTTCAATCTTCACTACAATTTTGTGACTACTCTGCATTACTGCTTGAGCTCCTCCAACACCTTCTACTTCTCCTATTGCTGGCTCTAAAGGCCAGTGTCCTGGCCAGTGTGCATTACTCATGATTGTGATGTCAGCACCAGTATCTAGCAGGCAAATTAATTTCACGTGCTGAGACCCGTACCAAAATTCAACACCAGCGACTGGTCGTCTTCCCATTGGTATAGTTAAGAGAGCCAGTCCCCCTGTGGATTCAAAGCTTTTGTCACCTTGTACAGGCTGATTGCATGCCATTTCTGCAACTAAATTTGGAATTGGTACCAATTGAGCTACACGGCTACCTTGCTGTATAAAAATTGGAGGATACATAGTCCACATCACAGCACAAATAACACCACTGTAATCCGCATCAATTACCCCTGGCAATACCATTACCCCTTTAACACCCATAGATGATCGACCCATTAACAATGCTCCTACAGGCTGGCCATTGATGTATATAGGCCCCTTTACATTTGTTTCCACTTTAATGGGCCGATTATCTATTAAGGTAACATCTACTGCTGTTGCCACGTCCAAGCCGATGCTCCCTCTGGTTGCTGGTTGTAAGGCTGAGGTGTCGTTTTCATTTCTGCGTCCTGCTGGTAATAGACTGGAGCTGCCACTTGTGTCCCAGCGCTACGGTTCTTCGTGCTGCTCCGGCCGTTTCCTGAACTTTGACATGCATTGGTGGAATGAGAATTACTTTTACAATTATCACACCATACAAATTTCACTCTACATTGTGATCGGATATGCCCTTCTTTACCACACTTATAACATCGTATCTTCCTTTGAATAACATCCCCTTGTTGCCCCCTCATATTAGCCTTTAAAGGAGCTAAGGCTGCCAGTATTTGGGTTTGTGACTCCGCAGCCTCTTCCAATTTCAGTGATCGTTCAGCCAATTTGTGCATACTATCTATGAGAAAAGCCTGTGGACCAGAAGGTATGTTAGCTGCTCTTTCCAGCATCTCCTCAATTGTGGCTCCCTGTGGTAAATTTACCAATACTGATTTTGTTTTTGTATTAGCTCCTTCAAAAGCTACATTTTTTAACATATAACCCTTTAAATAGTCAGGAATATCCGAATTACTCATTGCCTCACATACTCGATCTACAAATTCTGCAAACGACTCTTCCGGCTTTTGTCTTAAAGACATATAGTGCGGCCTTTTAGGGTCTGCCTTTTGGGCACATTCCATTGATTCCTGAAAGACCGCAGGATCACTTCGAACTTGTCGTTCAACACCAAACCATTGTCCTGTTCCCATTAATTGTTGCGCTGTGACTCCAGCCAGAGGATCCCCCTGCTGCCGTTGTGTATTCTCTGAGAGCTGACAAAACTGACCCCAAAACTTATCAAACATGATCATTTGAGAAGGAGTCAAAATCATTCTCATCAGTGTCTTAATGTCCTCTGGAACCAACAAATCACTACCCCAGATATACTGCAGCATTTGTCGGGCAGGCTCACTATGTAGCCCGCTTTCAGCTACCGTTGCTCTCAATTGCTGCAAAATCTTCCAGTCCAAAACCTGATAGTGTCCTTGATTATGATCAATATCATACGTTACAGGAAAACACAGTACTTCAGACAGCTCAGCAGCCACATCGTAACATCCATTTTTCACAGCCTCCTGCGCAATCGCTTTCCAGTTAATTCGCACAACCGCTCCCGAGCTAGGTTTCTTCTCCGTTTTACCCCTTTATTTTCTAAGAGCATTTCTTTTCCCTGGGAACTTTCTAAAATCAGTTTTTGACACATACGCTCCACCAACTTTTCTAACTGAGCCGGAGAAATAGATAATGGTGCCTCCCTCTGATTTACTGTCTCAGTTTGTGATTCTACGCTGTCGTTCAGTTCAGCCGAAGCCCCCACTCCCTTAGCCAGGCAGGCTGCGCCTGGGGCTAGGTCATTAGGTGCCTCGCTGAATTCCGTCTGTGGGGGTGGAGGTGGAAATTCAGGTCTTGCAGGGCACGGTAGTGGTATTGAGCGCTGTGCTGGAGGCAGCCCTGGGCGATATTTTTCAAACACATCCTTCGGTCGCAATTCAGATACAACTGGCGCTGCATCCCATCCTGACAAATTCGCTGAAACTGCAGCAGCCATTCGCTGTTCTAACTTATATTTTTTGATACAGTTTATGCATTCTCACCACGACTTTTGCAGCTTTATAGCAGTTTTATCACCATCTATAACCAAGTCCCACAACTTGTTCCTGTATTCTCTCCAAAAAGCTTCATCAAAATAACTATCTCCATTAGGGAAATGCCCTAAAGCGGATCCATGGGCCAAAAGCCCAGGCATTACTTTAGACGATATCTCCGCCTTACGCTTTTCTAAAAAGCACTTAAATAAATCATACGCCGCCTGCCTATCCATTACTATCTATTATGCGTTAATACCTGTGCGCACAGACTCAGAGCAGTATCGGCTTACGGCGTCTTCAGTCTCTGCTGCTTCCTCCGCCTCTCTGTGGGTCGGTAAACACAGCACCAGTACTGCTATCCTGGACTGGAATACTTCTTGCTTTTCGCGCTCTCGAACCCTGATAGTCCTCTTCGGAACGGCACGGCTTCCTTCTTCGCCGTGACTCCTTTCGGAGATTTGCAGAACTCTCCTTTTTGGGTTCAGGACCCACTCTGTGGGGTCCCTCATTCGGGCGCCACTGTTACAAGAAGGGGTTGACACATGATCAATGTGATCAATCGAATCCAACTTTATTGAGCATCAGACACATCTTATATACAGTTTACTATAATTGTGCCCACTTGGCAACATACTATTGGTTACTCTCTAAAAGGTTACATCATTGTTTTCACAACTCTGTGGAATTCTTCTATTCGGTCTAATCGCTCTTTTTCCCAGATCTCGCCTCCTCCTTATCTTGCTTGCCTCCCTTCTCAGGGGCAGCTGGACTTCAGCATAAAAAGCAATCAGCACTTTCTCACATCTCCTACTCTACCACTATATTATCAACAGAGAATTCTTCAAGGCCTGAATTACACAGGTGTTCCTGGGACCCATGTCCCCTCTTGTTCAAAACAAACCCCAACACTCCAGCCCTCTGATCATCCTCGTGGCCCTTCTCTGGACCCATTCCAGCATGTCCATATCCCTCTTGTAATAGGGGCTCCAGAACTGGACACAGTACTCCAGGTGGGGTCTCACCAGGGCTGAGTAGAGAGGGAGAATCACCTCCCTTGACCTGCTAGCCACACTTCTCCTGATACAGCCCAGGATCTGATTGGCCTTGCGGGCTGCAAGTGCACATTGAGAGCTCATGTTGAGTTTCTTGTCCACCAGCACCCCCCAGTCTCTCTCCTCAGGGCTGCTTTCCAGCCAGTCACTGCCCAGTCTGTATTTGTGCCTGGGATCGCCTCGACCCAGATGCAGGACCCTGCACTTGGTCTTGTTGAACCTCATGAGTTTGGTTTGTGCCCACTTCTCCAGCCTGTCAAGGTCCCTCTGGATGGCCTCCCTTCCCTCCAGCGTGTCTGCTGCACCGCACAGCTTGGTGTCATCAGCAAACTTGCTGAGGGTGCACTCAATGCCACTGTCCATGTCACCCACAAAGATGTTGAACAAGTCAGGTCCCAGGACTGATCCCTGAGGGACTCTGCTTGTCACTGGCCTCCACTGGGACATGGACCCATTGACAGCCAATCTTTGGGTGCGGCCATCAAGCCAGTTCCTTATCCATCTAGTGGTCCACCCATCAAAACCATGTGTCACCAGTTTGGAGACCAGGATGTGGTGCAGGACAGTGTCAAAGGTTTTGCTCAGGTCCAGGTAAATGACATCAGTTGCTCGCCCCTCATCTATTAATTTCATCACCTGCTCATAGAAGGCCACCAGGATGGTCAGGCGGGATTTGCCCTTGGCAAAGCCATGCTGACTGTTCCCAATCCCCTCTTCACTATCCTTCTGAGCCAGTAGTGACTCCAGGAGGATCTGCTCCGTGATCTTTCCGGGCACAGAGGTGAGACTGACTGGCCTGTAGTTCCCTGGTTCCTCCTTCTTACCCTTTTTGAAGATGGGGGCAATGTTTCCCCTTTTCCAGTCTGTGGGGACTTCCCCAGACTGCCATGACTTTTGAAATATAATAGAGAGGGGTTTAGCAACCTCCTCTGCCAGTTCTCTCAGTACCTGTGGGTGTAACCGGTCAGGTCCTATGGACTTGTACATTTTCAGGTTCTTCAGGTGATCACGAACCTGATCTTCACTTACGATGGTGTCACGGTCCGGAGACATTAGATGTCTCGGTCCGGAGACACAGTTCTTTTAAATATTCCCGTGTTTTGAAATTAAAGGCACAAACGAGGCCAAAGTATCAACAGCTAGACTATTTATTAGATAAATAAAGTGGACATAAGAGAGGGGAGAGGGAGAAAAGAGAGAGAGAGAGAGGGACGAGAGAGAGAGAGAGGGAGAAGAGGAAAGGAATTATATTACCACACCCCTCATCCCCCCCAAGACAGTTAAAGTCTGTGGAGGAAAGGTGCTGCAGGAGATGTTGGGTTTGTAGAGAAACCGTGGTGAGGCTTTTCCTGGAGAACAGCTGTGGTCCTCTAGGGAGATGTTGGGTTGATGCAGGAACAGTGCTGAGGCTCCTCTGGGCAGCCTGGGTCTGTAGAGAAAGGGTGCTGAGGATTTGGCTGGAGCTGTGGTCCTCCGGGCAGCTTCTTTTCTCCGGAGCAGCATCGTCCCGGCTTTCTCTTCTCAGCGGCCTGGCCCGTCTCCTGTGTTTTCCTTCATTTTTCTCCTCGTTTTTTCTCCTCTGTTTCTCTCCTCTGTTTCTCTCTACAAACCAGTAGTTGCTCAAGTCTTTTATATAGTTTTTTAGTCCTCAGGCAGGTGTTGGTATGTCAGGTATTTCAGAGGCAAGGAAATAATCCAGGTATCTGTTCCCCCGGAAATCTGTGTATGTGGGCAAGATTTTTGGATGGAGGCGAGGGGGGCCTCCGTCCCCCCATTCAGACAAGTCCTCCCACATTCCTTTACACAGGTGGTGGAAACCATCGTATCACCCTGCCCAAGGTACATGATGGGCGGAAACCACCCTGCCCAGAAAGCCTGATGGCTGGGTCCTTGGGTCCATTGTTGTAGTCCCGTGTTATCACGATGCAATCACAAGCTGATTTGCATCCAGGATTGGTGGACAGGATTCTTTCCACCTTCTTTCCAGTGGCTCTGCTATCACTTTATCTTTGTTGACTCACATAGAGAGAGACAAACTTATTAGACTCTCACAGATGGGCAGTTCTTCCTCCCCGTCCCTGGCATTGTCTTTCATAACATCAGGAGTGTGGCTAGAGGCCCTTGCAGTGAAGACTGAGGTAAAGAAGTTATTAAGTATCCCAGCCTTTTCCTCATCACTTGTGACCATGTCACCAGTTTCCTTTCTGAGGGGGCCCACACCTTCCCTAGTTGTCTTCTTAACATTAATATACCTGTAGAAGTTCTTAGTGTTCCCTTTAACCTCCCTGGCTAGATTCAATTCAAACTCTGCTTTGGCTTTCCTTATCTGGACTCTTGCTGCTCGGGCAGCTTCCTTATATACCCCCTGTTCTAGCTGTCCTTCTCTCCACTTCCTGTAGAGTTTCTTTTTAAGTAATAGTGTGTCCAGTAGCTCCTTGCCCATCCAGGCAGGCCTCCTAGCATTCTTACCTGCTTTTCTCTTTGTTGGTATACAGAGCTCCTGGACACAGAGGAGGTGGTCCTTGAATATTGACCAGCTGTCCTGGGTACCTCTTCCCTCCAGGGCTTTGTCCCACGATACTTTGGCTAGCAGATCCCTGAAGCAATCAAAATCTGCACGCCTAATGTCTAGGGTTGTAAGCTTGGAATACTTCCTCCTGATTGCCCTGAGGATATTAAATTCAACTGCTTCATGGTCACTGCAGCCAAGGCTGTCTCTGAGCCTCACATTGATTACCAGCCCTTCCCTGTTGGTGAGAACAAGGTCCAGCATAGCACCATTTCTTGTTGGTTCCTCTACCATTTGGAGGAGGAAGTTGTCTTCTATGCAGTCCAAGAACATCCTGGATTGCTGGTGCCTTGCTGTGTTGTCCCTCTAGCAGATGTCAGGGTGGTTGAAATCACCCATGAGGACCAGGGCTTGTGACCTGGAAGCCGCTTCTATTTGCCTGTGGAGGGCCTCATCTGCTTGGTTCTGCTGGTCAGGCGGCCTGTAGGAGACCCCCACAGTAATATCTCCATCCCCTGTCCTGCCTTTAATTTTAACCCATACGCTCTCAACTAGCTCATCATCCCTCCTCAGGTGGAGCTCCACTGATTCCAACTGGTTATTGACATAGAGGGCAACACCTCCTCCTCTCCTTCCCTGCCTATCCTTCCTAAAGAGTTTATACCCATCTATCCCTACATTCCAGTCATGGGATTCATCCCACCAAGTTTTAGTAACAGCCACTATGTCGTGGCTCCCAGCAGCACAGTGGCCCTTAACTCATCCTGTTTGTTGCCCAAGCTGCGCGCATTCGCATAGAAGCACTTCAGCTGGGCTGGCCCTGTCCTCCTCTTGTGCCAATTCCCCTAGGTTTCCACAGAATGTCCTGGTGGACCATTCGTGGCTTGCCTCAGGGCAGCAAGTTGAGAGCCCTTACCATCTCTCCTTCTCTCTACTGCTGGTGAGCTGCCCCTCTGTTTGTCACCAGCCAGCAGGAGACTATTAACACCTTCCCCCTTCAAATCTAGTTTAAAGCCCTATCAATGAGCCTTGCCAATTCCGGCCGCAGGATTCTTTTCTCTCTCTGGGACAAGTGTGTCCCATGAGTTGTTTTCAGCTCAGGTGCCTTGCAAACCAATCCATGATTGTGGAACCCAAAGCCCTGTCGATGGCACCAGCCCCTGAGCCATGAATTGATCTGTCGGCCCTTCCTCAGTGTTCCCTCATCCATTGCTGACGTTAGAGGGATAGTAGAGAACACAACTTGAGCTCCTGATCCCTTTAACAGTTGCCCTAAGGTTCTGAAATCTTTTTTAATTGACTGTGGGCCTCTCATTGTTGCGTCGTCACTACCCACCTGAAAGACCAGCAGTGGGTAGTAGTCTGAAGGACTCACGAGGTTGGTAATTTTATCTACAATGTCTTTTACTTGGGCACCAGGGAGGCAGCTGACCTCTCTATGAAATTGGTCTGGTCTGCATATTGGGCCCTCTGTTCCCCTTAGTAGGGAGTCTCCTATAACGATGACCCTTCGAGGTTTCATTTCTGGGTAAGTTTTGATGGCTGGCCTGAGGCAACCTGTCATTGGTGCAGCTTCTGACCTTCTTGAGTCCTCGACCTTACCAATGACCTGTTCCTCCTGCAGAGCCTCATACCTATTCTGTAATTGCAATGTAGGCAGCATGCTGCTCAAAGTAGTAGACTTCCTTTGTTTGCATTTCTTCCATCGGGCAGAGACCTGTTCCCATTGGCCCTGCTCATGTGGGTTACTATAGGGAGGTTGAGAGGCTTGCTTCTGGGAGGGTCTCAAACTCCCTGTTCCACTAACAGTTACCCCCTGTTCTGGTTTTGAAGAGGTTAGATTATGGGAAGTGTCAGTTTTCCGTTCGCCATCTCTTATAGCTCTTAGCCTTTCCACCTCTTCTTTTAGTTCGACCACCATGCTCATCAGATCACTGATCTGCTCACACCTAACTCAGGAGTTGTTCCTTCCATCCTCCATATCGAGTGCCAGGTTGCAGCACTCACTGCAGCCACCTACCTGAACATCTGCATGCTTGTGAGTGGTCTCTGTTTGGGTGCCCACTATTCTTCTGTTAGCCTTTGGTCTAGTAGTAACCAACTTGTAGTAACCACCCTCTCCACCCGGCTTTCCCCCCCCCCCCCGTCAGTAAGAAGACGAGCTCCTCAAGCTGCCTCCTCTCTCCTCAGCCACACGCGGGGTTCTGTTTGGTTTGTGCACGGTCTCCGTGGCAACCCCTCCCCCAGTTACGTCACTGCCCTCAGGCACGTAGGCAACCCGAGCCCACTGCCTCTCCTCCCCTCTTCAGGAGGTCCCGAGCCCCTTACTGCCTGAAAACTCCCAGAGCTGCGCTCCTCAAGCTGCCTCCTCTCTCTTCAGCCACGCGCTGGGCATATTGGTGGAACCAGAACCTTCTTGCCCTAGGATCCTGTTAGAAGTTTTAGGCACTCGGGACTCAGATGGTATTAGCTGAGCAATTTCTGTCCCAACAGGAGTGCTAACAGGAGGGGTAATGGTATAGAGCATAGTTTTCATAGCCCAGTCATAATCATAATCTATTGAACCAGGAATTATAAGGATGCCCTGTCTAGAGATAGACAATCTGCCAATTAACAGAGCACAGGGTCTGTGACCCAGAGGGCCGTGCTGATTGGACTCAACAGCATTTTGTGGATTCAAGAGTGATATCCACTGGTCCGCGCTGCCAGAGGTGGCTGCGAGGGGTGGGGCGGTCCAAGCACTCTGGTTTGATGTCGTCGCGCGGGGTGTACTCACGCTGCAGGAGCAGTTTCCCTGCCTACGACAATCTGGAGTAAAATAATTAGGTCTGTGACAGTGAGTACAGCACTTCCGAATCTGTCCAGCAGTCAGGCAATTTGATTTAAGGTACCTAGGTTTCCAGAAGTACAACGTTTTCCACCTAGGTTGTTTCCCTTGTGTGGTGTTCATACTGGTGGTTTCACAACTGCTTTTATGGCTGTGGCTAGATACGTTGCTGTTTGTTAGTGCTTCATTCGTTCTGCCATGTTCAGCAGTTGTGGGACAGTGGCACCTGTTGGTAAAATGCTGAGAACCTGTTTAGTTTTTTCGTTAGCATTGTCAAATGCCAGAATATCCAGCATTTTTACCTTCATATCATGAGTCAAATCTGGATTAGTATTTAATGCTGTATGTAAGGTATCGACAAAGGACCCAAATGGCCCTGTTAGACCCTGACGAGTAGTGATAAGCGCAGGATCAGATTTATTGTCCTGGATTCTCGACCACTGTTTGATCGCTAAATCCTGACTCAATTGTAAAGCTTATCAGGAAGTTGCATTTGCTGATATGATCTAGCAAAAGTCTCGCCCCAACGAGGTGGTTAGGAGTGACACCTTGTAAAAAGTCTGCTGTCTGCTGGGGTGTGGCTTCCGCCACATTGCAAGCGAATTGCCACTTACCAAGAAGTTGCAAGGTCAGATGTGGTGTTATTTTCAACCCCCTGCTTGCTAATGTGGGTTGAAACTCAGAGATAATAGAATAGAATAGAATAGAATAGAATAGAATAGAATAGAATAGAATAGAATAGAATAGAATAGAATAAACCAGGTTGGAAGAGACCTTCAAGATCATCACGTCCAACCTATCACCCAACACCACCTAATCAACTAACCCATGTAACCAAGCACCCTGTCAAGTCTCCTCCTGAACACCTCCAGTGACGGCGACTCCACCACCTCCCCAGGCAGCCCATTCCAATGGGCAATCACTCTATCCGTGTAAAACTTCCTCCTGACCTCCAGCCTGAACTTCCCCTGGCGCAGCCTGAGACTGTGTCCTCTTGTTCTGGTGCTGGCTGCCTGGGAGAAGAGACCAACCTCTGCCTGTTTACAACCCCCTTCAGGTAGTTGTAGAGAGTAATGAGGTCACCCCTGAGTCTCCTCCCCTCCAGGCTAAGCAGCCCCAGCTCCCTCAGTCTCTCCTCATAGAGCTTGTGTTCCAAGCCCCTCACTAACTTCGTTGCCCTTCTCTGGACTCGTTCCAGCAAGTCAACATCCTTCCTAAACTGAGGAGCCCAGAACTGGACACAGTACTCGAGGTGTGGCCTAACCAGTGCAGTGTACAGGGGCAGAATGACCTCCCTGCTCCTGCTGGCCACACTGTTCTTAATGCAGGCCAGGATGCCATTGGCCCTCTTGGCTGCCTGGGCACACTGCAGGTTCATGTTCAGCCTACCATCAACCAGCACCCCCAGGTCCCTCTCTGCCTGGCTGCTCTCCAGCCACTCTGACCCCAGCCTGTAGCACTGCATGGAGTTGTTGTGGCCAATGTGCAGAACCCGGCACTTGGATGCATTAAATTTCATGCCGTTGGACTCTGCCCATCTGTCCAGCCTGTCGAGGTCTCTCTGCAAAGCCTCTCAACCCTCTAGCAGATCAACTCCTGTCCCCAGCTTGGTGTCATCAGCAAATTTACTGATGATAGACTCAATGCCCTCATCCAGATCATCAACAAAGATGTTAAAGAGGATGGGGCCCAGCACTGATCCCTGGGGACTCCACTACTGACTGGCCGCCAGCCGGATGTGACACCATTCACCACCACTCTCTGGGTTCGGCCATCCAGCCAGTTCCTAACCCAGCTCAGAGTGCTGCTGTCCAAGCCATGGGCTGACAGCTTGGCCAGGAGTTTGCTATGGGGGACGGTGTCAAAGGCCTTGCTGAGGTCCAGGTAAACTACATCCACAGGCCTCCCCACATCCACCAGACGGGTCACCTGATCATAGAAGGAGATCAGGTTGGTCAGGCAGGACCTGCCCTTCCTCAATCCATGTTGGCTGAGCCTGATCCCTTGGCCATCCTCTAAGTGCTGTGTTAATGCACTCAGGATGACCTGTTCCATGATCTTGCCTGGCACTGAGGTCAGGCTGACAGGCCTGTAATTCTCTGGCTCATCCAACCGGCCCTTCTTATGGATGGGCACCACGTTGGCCAGCTTCCAGTCCTCTGGGACCTCGCCAGTGAGCCAGGACTGCTGAAAAATGATGGAGAGCGGTTTGGCCAGTTCCTCTGCCAGCTCCCTCAGCACCCTAGGATGGATCCCATCTGGTCCCATGGACTTGTGGGGATCCAGGCGGCTGAGCAGATCACCAACTACCCCATTTTGGAACAGTGGAAAACTATGCTGCTCCCTGGCTCCTTCTGCCAGCTCTGGAGGCCAGCTGTCTGGAAGACATTCTGTCCTGCTAGTATTGTCTTAGAATCTAACTTTTTTTTCTGCAGTTAGAATATCATCCATAGAATTATGGATGAGGAAGTCACAATAAGTCTGTCTAAATGGGAACAAAGGCCAAGCCACATATATTTGGCAAGGGTGGGAGAATTCTGTATGCCTTAAGGCTACCCATTGATGTCATTGGGTGGGATCTGCCTTAATCGATGGCTCAGTAGATGCAAACTTTTTTGACTCCTCTGGATGTAAGCAAATCCGAGCCATTTTGGCTCGGTAGCTGATCGGGACCGCTCGTCCGGAACCACTCCGCTTAAGCTGTGAGTTTCTCGGGGTTTTTCTTTTGCTTTCCTTTCGGGGCTTTGCGGGTCGGGAGGACTGCTGGTAGGGGGAGGAGCCAGCAGGATCGTGCTCACGAGAGCCTGCACGGGTCACGGGAGCCTGACGTCAGCCGCGGCAGTTTTAAAAGCCGCCCGGGCTGTGCGCGCGGCGCCATTTTGGCTCGGTAGCTAGCCTAGCAGCTGGGGGACAAAAAAAAAAAAAAAAAAAAAAAAAAAAGCCCAAACAGAAAACCCAAACCTTAAACGTTGCATCATGGTCGTCACTCGGACGAGGGGTAAAAAAGCAGCATCTGCCCAGACAGAGCTGTTTTACCAACATGCTGGAGTCCAGGCTGTCAACTGCAGAGAGTGCTTCAGCCTGGCACTTGGAATAGAGGGGGAGGGAGAGGACACCTGTGTCCGGTGTGAGCAGGTGAATTTTCTCCTCAGCATGGTGGCAGAGCTGAAGGATGAAGTGGCCGAGCTGAAGGAGGAGGTAGCTAGGCTAAGGACCATAAGGGAAAGTGAAAGGGAGTTAGACTTGTGGGAGAAGGCTCTGCAGATCTCCCCTGCTGAGGGAAGGGTTCCTGGAGGAGGAGAGGGATGGATACAGGTCCCTGCCAGGGGTGGCAAGAGAAATCCACCCCGACCCTCTCCTCCTTCTCCGCTGCCCTTGCATAATGAGGCCCTGCAGGCTGAGGGCAGTAAGGAAGAGAGGGCTGAGGCTGAGGAGCAGCCATCCAGAGGGGAGCCTAAGGCCAAGCGGACCCCACCAGCTGTAACGACCAGCTCTGGGGGGAAGCCTAAGCCCAAGCAGTCCCCACCAGCTATAACAGCCAGCTCCACAAAGAAAAGGAGAAGGGTTATAGTTGTAGGGGACTCTCTCCTGGGGGGTACTGAGGGACCCATATGTCGTCCCGACCCATCCCACAGGGAGGTCTGCTCCCTACCAGAGGCAGGGGTTAGGGACATTGCAGAGAGAATCCCTAAATTAATCCAGCCCACTGACTATTACCCTCTGATGGTAATACAGGCTGGGAGTGATGAGATTGACAGGAAGGGTACCAGGGCAATTAAGAAGGAATTCAGGGCCCTTGGACAATTGATTGATGGGGCAGGAGCTCAAGTGGTGTTCTGCTCAGTTCCCTCAGTGGCAGGGGTGTACACTGAGAGGAATGGGAGAACCCACACCATCAACAATTGGCTCAGGGGATGGTGCCAGAGGCAGAACTTTGGGTTCTATGACCATGGGGCAACTTTCACTGCACTTGACCTGCTGGGTCCTGATGGGGTGCATCTATCTAGAAGGGGTAAGAGAGTCCTGGCACTGGAGTTGGCAGGGCTCATTAGGAGGGCTTTAAACTAGGTCTGAAGGGGGTGGGTGAGGCAATCGGTCCCTCTGCAGAGGTAAGAGTAGGGCGCAAGGTAGGGTCAGTTGAGAAGTCAGGAACCCAGCTGCGTTGCATGTACACCAATGCACGCAGCCTAGGCAACAAGCAAGAGGAACTGGAGGTCCTAATCCATCAGGGCGACTATGATGTAGTCGCCATCTCAGAAACTTGGTGGGACAGCACCCACGTTTGGAGTGCTACAATGGGGGGTTACAGGCTCTTTAGGAGAGACAGGCGAGGGAGAAGAGGAGGAGGGGTGGCTCTGTATATTAGAGAGTCAATCTCTGCCACACAACTTGAGGTGGAAGATGAGGTAGTTGAGAGCCTGTGGGTCAAAATCAGAGGACAACCTAACAAGTCTGACATCCTAGTTGGAATCTGTTACAGACCACCCAACCAGGATGAGGCGACTGATGAGTTGTTCTACAAGCAACTGGAGGCTGTCTCAAGATCATCAGATCTTGTCCTTGTTGGTGATTTCAACCTCCCAGATATCTGCTGGGAACTTAATTCAGCAGGGAGGAGGCAGTCCAGAAGATTCCTGGAGAGAATGGAGGACTGCTTCCTGACACAGCTGTTAAGCGAGCCTACCAGGGGACAGGCTCTGCTTGACCTGCTGTTCTCCAATAGGGAAGGGCTGGTGGGAGACGTGATCGTGGGAGGCTGCCTAGGGTGCAGTGACCACGAGATAGTGAAGTTTTCAATATGCAGGGAGATAGGGAGGAGCACCAACAGAACCTTCACCTTGGACTTCCGAAGGGCGAACTTCAGGCTATTTAAGAAACTTGTTTGTAAGTCCCTGGGTACCAGCCCTCATGAACCAAGGGGTTCAGGAAGGTTGGACCTACTTCAAACAGGAGCTCTTGAAGGCACAGGAATTGGCGGTTCCCACGTGCCGGAAGGCAAGCCGGCGGGGAAGGCGACCGGCCTGGATGAGCAAGCAGCTCCTGGAGGATTTAAGGGGAAGAGGAGGCTGTATCACCTTTGGAAGGAGGGGAAGGCTTCTCGAGGTATGTTCAAGGAAGCTGTTAGATTATGTAGGAATAAAATTAGGAGGCTAAGGCCCAGCTGGAACTGAAGCTGGCCACCTCTGTCAAAGACAATAAAAAGCATTTTTATAAATATATTAACAATAAGAAGAGGGGCAGGAAGAACCTGCACTCCCTAGTGGACCTGGAGGGGAACACAGTGACTGAGGATGAGGAGAAAGCTGAGGTCCTGAACACCTTCTTTGCCTCAATTTTTAACAGCAAGGCAGGAGTTCAGGACGAGTGGCCTCCGGAGCTGGGCGATGGGGTCGGGGAGCAGTGTAATGCCCCGGAAATCCATGAGGAGTTAGTTCAGGACCTGCTGAGCCACTTGGATATTCACAAGTCCATGGGACCGGATGGGATCCATCCTAGGGTGCTGAGAGAGCTGGCAGATGTGCTAGCTAGGCCACTCTCCATCATTTTCCTCCAGTCCTGGCTCACAGGTGAGGTCCCAGATGACTGGAAATTGGCCAACGTGGTCCCCATCCACAAGAAGGGTTGGATGGAGGAACCTGGAAACTACAGGCCGGTCAGCCTGACCTCAGTGCCAGGGAAAGTGATGGAGCAGATTATCCTGGCGGCAATAACTGCGCACCTGAAGGATGGCCAAGGGCTCAGGTCCAGCCAACATGGATTCAGGAAGAGCAGGTCCTGCCTCTCCAACCTGATCTCTTTCTATGATCAGGTGACCCGTCTGGTGGATGTGGGGAGGCCTGTGGATGTGGTCTACCTAGACTTCAGCAAGGCCTTTGACACCGTCCCCCACAGCAAACTGCTGACTAAGCTGTCAGCCCGTGGATTGGGCCATTACACTCTGTGCTGGGTTAGGAACTGGCTGGAGGGCCAGTCCCTAATCTCCGTCTCAATGGCATCTAGTGCCTCCCTGATGTACAGGACCACCCCTCCACCCCTTCTTCCTTGCCTATCTCTCCTGAAGAACTTGTAGCCGTCAATTGCAGCACTCCAGTCATGTGAGTCGTCCCACCACATCTCTGTGATGGCAACTACATCATAACTTTCCTGCTGCATCAAGGCTTCCAGCTCCTCTTGTTTGTTACCCATGCTTCATGCATTAATGTACATGCACTGCAGCTGTGCTGCTGGTTTCACCTCTGACTCTAGCTTATCACCCCCAGACTCTTGCCTGAGGAGGCTAGTTTCAGCCCCTTCCCCCTTCGAAACTAGTTTAAAGCCCTGTCCATGAGACCTGCCAATTCCCTTCCCAGGATCTTTTTACCTTTGGGGGATAGGCCATTCTCATCTACTGTGACCTTTCCCCTTCTCTGGGACAGATGTACTTCATCTGCTGCCAGCTGGCCTGGTGCAGTAGAAAGTTTCCCAATATCAAAAAACCCAAAATTCTTTTGACCGCACCAACCTCTAAACCACTTGTTACCTATAGCTGCTGATCTGTTCCTTATGGTATTCCCTCCTGCAACTAAGGGTACTGATGAAATAATTATTTGTGCACTTGACCCCTCAATCAGGTCTCCCAGGGCTCTGAAGTAATTCTTGGCAGCCCTGGGAGTTCTGGTTCCAACATCATCATTCCCTAACTGCATAACTAGTAAGGGATAGTAGTCAGAGTGCTGCACCAGTTTAGGCAGCTGTCGTAGGGTTGGAAGGGTAAGGCCAAGAAGCCTCCTCCCTCCCCCCTGTAAAGCAAAGGGAAAGAAAATTTTGAAGGGAAAGGAAAAAAAAAACCTCACAGCTGAATTAGCAAGGCAGTGGAGCTGTATATTTACAAAGCAATATAGGATATGCAGGGGAATTTACAGAATTTACAATATTTACAATATATACAAAAATATACAACAAAGTAGCACAGAAATGAGAGTTCCCCCCTCTGATGAGGGGGTTCCCCACCTCCTCTTCCCCCCTCTCTCCCCCTTACCCCAGAGCGGGTTAGAAAGAGAGAGAAAGCGAAAAAAGTTAGAAGCAGTTATGTGTTAATTGGAAAGCAGTTAATACAGGCCTTGCAGCTTATCAATTTCAAGGTCAATCCTTGGCCGAAAACCCAGAACAGAGAGAGCTGCTGCTCGGCGGAAGAGCGGAAGAAAGACTGATAGAAGAGTGCCGAAATGCCCAGGATACCCTCCTGCACTCCCAGTTCAGAAGGTGCTTCCTCTCACTCTACCAATGAAATTAGTTTAGACCCGTCTTTTTCGTTTACCAACTTCTGACCACCATATTCCCTTTCTTAAGGGGACAGCCTCAAACAGTCACAGTCCACCCCTTCTAAACAATTTCATTGGCTGTTCACACTGTCCATCCAATCCAAAATGATATTTACAGTTCGAGAGTAAAGTTCATAGTCCATTCCGGCTATGCTCAGATGTAGGTGATTCAAAAGTCCAAGAAAATCAGAAAGTGAGAAAAATGGAAAACAGTTCATTTCTTCACCGACGAAGCGAAGAAAAGGGAAACAGGGAAATCTCAGGGTCTCTTAGTTGACTCAGGGCTCTCAGGGATCTCAGGGTTCATGCACCGTAGATTCCTCGTTGATTCTTCTTTTGGGCGCGATGTAGCTGTACAACAGTTTGAAGTTAACCTCTTCCAGCTAAAGTCAAATTTCTTTGTGGAATACACTGAATTTCACCATTCTCTTGCATTACCCAATAAGTGTGACCCGGACCTTCAGCTGAAACCACCCCTCGGACAGGTTTAGCCTCTCCTGAGGGAGAAAATACCCAAACAGTTTTACCTAACAGATTCTTTTCTCTAACAACAGGAACTCTATCACCTTCTACTTTCTGTATCAAATCTGAATGTGCAGGTCCAGCTCGGTTCACTGAACCTCTACTATTTACCAGCCAGGTTGCTTGTGCTAAATGTTTCTCCCAGTTTTTCAAAGATCCACCCCCCATGGCTTTAAGAGTGGTCTTCAACAAACCGTTGTAGCGTTCAATCTTCCCTGAAGCTGGTGCATAGTAGGGAATGTGGAATATCCACTCAATGCCGTGCTCTTTTGCCCAGTTCTTTACAAGGTTGTTCTTAAAATGAGTTCCGTTGTCTGACTCAATCCTCTCTGGAGTTCCGTGTCTCCACAGGATCTGTCTCTCCAGACCGAGAATGGTGTTGCGTGCAGTTGCATGTGGAACTGGATAAGTTTCCAACCATCCAGTGTTTGCCTCTACCATAGTAAGCACGTATTGCTTACCAGAACGAGAACGTGGTAGAGTGATGTAGTCAATCTGCCAAGCTTCACCATACTTGTACTTGGACCATCGGTCACCATACCACAAGGGCTTAAGTCATTTTGCCTGCTTAATAGCAGCACAAATGTCACAGTCATGGATGACTTGTGTGATAGCATCAATGGAAATGTCTATGGATCTGTCACGAGCCCATTGGTATGTTGCATCTCTGCCTTGATGTCCTGATGAATCATGAGCCCACCGAGCTAAGAATATCTCACCTCGGGGTTTCCAGTCGAGATCAAGATTAGAGTCCATGTCTACTTGAGAAACTCTTGCAGCTAGATCTGCCTGATGGTTGTGTTGCTGTTCCTCAGTAGCTTTGCTCTTAGGAATGTGAGCATCGATGTGTCTCACTTTCACTGGAATTCTCTCGATTCGATCAGCAATTGCTTGAATCACTTCTTGCTTTGTCTGGTCAAAGGCTGCTTGTTGTTCAGGTCCCCAGTGGAAATGGTTTCTCTTTAGAGTCACATCATACAGAGGTTTCACAATCTGACTGTATCCAGGAATGTGCAGTCTCCAAAATCCCACTATCCCCAAGAAACGTAGGGTCTCTTGCTTGTTGGTGGGATTTGCCATGGTAGAGACTCTATTTACCACATCCACTGGAATGTGTCGGTGTCCATCCTGCCATCGCACTCCCAGAAACTGAATCTCTGTGGTAGGTCCTTTCACCTTGTCTCGCTTGATGGCAAAACCTGCATCCAGAAGAATGTCAATGATTTTGTTACCTTTCTCAAAGACTTCCTCAGCAGTTTTACCCCAGACGATGATATCATCGATGAACTGGATGTGTTCTGGAGCACTGCCTTTCTCCAGAGCATCGTGGATCACTGCATGACAGATGCTTGAACTGTGGATCCAGCCCATTGGCAGTCTGTTGAAAGTGTACTGGATTCCTCTCCAGGTGAAAGCAAACTGAGGCCTGCATTCCTCTGCTATGGGAATAGAGAAAAATGCATTAGCAATGTCTATGGTAGCATACCATTTGGCCTCTTTGGATTCCAGCTCATACTGGAGCTCCATCATGTCTGGTACTGCTGCACTCATAGGCGGTGTCACTTCATTTAGGGCTCGGTAGTCTACCGTCAGCCGCCAGTCTCCATTCTGCTTCCACACAGGCCACACTGGACTGTTGAAAGGTGAATGAGTTTTGCTGACGACTTTCTGACTCTCCAACTGACGAATCAGATTCTGAATGGGCAACAAAGAGTCACGGTTGGTTCTGTATTGTCTGTGATGCACAGTCTGAGAAGCAACCGGCAATTTAATGTCCTTTATCTTGTGTTGTCCCACAACTGCTGATTCATCAGAAAGCTCAGGTCTGATGGACAGCCTCAGTTTTTGTCCATCAATTTCTATAGAAGCTACTCCAAAGGCCCATTTGTAACCTGTAGGGTTTTTGAAACGCCCTTCTCTCAGAAAATCAATTCCCAAAATGCAAGGTGCATCAGGTCCGGTCACAACTGTATGCTTCCTCCGCAGTCTGCCAGTTAAACTTATGTCAACCTCTACCTTACATAACTCTTGAGACCCACCAGTGACTCCCAGAATAGTTATAGACTCTGATCCCTGATAATTTGATGGCATTATGGTGCACTGAGCTCCTGTGTCAACCAAGGCCCTGTACTTCCGAAATTGTGAAGAGCCAGGCCACTGGATATACACATCCCAATAGATTCTGTTATCTCTGTTATCCCTGTCCTCCCCCTGGCGGGAGGCAGGGCACCCCTAGTTATGGGGAACATGCCCACATGTGCATTGCGCACACTGTCCAGTGTTAGAACTGGAGCCACAGTTGGAGGTACTAGGGTTGTTCTGGGGAACTGTGGAAGTAACAGCTACGATTCTGGTCTTGCTACCTGAGGTTCTGCCGCTTTGCAGTTCCCTCAGTCACTGGAATCCTAAAGCCTGGACTACCATAGATGAGGGAATTAAGCGCTTGAGAGAATTTGCTGTTAGAGAGCTACTCTATGGTGAACATGAAACTCTGAATCCTGGTGACATTCCTGTGGGTATTGGTCTTGCTAAAAAGATCATCAAAATTGCTCCTTCTAATTATGCAAACATTCTGGCAAGCAGAATTGTGTCAAGAAATTATGGTGGAGCTTCTCCTACAGTTGGCCAATTCAGTGATCAAATGAGACAATTGGAGGATAGCATGACACGTGTTTCTTTGGTTTCAACCATTGAAACTCTGTCTGGAAAAATTGAGAGTTGCATGAAGGACCTGAAAGATTCCATATACCAATTGGCACAGAAGGATAATTCTGATTCTTCCTCCAGGTGGATACAAGTTTCATCTGTGAGGAATACACGTCCTCCAAGGAGGTCATTCCAAAACAGATCAAACCAAAAAAGACCACCAAGGCAATCACATAGAACTATTTGGATAACTCTGTGTGAACAGTTTGGTGAGAACATGAACTGCTGGGATGGCCAACCAACTTCTAATCTTTTCAGGAGACTGAGAGAATTGCAAAGTGGCAGAACCCGAGGTAGCAATACCAGAATGGTAGCTGTTACTTCCACTGTTCCCCAGAACAACCCTAGTAGCTCCAACAGTGGCTCCAGTTATAACATGCAAGGTTATAACCCTGCAAACTATGTGCAATGCACATGTGCGCATGTTACCCATAACTAGGGGTGCCCTGCCTCCCGCCAGGGGGAGGAGAGGGATAACAGAGATAATAGAACCTATTGGGATGTGTACATCCAGTGGCCTGGCACTTCACAATTTCAGAAGTACTGGGCCTTGGTTGACACAGGAGCTCAGTGCACCATAATACCATCAAATTATCAGGGATCAGAGTCTATAACTATTCTGGGAGTCACTGGTGGGTCTCAAGAGTTATGTAAGGTAGAGGTTAATATAAGTTTAACTGGTAAACAATGGAGGAAGCATACAGTTGTGACCGGACCTGATGCACCTTGTATTTTGGGAATTGATTTTCTGAGAGAAGGGCGTTTCAAAGACCCTAGAGGTTACAAATGGACTTTTGGAGTAGCTTCAATAGAAATTGATGGACAAAAATTGAAGCTATCTGCTAGATTTGAACTTTCTGATGAATCTGCAGTTGTGGGACAACATAAGATACAGGACATTAAATTGCCGGTTGCTTCTCAGACTGTGCATCACAGGCAATACAGAACCAACCGTGACTCTTTGTTGCCCATTCAGAATCTGATTCGTCAGTTGGAGAGTCAGAAAGTCATCAGCAAAACTCATTCACCTTTCAACAGTCCAGTGTGGCCTGTGTGGAAGCAGAATGGAGACTGGCGTCTGACGGTAGACTACCGAGCCCTAAATGAAGTGACACCACCTATGAGTGCAGCAGTACCAGACATGATGGAGCTCCAGTATGAGCTGGAATCCAAAGAGGCCAAATGGTATGGTACCATAGACATTGCTAATGCATTTTTCTCTATTCCCATAGCGGAGGAATGCAGGCCTCAGTTTGCTTTCACCTTGAGAGGAATCCAGTACACTTTCAACAGACTGCCAATGGGCTGGATCCACAGCTCAAGCATCTGTCCTGCAGTAATCCACGATGCTCTGGAGAAAGGCGGTGCTCCAGAACACATCCAGTTCATCGATGATATCATCGTCTGGGGTAAAACTGCTGAGGAAGTCTTTGAGAAAGGTAACAAAATCATTGACATTCTTCTGAATGCAGGTTTTACCATCAAACGAGAGAAGGTGAAAGGACCTGTTGTACAGCTACATCGCGTCCAGAGGAAGAATCGACGAGGAATCTACGGTGCACGTACCCTGAGATCCCTGAGAGCCATGAGTCAACTAAGAGAGCCTGAGAATCCCTGTTTCCCTTTTCTATGCTTCGTTGGCATTGAAATGAACTGTTTTCCATTTTTCTCATTTTCTTATTTTCTTGGACTTTTGAATCATCTACACCTGAGCATAGCCGGAATGGACTATGAACTTTGCTCATGAACTGTAAATATCGTTTTGGATTGGATGGACAGTATGAACGGCCAATGAAATTGTTTAGAAGGGGTGGACTGTGACCGGTTGAGACTGTCCCTTTAAGAAAGGGAATATGGTGGACGAAAGTTGGTAAACGAAAAGAAGGATCTAAACTAATTTCATTGGTAGTGTGGGAGGAAGCACCTTCTGAACTGGGAGTGCAGGAGGTTATCCTGGGCATTCCGGCACTCTTCTATCAGTCTTTCTTCCGCCGAGCAGCAGCTCTCTCTGTTCTGGGCTTTCTGCCAAGGATTGACCTTGAAATTGATAAGCTGCAAGGCCTGTATTAACTGCTTTCCAATTAACACATAACTGCTTCTAACTTTTTTCTCTTTCTCTCTCTTTCTAACCCGCTCTGGGGAAAGGGGGGAGACAGGGGAGAGCAGAGGTGGGGGACCCCCTCATCAGAGGGGGGAACTCTCATTTCTCTGCTACTCCGGCTACTCTGTTGTATATTTCTGTATATACTGTAAATATTGTAAATCTTGTATATATTCCCCTGCATATCCTACATTGCTTTGTAAATATACAGCTCCCATTGCTTTGCTAATTCAACTGTGAGTTTTTTTTTCCCTTTCCCTTTAATTTTCTTTCCCTTTACTTTACGGGGGGAGGGAGTAGGGTTTTGGGCCTTACCCTTCCAACCCTACCACAGTACCATGTGGCAATGCCAGCGACAAGCAGTGTGAGCAATATGGCAGTGCAGGCCTAGAACCTGACATGGTGGTAGGCCATGCTCAGCATAAGTGCAGAACCAGCTAGCAGTTTAGCAAAACAGTGCTGTGCCTGGAGCATGTAACTAAAACAGGGCACTGGTAGCTATAAACATAGAAAGTTATCTTGGAACAATAGGACATGCACCTGCATCAACAAACCTCATTGTGTCATTAGTAGTTGGACCAATAATCTATAATAGTGTGATGTGTGGTCACTCATAGGGAACCAATGAAGCCATGCCAACAAGGCACTCTGAGTTTATATAAGTTGTAGAAGTTCCCTTGCTACGCACTTCTGCCTTTCCTTTCTCCTCTTCTTGTATTCTTTACTTTTCTGTGCTATGCTTCACTGGGTGAAGGAGATACTGGCAGCTCTGGCCTTCCTGGTGCTGTGGGTGCCCAGCAGGAAATGCAAGGAAGCCCCGTCCCTGGAGGTGTTTAAGACCAGGCTGGATGAGGTTCTGTCCAACCTGATCTAGTGTGGGGTGTCCCTGCCCATGGCAGGGGGGTTGGAACTAGATGATCCCTGTTGTCCCTTCCAACCCTGAATGATACTATGATCCCAGTCAGCAGGCCCAGATAGCACCATCTCACTCTGCTCCATTCCCCAATACAGAAACTCCTGGGCCTGCTGCTCTGAAACATTGCACAGCAGTGAAACCAAAGCACTCATAGCTCAACCACAGTTGACTCAGTTCACACCCTGAAGGGTTCGTTGGCAGCAATTCGTTTGCCAGTCTTCTGCATGACGTCAAAGCCCCCAGCCCAGTAAGCAAGGTCCCCTCCTGCCTAGTTTAGTTTGACCATTTCAGGACTGCTGTGCTCCTGCCCTGCTAGGGGACCTGACACTAACAATATGTCAGCCCTACAGCAGCAACATCTTTACTGCAGTCACATGACACTATGAACCCTATTCACGTTGGTCTTCCCTTTGCTGACAGTTGTCAACTAGCAGTGTCGTTTTCCAGTAATCTTAAAGCTATTTATGAATAGGCATTGCTAGTGGAGCAGTACTGAACTTATCAATAGCTGTTCTTCAAAGTCTACGCAAATAAACCTGCTCAATTAATAGGGAACTAACAAGCCAGGGATATTTTTATTTCACATTTTTATTAGTAGGCAGATGTGGAGAAAAGACAAAATATAACTTGTGAAGGGGAAGACAACACAAAAAATGTATCAGTTAATTCTTTCTGGTAAATTATATGAAAAAAAAAAAACAACAAAGGGAAACATCTAAGGAAAGTGCTAAGACATCTAGTATGCCCCGTTGGTTTCAGAACAGTTGAAAATTGCATTTGAAGAGGCATGTAGTTGTAAATGTAAGCACTAATGTTGTCTGAGCCAGGAAAAAACCCAATAAAACAAACACAGGATAGATAGCTCAGGTAAATATTTTTCCACAATTTCTTAAACAGTTAAAAAATCAAACCAAGCAACAACAACAACAACAACAAAAAACAACCAACAAACAAACAAAAACACCAATAAAAAACACACAAAATGCCCACAAACAAACAAACCTAAAACCTAAAAATGGAAACCCCAACAAACACTGAAACAAAACCAACCCTCATAGTTTGGTTTTAAAGGAGGAAACCAATCAATGGACAGTGGGGAAGATAAACTAGTAGGAGCTCTAAAAATAGATTGTTTTTTTTTCTTAAAAAAAAAAGTATACAGAAGAGTCATGATAATGCATCTTACACCACTAAGCATGTAAAAAGTGACTGGAAAATATACAGTGAAGACAGTCAAAAGTACAAGTGAAATCCTGAAAGATGCAGTATTGTGGCAGTTTTAGGCTATGCCTTTAAAGTTAGCTGCAGATTTTGAGCAGAAAAGTAGAAAAATATAAATAATGGAGCAACTTCCCTGCTCTCTGGGGAACCCAGAAGGGGTTCATGGGGGTTTCTGTGCTATTTTCTAATTGTAAATATCTGTATAATGTAAATACAATAACCACTTCTGGCTGGCCTTGAGAAGAGATAAGTACACTAACATTGCTTCTTTAAACTAACATTCCTTCCTCTGAATTCCTCTTTTCTTCTGTTACAGGGCAGGGGGAGGAGGAGGCTTGCTGGGGGGGGCAGTGGAGCAGCTTCCCTGCTCTCTGGGGAACTCAGAAGAGGTTCATGGGGGTTTCTTTGCTATTTTCTAACTGTAAATACCTGTATAATATTGTAAATACTGTATATTTTGTACATATTCATTGCATTCCATTGTAGAGTGTAGTTTTTCCTTGCAAATACAGTTTCCATTTGCTTCCAACTGAGTTAGTCATGCTTAGTTAATGTGAATGGGAAATGTCAACCCACCACATTACACAAAATAATTGGCACCCGATGTGGGGCAATTGCTTGATTACTTCCTGCTCAGATTAAGGAAGCAAAATGAAGCTGCTTTGGATTCTGTGGCATTTGATATTTTCTCCCCTCATGGTGGTCATTTACAAACGGTGTATCGGAATAATGTTCGATAAACTGGGAAGATATCTGGTATATAAATTGTACCTTTGGTTTAAGTACAAATTAAATTTGTTGCATGATCACTGTCTTGGGCTCTTCTGGCTTAAGAAATATGGGAGTGTGTGACCGGTTGACGTTGCCCCCTTAAGAGAGGGAATATGGTGGACGGAAGTTGGTAAACGGAAAGAATAATCTAAACTAATTTCATTGGTGAAGTGGGAGGAAGCACCTTCTGAACTGGGAGTGAACTGGGAGTGAACTGGGCACTCCGGGAACTTTATCTTCAGTCTTGCTTCCGCCTCTCCACGGTGCAGCAGCTCTCTCTGTGCTGGGCTTTCTGCCAAGGCTTCGGCCTTGAAGACTTGATAAAAGACGGGTATTAACTCCCTTCCAATTAACACAAACTGCTTCTAACATTTTTTTTTCTCTCTTTCCTTTCGCTTTCTATCCCACTCTGGGGAAAGGGGGAAAGAGGGGAGAGCGGAGGTGGGAAATCCCCCTCAGCAGAGGGGGGAACCCTCATTTCTGTATTACTTTATTGTATATCTTTGTATATATTGTAAATATTGTAAATTTGTAAATATTCCCCTGCATATCCTACATTGCTTTGTAAATATAAAGCTCCACTGCTTTGCTAATTCAGCTTGTGAGGTTTTTTTTCTTTTCCCTTCACTTTTTCTTTCCCTTTACTTTACAGGGGGGAGGGAAGAGGCTTCTTGGCCTTACCCTTCCAACCCACCACAGAGTGTCACTGCAACTACTTTACCTGCAGAAATGTATGAATTCAGCATTCCTGTAAGTGAAAGCTAGATGAGCAGTAGCAGCTGGGATTCCAAAGTGATTTATTTGCTGTGTTTGATTCTGCTATTGGTAATAATTAATGTGTTCTTCTTAATTGCACTGTACCAGGAGAGAAGAACAGCTAATTGGAGTTCTATTTTAAAATGCCATAGGCATAGGCATAAGAGAAGTAGCTCTAATTTGAATCCAGATATTTCTAGTGATAAAGAGACAGGGGAAACAGCTAGGAATAGGCAAGTAGGAGTTATTGGGAAGGCAGCTCTCAATGGGACCACCAGCAGTTCTGGTGTTTAACCAGTAGCAGGGGGCAAATGCAGCCCACAACGGCAGCACCTAAAATGGCGGCCACAGTTTCACCGGCAGCCATTAGAGAGGCAAAATAATTTCCTCCTGCAGCAGCAGGACCGGAGGTGACCTCTGCAACAGTTGCTGGATCTTAAAGCCTGCCTGCCAGTGTAGCCTCCTTGCAAACTCCCACTGCTTCTGCTAAGCCTGGTCTAAATTCAAATGCAACCCCAGTTAAACAAATTGAAGCTTTGGATAGAAGGGGTAGGCGCAAGCCAGATACAGGAGCAGAGGCAGGTGCAGGGGAACAACAAGATTCCTCTGCTGGTGAGGGGCCCTCTGCTGTTAAGAAAGATCCTTCTGAGGATGGAGAGAACATTTACCTTAAAGATATAGCTGAATAATTGAGACCATCATTGGATAGTGGAGATGCAGGACAGGATAAAGGTTCTGGTAGGTCAGCAGTTAGTGGAGGTGCTTATGAACTTAAAGAGGTCCTTAAGAGAGCAGCAGCAGGATTATGGGGACAGCCACTTCAAGAAGATGAGACAGATGATGAACAAGATCAAGATGGCATCCAAACAGCAAATGCACCCAGACAGGAAGTTAGGCATGTGAGAAAGGATTACATCAGAGGAGAGAATGAGCCAATTCTAGACTGGCTTGGCAGGTGTTTTGATATAGGTGCACCAGCTTTAATAGTGGGAGACAAGTCAGCATCTCAGCTTGGAACCCTCCCAAAAGATAAACATTTAGGCAGGTGTCTTGGTAAGGTTTCTCTGCGGACATTCATTTACTGGCAGCTCTTATGAGGTACCCATCCAGAGATGACCTTCCATGGAAGTCTAAGACAGGGAACACCATGGATGAGGGAATTAAGCACTTGAGAGAGTTTGCTATGCAAGAGGTGATGTATGGAGAACATGGTACTCCGAATCCTGATGAAATTCCTGTGGGCTAAAAAACTCATCAAACTCGCGACTCCTAATTATGCTATTACTCTGGCAAGTAGAATTGTGGCAAGAAATTATGGTGGAACTCCTCCTACAGCTGGCCATTTCACTGACCGAATGAGACAACTGGAGGATAGCATGACACATGGGTTTTTTTTGTTTCAGCCATTGAAACTCTGTCTGGTGAGATAAAGAATTGCATGAAAGAGCTGAAGGAGGAATTTAAAAACTCCATATCCACATTGGCGCAAGGAGATAATTCCAATTCTTCTTCCTCTAGATGGATACAAGTTTCATCTGTTAGAAACAGAGGTTCTCCAAGGAGGTCGTTCCAGAACAGGTCAAATGAGAACAAACAACAAAGGCAATCATGTGGGAGTATTTGGATAACTCTGCGTGATCAGTTTGGTGAGAACATGAACAGATGGGATGGTCAACCAACTTCTGATCTTTTCAGGAGACTGAGGGAACTGAAGAGTGGTAGAGCCCGAGGTAGCAATACCAGAAGGATGGCTGTTGCTTCCACAGTTTCCCAGAACAACTCTAATAGCTCCAAAAGGGATTCAAATTCTAACACTGGACACTGTGCTAACTGCACATGTGGAAGTATTCCCCATAACTAGGTGTGCCCTGCCTCCTGCCAGGGGGAGGAGAGGGATAATGGAGACAACAGAATCTATTGGGATGTGTACATCCAGTGGCCTGGCACTTCACAATTTCGGAAGTACAGGGCCTTGGTTGACACAGGAGCTCAGTGCACCATAATCATAGAATCAGAGAATCAAGAAGGTTGGAAGAGACCTCAAAGATCATGAAGTCCAACCTGTCACCACAGACCTCATGACTACTAAACCATGGCACCAAGTGCCACGTCCAATGCCCTCTTGAACACCTCCAGGGATGGCAACTGCACCACCTCCCTGGGCATCCCATTCCAACAGCTAACAACTCTCTCTGTGAAGAACTTTCTCCTGACCTCCTGCCTAAAATTCCCCTGGTGCAGCTTGAGACTGTGTCCCCTTGTTCTGGTGCTGGTTGCCTGGGAGAAGAGGCCAACCCCCTCCTGGTTACAACCACCCTTCAGGTAGTTGTAGAGAGCAATGATGTCTCCCCTGAGCCTCCTCTTCTCCAGGCTAAACAATCCCAGCTCCCTCAGCCTCTCCTCATAGGGCTTGTGCTCAAGGCCTCTCCCCAGCCTCGTTGCCCTTCTCTGGACACATTCAAAAGTCTCAGTGTCCTTCTTAAACTGAGGACCCCAGAACTGGACACAGTGCTCAAGGTGCGGCCTAACCAGTGCAGAGTACAGGGGCACAATGACTTCCCTGCTCCTGCTGGCCACACTATTCTTGATGCAGGCCAGAATGCCACTGGCCTTCTTGGTCACCTGGGCACACTACTGGCTCATGTTTAGGCAGCTGTCAATCAGCACCCCCAGTGTCCTTTCTGTTTGTCAGCTCTCCAGCCACTCCAACCCCAGCCTGTAGCTCTGCCTGGGGTTGTTGTGGCCAAAGCACAGCACCCGGCACTTGGATTTGTTGAATGCCATCCTGTTGGACTCTGCCCATCTGTCCAGTGGGTTGAGGTCCCTCTGCAGAACCCTTCTGCCCTCTAACAGATTAACATCTGCTCCCAACTTGGTGTCATCTGCAAATTTGCTGATGACTGACTCAATGCCCTCATCCAGATCATCAATATAATAAAGAGAATGGGGCCCAGCACTGATCCCTTGGGGACACCACTAGTGACTGGCTGCCAGCTGGATGTGGCACCATTCACCACCAATCTCTGGGCTTGGCCCTCCAGCCAGTTCCTAACCCAGCACAGAGTGTTGCTGTCCAAGCCACGAGCTGACAGCTTGGCCATCAGTTTGCTGTGGGAAACGGTGTCAAAGGCCTTGCTGAAGTCCAGGTAGACTACATCCACAGCCTTCCCCACATCCACCAGGCGGGTCACCTGATCATTGAAGGAGATCAGGTTGGAGAGGCAGGACCTGCCCTTCCTAAATCCATGTTGGATGGACTTGAGCCCTTGGCCATCCTTCAGGTGCGCAGTTATTGCCGCCAAGGTAATCTGCTCCATCACTTTCCCTGGCACTGAGGTCAGACTGACTGGCCTGTAGTTTCCAGGTTCCTCCATTCGACCCTTCTTGTGGATGGGGATCACATTGGCCAATTTCCAGTCATCTGGGACCTCTCCAGTGAGCGAGGACTGATGGAAAATGATGGAGAGCGGCTTGGCCAGCTCATCTGACAGCTCTCTCAGCACCCTAGGATGGATCCCATCCGGTCCCATGGACTTGTGGGGATCCAAGTGCTTCAGCAGGTCCCGAACTAATTCCTCGTGGATTTCTGGGGCAATACACTGCTCCCTGACCTCATCCCCAAGATCAGGAGGCCACTTGTCCTGAACTCCTCCTGCCTTACAGTTAAAGATTGAGGCAAAGAAGGTATTCAGGACCTTAGCCTTTTCCTCATCTTCTGTTATAATGTTCCCCTCCAGGTCCAATAAGGAGTGGAGGTTCTTCTTGCCCCTCATTTTAGCGTTAATATATTTGTAAAAATGCTTTTTATTATCTTTCACAGAGGTGGCCATCTTAAGTTCTAACTGGGCCTTTCCCTCTCTAATTTTTCTCTTGCATAATCTATCAACATCCTTAAACATATCACGTCCAGAGAAGGGCCACAAGGATGATCAGGGGGCTGGAGCACCTCTCCTATGAGGACAGACTGAAGGAGTTGGGGCTGTTCAGTCTGGAGAAGAGAAGGCTCCGAGGTGACCTAATTGAGACCTTCCAGTATCTGAAGGGGACCTACAGGAAGGCTGGGGAAGGACTTCTCAGGATCTCAGGTAGTGATAGGACTAGGGGGAATGGAATGAAGCTGGAGGTGGGGAGATTCGGGCTAGATGTGAGGAGGAGGTTCTTCACCATGAGAGTGGTGAAACCCTGGAGGTTCTAGCCTACCTGATGCAGTGTGGGGTGTCCCTTCCCATGGCAGTGGTTGGAACTAAATGATCCTTGTGGTCCTTTCCAACCCTGACTCATTCCACGAGTCTATGATTCCACAGATTTTGTAACTAATTTTGAGTGTTTTTTGTTTGTTTTTAATGTGAGCTATTTTTAAATTTGTGATTAATTTTTACTTCATTTCTTTAATATTTTGAAATCTACTTTCAATAAATCTATTTCATTTTTGTTTGATTTCATTATATGTATATATGTATTTTTTAATTATTTTTTACATGTTTGCAATTGATTTACTTAATTTTTCAATTTCTTTTCATTCCAATTTGATTTTGTGAATTATTTTTATAGTTTTTTTGTTTTAATTCTAACTTGAGTTGTTTCATGCTTTATGTTGATTGTATCTCTTTTATTATTTATTTTTTGTTTCTTTTTGTTATTTTATTTCTTTTTTAGTTATTATTTTCTATTGTGAATTTATTATTTTGATATGTTTAATATTTTTACTTTCAATCTAGTTCTTTTGTTTAATCTTTAATTAATTTTAATTTTTGTTTTTAAATTATTTCAATACTGTTTTAATGTGGTTTTTTCTTCATGGAATTTTATTATATATTTTTTTAATCTACACTTTTTAATTATTTTTTGTTAACTTTTTGTTTCTTTTGTTAATTTTAATCTAATTTTTATATATATTTTATTCAATTAATTTTTGTTATTTTGTATTCTAATTTTTCTTTGTTCTTTAATTTTTTATTATTATTATTTTTAACTTACTTTTTATCATTTTTAATTTATTTCTTTTTTTACCTTCTTTATTATAATTTTTATTTTGTTATTGTAATTTTTTAATCTGTATTTTAATTTGTTATTCTAATCAATTTTTCATTTTCAATTTCTTTTATTTTTGTAATTTCTATTTTTTCTTTTTATCTAGTGTTTAATCTTTAATTTTTTATCTTATATTATTTGTTATAATTATTTTTATTTTGCATGTTTGTTTTATTTAATCTATTTTCTATTTTAATTTTCATTTTTGCTTTTGTATAATATTTTTTAACATTCTTCTTTTCTATCAATTCTTTTTTATAATCATTTTTCATTTTAATTTTCTTGATTTTTCCTTGTATAAATTTTTGTTTACTTTAATCTAGTAATCTTGATAATCCTTATTTTCATTTTTTGTTAACAATTCTTATGCTTTTTTGTTAATAGCTATTCTGTGTTAGTAATCCTTATGATTTCTCAGTGTGTCATATTTTGGTTTAAATATTTTATTTTTATTGTTGCTCTTCTTTTTTATTACTATTCTGTTATTTAGTACTCTATGTTTTGAATCCAGAGTTTTTGTGCTTTTGTTATATATTTCTATGTTTACACTTTTTCTTTGCACATGCTACCTTTTTGTTTATGTGACCGGTTGACGTTGTCCCCTTAAGAAAGGGAATATGGTGGACGGAAGTTGTTAAACAAAAGGAAGGGTCTAAACTAATTTCATTGGTAATGTGGGAGGAAGCACCTTCTGAACTGGGAGTGCAGGAGGTATCCTGGGCACTCCGGCACTTTTATCTTCAGTCTTGCTTCCGCTTTTCCTTCAGGCAGCTGCTTGCAGCTCCTGGACTTTCTGCCAAGACTTCGGCCTTGAAACCGATAAGATACCAGGCCTGTATTAACTGCTTTCCAATTAACACAAAACTGCTTTTAACTTCTTTCTTTCTTTTTCTCTCTCTTTTCTGACCTACTCTGGGGAAAGGGGGGGAGAGAGGGGAGAGCGGAGGTGGGGAACCCCCTCGGCAGAGGGGGGAACTCTCATTTCTGTATTACTTTATTGTATATCTTTGTATATATTGTAAATATTGTAAATTTGTATATATTCCCCTGCATATCTTACATTGCTTTGTAAATATACAGCTCCACTGCTTTGCTAATTCAGCTTGAGAGTTTTTTTTCCCTTCCTTTCAATTTTTTTCCCTTTTACTTTACAGGGGGGAGGGAAGAGGCTTCTTGGCCTTACCCTTCGAACCCCACGACAGTTTACCATTTTTTTTCTTGGCGTACCCAACGTGCGGCAGATAATAAGTTTACTTTATTACTTGATTGATTTAGTGTTTTCCGGCTCAATTAGCAAACATGAAGGTCTTGTGGTTTGTGGAGCGATTATTCTTTTCAATTTTTGGGGCTCTGGTTTACAGATATTGTTTGGGTTTGATTTTGGATTACCTGGGCAAATATTTGGTGCAGACAATTTATCTGTGGGTTATGTATAGAGTTAGACTATGGTATGGAAAATGCATGGATTTCCTATGGCCAGTGAGATACAGAAATGTTACCTCCACCACTCTCCCAATTGAGATAAAGGGTTTTAAGATTCCGCCTGAGGAGAGAGTAACTTTAGGTGATGCCTGGGATCCAAAGGTGATTTATGTGATGTATATAGATCTGTTGCTGGTGATGGTAATTGCATATTTACTGTTCTCTCTGCAGCAAGAGAGAAAGATATCCAAAGCTTGTTTTGTTATTAAAACTAGATCAAAAAGAAAATGCCGTGGCTCTGGATCAGTCCCAGAGTCATCTAGTGACGAGGAATGTCCAGAATCTGTGTCAGTTAAAAACAGGGCTAAAAAGTTAATTGGTAAAGCAGCTCTAAATGACTTTGCTGATTCTGGCAAGCAGCCAAGGGCATCGGCTGGTATCAACATGGCGCCTACTCCTTCTCCTACTCCTTCTCCTCCTTCTTCTTCTCCATCGGCCATTAACGGAGCAACGTCACTTCCACTCACTTCCTCGGTGGGACCGGAAGTCACTGCCCCAGCAGCTGATTTATCTCAGGACCTGTCAGCTTCCATTAAGGTGGTTGTAAATTCAAACACAGCTCCAGTTAAGGTGGCTATTTTAAAGACTAGAGGTGGAAAGGCCAAAGATGGAGAAGAAGAGCTGGAGACTGATCCTGGTGAGGGGCCCTCTACTCTAAAAGATCCTGCTCAGGAGGAAGAGAAGGTTTGTTTTAAAGATCTAGCTAACCTAGTGAGAACAAAGCAGGATGGAGATGAAGTTAGGAAAGCAGCTGGCAAAGGTGGTTCTCAGCTTAAAGAGATCCTTAGGAGAAAGACAGCAGGATTATATGGACAAAAAATTCAGGGAGACGAGTAACAAGATGATATTTCAGACTGTTCGTCACCCCGCGAGGAATTGTGAAATGTCCGTAAAGATTTCACCAGGGCAGATAAGGAGCCAGTTCTAGCTTGGCTTAGCAGGTGTTATGATACAGGTGCTCCAGCTCTAACAGTTGGAGACAAGTCAGCAGCTCAGTTAGGAACTCTCTCAAGGGATAATGGAATAGATAGACATCTAGGCAGGGCTCTCGGTAAGGTTAATCTGTGGATACGCCTTTTAATGGTGGTTGCCCTGAGGTACCCTTCCCGAGATGATCTTCCATGGAATCCTAAACCCTGGACTACCATAGATGAGGGAATTAAGCGCTTGAGAGAATTTGCTGTTAGAGAGCTACTCTATGGTGAACATGAAACTCTGAATCCTGATGACATTCCTGTGGGTATTGGTCTTGCTAAAAAGATCATCAAACTTGCTCCTTCCAATTATGCAAACATTCTGGCAAGCAGAATTGTGTCAAGAAGTTATGGTGGAGCTTCTCCCACGGTTGGCCAATTCAGTGATCAAATGAGACAATTGGAGGATAGCATGACACGTGGTTCTTTGGTTTCAGCCATTGAAACTCTGTCTGGAAAAATTGAGAGTTGCATGAAGGATCTGAAAGATTCCATATACCAATTGGCACAGAAGGATAATTTCAATTCTTCCTCCAGGTGGATACAAGTTTCATCTGTGAGGAATACACGTCCTCCAAGGAGGTCATTCCAAAACAGGACATTCCAAAACAGGGCGTTCCAAAACAGACCACCAAGGCAATCACGTAGAACTATTTGGATAACTCTTGCGTGATCAGTTTGGTGAGAACATGAACCGCTGGGATGGCCAACCAACTTCTAATCTTTTCAGGAGACTGAGGTAACTGCAAAGTGGCAGAACCCGAGGTAGCAATACCAGAAGGGTAGCTGTTACTTCCGCAGTTCCCCAGAACAACTCTAGTAGCTCCAACAGTGGCTCCAGTTATAACATGCAAAGTTATAACCCTGCAAACTATGTGCAATGCACATGTGGGCATGTTCCCCATAACTAGGGGTGCCCTGCCTCCCACCAGGGGGAGGAGACGGATAACAGAGATAGCAGAATCTATTGGGATGTGTACATCCAGTGGCCTGGCACTTCGCAATTTCGGAAGTACAGGGCCTTGGTTGACACAGGAGCTCAGTGCACCATAATGCCATCAAATTATCAGGGATCAGAGCCTATAACTATTCTGGGAGTCACTGGGGGATCTCAAGAGTTAAGTAAGGTGGAGGTTAATATAAGTTTAACTGGTAAACAATGGAGAAAGCATACAGTTGTGACCGGACCTGACGCACCTTGTATTTTGGGAAATGATTTTCTGAGAGAAGGGCGTTTCAAAGACCCTAGAGGTTAAAAATGGGCTTTTGGAGTAGCTTCTGTAGAAATTGATGGACAAAAATTGAAGCTGTCTGCTAGACCTGAGCTTTCTGATGAATCTGCAGTTGTGGGACAACACAAGATACAGGACATTAAATTGCCGGTTGCTTCTCAGACTGTGCATCACAGACAATACAGAACCAACCGTGCCTCTTTGTTGCCCATTCAGAATCTGATTCGTCAGTTGGAGAGTCAGAAAGTCGTCAGCAAAACTCATTCACCTTTCAACAGTCCAGTGTGGCCTGTGCGGAAGCAGAATGGAGACTGGCGTCTGACGGTAGACTACCGAGCCCTAAATGAAGTGACACCACCTATGAGTGCAGCAGTACCAGACATGATGGAGCTACAGTATGAGCTGGAATCCAAAGAGGCCAAATGGTATGGTACCATAGACATTGCTAATGCATTTTTCTCTATTCCCATAGCAGAGGAATGCAGGCCTCAGTTTGCTTTCACCTGGAGCGGAATCCAGTACACTTTCAACAGGCTGCCAATGGGCTGGATCCACAGCTCAAGCATCTGTCATGCAGTGATCCACGATGCTCTGGAGAAAGGCGGTGCCCCAGAACACATCCAGTTCATCGATGATATCATCGTCTGGGGTAAAACTGCTAAGGAAGTCTTCGACAAAGGTAACAAAATCATTGACATTCTTCTGAATGCAGGTTTTGCCATCAAGCGAGACAAGGTGAAAGGACCTACCACAGAGATTCAGTTTCTGGGAGTGTGGTGGCAGGATGGACGCTGACACATTCCAGTGGATGTGGTAAATAGAGTCTCTACCATGGCAAGTCCCACAAACAAGCAAGAGACCCTACGTTTCTTGGGGATAGTGGGATTTTGGAGACTACACATTCCTGGATACAGTCAGATTGTGAACCCTCTGTATGATGTAACTCGAAAGAGAAACCATTTCCACTGGGGACCTGAACAACAAGCAGCCTTTGACCAGATAAAGCAAGAGGTGATTCAAGCAATGGGTCTGGGACCTGTCCGAGATGGTCCAGACATTAAGAACATTTTGTACACGGCTGCAAGTGACAATGGTCCAACCTGGTGCTTGTGGCAAAAAGCTCCAGGTGAGACACGTGGATGACCTCTTGGTTTCTGGAGTCGAGGTTACAGAGGTTCAGAGGCTAATTATACTCCAACAGAGAAAGAAATTTTAGCTGCCTATGAAGGAGTAAAAGCATCTTCTGAGGTGATTGGAACTGAATCACAACTTCTCTTAGCTCCCAGATTACCAGTTTTGAATTGGATGTTCAAAGGCAAAGGCTTCACAGCACATCATGCCACAGACTCCACATGGTCTAAGTGGATGGCTCTGATAACACAGAGAGCTCGAATGGGAAATCTTGAAAGACCTGGTCTAGTGGAGGTGATCTCAAGTTGGCCTGAAGGTATCAACTGTGCTAAACCTCCAGAGGAGAAAGTAACTTGTGCTGAGGAAGCTCCTCCTTACAATGACCTTTCTGATGATGAAAAGAAATATGCTTTGTTCACAGACGGTTCCTGTCGTCTTGTTGGGAACAAGCGAAGGTGGAAGTCTGCAGTGTGGAGTCCAACACACCGAGTTGCAGAGGCAAAAGATGGAGAAGGAGAATCCAGTAAGTTCGCAGAGGTAAAAGCTGTCCAGCTAGCTCTCAACGTGGCTGAACGTGAGAGATGGCCAAAGCTTTATCTCTACACTGACTCATGGATGGTAGCCAATGCTCTATGGGGTTGGCTAAAGAACTGGAAGAAGAGTGGTTGGCAGAGAAAAAGAAACCTATTTGGGCAGCCGAACTGTTGCAGGACATTGCTGATCGAATCGAGAGAATTCCAGTGAAGGCGAGACACATCGATGCTCACATTCCTAAAAGCAAAGCTACTGAGGAACAGCAACACAACCATCAGGCAGGTTTCTCAAGTAGACATGGACTCTAACCTTGATCTCAACTGGATACACCGAGGTGAAATATTCTTAGCTCGGTGGGCTCATGATTCGTCAGGACATCAAGGCAGAGATGCAACATACCAATGGGCTCGTGACAGATCCATAGACATTTCCATGGATGCTATCACACAAGTCATCCATGACTGTGACATTTGTGCTGCTATTAAGCAGGCAAAACGACTTAAGCCCTTGTGGTATGGTGACAGATGGTCCAAGTACAAGTATGGTGAAGCTTGGCAGATTGACTTCATCACTCTACCACGTTCTCGTTCTGGTAAGCAATACGTGCTTACTATGGCAGAGGCAAACACTGGATGGTTGGAAACTTATCCAGTTCCACATGCAACTGCACGCAACACCATTCTCGGTCTGGAGAGACTGATCCTGTGGAGACACGGAACTCCGGAGAGGATTGAGTCAGGCAACGGAACTCATTTCAAGAACAACCTTGTAAAGAACTGGGCAAAAGAGCACGGTATTGAGTGGATATTCCATATTCCCTACTATGCACCAGCTTCAGGGAAAATTGAACGCTACAATTGTTTCTTGAAGACCACTCTTAAAGCCATGGGGGGTGGATCTTTGAAAAACTGGGAAAAACACTTAGCACAAGGAACCTGGCTGGTAAATAGTAGAGGTTCAGTGAACCGAGCTGGACCTGAACATTCAGATTTGCTACGGAAAGTAGAAGGTGATAGAGTTCCTGTTGTTAGAGAAAAGAATCTGTTAGGTAAAACTGTTTGGGTATTTTCACCCTCAGGAGAGGCTAAACCTGTCCGAGGGGTGGTTTCAGCTGAAGGTCCGGGTCACACTTATTGGGTAATGCAAGAGAATGGTGAAATTCAGTGTATTCCACAAGGAAATTTAACTTTAGCTGAAAGAGGTTAATTTCAAACTGCTGTACAGCTACATTGCGTCCAGAGGAAGAATCAACGAGGAATCTACGGTGCACGAACCGTGAGATCCCTGAGAGCCCTGAGTCAACTAAGAGATCCAGAGAATCCCTGTTTCCCTTTTCTTTGTTTCGCTGGCGAAGAAATGAACTGTTTTCCATTTTTCTCATTTTCTGATTTCCTTGGACTTTTGAATCATCTACATCTGAGCATAGGCGGAATGGACTATGAGCTTTATTCATGAACTGTAAATATCGTTTTGGATTGATTGGATGGACAGTATGAAAGGCCAATGAAATTGTTTAGAAGGGGTGGACTGTGACCGGTTGACGTTGTCCCCTTAAGAAAGGGAATATGGTGGACGGAAGTTGTTAAACAAAAGGTAGGGTCTAAACTAATTTCATTGGTAATGTGGGAGGAAGCACCTTCTGAACTGGGAGTGCAGGAGGTATCCTGGGCAGTCCGGCATTTTTATCTTCAGTCTTGCTTCCGCTTTTCCTTCAGGCAGCCGGTTGCAGCTCCTGGACTTTCTGTCAATACTTCGGCCTTGAAACCGATAAGATACCAGGTCTGTATTAACTGCTTTCCAATTAACACAAAACTGCTTTTAACTTCTTTCTTTCTTTTTCTCTCTCTTTTCTGACCTACTCTGGGGAAAGGGGGGGAGAGAGGGGAGAGCGGAGGTGGGGAACCCCCTCGGCAGAGGGGGGAACTCTCATTTCTGTATTACTTTATTGTATATCTTTGTATATATTGTAAATATTGTAAATTTGTATATATTCCCCTGCATATCTTACATTGCTTTGTAAATATACAGCTCCACTGCTTTGCTAATTCAGCTTGAGAGTTTTTTTTCCCTTCCTTTCAATTTTTTTCCCTTTTACTTTACAGGGGGGAGGGAAGAGGCTTCTTGGCCTTACCCTTCCTACCCCACGACAGTTTACCATTTTTTTTTAATTTTTTTTGTATTTTTTTCTAGTCTATGTCTAAGAAGGAAATTTAAAGACATTACCTTAGCTAAGGAATACTTTTTAAAATTAATACCTATTTACAACAAATCTTAACTATATTACATGGAGCTCATTTGAAATGCCATGGCACACAACTAAGAAGGTTCGAACCAAAAGAAATCTTACAATGTGAACTCATTACTAAGTACTTACACCTTACTACAATTACTATGTACTAGGTATCTGTAAATACCAAATGCTTACCATTCATTATGCTTACCAGGAAAACTTAGCAAAACTCTAAATAACAAATCTCTTAAGGTCATTGCAATCAGAAATGAAGAAATTATCATTGTAACTTTAAATCAGAGCAGAGCTTTGGTGGACATGAGTTGGACTAGAAAATCCTCCCTTTTCTGGGGGTGGGGGTAGGGGTGGGTGGTTAGCAAGGTGTTCTCTAGTTGCTATTGTTTCTGTATTAGGGTCTTAACGACTTGCAGCCTATCATGTCTGAACGACCATTGTTCCACCCATACTGGATTATGTGTTTTCCATTTTAATTTGAGGGTTGGTTGCTGACTAGTAGCCACTATAAAGAAGGAACGGTAACAAGTTTTGCTCCTAGTTGACTTAAGGCATATCAGCCCAATAGAGCAACTGGAAGGGTTAACACGTACGGTCTTACAGTGATTGATTTGCTGTAGTTAAAAGCTAATTGCACTGGCTCTTTGCCAACCCAGGTTGTTTGGATACATTTAAAACCCACGACTTCAACATTTGCCATGAGCAATGGCTAGTGACCATTCCATTTATGACTAGGTATAATGATGACATCGTCTCCAGTATCCATAATAATTGAAAATTGTATAATTTGTCCACAAGGGTGTCTGACAGATACAATCTGTTCCAGTTTTCTCTTTTGGATTTCTAGGGCTTATAAGGTATTAGGCATATCGGTGGAACCCGAGCCTTCTTGCCCTTGGTTCCTGTTAGAAGTTTTAGGCACTTGGGACTCAGGTGGTATTAGCTGAGTAATTTCTGTCCCAACAAGTGTGGTAACAGGAGAGGCAATGGTATCGAGCATAATTTTCATAGCCCAGTCATAATCACAATGTATTGAACCAGGAGTTATAAGGATGCCCTGTCTAGAGGTAGACAATCTGCCAATTAACAGAGCACAGGGTCTGTGACCCAAAGGACCATGCCAGTTAAACTCGACAACGCTTTGTGGATTCAAAAGGAGATATGCGGCTGTTGTCAGGTCCACTATGCGCTGCCAGAGGGGGCTGGGGGGGGAGGGAAGGGGGAGGCGTGGTCCAAGCACCCTGGTTTGGTGTCATCGCGGGGTGTACTTGCACTGCGGGAGCAGCTTTTACGACGATCTTGAGTAAAATGATTAGATCTGTGACCCTTTCGTGTCTGTCCAACAGTCAGGCAATTTGATATAAGGTACCTAGGTTTCTCAGAGGCACGATGATTTCAGGACTGCTTCTATGGCCGTGGCTAGATACATTGCTGCATGTTGATGCCTTCATTCCTTGTGGTCCTGCAGTCATGAGGCAGTGGCACCTGTTGATAAAATGCTGATAACCTGTTGTGACCGTTTGAGGCTGTCCCCTTAAGAAAGGGAACATTGTAGTCGGATGTTTGTAAATGAAAAAACGGATCTAAACTAATTTCATTGGTAGATTGGGAGGAAGCACCTTCTGAACTGGGAGTGCAAGAGGGTATCCTGGGCATTCCTGCACTTTTCTAGTGAGTTTTTTTTTCCGCTCCTTCAGTGGCAGCAGCTCGCTGTTTCTGGGCTTTTGACCAAGGCTTGACCTTGAAACTGATAAACTGCAAGGTCTGTATTAACTGCTTTCCAATTAACACATAACTGCTTCTAACTTTTTCCTCTTTTCTCTCTTTTCTAACCCTCTCTGGGGAAAGGGGGAGAGAAGGGGGAGCAGAGGTGGGGAACCCCCTCAGCACAGGGGGGAACTCTCATTTCTGTGCTACTTTATTGTATATTTTTGTAAATATTGTAAATCTTGTATATTCCCCTGCATATCCTATATTGCTTTGTAAATATACAGCACCCGTTGCTTTGCTAATTCAGCTGTGAGTTTTTTTTCCTTTCCCTTCAATTTTTCTTTCCCTTTACTTTACAGGAGGGAGGGAGGAGGCTTTTTGGCCTTACCCTTCTAACCCTCGACACCTGTTTAGTTTCTTCATTAGCATTGTCAAATGCCAAAATATCCTCATTTCTACCTTCATATCGTGAGTCAGGTCTGAATTAGTATTGAATGCCATATGTAAGGGATGGTATTGACAAAGGAACCAAATATCCCTGTTCGGGTGCCACATGTAGACGACGGAGATAGGAATCAATACAGCTGACCAATATGATCGAGTATTGTTCCTTTATTGTTCCAGCGTTGCAGGCAGATGGTGCAGGCTTGAGGTGCAGGCCTATGGAGCAGGCCTGCAGTGCAAGTATAGCACAGTAAAGTAAGGAAGAACAGGAGACAGGAAAGGCAGAAGTGTGTAGCAAGGCAACTGCTGCAACTTATATAAACTCGGAGTGCCCTGTTGGCATAGCTCCATTGGTTCCCTCTGAGTGACCACACATTGCACTATTACAGATTATTGGTCCAACTACTAATGACACAACGAGGTTTGTTGATGCAGGTGCATGTCCTGTTGTCCCAAAATAACTGTCCATGTTTATAGCTACCAGTGTCTTGTTTTAGTTACATGCTGCAGGCACAGCACTGTTTTGCTGCACTGCTAGCTGGCTCTGCATTTATGCTGAGCATGGCCTGCCACCATGTCAGGCTCTAGGCCTGCACTACCAGATTGCTCACACTGCTCGTCGCTGGCATTGCCACACAGAGCTACTGAGGAACAGCAACACAACCATCAGGCAGATCTAGCTGCAAGAGTTTCTCAAATAGACAAGGACTTTGATTTTGATTCCGACTGGAAACACTGAAGTGAGATGTTTTTATCTCAGTGGGCTAACGATTCATCAGGACATCAAGGCAGAGATGCAACATACCAGTGGGCTCGTGACAGATCCATAGACATTTCCATGGATGCTATCACACAAGTCATCCATGATTGTGACATCTGTGCTGCTATTAAGCAGGCAAAGCGAATTAAGCCCTTGTGGTATGGTGACAGATGGACCAGGTACAAGTAGGGTGACTCTATCACTCTACCACGTTCTCGTTCTGGTAAGCAATATGTGCTTACTATGGTAGAGGTGAAAACTGGATGGTTGGAAACTTATCCAGTTCCACATGCAACTGCACACAATGCCATTCTTGATCTGGAGAGACAGATCCTGTGGAGACACGGAACTCCAGAGAGGACTGAGTCAGACAACGGAACTCCAAAAACAATCTTGCGAAAAACTGGGCCCAAGAGCACGGCATTGAGTGGATGTTCCACATCCCCTACTATGCACCAGCTGTAGGGAAGATTGAACATTATAATGGTTTTCTGAAGACCACTCTCAAAGCCATGGGGAGTGGATCTTTGTGAAACTGGGAGAAACATCTAGCCCAAGGAACCTGGCTTGTATATAGCAGAGGTTCAGTGAATCGAGCTGGACCTGCACACTCAGATCTGCTACGGAAAGTAGAAGGTGATAGAGTTCCTGTTGTTAGAGAAAAGATTCTGTCAGGCAAAACTGTTTGGGTATTTTCTCCTTCAGGAGAGGCCAAACCTGTCCGAGGTCCTGGTCACACTTATTGGGTAATGCAGGAGAATGGTAAAATTCAGTGTATTCCATAATGAAATATAACTTTAGCTGAGAGAGTTTAAATTCAGTGTTGTACATATACAATATTGGGCCCAAAGGAAGAATCCATGAGGAATCTTCAGTGCAAAACCACTAAGAACCCTGAGACCCCTGAGTCAACTGAGAGTCCCTCTTCCTTTTCTTTGCCTCGTCTGCAGAGAGACAAACTGTTTTCTGCTTTCTTGTTTCCTGGTTTTTGGATTTCTGAATCATGTACACTTGAGGACAGCCAGAATGGACTATGAACTTGACTTACTCATTGTCGATATTGTTTTAGATTAGATGGATAGTATTAACAGCCAATGAAATTGTTTAGAAGGGATGGATTGTGGTAGTTTTAGGCTGTACCTTTAAAATTAACTGCAGATTTCAAGCAGAAAAGTAGAAAAATATAAATAATTCACTATTGGGTGTGAAAAGGAAAACAAAAGATTATTCTAAACAAATTCATTGTGCAGTCGTTCCATAAGATTTTTCACATTTCACTTCCATTCTCATTTCTTTTCTTCTTTTCTGGTCTGGTTGTTCTGCTGGGGAGACAATAACCACTTCTGGCTGGCCTTGAGAAGAGATAAGAACACTAACATTGCTTCTTTAAACTAACATTCCTTCCTCTGAATTCCTCTTTTCTTCTGTTACAGGGCAGGGGGAGGAAGAGGCTTGCGGAGGGGGCAGTGGAGCAGCTTCCCTGCTCTCTGGGGAACTCAGAGGTGGTTCATGGGGGTTTCTGTGCTATTTTCTAACTGTAAATACCTGTATAATATTGTAAATACTGTATATTTTGTACATATTCATCGCATTCCATTGTAGAGTGTAGTTTTTGCTTGCAAACACAGCTTCCATTTGCTTCCAGCTGAGTTAGTCATGCTTAGTTAATGTAAATGGGAAATTTCAACCCACCACAAATATCATTAGAAACCAAGTCATTAGCATAGACAGTCGTCGTCCCCCCACCCTGAAAGCTGGAGGTTGTTGTCCCTGTCCCAGTGCATCCCTGAACCTAGTCCTGCAGCCAGGGGTACCTGGGGCCCATTTGCCAATACTGGTATTGGCCTCACATTACTGGAGGGTGCCTATCACTATCACTAGATTCAGGGATGCCCTGCTGACAGCTCCAAAAAGTACTTGTTGTAGTTTGAGCTGGGTGCCCCCCTGCAATGTTTACTTCCTGTATCCAGAAGTCCAGCCCAGAGGGGTGGACACAGGAAATTATGTAGCATTTCCTACCACAATCCTTTGCACCACTATAAGATGCAGTGCGCAGTCTAGCACGCTCTCTTCTCTTCCTCTTCCGTCAGCCAGTAACTGGGGGAGATGTCTCCTGGCTTTGGGCCTGGCTAGGCCCAAGGCCATGGGGGGATGGGCAGTCTCAGATCTGGCCAGCTGAGACTAGCCTAGCAGTGGGAGGGGGAAGAAGGAGCCCTGGGGGTCTCGGGTATACCCTCAGGTGGGGATGGGATGTCTCTGGGTCTGTTTTGGGATCTTTCTTTGTCACTGCGCTTTTGGTTTTCTGTAAATGTTCACTGCTTTCTATTTAAACTTTCCATCACTTTTGCAATCCGTTTGTCTGAGTGTTTATTGTTGCCAGGGGTGGGGAAGGGGGCTGCCTCAACCCAGCACAGTACTAAAGGTTGAGACAGTCCTTTCTGGATGAGCCCATGTGGGACACCTCAGGAGGGGTCCAGCTGCCTCCTGAGGTAACACACAAGCAGGAGTGAAGACCATCACAGAGAGCATTGGGGAATAAGGTATCACCACCTGGACTGCCTTTACTCTACAGGGGTCAAAGGGATGCACCATGAGCACACCCTGTGGCAGAGGAGCAGGGACTGTTCCTGCTACAGCAAATCCCAGCCAAACAACATTCTGAAAACACATTTGCTATGCTCACTTCAGAGCCCCACCAGCCTTCCTCCCCAAGGGCTTCCTTCCCCTTGTGTCCCACCAGGCAGCAAACTTAGAGCTTGCTCACTTTCATCCTACTCCCAGGCCACAGCCCCCAAGCTGATTGCAGAACAAAGTTTACCCCCACCAAAATGCCCTTCAAGAGATCACAACTGGTGACATACCACTGAAACCACAGAGAGATGCAAAGGGGAGGCATAAACAAATGCCCAAGCCTGACGCTCTTATGAGGGTAACTGCTTCTCTACCTGTGGGAATGGAGGGTCTCATCCAAACAGGGCCACCATCTCAGATGTGCTCTTTGAGGTGCCAGGGCTCAGCACAAGAAAACAGAGCTAGTTATTTATCAAGGAATCATGCAAAAGTTGAATTCAGGCCTCTGGACCACAGATGAACAAGAGCAGCACACTGCATCAGGGTGAAGGTGCTGAGGGATTGAGGAAGAGGGTTCTGCAGTGTCTGCATGCAGGATCCCCTCTGCCCACAAGTGAGGGTCCTAAGCTCTACCAAGAGCACTCAAAAACATGCACAAGGCTGAACTCAATGCACCAACTGCTAAATAGTCCATCAAACCTTACCACTGGTGGTCTCTTTCAGGCTGAAAGCACTATGTACCCTTCTCCTGGGGTGCTGCACACACTCACCCATGTTCCAGTCAGCCAGATGAAAGCTCAGCATACCTCCACTGCAGTCACTGCAGGCACAGGGACAGCCTGGCCACCCCAAGTAGGCACCAAAGGCAGTTTTGACTTCTGCCAATCCCACAGAGCTACAGCTAGCTTCATTTACCAACATATTACCTACTTAAGCAACAGAAAGAAGGCTAAGGCCAGCACCAGACTTAGGCTGCAGGAAGCGAGGACTGCTAATGAGCACTAGAACAGGAGGCTATTGGTCTCTCCCACTGTCAAAATCTAAGTTTGGGATGAATGCTGGCCCATTGGTCAGCAGGATGCACATCTGTTCTCCCTCAGGAGAGGGGCATCTGGCAACAAATCTCAGCAGCACAGCTAAACTGAAATTTTTCAACCTCAACCTAGTCTGGGGAAAAAAAAGGCAACCCAGGGCTCAGCTGTATAGACGTTAAGTGTTTATTTTAGGATTCATATCACAAGCCTTTTTCAGAGACAGTCAGTTGTGTCCTCTGGGGCTCCAGGGGCTAGCTATTTCCTAACTGAGCAGGCTGAAAAGTAATACTGTACTTTTCAGTAACATCCCATCAAGCTCAACACACAGTACCTTTATACTCTCTGCTCCATACCTTATAAAGGAAAAGCCACCACCACAAGGCTAAACAAATGTACAAACACTACTACTGTAAATGGAGCAGCTAAACCTTGATGATTTGCTTTGTGTGGACTTTTTTCTTCCCAGAAAATGTAGGACTTGAGCTCCTGAAAATCCAGCTTCCAATGGGTTTGTTCCAGCTTTAAATACATTGAACATCTCAGTGCAAGACTCTTTAATTCAAGAACCTAAACACAAGCAAACCTGTTTTGTTGTGAGCATTTCATAGAGAAGTGGAAAAGGGAGTTTTGTTTGTTTAAATATAAATGACAGTGATGAAAGGATTAAGAAAGTAAGAATTCAGACATTCTGTGGAGGGTCTCTAAGAGGTCCATAAAAAAGGAGCAAACAGATCCATAAAACAGAAGACAGCAGGAGATATGTTTTTTTTTGATCCCCAACATATGTTTTTGCTGGACTGCTGCTAGTTTACTGCTGCTCCCTTCTGGCCTGAGTTGGCAGGGCAATATAGGGGCAGAGGGAGCAGGTCACGATTCTTCATTGCCAGAATCATCATCATCGTAACAGTCGGCATCCTCCTCCTCCTCATCTTCATCATCAATGTCGTCGTCATACAAGTCGTCATAAAGTAAATCTGAACTGTTGTCATTGGAAGGCACTTTAGTTTTGATGCAGTACTCTGCCAGGGTAGTGGGGACCTTCACATCATCCTTCTCTGCCTCAGCTTTTGTAGCCAAAACCTGTTTCCTGCAGGGAGGAGGACATACCAACATGAGCATAGTTGTGTGCTGGCAGCAGCATGGCTGAACTCCCCAACTCCTAACCAGCCCCAGAGCAGCCCTCCTGGCAGCTGAGCTGGAGCTGATGGTTGATTGAAGAACCACAAGAAGCACTAGAAATATATTTATTTCTGCAGCTGTGGGCTTGGGAATGCTACAAAGGTGTCTGTAGCACACATGATCTCAGCAACATATGAAATTAGTAATTCTACAGGAGTCCACATTAGAGACCTGCCAGAGCTCAGAGAGCAATTTTCATTACATTTGTTACAGAATGGATGTTCAGAGATTTCCTAAGATGACTTATTGAGGTAGGTTCAGAGATATACATAGCCACCCTCCACCACTGTTGACTCTACACCAGCATGCTCAAAACTACAATTCCTACAAGCATTTGGCTGCTCTAAGCTCCCACTGTAGAGTAAGAGCAGCTTGAGCACATGGCTGCACCCTGAAATATAGCCATAACCCTAGCACTGCCTGAAGATGGCAGGAAACAAGTGTTTCCCATCACCCCAGGACAGACTCTGGTTACTGCCTCCTAGCAGCACTCGGGCTGTGAACTGCTGCTGGCCTGGTGTTGTCTCCCAGCAGGGAGAGGAACAGATAGCAGTCTGTCCCTTCACCCCCACCCACCTGTTCATCAGTCTGCCATATTCTGTTCATGGAGTACATTCAGCTCCACTGAGCCAAAGGAGCTGGAGGGGATTAAGATAACCACCAAGCAAAGCTCTTTACACATCTCAGGCCACTGACTGACTGCCCTGCATAGATCCAACCAGGGGTATATCCTGCATGCCCAGCTAGCAGTCAATGCAGATGTAGTCTTGCCCCAGGCAAGCATGACAGTGATCCCACTGCAGTATAAGCTGCCTAGACACCACTCCACAGCAACCCTAGCTGAAATTTACATCATCTCCCTACAGCACTTGATGAACCATGAACTTCTCAGCAAAGGACAGTCAAGACTGAACAGTGCTGCTAGCTAATAAAAAATCAGTTTTGTGAGCACTTACCAAATCCTTCTGATATTCCTTCAAATTGGAGGGACAAGATTATGATTCCTGAATGCATTAAGCACAGAATTATTAGGATGCAGTCAGTTTGAATAGCATCCCAAGCAATGCAAGCAGCACTCAAAGGCAAGCAGGGACCTTGACTGGTATTTACTAGCAGCCAACAGGTTTTGCAGAGCATCATGCCAAAATAGTCTAAAAAAGAACAATTCGAAGATATCAGCCTAATCCTCCTGCTCCAAAGTTTTCATCACTTTGGTGTGCTGAAAATCCTAGAAGGACCGGAAGCATGGACTTGGAATAAAATTAATTTCCAAAGGAACAATCACAGCAAGAAGCTGGTTTCAGCAAATTCTGCAAGCAACCTGTTTCATAGGATTCAAAGCAGGAGGACAGTAGCACAGCATCACACATGGCAAAGCTTACCTTATGATTTCAGCATACTCCTTGTCTTTCCCTTTACTGTCCCTCCATTTCCTGAACATCACTGATGCATCCACATTGGCAGGAGAGAATGTGTTCGGCTCATTAAGCAAAGAGATTACACTCAGTAAGATAGTCCTGAAAAAGGCAACCACAACATCAGTCAGAGCTAACACATTCATGAATTTTGGGTGCAAACAACTTGGCAAGAAGGGAGAAGAAATCAGGCTTGCCTGTAACAAAAAGACGGTCAACTCAACATTTAGAGGAAAATGGTGCTAGTATGGGCCCTGTTGACCAGATATGTGCTGAGGACACTGCAGCACAGTCAAAATCCAACAGAGGTGAGCTGGGGGCTCTTGAGGCAGTAGAAGCCAGCAAGGAAACTTCCATGAAACACCTCGAGGGAATCAAGGGGCACTCTGCTAAGAAAGTGATTAAGCCAACAGCTCAGATGAAGTGCCTCTACATGAACACACACAACATGGGCAACAAACAGGACTTGGAAGCTACTGTGCTGCTAGAAAACTATGACCTGATAGCCATCACTGAAACTTGGTGGGATGAATCCCATGATTAGAATGTGGCTATTGATAGCTACAGGCTGTTCAGAAGGGAGAGGTGAGGAAGGAAGGGCAAAGGTGTTGCTCTCTGTCAGGAAATGGATAGAGTGTGAAGAACTGTCCCTGAAGAATTGGCATGAACAGGTCAAAAGCTTATGGGTAAGAACTGGAAACAAAGGCAACAAAGGGAACCTTGTGGTTGGTGTCTACTACAGGCTGCCTGATCAAGGGGAACCCACTGATGAAGCCTTCTTACTCCAGCTACAGGAGGTTTCACTTTCTCAGGCTCTTATCCTACTGGGGGACTTCAACTACCCCAATGTCTGCTGGAAAAGTAGCTTGGCAAACTGTAGGCATTTGAGGAGACTCCTGCAGCACGTAAAACCTGCCTGGATGCACTCCTGTGCAGCCTGCCCTAGGAGATCCTGCTTTGGCAGGAGGATTGAACTCTATGATCTCTGGAGATCCCTTCCAATCCCTAACATTCTGTGATTCTGTGATTCTTAAGCCAGGTAATAGACACCCCTACCCAAGGGAATGCAATACTGGACCTGATGGTCACAGATGCAAGCAAGGTCATGAATGATGTCAAGACTAGAGGTAGCCTGGATTGCAATGATCATGCACTAGTGGAGTTTTGTGGCCGGTTGACGGTGTCCCCTTAAGAAAGGGAATATGGTGGACGGAAGTTGGTAAACGGAAGGAATAGTCTAAACAATTTCATTGGACGAGTGGGAGGAAGCACCCTCTGAACTGGGAGTGAAAATGGGCATTTCCAGCACTTCTTGGTCAGTCTTGCTTCCGCCTTTCCTTTGGGCAACTATCTCTGTGCTGGGCTTTCTGCCAAGACTTCGGCCTTGAAGATAAGAAAAGCCAGGCCTGTATTAACTGCTTCCAAGTAACACAAACTGCTTTTAACTTCTTTCTTTCTTCTTTCTCCCTCTTTTCCGAACTATTCTGGGGAAAAGGGGGAAGAGAGGGGAGAGCGGAGGTGGGGAATCCCCTCGGCCGAGGGGGGTTACTCTCATTTCTGTGTTACTCTGTTGTATATCTTTGTATATATTGTAGATATTGTAAATTTGTAAATATTCCCCTGCAAAACCCTACACTGCTTTGTAAATATAGCTCCACTGCTTTGCTAATTCAGCTGGTGAGTTTTTTTTCCTTTCCCTTCAATTTTTCTTTTCCCTTTTACCTTACAGGGGGGAGGGAAGAGGCTTCTTAGCCTTACCCCTTCCAACCCACCACAAGTTTGTAGGGATATGGAACAGGCAAGGAGTATAGTCAGGAGACTGAATTTTAGGAAGGTAAACTTTGAGCTCTTCAAGGAGTTAGTCAGTAGGACTCCATGGGAAATGATCTTCAGGAAACAGAGCTGGCAGATCTTTAAGGACATTTTCCTTGGAATGCAAGAGCTCTCAATCCCCATGTGTAAGAAATCGGGCAAAGAGACCAGCATTGCTGAGTAGAGACCTGGTGGTGAAAATAAAGAGCAAGAGGGAACTACACAGACAGTGGAAGCAGGGACAGGTAACCTGGGAGTATAGGAACCCTGTCCAGTTGTGTAGGGATGAGGTCAGGAAGGCCAAGGCATGGCTGGAGCTGAACATGGCAAAGGATGTGAAGAATAACAAAAAGGGCTTCTATCGGTACATCAACCAGCAAAGAAAGGTTAAAGAAAGAGTACCCCCTTTTGAGGGTGAGAATGGACAACTGGTGTCAACAGATCAAGAGAAGGCTAAGGTACTCAATAACTTTTTTGCCTCAGTCTTCACTGGTAAGCTTGCTCCATACCCCTCCCGAGTTGATAGACCACAAGGCGAGGACCAGGGAGGGTAAAGTTCCTCCCACTGTAAGGGAAGATAAGGTTCATGACCACCTGAGGAACATACATAAATCTATGGGACCTGATGAGATGCATCCCAGAATCCTGTGGGAATTGGCTGATGTATTTCTGAAGCCACTCTCTATAACATTTGAAAAGTCATGGTAGTCAGAAGAAGTCCCCAGTGACTAGAAGGAGGGAAATGTTGTACCCATTTTTAAAAAGGATACAGAAAGAGGCCCCTGGAAATTACTGACCTGTCAGTCTTACCTCTGTGCTCAGGAAGCTCCAAGGTCAAGAAAAATGTATTCCCTTAAAAAAAAAAAGTCAAGTAAGGGAGGCAGGAGACCTGCATGGATAAGCATGGTCTTAGAAAAAGTCAAAAACAAAAAGGAGGTTTACAATATGTGGAAAAAAGGTCTGGTCAATTGGGAGGATTATATAAATATTGCCAGAGAATGTAGAGATGCAACAAGAAAGGACAAGGCTCTCTTGGAACTATGTCTTGCCAGGGAGGTGAAAGAAAACAAGAAGAGCTTTTTCAGATACATCAATGACAAAAGGAAGATCAGGGAAAAGGTGGGCCCACTACTGAATGATATGGGACATATGGTAACAGAGGACATAAAGGTGGCAGAGTTGCTGAATGCCTTGTTTGCCTCAGTCTTTACTCCTAACACTGGCTCTCAGGAACCCTAGTCTCTGGAAGCAAGGGAGCAGAATCGGAGGGACGAGGACACTCCACTCAGCAGTCAGGACTGAGTTAGAGATCACATGTATCAACTGAAAACACAGAAATCCATAGGCCCCAATGGGGTGCATCCACGTGTGCTGAGGGAGTTGGCTGACACTGTTGCTGAGCCTCTCTCCATCATTTTTGAAAAGTCATGGAGAATGTGAGAGGTGCCTGATGACTGAAAGAAAGTGAATGTCACTCCAATCTTCAAAAAAGGCAAGAAGGAAGACCCAGGCAAGTACAGACCAGTCAGCCTCATCTCCATCCCTGGAAAGATGATGGATCAGATCATTGTGGAGGTCATCTCTAACCACAAGGTTAGGTTTTAAAGCCAGGCTAGATGGGACTTTGAGCAACCTGATCTAGTGTGAGGTGTCCCTGCCCATGGCAGGAGGGTTGGAACGAGATGATCCTTGAGGTCCCTTCCAACCCTGGCAATTCTATGATTCTATGATCTCCCCTATGAAGAGAGACTGAGAGGGGATCTGATCAATGTCTATAAATATCTGAGGGGTGGGTGTCAAGTGGATGGGGCCAATCTCTTTTTGGTGGTGCACAGTAATAAGACAAGGAATAATGGTTGCAAACAAACATAGAAGGTTTCACCTCAACATGAGGAGAAACTTCTTTACAGTGAGGGTGATGGAGCACTGGAACAGGCTGTCCAGGGGGGTTGTGGAATCTCCTTCTCTGCAGACTTTCAAAACTTGCCTGGATGCATTCCTGTGTGGACTACCCTAGGTGATCCTGCTTTTGGCAGGGGGGTTGGACTTGATGATCTCTGGAGGTCCCTTCCAACTTCTAACATTCTGTGATTCTGTGAAGGTCATAGAACAGATCCTCCTAGAAGTTATGTACATGGAGGACAGGGAGGTGATTTGAGACAGCCAGCATGGCTTCACCAAAGGCAAGTACTGCCTGACCAACCTAGTGGCTTTCTACAATGGTGTAACTACATCAGTGGACAAGGGAAGGCCAACAGATGTCATCTATCTGGACTTCTGTAAAGTGTTTGACACGGTCCCCCACAACATCCTTCTCTCTGAACTGGAGAGATACAGATTTGATTGGTAGACTGTTCAGTGGATAAGGAACTGGTTGGATGATCACATACAAAGGGTAGTGGTCAACAACTTGATGTCCAGATGGAGACAGGGGATAAGTGGTGTCCCTCAAGGGTCTGTATTTGGACCAGTGATGTTCAATATCTTCATCAATGTCATAGGGAGATTGAGTGCACCCTCAGCAAGTTTGCAAATGATACCAAGCTGAGTGGTGCAGTTGATAAAACTGAATGACAGGATGTCATCCAGAGGGACCTAGACAGGCAGGAGAAGTGGGCTAAGGAGAATCACATGAGGTTCAATAATGCAAAATGCAAGGTCCTGCACCTAGGTCAGGGCACTCCTTGATATCAGTACAGGCTGAGGGATTATGGGATTGAGACCAACCCTGCAGAAAAGGACTTGGAGGTAACAGTGGACAAGACCTCATCTGGAGTACTGTGTCCAGCTCTGGAGCCCCCAACACAAGGAGGGCGTGGACCTGCGAGAATGGGTCCAAAGGAGGGCCACAAAGATGATCAGAGAGCTGGATCACCTCTCCTATGAGGACAGGCTGAGAGAGTTGAGGCTGTTCAGCCTGGAGAAGAGAAGGCTCTGGGGAGACCTTACAGCTGCATTTCAATATCTGAAGGGGACTTACAGGAAGGCTGGGGAAGGACTTTCTGGAAGGGCTTGTATTGATAGGACAAAAGGCAATGGTTTTAAACCAGAGCAGGGTAGATTTAGATTAGACATTAGGAAGAAGTTCTTTACAATGAGAGTGGTGAAATACTAGACCAGGTTACTCAGAGATGTGGCTGAGGTCCCATCCCTAGAGACATTAAAGGTCAAACTTGATGGGGCCCTGAGCAACCTGATCTAGTTGGAGATGTCCTTGCTCCCTGCAGGGGAGTCGGAGAAGGTGACCTTTGAGGGTCCCCTCCAACCTGTGATTATGTGAACTTCTTCAGATGATGCATTGGAAACTTTTTTCAAGTCAAAATTTAAGGTAAGGATAGGATTATAGTTGAAGTGACAGCAGATATTTATGAGCTTCAGACTGTGGCCATCAGCACAGGGAAGATCACTCAATATAAAACTCAAAGAGTCCCTCAGGGATCAGTCCTGGGACCTGTCTTGTTCAACATCTTTGTGGGGGACATGGACAGTGGCATTGAGTGCACCCTCAGCAAGTTTGCTGATGACACCAAGCTGTGTGGTGCAGCAGACACGCTGGAGGGAAGGGAGGCCATCCAGAGGGACCTTGACAGGCTGGAGAGGTGGGCACAAGCCAACCTCATGAAGTTCAACAAGACCAAGTGCAGGGTCCTGCATCTGGGTCGAGGCAATCCCAGGCACAAATACAGGCTGGGCAGTGACTGGCTGGAAAGTAGCCCTGAGGAGAGAGACTTGGGGGTGCTGGTGGACAAAAAGCTCAACATGAGCTCTCAATGTGCACTTGCAGCCCGCAAGGCCAATCAGATCCTGGGCTGCATCAGGAAAAGTGTGGCTAGCAGGTCGAGAGAGGTGATCCTCCCCCTCTACTCAGCCCTGGTGAGACCCCACCTGGAGTACTGTGTCCAGTTCTGGAGCCCCTATTACAAGAGGGATGTGGAGGTGCTGGAACATGTCCAGAGAAGGGCCACAAGGATGATCAGAGGGCTGGAGCACCTCTCCTATGAGGGCAGACTGAAGGAGTTGGGGCTGTTCAGTCTGCAGAAGAGAAGGCTCCGAGGTGACCTATGAAACTATGAATCTGATGACGATCATATCTGTGCACATGCTTGTGATGGGGCAACAAGTAAAGCTTGCATTAGACCAGCTTGTGCACACCAATTCATGCAAGGTTGGAAAGCTGCTTGGTGAACCTGTTCCTTATTGTCATGGGTTGAGTTGATTCTGCCGATGTGTATTCAGTACCATGCAGCTGTCATGCCAGCTTCAAAATCAAAGTACTGACTGGAGCAAAGTATCAGAGGGCTTGAAGTTCGGATTTGTGGTGGGTTAACACCTTTTTCTGAAAACCAAAGAAGAAAGCAGGGTGGAGGGCTTGCGGGTACTTTACACTCCCTGAAGGGCGTCTCCCCCCTGGGAAAGCTGAGTCTGTTCCACTTCCCCCTCCCTGCCCAGCAAGGGTATAAAAAGCAGGACCTCATAGCTGTGGGATCTCCTTTTTGGCTCCTGCCTCTGCTGGATGAGAGCTACAGCAGCTGCCCTCCTGATCCTCAGCCACGTGGCCAGACCTGACCCTTCTCCCTGCTGCCTCTGCGCCTCCTCAGAGAAAGACTGGTTTTGTATAATTCTTTTTTGTCCCACTCCCATCCATTCTTGTTCCTTGCCCTTGTGAACTTTTTGTCCCTGTTATTGTTATATTTGAAGAAAAAAATTATTTGCCTCTCTACTTCCAAGCTGACTCCAGATTGTTGCTTAGTGGATTTGCTCCTTACCCCCTTTTTTTCTTTTCCCCCCTCTCCTTGTTTGGAGGGAGGAGGTGTGTGGGGGGGAAGTGGGGAAGAGATTCTCAGCCTTTTCCCCATTTCAGCCTTTAACTCTCAGTTAAGGCTCAAACCACTACAATTTTTTGGCGCTTCCAACGTGGGGCTTGGAAATTAATCTTGTATTGGGAAAGCAATACTTTTTTCTGAAAAAGGAGCTAGAAGTAGAAATGGCAATTTTAAAGAACCTGATGGCCCAAGCCTTTGCATGGGCTTTTGGCTGGATTTTTTGGACCCACATCTACAAATTGATAACTTACCATGTGGTGTGGTTGATGATAGAGATGCTGATCAAGTGGATAAAAACTTTACCAATTAAGTTAGGCATGTATCTCTTGAATTCATTGAATTTCACTGTCAGTGGTAACTTTTCTAACATAGGAAACTTTCCTGAAGCAAGTTATGAAACCATTGGTGTAGATAAAAGTGCCTGTGATGGAAAATTGCTCTACGTTGCAATATGCTCCATCTGCCTAAATGTAATCCTTATAGTGGCATTTGCTGGGACCGTGTTGGGTGGAGGACTAGCTAACCCATTAAGAGCTGTTTGGAGGGTGATAACACACTCTTTGTGCTCTTTAATGACTGGGGGCGTGTCTGCTGTGGGCATTGTAAGCACTCTGTAGACACAAAGAGGGAGGGGTCGGGTTGTAATGACTGTGCCAGTTCTCAGCCTGAGCCCCAGGCACAAGGGTTTGCCCCACCACCAGCAGTCCCACAGTTGACCCCTGATGCTCCTGCCAATGCAGTCTCTCTAGCACCGGTCACCACACGCAGGAAAAGAAATCAAAAGTCATTGCCAAGCACAGATGGTGAGGAAGGAACCTCAGCAGGTCCCAGCACCTCACAGAACCCATCGGTGGATGAAGATGATTCAGACCAGGAAATAACTGTTACATCGCTGCCCAGAAAGGAACTAAGGCAAACTCGTCTGGACTACGCCAGGAAAGAGGGTGAGCCAATACTAAGCTGGGCCCTGAGATGCTGGGACGAGGGGGTGGACACAGTGGACCTGGATAAGAGGGAGGCAAAGCTTTTAGGCTCCCTGACTCGTGATGCTGGTCTGGACAAAGAGTTAGCCAAACTTGATGGAATACACACTCTCTGGGCCCGGATTCTGAACGCCATCAAGAGCCGGTACCGCTCAAGAGATGACCTGCCCTGGGCCCCAGTTAGATGGACAACTATGGAACAGGGCGTTCGGTACCTGAGGCAGATGGCCGTGATGGAAATAATTTATGGGGATGGCCAGCTCCCTTTGGACCCAGATGAGGTGCCCATGAGACGGCCCTTCGTAAAGAAACTCACCCAGGGCGCTCCTCAGAAATATGCTCACACATTAGGAGGATACTCTTGACTGGACAGGATGGAAGTCCTAAAACTGTCTGTGAGTTTGCCAATGATTTAAGGGAATATGAGGACAGCGTAAATCAGAAACCTCTGATCTCAGCCATAGAAACTATGGCTAAAGACATTGTCAAAGAGATCAAGACCTCCATGTCTGAACTGAAAAAGGGGAGCGACGCCTCCTTTTCCCCTTCTCCTTCAGAATGGGTCCAGGTTTCGGCAATCAGGAACAGGCGACCTTCCCTAGGAGATCACCCCAAGCCAATCGGGGATGTCAAGGGGGTCTCTGTGGAGGTTCCTCTGTGACCATGGAGAGGACATGGACACCTGGCATGGCCAACCCACCTCTGCCCTCTGGAACAGGGTGCGGGAACTGCAAGGTGGGCACCACGGGGATAACTCATCCAGGAGAAGAGCTGCCCCAGTTTCCTGGAGTGGTCCTCTCGCTCAAGAGACCCTTCCCCTAGTAACACAGGACCGTGTGACAAGTGTGGACATTGCCGCCAGCATTAGAGGTGCCCTACCTCCAGCCAGGTGGAGGCCAGGGATAACAGAGTATACTGGGATGTGTACGTGAATGGCCTGGCACTTCAGAAGCCCTGAAGTACCGAGCTCTGGTGGACACAGGGGCCCAATGCACCCTGATACCATCGGGTACAAAGGGGCTGAGTCCATAAGCATTCAAGGAGTCACAGGAGGCTCACAAGACTTGACTGTACTGCAAGCTGAGATAAGCTTGACCGGGAATGAATGGGGAAAGCACGACATAGTGACTGGTCCAGATGCACCTTGCATTCTTGGCATTGACTTTCTGCGGGAGGGATGCTTCAAGGACCCTAGGGGGCACAAGTGGGCGTTTGGGGTGGCAGCTGTACAGACTGCAGGCAAAGAACAGCTGTCCACCATGCCCGAGCTTTCGGATGACCCCTCCGTAGTGGGCAGCCATAAGGTGCAGGATTTGAAGTTACCTATTGCCTCTCGCATAGTACATCGCAGGCAATACAGGACCAACAGAGACTCTCTGCACCCCATACACCAACTGATTCGATGACTGGAGAGCCAGAGGGTGATCAGCAAGGTTCACTCCCCTTCAACAGCCCGATATGGCCAGTGCGGAAGGCAAATGGGGAATGGAGACTGACTGTGGACTACCGTGGCCTGAATGAAGTGACTCCTCCGATCAGCGCTGCGGTGCCGGACATGCTGGAGCTCCAGTACGAGCTGGAATCGAAGGCGGCCAAGTGGTATGCCACAATTGACATTGCTAATGCCTTTTTCTCCATTCCCATTGCAGAAGAATGCCGGCCACAGTTTGCTTTCACCTGGAGGGGAGTACAGTATCAATGGAATCGGTTGCCTCAGGGCTGGGTCCATAGCTCAACCATCTGCCATGAGGTGATCCAGACTGCCTTGGAGAAAGGTGGAGCTCCTGAGCATCTGCAGTTCATCGATGACATCATTGTATGGGGTGAGACAGCAGAGGAAGTTTACCAGAAGGGTAAGAGGATAATTGACATCCTGCTGGAGGCTGGCTTTGCCATCAAGAGAAGCAAGGTGAAAGGGCCTGCCAGGGAGATCCAGTTCCTGGGTGTTCAATGGCAGGACGGCCGTCGCCACATCCCTCAGGAGGTGGTGAACAGGGTAGCCACTACGGTGCAGCCCACAAACAAGAAAGAGACACAGTCGTTTTTGGGGCTTGTGGGCTTCTGGAAAATGCACATTCCCGGGTACAGTCAAATTGTGAAGCCTCTCTTCCACGTAACAAGGAAGAAAAATGATTTTGTGTGGGGACCTGAGCAGCAGGTGGCGTTTGACCAGATCAAACGAGAGGTGGTCCATGCTATGGCTCTGGGACCTGTTCGAACTGGACCAGAGATCAAGAATGTGCTGTACACTGCGGCTGGTGAGAATGGTCCTACATGGAGCTTGTGGCAGAGGGCTCCTGGTGAAACCAGGGGCAGGCCCCTAGGTTTCTGGAGTAAGGGGTACAAAGGCTCTGAGGCCAACTACACCGCGACAGAGAAGGAAATCCTAGCTGCCTATGAGGGCGTCCGGGCTGCCTCTGAGGTAATTGGGACTGAGTCACCTCTATTTCTAGCTCCGAGACTTCCAGTCCTGACCTGGATGTTCAAAGGGAGAGGCTCAACCCACATCATGCCACAGATGCTACCTGGAGTAAGTGGATGGCCCTGATAACTCAGCGAGCTCGAATGGGGAACTTCGAACGCCCTGGCATAGTGGAAGTGATCACCAACTGGCCAGAGGGTACTGACTTTGGAATGCCACCAGAGCAGAGAGTGACCCGTGCTGAGGAGGCTCCCCCATATAACAATCTCCCTGACAACGAGAAGGGCTATGCTCTATTTACAGATGGGTCCTGCCGGCTTGTAGGAAGCAAGCGGAGATGGAAGGCAGCTGTCTGGAGCCCAACAAGGCAAGTGGCAGAAGCAAGGGATGGAGAAGGTGAATCCAGTCAGTACGCAGAGGTAAAAGCTGTCCAGCTGGCCCTGGATATAGCAGAACGAGAGAGCTGGCCAGTGCTGTACCTCTACACTGACTCCTGGATGGTAGCCAATGCCTTGTGGGGGTGGCTGAAGGAATGGAGGAGGAACAGGTGGCAGAGAAAAGGAAGCCTGTTTGGGCCGCTGACCTGTGGCAAGACATCGCCGCCCGCCTGGACAGGCTGCCAACCAAGGTACGGCACATCGATGCACACATCCCCAAGAGCAGAGCCACAGAGGAGCACAAGCACAACCACCAAGCAGACCTGGCTGCTAAGATCTCCCAAATAGACTTGGACTGGGAACACAAGGGTGAGCTGTTCTTAGCTCGCTGGGCCCATGACACTTCTGGCCACCAAGGGAGAGATGCCACATACCGGTGGGCTCGGGACAGATCCGTGGACATCTCTATGGAGGCCATCTCACAGGTCATCCATGAGTGTGACATCTGTGCTGCCATCAAGCAGGCCAAGCGCATGGAGCCTCTGTGGTATGGGGAGATGGTCGAAATATAAATATGGAGAGGCCTGGCAGATCGACTACATCACCCTTCCTCGCTCTCACAGTGGCAAGCAGTACGTACTGACCATGGTGGAGGCAAGTACAGGGTGGCTGGAGACCTATCCAGTTCCTCATGCCACTGCTCGCAACACCATCCTGGGCCTAGAGAGACATGTCCTGTGGAGACACGGCACCCCCGGGAGGATTGAATCAGACAATGGAACCCACTTCAGGAACCATCTCATAAGGGACTGGGCAAAGGAACATGGGATTGAGTGGATTTACCACATCCCATACCATGCACCAGCTGCAGGGAAGGTCGAGCGCTACAATGGCTTGCTAAAGATCACCCTAAAAGCCATGGGGGGTGGAGCCTTCAGGAACTGGGAAAAGCACCTGGCTCAAGCCACTTGGTTAGTGAACAGCAGAGGATCTGTGAACCGAGCTGGTCCTGCCCAGTCCCACCTGCTGCAAACAGTGGATGGAGATGGAGTTCCTGTGATTGCTGAGAAGAACCTGCTGGGGAAGTCAGTGTGGGTTTTCCCTGCTGCTGGTGGGGGCAAACCAACCCGAGGGGTGGTCTCGGCTGAGGGGCCTGGTCACACGTACCGGGTTATGTTAGAAACTGGGGACATTCAGTGTATCCCACAGCAGAATGTGACTCTGGCTGAAAGGGGATGAACTCAGAGGAGGCAACACTCATCAATGTAATTATGTGAATAGTTATAAGTTGTTCTAAGTTTCTCCATCCTAGCTTAATACCAGCCCAGCATCCAGGACCCAACGTACCTATTGCACACCAACCCAAAGAGCATCATCTCACCTGTACCCGTTCCTGATGTCCCTACAGCAACGGACTGTTCCCAATGTCCCTACAGAAAAAGGACTGTTCCCAATGTCCCTACAGCAATGGACTGTTCCTGATTCCTGATTCTTCTCCACATGCCTGCCCAGTTCAAGCACCACCTACAGTGACCATCACCAGAAAGAGAGAGAGACTGCCCTGGGAGAGAGCGAGCCGGGATAGCAAGAGACTTGCACCAAGGCTTCAAATACCATGTGTCAAAATCACATGAAGGGGCTGTGGCAGGAGAGAGGAAGTGGAACAGAGGGGTGGATTGTGGTGGGTTAACACCTTTTCTGAAAACAAAAGAAGAAAGCAGGGTGGAGGGCTTGCGGGTACTTTACACTCCCTGAAGGGCGTCTCCCCCCTGGGAAAGCTGAGTCTGTTCCACTCCCCCCTCCCTGCCCAGCAAGGGTATAAAAAAGCAGGACCTCATAGCTGTGGGATCTCCTTTTTGGCTCCTGCCTCTGCTGGATGAGAGCTACAGCAGCTGCCCTCCTGATCCTCAGCCACGTGGCCGGACCTGACCCTTCTCCCTGCTGCCTCTGCGCCTCCTCAGAGAAAGACTGGTTTTGTATAATTCTTTTCTGTCCCCCTCCCATCCATTCTTGTTCCTTGCCCTTGTGAACTTTCTTTTGTCCCTGTTATTGTTATATTTGAAGAAAAAATTATTTGCCTCTCTACTTCCAAGCTGACTCCAGATTGTTACTTAGTGGATTTGCTCCTTACCCCCTTTTTTTCTTTTCCCCCCTATCCTTGTTTGGAGGGAGGAGGTGTGTGTGGGGGAAGTGGGGAAGAGATTCTCAGCCTTTTCCCCATTTCAGCCTTTAACTCTCAGTTAAGGCTCAAACCACTACACAGCAGCACTCTGAGCTGGGTTAGGAACTGGCTGGATGGCCGAACCCAGAGAGTGGTGGTGAATGGTGTCACATCCGGCTGGCGGACAGTGAGTAGTGGAGTCCCCCAGGGATCAGTGCTGGGCCCCATCCTCTTTAACATCTTTGTTGATGATCTGGATGAGGGCATTGAGTCTATCATCAGTAAATTTGCTGATGACACCAAGCTGGGGACAGGAGTTGATCTGCTAGAGGGTAGAGAGGCTTTGCAGAGAGACCTCGACAGGCTGGACAGATGGGCAGAGTCCAATGGCATGAGATTTAACACATCCAAGTGCCGGGTTCCGCACATTGGCCACAACAACCCCATGCAGTGCTACAGGCTGGGGTCAGAGTGGCTGGAGAGCAGCCAGGCAGAGAGGGACCTGGGGGTGCTGGTTGATGGTAGGATGAACATGAGCCTGCAGAGTGCCCAGGCAGCCAAGGGGGCCAATGGCATCCTGGCCTGCATCAGGAACAGTGTGGCCAGCAGGAGCAGGGAGGTCATTCTGCCCCTGTACACTGCACTGGTTAGGCCGCACCTCGAGTACTGTGTCCAGTTCTGGGCCCCTCAGTTTAGGAAGGATGTTGACTTGCTGGCACGAGTCCAGAGAAGGGCAACAAAGTTGGTGAGGGGTTTGGAACACAAGCCCTATGAGGAGAGACTGAGGGAGCTGGGGCTGCTTAGCCTGGAGAGGAGGAGACTCAGGGGTGACCTTATTGCTCTCTACAACTACCTGAAGGGGGGTTGTAAACAGGCAGAGGTTGGTCTCTTCTCCCAGGCAGCCAGTACCAGAACAAGAGGACACAGTCTCAGGCTGTGCCAGGGGAGGTTTAGGCTGGAGGTCAGGAGTAAGTTTTACACAGAGAGAGTGATTGCCCATTGGAATGGGCTGCCCGGGGAGGTGGTGGAGTCACCATCGCTGGAGGTGTTCAGGAAGAGACTTGACAGGGTGCTTGGTTGCATGGTTTAGTTGGTTGGGTGGTGGTGGATGATAGGATGGACATGATGATCTTGAAGGTCTCTTCCATCCTGGTCATTCTATTCTATTCTATTCTATTCTATTCTATTCTATTCTATTCTATTCTATTCTATTCTATTCTGTTCTGTTCTGTTCTGTTCCGTTCCGTTCCGTTCCATTACATTCCATTCCATTCTTCTGAGCCAGTAGTGCCTCCAGGAGGATCTGCTCCATGATCTTTCCGGGCACAGAGGTGAGACTGACTGGCTTGTAGTTCCCTGGTTCCTCCTTCTTACCGTTTTTGAAAATGGAGGCAATGTTTTCCCTTTTCCAGTCTGTGGGGACTTCCCCAGACTGCCATGACTTTTGAAATATAATAGAGAGGGGTTTAGCAACCTCCTCTGCCAGTTCTCTCAGTACTCGTGGGTGTATCCCATCAGGTCCCATGGGAGAGACCTCAACAGGTGCAGAGGGACCTCGACAGGCTGGACAGATGGGCAGAGTCCAACAGCATGAGATTTAACACATCCAAGTGCCAGGTTCTGCACATTGGCCACAACAACTCCATGCAGAGCTACAGGCTGGGGTCAGAGTGGCTGGAGAGCAGCCAGGCAGAGAGGGACCTGGGGGTACTGGTCGATGGCAGGCTGAACATGAGCCTGCAGTGTGCCCAGGCAGCCAAGAGGGCCAATGGCATCCTCTACAACTACCTGAAGGGAGGTTGTAGACAGGCAGATGATGGTCTCTTCTCCCAGGCAGCCAGTACCAGAACAAGAGGACACAGTCTCAGGCTGCGCCAGGGGAGGTTTAGGTTGGATGTTAGGAAGAAGTTCTATACAGAAAGAGTGATTGCCCATTGGAATGGGCTGCCCAAGGAGGTGGTGGAGTCGCCGTGATTGGAGGTGTTCAGGAGGAGACTTGATGGGGTACTTGGTGCCATGGGTTAGCTGTTTGGGTGGGTTGGATTGGTTGATGGGTTGGACGCGATGATCTTGAAGGTCTCTTCCAACCTGGTTTGGTTTATTCTAAATAAAGACTTGAACACTTTCAGGTTCTTAAGGTGATCACGAACCTGATCTTCACTTACAATGGGCAGTTCTTCCTCCCAGTCCCTGGCATTGTCTTCCATAACATCAGGAGTGTGGCTAGAGGCCCTTGCAGTGAAGACTGAGGTAAAGAAGTTATTGAGAACCTCAGCCTTTTCCTCATCACTTGTGACCATTTCACCAGTTTCCTTTCTGAGGGGGCCCACATCTTCCCTAGTTGTGACTGTTTGAGGCTACGCCTTTAAGAAAGGGACACTGTGACTGAATGTTTTATAAACAAAGGACAGGTCTAAACTAATTTCATTGGTGGATTGGTAGAGTACTGCCTTAAGTTTTGATCCTGGAGAGACTTTTCGCAGTTTTGCACTTATTCCCCCTCCTTTCCCAGCTTGCGGCTTCTAGGCTTTCTGCCAGACTGACCCTGGACTGATAAAGCGTGAGGCCTGCAAAAAACTTACTAACATTTTTGCTCTAATGTATAAGTGCTTTTAATTAACAATTGTTCCTTTGTTCTCTTTCTAACCCTCTCTGGGGAAAAGGGGGAGAGAAGGGGGTACAGGGGGAGAACCCTCCTCCAATTAGCGGGAGGGGAGTTTCATTCCTGTGTTACTTTGCTGTATATTTCTGTGTATATATTGTAAATACTGTAAATTGTGTATATAACCTGCATTTCCTAAACTGCGTGTGAATATAGCACATTCCTTTGCTTATCCGGCTGTGGTTTTCTTTCATTTTTTTTTTTCCCTTCACTTTGTGGGGGGAAGAAGGTTGAGGCCTTCCCTTCAACCCTCGACACTAGTCTTCTTCTTCCCTTTAATATACCTGTAGAAGTTCTTAGTGTTCCCTTTAACCTCCCTGGCTAGATTCAATTCGAACTCTGCTTTGGCTTTCCTAACCAGGACTCTTGCTGCTCGGGCAGCTTCCTTATATACCCCTTGTTCTAGCTGCCCAGCCTTTCCCTTCCAACCCTCGACAGGGGACAACAAGTTGAGGAAGAGGAGGCAAAGGAGGAAGAAGAAGATGACATTAGTGAGTGTTCTTCAACCCGTGAAGAGCTTTGAAACGTCCGGAAGGATTACATTAGAGCAGATATGGAGCCAGTTCTAGCTTGGCTTGGTAGATGTTATGATACAGGTGCAACAGCTCTAACGGTTGGAGACAAGTCAGCAGCTCAGCCAGGAACTCTCTCAAAGGATAATGGAATAGATAGACATCTAGGGAAGACTCTCGGTAAGGCTAATCTCTGGATATGTCTTTTATTGACATTTTTCATGAGACACCCTTCCCAAGATGATCTTCCATGGAATCCTAAGCCCTGGACTACCATAGATGAGGGAATTAAGTGCCTGACAGAATTTGCTGTTAGAGAGATACTCTATGGTGAACATGAAACTCTGAATCCTCATGACATTCCTGTAGGAACTGGTCTTGCTAAAAAACTCATCAAGATTGCTCCTTCTAGTTATGCAAACATTCTGGCAAGCAGGATTGTGTCAAGAAATTATGGTGGAGCTCCTCCTACGGTTGGCCAATTCAGTGATCAAATGAGACAATTGGAGGATAGCATGACACGTGTTTCTTTGGTTTCAGCCATTGAAACACTGTCCGGAAAAATTGAGAGCTGCATGAGAGAGTTGAAGGATGAATTTAAAAACACCATATCCCAATTGACACAAAGAGATAATTCCAAATGTTCCTCCAGGTGGATACAAGTTTCATCAGTGAGAAACAGACGTCCTCCAAGGAGGTCATTCCAAAACAGATCAAACCAAAGCAGACCACCAAGGCAATCACGTGGTACTATTTGAATAACTCTGTGCGATCAGTTTGGTGAGAACATGAGCAGATGGGATGGCCAACCCACTTCTAATCTTTTCAGGAGACTGAAGGAACTGCAAAGTGGCAGAACCCAAGGTAGCAAGACCAGAAGGGTAGCTGTTACTTCCACAGTTCACCAGAACAACTCTAATAGCTCCAACAGTGGCTCCAGTTCTAACAATGGACAGTGTGCTCACTGCACATGTGGGCATATTCCATATAACTAGGGGTGCCCTGCCTCCTGCCAGGGGGAGGAGAGGGGTAACATAGATAATAGAATCTACTGGGATGTGTACATCCAGTGGCCTGGCACTTCACAATTTCGGAAGTACAGGGCCTTGGTTGACACAGGAGCTCAGTGCACCATAATACCATCAAATTATCAGGGATCAGAGCCTATAACTATTCTGGGAGTCACTGGTGGATCTCAAGAGTTAAGTAAGGTAGAGGTTGACATAAGTTTAACTGGTAAACAGTGGAAGAAGCATACAGTTGTGACTGGACCTGATGCACCTTGTATTTTGGGAATTGAGTTTCTGAGAGAAGGGCGTTTCAAAGACCCTAAAGGTTACAAATGGGCTTTTGGAGAAGCATCTGTGGAAGTTGATGGACAAAAACTGAGGCTGTTAGACCTGAGCTTTCTGATGAATCTGCAGTTGTCAGACAACACAAAATAAAAGACATTAAATTGCTGGTTGCTTCTCAGACTGTGCATCACAGACAATACAGAACCAACCGTGACTCTTTGTTGCCCATTCAGAATCTGATTCGTCAGTTGGAGAGTCAGAAAGTCATCAGCAAAACTCATTCACCTTTCAACAGTCCAGTGTGGCCTGTGCGGAAGCAGAATGGAGACTGGCGTCTGATGGTCGACTACCGAGCCCTGAATGAAGTAACTCCACCTATGAGTGCAGCAATACCAGACATGATGGAGCTACAGTATGAGCTGGAATCCAAAGAGACCAAATGGTATGCTACCATAGGCATTGCTAATGCATTTTTCTCTATTCCCATAGCAGAGGAATGCAGGCCTCAGTTTGCTTTCACCTGGAGAGGAATCCAGTACACTTTCAACAGACTGCCAATGGGCTGGATCCACAGCTCAAGCATCTGTCATGCAGTAATCCATGATGATCTGGAGAAAGGTGGTGGTCCAGAACACATGCAGTTCATTTGCGACATTATCGTCTGGGGCTAAAACTGCTGAAGAAGTCTTCAAGAAAGGTAGCAAAGCTACTGAGGAACAACAACACAACCATCAGGCAGATCTAGCTGCAAGAGTTTCTCAAGTAGACATGGACTCTGATCTTGATCTCGACTGGAAACACTGAGGTGAGATATTCTTAGCTCGGTGGGCTCATGATTCGTCAGGACATCAAGGCAGAGATGCAACATACCAATGGGCTCGTGACAGATCCATAGACATTTCCATGGATGCTATCACACAAGTCATCCATGACTGTGACATTTGTGCTGCTATTAAGCAGGCAAAGCGAATTAAACCCTTGTGGTATGGTGACAGATGGTCCAAATACAAGTATGGTGAAGCTTGGCAGATTGACTTCATCACTCTACCACGTTCTCGTTCTGGTAAGCAATACGTGCTTACTATGGCAGAGGCAAACACTGGATGGTTGGAAACTTACCAGTTCCACATGCAACTGCACGCAACACCATTCTCGGTCTGGAGAGACAAATCTTGTGGAGATATGGAACTCCAGAGAGGATTGAGTCTGACAACGGAACTCATTTCAAGAACAACCTTGTCAAGAGCTGGGCCAAAGAGCACACGGTATTGAGTGGATATTCCATATTCCCTACTATGCACCAGCTGCAGGGAAGATTGATCGCTACAACGGTTTGCTGAAGACCACTCTTAAAGCCATGGGGGGTGGATCTTTGAAAAACTGGGAAAAACATTAAGCACAAGCAACCTGGCTGGTAAATAGTAGAGGTTCAGTGAACCGAGCTGGACCTGCACATTCAGATCTGCTACGGAAAGTAGAAGGTGATAGAGTTCCTGTTGTTAGGGAAGAGAATCTGCTAGGTAAAACTGTTTGGGTATTTTCTCCCTCAGGAGAGGCTAAACCTGTCCGAGGGGTGATTTCAGCTGAAGGTCCGGGTCCGAGAACTGGACCTTCTCTCATCACCACAAGCTCTTAGCCTTTCCACCTCTTCTTTTAGTTCGGCCACCATGCTCATCAGATCACTGATCTGCTCACACCTAACACAGGAGTTGTTCCCTCCATCCTCCATATCAAGTGCCAGGTTGCAGCACTCACTGCAGCCACCTACCTGAACATCTGCATGCTTATGAGTGGTCTCTGTTTGGGTGCCCACTGTTCTTCTATTAGCCGTTGCTCTAGTAGTAACCATCTTGCAGTAACCACCCTCTTCCCCTGGCTTTTTTCATTTTTTTTTTTTCCCCTGTCAGTGAGAATGTGACAGGGTTGGTTTCCGTGGCAACCCCTCCCCCAGCTACATCACTGCCCTCAGGCATGTAGGCAACCCGAACCCGCTGCCCCTCCTCCCCTCTTCAGGAGGTCCCGAGCCACCAGCCCCTTACCACCTGAAAAGCAAGGAAAGCAAAGCCGAAAGCAAAGCCAAAAGCAAACTCCCAGTGCTGAGCTCCTCAGCGCTGCCTCCTCTCTCTTCAGCCATGCGCTGGGTTCCAAACCCCTCACAGCAACCCCATGCAGTACTACAGGCTGGGGTCAGAGTGGCTGGAGAGTGGCCAGGCAGAGAGGGACCTGGGGGCACTGGGCGATGGTAGGCTGAACATGAGCCTGCAGTGTGCCCAGGCAGCCAAGAGGACCAATGGCATTCTGGCCTGCCTCAGGAAGAGTGTGGCCAGCAGGAGCAGGGAGGTCATTCTCCCCCTGTACTCAGCACTGGTTAGGCCACACCTTGAGTTCTGTGTCCAGTTCTGGGCCCCTCAGTTTAGGAAGGAGTTTGACTTGCTGGAACGAGTCCAGAGAAGGGCAACAAAGTTGGTGAGGGGTTTGAAACACAAGCCCTATGAGGAAAGACTGAGGGAGCTGGGATTGCTCAGCCTGGAGAAGAGGAGACTCAGGGGTGACCTTATCACTCTCTACAACTACCTGAAGGGAGGTTGTAGACAGGCCGATCTTGGTCTCTTCTCCCAGGCAGCCAGTACCAGAACAAGAGGACACAGTCTCAGGCTGTGCCAGGGGAGGTTTAGGTTGGATGTTAGGAAGAAGTTCTATACAGAAAGAGTGATTGTCCATTGGAATGGGCTGCCCAAGGAGGTGCTGGAGTCGCCATCATTGGAGGCGTTCAGGAGGAGACTTGATGGGGTGCTTGGTGCCATGTTTTAGTTGTTTTGGTGGGTTGGATTGGTTGATGGGTTGGACATGATGATCTTGAAGGTCTCTTCCAACCTGGTTTATCCTATCCTATCCTATCCTATCCTATCCTATCCTATCCTATCCTATCCTATCCTATCCTACTATCATACTATCATTCAGGGCTGGAAGGGACCACAAGGATCATCTAGTTCCAACCCCCCTGCCATGGGCAGGGACACCCCACACTAGATCAGGCTGGACAGAGCCTCAGCCAGCCTGGTCTTAAACACCTCCAGGGACCGGGCCTCAACCACCTCCCAGGACAACCCATTGCAGGGTTTCACCACTCTCATGGTGAAGAACCTCCTCCTCACATCTAGCCTGAATCTCCCCACCTCCAGCTTCATTCCATTCCCCCTAGTCCTATCACTACCTGACATCCTGAGAAGTCCTTCCCCAGCCTTCCTGTAGGCCCCCTTCAGATACTGGAAGGCCACCTATCCTATCCTATCCTATCCTATCCTATCCTATCCTATCCTATCCTATCACAGTATCGCTTAGGTTGGAAAGGACCTCGAGGATCATCGAGTCCAACCTATCAACACAGACCCCATGACTAGACCATGGCACCAAGCGCCACGTTGTGACCGTTTGAGACTGTGCCTTTAAGAAAGGGAATATGGTGGACAGATGCTGGTAAACAAAAGAAGAATCTAAACTAATTTCATTGGTGAAGTGGGAGGAAGGACCTTCTGAACTGGGAGTGCAGTGCCATCAAGCGAGACAAGGTGAAAGGACCTACCACAGAGATTCAGTTTCTGGGAGTGCGGTGGCAGGATGGACGCTGACACATTCCAGTGGATGTGGTAAATAGAGTCTCCACCATGGCAAGTCCCACAAACAAGCAAGAGACCTCACGTTTCTTGGGGATAGTGAGATTTTGGAGACTGTACATTTCTGGATACAGTCGGAATGTGAAACCTCTGTATGATGTGACTCGAAAGAGAAACCATTTCCACTGGGGACCTGAACAACAAGCAGCCTTTGACCAGACAAAGCAAGAAGTGATTCAAGCAATGGGTCTGGGACCTGTCCGAGATGGTCCAGACATTAAGAACATTTTGTACACGGCTGCAAGTGACAATGGTCCAACCTGGTGCTTGTGGCAAAAAGCTCCAGGTGAGACACGTGGATGACCTCTTGGTTTCTGGAGTCGAGGTTACAGAGGTTCAGAGGCTAATTATACTCCAACAGAGAAAGAAATTTTAGCTGCCTATGAAGGAGTAAAAGCATCTTCTGAAGTGATTGGAACTGAATCACAACTTCTCTTAGCTCCCAGATTACCAGTTTTGAATTGGATGTTCAAAGGCTCCACACCACATCATGCCACAGACTCCACATGGTCTAAGTGGATGGCTCTGGTAATGCAGAGAGCTCGAATGGGAAATCTTGAAAGACCTGGTCTAGTGGAGGTGATCTCAAGTTGGCCTGAAGGCATCAACTGTGCTAAACCTCCAGAGGAGAAAGTAACTCGTGCTGAGGAAGCTCCTCCTTACAATGACCTTTCTGATGATGAAAAGAAATATGCTTTGTTCACAGACGGTTCCTGTCATCTTGTTGGAAACAAGCGAAGGTGGAAGTCTGCAGTGTGGAGTCCAACACGCCGAGTTGCAGAGGCGAAAGATGGAGAAGGAGAATCCAGTCAGTTTGCAGAGGTAAAATCTGTCCAGCTAGCTCTCGACGTGGCTGAACGTGAGAGATGGCCAAAGCTTTATCTCTACACCGACTCATGGATGGTGGCCAATGCTCTATGGGGCTGGCTAAAGAACTGCAAGAAGAGTGGTTGGCAGAGAAAAGGAAAACCCATTTGGGCAGCCGACCTGTGGCAGGACATTGCTGATCGAATCGAGAGAATTCCAGTGAAAGTGAGACACATCGATGCTCACATTCCTAAAAGCAAAGCTACTGAGGAACAGCAACACAACCATCAGGCAGATCTAGCTGCAAGAGTTTCTCAAGTAGACATGGACTCTAATCTTGATCTCGACTGGAAACACCGAGGTGAGATATTCTTAGCTCGGTGGGCTCACGATTCGTCAGGACATCAAGGCAGAGACGCAACATACCAATGGGCTCGTGACAGATCCATAGACATTTCCATGGATGCTATCACGCAAGTCATCCATGACTGTGACATTTGTGCTGCTATTAAGCAGGCAAAACGACTTAAGCCCTTGTGGTATGGTGACAGATGGTCCAAGTACAAGTATGGTGAACCTTGGCAGATTGACTACACCACTCTACCACGTTCTCGTTCTGGTAAGCAATACGTGCTTACTATGGTAGAGGCAAACACTGGATGGTTAGAAACTTATCCAGTTCCACATGCAACTGCACGCAACACCATTCTCGGTCTGGAGAGACAAATCCTGTGGAGACACGGAACTCCAGAGAGGGTTGAGTCAGACAACGGAACTCATTTCAAGAACAACCTTGTAAAGAGCTGGGCAAAAGAGCACGGTATTGAGTGGATATTCCATATTCCCTACTATGCACCAGCTTCAGGGAAGATTGAATGCTACAACGGTTTGTTGAAGACCACTCTTAAAGCCATGGGGGGTGGATCTTTGAAAAACTGGGAAAAACATTTAGCACAAGCAACCTGGCTGGTAAATAGTAGAGGTTCAGTGAACCGAGCTGGACCTGCACATTCAGATTTGCTACAGAAACTAGAAGGTGATAGAGTTCCTGTTGTTAGAGAAAAGAATCTGTTAGGTAAAACTGTTTGGGTATTTTCACCCTCAGGAGAGGCTAAACCTGTCCGAGGGGTGGTTTCAGCTGAAGGTCCGGGTCACACTTATTGGGTAATGCAAGAGAATGGTGAAATTCAGTGTATTCCACAAGGAAATTTAACTTTAGCTGAAAGAGGTTAATTTCAAACTGCTGTACAGCTACATTGCGTCCAGAGGAAGAATCAACGAGGAATCTACGGTGCACGAACCCTGAGATCCCTGAGAGCCCTGAGTCAACTAAGAGATCCTGAGAATCCCTGTTTCCCTTTTCTTTGCTTCGTCGGCGAAGAAAAATGAACTGTTTTCCATTTTTCTCATTTTCTGATTTTCTTGGACTTTTGAATCATCTATATCTGAGCATAGCCAGAACGGACTATGAACTTTACTCACGAACTGTAAATGTCGTTGTGGATTGGATGGACAGTGTGAACAGCCAATGAAATTGTTTAGAAGGGGTGGACTGTGACCGTTTGAGGCTGTGCCTTTAAGAAAGGGAATATGGTGGATGGATGCTGGCAAATGAAAGAAGAATCTAAACTAATTTCATTGGTGAAGTGGGAGGAAGCACCTTCTGAACTGGGAGTGCAGGAAGGTATACTGGGCTTTCCAGCACTTTTCTTCAGTCTTGCTTCCGCTTTTCCTTCGGGCAGCAGCTTGCAGCTCCTGGGCTTTCTGCCAAGGCTTCGGCCTTGAAACCGATAAGCTATAAGGCCTGTATTAACTGCTTTCCAATTAACACTGCTTCTAACTTTTTTTTCTCTTTCTCTCTCTCTCCTAACCTGCTCTGGGGAATAGGGGGAGAGAGGGGGAGAGCGGAGGTGGGGAACTCCCCTCAGCAAGGGGGGGAACTCTCATCTCTGTGCTACTTTATTGTATATCTTTGTATATATTGTAAATATTGTAAATTTGTATATATTCCCCTGCATATCCTACATTGCTTTGTAAATATACAGCTCCACTGCTTTGCTAATTCAGCTGTGAGGTTTTTTTTTCCTTTCCCTTCAATTTTCTTTCCCTTTACTTTACAAGGGGGAAGGGAGGAGGCTTCTTGGCCTTACCCTTCCAACCCCACCACACACGTCCAATCTCCTCTTGAACGCCTCCAGGGTCGATGACTCAACCACCTCCCTGGGCAACCCGTTCCAATGCCGAATGACTCGCTCGGTGAAGAACTTCCTCCTCACCTCGAGTCTAAACCTCCCCTGGCGCAGCTTGAGACTGTGTCCCCTTGTTCTGGTGCTGATTGCCTGGGAGAAGAGGCCAACCCCTTCCTGGCTACAACCACCTTTCTGGTAGTTGTAGAGGGCAATGAGGTCACCCCTGAGCCTCCTCTTCTCCAGGCTAAACAATCCCAGCTCCCTCAGCCTCTCCTCATAGGGCTTGTGTTCAAGGCCTCTCACCAGCCTTGTTGCCCTTCTCTGGACAGCCTTGTTGCCCTATCCTATCCTATCCTATCCTACATTGCAACTGCTTTGCAGAAGTTGATTAAAGTAGACAATAGCCCTAGCTATACTTGCATTGATTTAGGGGCACATTCAGAGCAGCATGGGCTGAGCACATCTACCAGAGTATATATCTGGGATACAATTCCAGGAAATGTTTGGTCATTTGGTGGCAGTTTCTTGAAGAGTTTTGAAATTCAATACTTGTTTCTGGCCAGACTGATCAGCGTAGCTATCAGGAGCGAGGTATACAATTTACTTTCCAAATATATGTCTGTAGGAAAAAGAACAGCATCTATGGAAAAAACTGTCTGGTCAGACTAGAATGATGGGCAGAAGACCATCTTTGACTTCAACCCAAGAATTCATTTAAAAGCCTTTGATTTGCAGCAAACAGACTGTAAAGTCAGCACATCAGCTCCAGCATCATTGTAGCAGCTTTACTGTAGAGCAAGCCAAGTCTAGAAAAGGTCAAGGAAAGGAATTTGTGTCTGGATTTCACATTTGCTCTACCACACTTCCATCAACAAAGTAAGAAGTTGGTTTCTACTGTGGTGCCTTCCAACTTCAAATTCAATGTGAAGTTGCTTAAATATACCAAAGCAACTGCCTATTAGAGGTGAGGCTCTCTCCCTCACTCTTCATTCCCAGCTAGCACATTGGATCATTTCTGTCACTGCTGATACCTAAACAACTAGATGGTCTCCACCAACTCAAACTCTTGTTGTGGGTAAGCAAGGTGAACAAGATACAGTAACAGGAAGGGACCTTGGTACACGGGATCTGGCAGGACCAAAATCACAAAAAGGTTCAACCATGATCAACTGAAAACATCCTTAGCATCAAATATGGACTGCACCAGACTGGATACAGACTGACAGTATCTTCCAGTATCTGAAGGGGGCCTAGAAGAAGGCTGGGGAGGGACTTCTCAGAATATCAGGTAGTGATAGGACTAGGGGGAATGGAATGAAGCTGGAGGTGGGGAGATTCAGGCTGGATGTGAGGAGGAGGTTCTTCACCATGAGAGTGGTGAAGCCCTGGAATGGGTTGTCCAGGGAGGTGGTTGAGGCCTCGTCCCTGGAGGTGTTTAAGACCAGGCTGGATGAGGCTCTGTCCAGCCTGATCTAGTGTGGGGTGTCCCTGCCTATGTCATGGGGGTTGGAACTAGATGATCCTTGTGGTCCCTTCCAGCCCTGACTGATACTATGGCCCTCTCTAATTCTCCCTCAGGTAAATTTGTTCTAGTATGTTGTTTCATGAAAGGTGTTTACACAAAGAGCAGAGATTTCAAGTCCACCTTCTGCTTTCTTACATCCTCCCACTCCATTCTGGGGAACAGCATGCTCATCAGCTGCCATGCCACTTTGAAGACAACAGCACCATAAACACTTAAAGTGAGTCCCTCCATATCTTTTTAACAGTATGTGACCGTTTGAGGCTGTCCCCTTAAGAAAGGGAATATTGTGGTCGGATGTTTGTAAATGAAAGACGGATCTAAACTAATTTCATTGGTGGATTGGGGGGAAGCACCTTTTGAACTGGAAGTACAGCAGAGAATCCTGGGCATTCCTGCACCTTTTCCTCAGTCTTGCTTTTCTCCCTTTGCAGCTCGCAGCTTCTGGGCTTTCGGCCAGGCTTGTAAGCAGAGGGTCATGTGAACATAACTTAGAAATATATATCTCAAAATAGTGTTTAAACTTTTTTATTTTTAAAAAATCTGAACTAGAACTTTGAGAGATTGCCTCATATTCACTTGTACTTGGTACAGATGGGTTGGAAAAAGTCTACCTCAAGCTCAGAAAGTCAGATTCCCAACTCATAGAATCGAAGAATCAATAAGGTTGGAAAAGACCTGAAAGATCATCAAGTCCAACCTGTCACCACAGACCTCATGACTACTAAACCATGGCACCAAGTGCCACGTGCAATCCCCTCTTGAACACCTCCAGGGATGGCGACTCCACCACCTCCCTGGGCATCCCATTCCAACAGCTAACAACTCTCTCTGTGAAGAACCTTCTCCTCACCTCCAGCCTAAAATTCCCCTGGTGCAGCTTGAGACTGTGTCCTCTTGTTCTGGTACTGGTTGCCTGGGAGAAGAGACCAACCCCCTCCAGGCTACAACCACCTTTCAGGTAGTTGTAGAGAGCAATGAGGTCACCCCTGAGCCTCCTCTTCTCCAGGCTAAACAATCTCAGTTCCCTCAGCCTCTCCTCATAGGGCTTGTGCTCAAGGCCTCTCACCAGCCTTGTTGCCCTTCTCTGGACACGTTCAAGAGTCTCAATGTCCTTCTTAATTTGAGGGGCCCAGAACTGGACACAGTACTCAAGGTGTGGCCTAACCAGTGCTGAGTACAGGGCACAATGACTTCCCTGCTCCTGCTGGCCACACTATTCTTGATGCAGGCCAGGATGCCACTGGCCTTCTTGGCCACCTGGGTACACTGCTGGCTCATGTTTAGACTACTGTCAACCAGTACCCCCAGGTCCCTCTGCATTTGGCAGCTCTCCAGCCACTCTGACCCCAGCCTGTAGCGCTGCATGGGGTTGCTGTGCCCAAAGTGCAGCACTTGGACTTGTTGAATGTCATCATGTTGGATTCTGCCCATCTGTCCAGCCAGTAACTCTTCACAACTTCACACAGCTAAGAGGCACCATTTCTCTTATGTCTTTTAAACATTGAAGTAGCATGCTCCAGATATAATTTGATGACTCTTACAGTTCCTAATCTCCTGCCATATTAGCTCTAGCCTAGCACTTTGCAGAGCATGTTACAATTATATTTCAAAGATCAAGAATCCAATAAATCCCCCTCCCTTGCTAGATCTCTACTTTGACAAAGGTTCTTTTCAAATTCATTTCATTAAGCCAAGTTAGATGAAAGCTGAGCCAAACTCTCAGAGAACCCTTTTCAAATCACTGCACTCCCCCAGGTACGCTGAGATCCCTAGCTGGATTTTACCAAAAAATAACAGATTTCAAGTTGGGGAACTAACATCTCTTAAATCACTCTGAAAGCAAGCATAAATATCATGATATGCTAAAATATCTTACTTCAATGGTTTTCCACTATGTCACTTACTACTCCAGCTGCACAGGTCAGTGAGCTGCTACTTGATATGAATTTTATAAGTTCTTTATTGGCAGTGTCTTGTAATGAGAATGAAAATAAGTTGAAGTTTCAAAGCAAAAGACAGGTTAACCTCGAATGCCTCTGGTACTTACCGATCCTTCAGGGATTTTTGGCTACCTGGCTAGCCTAAGATACCACACTGCAGGACAGGAGACAGAAATATTGGAAGGCAAACAGTGGGTAGGATTATGCACTGTTACTCTTACTGGGCCCAAATACATATTAAAAAAAGAGTTCTTTTCTACTAGTGATATCTTGGAGAAGTTTGAAAAACTTAAATGAAAGATAACATGAACTGTGAAAGACTAGAGTGTTTGAGATAATTTGCTTTAAGAGCATGAAACCCTGTGAATAGGGCAGAAGTCTCTACATTGTTAGGCCAGCATCAGGGGACACAGCACTTCAGACGGCTTGATAAGTCTGGTTCCCACCCAATTCATGACCTAAAGCCTCTGAAGTCTTAAAATCCCTTAAAATCCCTTTCCCAACACAGGCCTCAGTCTTATATAGAGATGACAGACCTTCAAGGTCATCACTGTACAACACAGATTCATACTGTTACCTGACATTTTGAGTAGGGTTCCACCTCTCAGATGGCAACTCTCCACTTTGTGGATCATCTACAGGTGGGTGAAGAATTGAAATACATACATCTCCATTCTGCAAGAGAGAAACAAAAGTTGAGAATAGCCTAGATTGAGGCAGAGGTCTGATGATTCAACTCCAACACTGTTTTGAGCAGTTTAACCTTGTTGATATGGACACCCCAAGTACCAGTAAAAGTACATGAAGTCTTCCTGGGTCTCCCTTGCTAAATGGGATTAGTCTGCAAATTTGTGCAAAACAATCTCAAGTCAAAAGATTTAAAGAATGTAGTGAAGCAAGCAAAAAAAGAAAGGAAGTCTTACAGAACTAGTCTGCAGATACCAAGTACTGTGACAGTGATATGTGAGCTTCAATAACAAGACACCCAAAATAGGGTACAAAAAAAAAGAAAGTTAACCTCCCTCCCAACAAACCAACATAAAAATGTTCCCACTGGTAGCTATGTTAGCTACAGGATTTTTTTAATTGAAGGGATTAGCACTCTCTACTAGCTCAGGTGTTGTGATGAAGAGGTTATTAATTTATGAATATGAAATATTAGGATAGGATAGGATAGGATAGGATAGGATAGGATAGGATAGGATAGACCAGGTTGGAAGAGACCTTCAAGATCATCGTGTCCAATCCATCATCCAACACCACATAATCAACTAAACCATGCAACCAAGCACTCTATCAAGTCTCCTCCTGAACACCTCCAGCGATAGCGACTCCACCACCTCCCCGGGCAGCCCATTCCAAAGGACAATCACCCTCTCTGTGTAGAATTTCTTCCTAACATCCAGCCTAAACCTCCCCTAGAGCAGCTTGAGACTGTGTCCTCTTGTTCTGGTGCTGGTGGCCTGGGAGAAGAGAGCAACATCCGCCTGTCTACAACCTCTCTTCAGGTAGTTGTAGAGAGCAATAAGGTCACCCCTGAGTCTCCTTTTCTCCAGGCTAAGCAACCCCAGCTCCCTCAGCCTCTCCTCATAGGGCTTGTGTTCCAAACCCCTCACCAGCTTTGTTGCCCTCCTCTCGACACGTTCCAGCAAGTCAACATCTTTCTTAAACTGAGGGGCCCAGAACTGGACACAGTACTCAAGGTGTGGCCTGACCAGTGCTGAGTACAGGGGGAGAATGACCTCCCTGCTCCTGCTGGCCACACTGTTCCTGATGCAGGTCAGGATGCCATTGGCACCTCCTGGCTGCCTGGGCACACTGCAGGCTCATGTTCCGCTGTAGTGGGTTGAGAGAAGGCCTAGCACTCCCTCCCCCACAAAGAGGAAAAAAAACCCACAGCTAGCTCAGTCGGAGAAGCAAAGGAATGCTATATTTACAAGCAAAAATGAAATACAGGTTATATATATACACAATATATACAGTATTTACAATATATATACAGAAATATACAGCAAAGAAAAATACAGGAACAAAATACTCTCCTCCGGACAGAGGAGGGTTCCCCCCCTGTACCCCACTCATTCCCCCTACCTCCCTTCTTTCCCAAAAAGGGTTAGAGAGAGAAAAGGTAGTTTTTAAGGAAGAAAGTTCTTATTAGGCCTCCAAGCGCATGCAGGATTAATGCTTATCTGGTATTCAAGGTCAGAACTCCAGCTAGTTGACCAGAAGCAGACAAGCTGGAAAGGGAGAACAGAGAGGAACTGAACAAGCTTCTAACTGCACTAAAACTTAAAGCTGCATTCTACCAATCTACCAATAAAATTCGTTTAGACCTATCTTTGTTTACAAAATATTCTGCCCAGAGTGTCCCAGCACTGTCCCATTCTTAAAGACACAGCCTCAAACGGTCACATCCGCCTACCACCAACCAGTACCCCCAGGTACCTCTCTGTCTGGCCACTCTCCAGCTACTCTGACCCCAGCCTGTAGCACTACATGGGGTTGCTGTAGCCAATGTGCAGAACCCAGCACTTGGATGTGTTAAATTTTATGCTGTTGGAATCTGCCCATCTGTCCAGACTGTCGAGGTCTCTCTGCAGAGCCTCTCTACCTCACCCTCACCCTCGATCTCCAGTGCTCCATACCTGTTGGACTTCCAGAGGACAAACATCAGCCTTTTTAAGTAACTTATTCGAAAAGTTCCCTGGGTAGCAGCCCTCAAGAACCGAGGGGTCGAAAATGGTTGGACCTACTTCAAACAGGAGCTCTTGAAGGCATAGGAACTGGTAGTTCCCATGTGCCGAAAGATGAGCCGGCCGGGAAGGCGACCGGCCTGGATGAGCAATCAGCTCCTGAAGGTATTAAGGGAAAAAAAGAGGCTGTATCGCCTTTGGAAGGAAGGGAGGCTTCTTGTGATATGTTTAAGGATGTTGATAGATTATGCAGGAGAAAAATTAGAGAGGCAAAGGCCCAGTTAGAACTTAAGATGGCCACCTCTGTGAAAGATAAAAAAAAACATTTTACAAATATATTAAAACTAAAAAGAGGGGCAAGAAGACCCTCCACTCCTTATTGGACCTGGAGGGGAGCACTATAACGGAAGATGAGGAAAAGGCTGAGGTCCTGAATACCTTCTTTGCCTCAATCTTTAACAGTAAGGCAGGAGGAGTTCAGGACAAGTGGCCTCCTGATCTGGGTGATGAGGTCAGGGAGCAGTGTATTGCCCCAGAAATCCATGAGGAATTAGTTAGGGACCTGCTGAGGCACTTGGATATTCACAAGTCCATGGGACCGGATGGGATCCATCCTAGGGTGCTGAGAGAGCTGGCGGAAGAGCTGACCAAGCTTCTCTCCATCATTTTTGTCCAGAGGTCCCAGATGACTGGAAACTGGCCAATGTGTTCCCCATCCACAAGAAGGGTCAGATGGAGGAACCTGGAAACTACAGGCCTGTCAGCCTGACCTCAGTGCCAGGGAAAATTATGGAGCAGATTATCTTGGCGGCAATAACTGCACACCTGAAGGATGGCCAATGGATCAGGCCCAGCCAACATGGATTTAGGAAGGGTAGGTCCTGCCTCTCCAACCTGATCTCCTTCAATGATCAGGTGACCCGTCTGGTGGATGTGGGGAAGGCTGTGGATGTGGTCTACCTGGACTTCAGCAAGGCCTTTGACACCATCCCGCACAGTAAACTCCTGGCCAAGCTATCAGCCCTTGGCTTGGACAGGAGCACACTGCGTTGGGTTAGAAACTGGCTGGAGGCCCGAGCCCAGAGAGTGGTGGTGAATGGTGCCACATCCAGCTGGTGGCCAGTCACTAGTGGCATCCCCCAGGTATCAGTGCTGGGCCCCATCCTATTTAATATCTTCATTGATGATCTGGATGAGGGGACTGAGTCAGTCATCAGCAAACTTGCAGATGACACCAAGTTGATCAGTTAGAGGGCAGAAGGGCTCTGCAGAGGGACCTCAACCCACTGGACAGATGGGCAGAGCCTAACAGGATGGCATTCAACAAATCCAAGTGCCGGGTGCTGTGCTTTGGCCACAACAACCCCAGGCAGAGCTACAGGCTGGGGTCGAGTGGCTGGAGAGCTGCCAAACAGAGAGGGACCTGGGGATGCTGATTGACAGTCACCTAAACTTGAGCCAGCAGTGTGCCCAGGTGGCCAGGAGGGCCAATGGCATCCTGGCCTGTATCTGGAATAGTGTGGCCAGCAGGAGCAGGGAAGTCATTGTGCCCCTGTACTCTGCATTGGTTAGGCCGCACCTTGAGTACTGTGTCCAGTTCTGGGCCCCTCAGTTTAAGAAGACATCAAGACACTTGAACATGTCCAGAGAATGGCAACGAGGCTGGGGAGAGGCCTTGAGCACAAGCCCTACAAGGAGAGCCTGAGGGAACTGGGATTGTTTAGTCTGGAGAAGAGGAGGCTCAGGGGTGACCTCATTGCCCTCTACAACTACCTGAAGTGGGGTTGTAGCCAGGAGGCAGTTGGTCTCTTCTCCCATGCTACCAGCACCAGAACGAGAGGACATAGTCTCAAGCTGCACCAGGGGAGGTTTAGGCTCGAGGTGAGGAGAAAGTTCTTCACTGAGAGAGTCGTTCATCATTGGAATAGGCTGCCCAGGGAGGTGGTGGAGTCACCATCCCTGGAGGTGTTCTAGAGGGGATTGGACGTGGCACTTGGTGCCATGGTCTAGTCATGCGGTCTGTGGTGACAGGTTGGACTTATTGATCTTTGAGGTCTCTTCCAGCCTTGGTGATACTGTGATACTGTGACAAGGTAATAGAGTGACTAGAACAATATAGGAGTCAATGGAAAATAAAAACAGGAACCTGTAAAGAAGTTAGTTATTTGTGCTGTTTGGGGGGCTTATCTTGCATGCAAAAAGAAATCAGAAGTTCCCCACCCCCTGAAATATTTCAAATGCATAATATACTATTCTGAAGTCAAAGAATGAGGTACTTAAAAAATCATTAGTTTGTGAGAGAGAGACAAGGGAAACTGGAACTATCACAGAATCTCAGAATGTTTGGGGTAGAGAGGGCTCACAATCAGGCTGTAGTCCGGGATATGCATCCTCCTGAAACCCACAATACCCAAGAAAGCCTGGGTTTCCTTATTGGTGGGTGGAGACTGGTGAAGGCACCATATTCCCAGAATTATGCCCCAGATACTGAAACTTGTCCCAGTATGTGTGGACAAATCCCCCTCCTTTCCTGAGGGGAACAAAGGCCAAGGCGTCAGCCAGGCGGCACAAACAACTGCATGCACCTATCACATGGGATGCTTGTGCTAATGCCTAGTATGGACATAATTCTAGCTTCATGCTTTCTATAGGCTAAAGCTGGTTGTTTATGAGAGTGCCCATTGGCCAAATCTGGCCTAGAGAAACTTATAAGTACTACCCCAACTGTAAACAAGTTGCCTTCTTTCTCTTTGTCCTCTTTGTCTTTGCTCGAGCTACCAAACTCTTTGCCTACGTGCCATAGCCTTTGCTATTTAGCTTATTGCTAGTAAGTCTTCTCACTCCCACATGCAAGCAGACTAGCAGCCTCTGCAAGATGAGGAGAAGCCAGCATCTGGGCAGGCCTGTCAAGCCTCAGCCCGAGAGTTTCCAAAGGAGGGACCCTCTCTGAAATCCTGAGAAGCCACAGTGTTGTATTGCCAGCCCCACCGGTCGGAGGAGACTGACGTGTCTTCAAGAGGACTGGGCTTCAGAGGATAAGACTGCCCATTTGATGGGGAAGGGACTAGCCAAGTCCAACAGTCCACACGTCTGCTACAGACTTAAGTAGCAGACTAATGAGCTGCATAACCCTGTGTGTCAGCTCGGAAAGCAGGACCGAGTTGCATGCCTGCGTGATCCTGCTGTTCTGGGAGAGTAGGGGAGCTGCCACTTCACCACTCCATGCCCTGTGAACCCCAGGGAAACCCAGAGCACCATCCATACCAGCTAGCCTACGTTCTGCCCCCTCTCTGCTGCCGTGGGTGGGACAAGGTTGCTCTCCAGCCACTCTGCCACAGCCTAGCAACTAACCTTGCTACAAACAAAGGATACAGTGTACCTTCTACATGCTTTCCACTCACTAATATTCAGTTCAAAGCACCCGGGCCTAGCAGCAGAGCATTTCCAGTTCAGCCTCTGACACATTGTAATACTCTCTGTATATAGTTAAGCAGATGACAATGTCCTGTTGAGTCGCTGCCTGTTGGACAAGTGGTGGAATTGTACCTTTTGTTCTTTTGATAGAAATTAATTCTGTAAATATTCTAATTGGGTCCAAATTGTAAATACTAAACCACTTATGGAATGTATTTCACAATCGTGCATTAGAATCTGTATATAAAATAGTGATTCATTGATTATTGATAATTTGAGTAATAAAATTAATATTTATATAATTCATATTTCATATTCACAAATTAATAAACTCTTCATCACAGAGACATAGCTGCAATCTTGTCTAAGAACTCAATATTCTATTGTCTCAAAACATTGTATGTGATAGGGCCTGGCTGATGGCCCTTAATGATTTTCTCACCTTATATAGCTTCAAACAAGGTATAAGATAAGTGGTCTGAATAGACAGGATGATGGTGTTGATGGCGCTTAATAACTCTTGGAGAGCTGCTGGTCTGACAGATGGTTTAACAATCACAGAATGTTAGAGGTTGGAAGGGACCTTGAATGATCATCTAGTCCAATTGCCCTGCCAGAGCAGGATCACCTAGAGAAGGTCATCCAGGTGGGTTTTGAATGTCTCCAGAGAAGACTCCACAACTTCTCTGGGCAGCCCGTTCCAGTGTTCTGACACCTGTTGCCCCTTGTCCTGTGTGTTTCCCCCTGAGAATGAATGTAAAGTGATTGAGTGTCTTTTTACCCCTGTACAAATCTTGGTCTGAATGGGATAACATATATAGGTTTGGAGAAATAATTACACTGTGGTGTGGATGGCAACATAGAATACAGAATCAGTAAAATGGAAGGAAGTCTAATATGTTTTTCACTTTCCAAGATGACCTAGAATGGGAACACGAATGTGGCATAAATCTTCCCTCCCAAGAACCCCTCATAGTGGTTATAAAAGAAGTGATTGGGCCTCATACTCACTAACAAGGAGGATCTGGTTGAAATAGTGAAGGTTGAGGGCAGCCTTGGCTGCAGCAATCACAAGATGGTGGAGTTCAGGATCTTGTCTGGTGGAAGCAGAATATCAAGCAGGATCACAACAGTTCAGCAGGGCCAACATTGGCCTTTTCAAGCAATTCCTAGGGGAAATTCCTAGGGGACAAGGTACTAGAAGTCAAAGGGGCGCATGATAGTTGGCTAATATTAAAGAACCTTTTTTTCCAAGATGTGGCAAGGAGAGACAGTTACTGAAATACTCTAGCTGAATGTTTTGGTGTAAAAAGGAAAACAAAGATAATTCTAAACAAATTTCATTGGTAGATCAGTGGGAATGTAACTTGAGGGTTTTAGTCTGTTTTAGTCTCTGTTGCAGTCTGAGTCTGGGCAGCTGCTGTCTTTCTTACTGGAGCTGACCTTCAACTAACGAGATAAGAAACTAATTCTTTTCTCCCCTTAACATATACTTTGAACTAACCAAATTCCCCCTTAATAATTACTTTTCTCTCTAACCTTTTTTGGGAAAAAAGGAGGAATGGGAAAAGGGGGTTTTGGGGGGAGCCCTCCTCTCTCAAGGGGGAGAGTTTTCTGTGTTACGTTCTTTCCTGTGTATTTTTGTATATACTGTAAATACTGTATATTGTGTATATATTCACTGCATCCCATTCTGATTGTAAAATACAGCTCTCTTCCATTTTGCTTCTCCGACTGTGTTAGCTGTGGTTTGGGGGGGGGGCGAACTGAACTTCTCTCACTTCCACACAAGATCAAGATCAGAGCATCTGAAAGCAGGAAATCAAGAAAGGGAGCCAGGAGACCTGCATGGTTAAATAGGGAACTGCTGAGCAAACTCAAGCGGAAGAAGAGAGTTTACAAATCATGGAAGGAGGCACTGGCCTCTTGGGAGGAGTAGAAGACTGTTGTCAGAGGATGTAGGGAGGCAACTAGGAAGGCTAAGGCATTGTTGGAACTCAACCTTGCAAGGCCGGTCAAGAACTGTGATGGTTTAGCCCACCGACATCAATGAAAAGCTCAGCTGAACTCAGCTGGAGAAGTGAACGAAGCTGTATTTTACAAGCAATAATGGAATGCAATGAATATATACAATATTTAAAATATTATACAAGAATTTACTAAAAGGAAACAACACAGAAATCCCCCTTGGAGGAGGATTCCACCTCAGGTTCCCCCCCAACCTCTCGCCTTCCCCTCTTTCTCTAGTTAATTAGAAGAAAAAGAGAAAAGGAGAAAAATATTAGGGGAATTCCAGTTAGCTCAAAGCTTTGTTAAGAAGTTAGTCTTGCTTATCTGAAAGGTTTGCTAGATAAAAGGCCTCTGTCCAAGGGCAGCATACATTCCAGCCAAGAAACAGAAGACGGAGTGAGAACAGAATGCAAGATCGTAAAACTACATCCCATTCATCTACCAATGAAATTAATTTAGAATTATCTTCCTTTTGTTTTCCTTTTTACACCCAAACATTCAGCTAGAGAATTTTGCAGCTATCCTTCCTTAAAGGCACAGCCTAAACTGTCACAACAACAGAAAGGACTTCTTCAAATATATTGCAAGAAAAAAATAATACCAGAGGCAATGTAGGCCCACTGCTGAATGAGGTGGGTGCCTTGGTCATGTAAGACACAAAGAAGGCAGAGTTACTAAATGCCTTCTTCATCTCCATCTACACAGTTGGAGACTGTACTTAGGAGCTCCAGACCCCTGAGGCACCAGAAGAAGGCATGACAAAGGAGGAATTTTACTTAGTTGATGAGGACTGGATTAAGGAACAGTTAAGCAACCTAGACATCCATAAATCAATGGGTCCTTGCAGCATGCACCCGCAGGTGCTGAGGGAGCTGGCAGAGCTCATCGCCAGATCACCCTTCATTATCTTTGGTAAGTCATGGAGGACAGGAGAGGTGCCTGATGACTGGAGGAAGGCACATGTCACTCCAATCATCAAAAAGGGTAAGAAGGAGGACCCAGGTAACTATAGACCAGCCAGTCTCACCTCCATCCCTGGGGAAAGGTAATGGAGCCACTTATCCTCAGCACAAATCTTAGGCACATCAAGGACAAGAGGGTCATTAGGAACAGTCAGCATAATTTTACCAAAGAGAAGTCATGTCTGACCAACCTGATATCCTTTTATGAGGAAATAACCAGGAGGATAGATGATGGCAGAGCAGTGGATGTGGTTTATTTTGATTTCAGCAAAGCATTTGACACCATCTCCCACAGCATCCTTGCAGATAAATTGAGGAAGTGTGGTGTGGATGATTGGGTAGTGAGGCAGATTGTGAACTGATTGAGTGAAAGAAGTCAGAGAGTTGTGGTCAATGGGAGGGAGTCTAGTTGGAGGCCTGTATCTAGTGGAGTCCTTCAGGGATCAGTACTGGAACCAGTGCTGTTCAATATATTCATTGACAACCTGGACAAGGGCACAAAGAGCACTGTCAGCAAGTTTGCTGATAACACAAAACTGAGTGGAGTGGCTGACACACATGAGGGTTGTGCTGCCATTCAGAGAGACTTAGGCTGGAGAGCTGGGCAGGGAGAAATTTAATGAAATTCAACAAGGGCAACTGTAGAATCTTGCACCTGGGAAAGACCAACCTCACGTATCAGTATAGGTTGGGGACTGACCTGTTGGAAAGCAGTGAAGGGGAAAGGGATCTAGGGGTCCTAGTGAATAGGAGGTTGACCATGAGCCAGCAATGTGCTCTTGTAGCCAAGAAGGCCAGTGCCATTCAGGGGTGTATTAGAAGGGGTGTGGTTAGTAGGTCAAGAGAGGCTGTCCTCCCCCTGTACTCTGCCCTGGTGAGGCTACATCTGGAATATTGTGTCCAGTTCTCAGCCCCTCAGTTCAAGAAGGAGAGGGAACTGCTTGAAAGAGTTCAGCACAGAGCCACAAAAATTATTAGGGGAGCAGAACATCTCTGTTATGAGGAAAGACTGAGGGAGCTGTGTCTCTTTAGCTTGGAGAAAAGGAGACTAAGGCATGACCTCGTTAATGTTTATAAATATGTGAAGGGTGAGTGCTGCAAGTATGTGATCAGGCTCTTCTTGGTGATGCCCAATGACAGAACAAGGGGCAATGTGTGGAAGTTGATGCATAGGAAGTTCCATATGAACATGAGTGTGACCGTTTGAGGCTGTGCCTTTAAGAAAGGGACAGTGCTGGGACACTGGCCGAATATTTTGTAAAAAAAGACAGGTCTAAAGGAATTCATTGGTAGATTGGTAGAACACAGCTTTAAGTTTTAGTGCAGCTGGAATTTTTCTCAGTTCGTTTGTTCCTTTCCTTCTCCCTTCCAGCTTGCCTGCTTCTGGGCACCTAGCCAGAGTGACCTTGGATAAGATAAGCACTAATCCTGCAATTAATTTGCATGAGGCCTACTAAAATATTTTTTTCCTTAATAACTGCCTTTCTCTCTCTCTAACCCATTTGGGGGAAAGAGGGAGGTAGGGGGAAGAGCAGGGTACAGGAGGGGAACGGCAGGACCGGAAGCGCCCTCCAAAGCAGCTGATCTGTCTCAAAACCTGTCAGCTTCTGTTAAGGGGGCTGTAAATTCAAACACAGCTCCAATTAAGCAAGTAGCAGTTTTAAGAGCAAGAAGAGGAAAAGCCAAAGCTGATCCAGGAGCAGATGGGGGAGAGGAGCAAGATGCTGATGCGAGAGAGGGACCTTCTGTTAGAAAAGATCCTGCTGAGGAAGAAGAGAAGGTTTGTTTTAAAGATCTAGCGGAGTTACTGAGATCAACACAGGATGGAGATGCAGGTAGGACAGGAGCTAGCAGTGGTGCTTCTCAGCTTAAAGAAATACATAGGAGAGTGACAGCAGGATTGTGGGGACAACGAGTTCTGGAAGATGTGATAGAAGGGGCAAAGGAGGAAGAAGATGACATTTCGGAATGTTCTTCACCTCACGAAGAACTTAGAAACATCTGTAAAGATTACACCAGAGCAGATAAGGAGCCAGTTCTAGCTTGGCTTAGTAGATGTTATGATACAGGTGCTCCAGCTCTAATGGTCGGAGACAAGTCAGTAGCTCAGTTAGGAACTCTCTCAAAGGATAATGGAATAGATAGACATCAAGGTAAAGCTCTTGGCAAGGTTAATCTGTGGATATGCCTTTTAATGGCGGTTGCCGAGAGATACCCTTCCCGAGATGATCTTCCATGGAATCCTAAGCCCTGGACTACCATAGATGAGGGAATTAAGTGCCTGACAGAATTTGCTGTTACAGAGATACTCAATGGTGAACATGAAACTCTGAATCCTGATGACATTCCTGTAGGAGCTGGTCTTGCTAAAAAGCTCGTCAACCTTGCTCCTTCTAATTATGCAAATATTCTGGCAAGCAGAATTGTGTCAAGAAATTACGGTGGAGCTCCTCCTACGGTTGGCCAATTCACTGATCAAATGAGACAATTGGAGGATAGCATGACACGAGTTTCTTTGGTTTCAGCCATTGAAACTCAGTCTGGAAAAATTGAGAATTACATGACAGAGCTGAAAGATTCCATATACCAATTGGCACAATAATTCCAATTCTTCCTCCAGGTGGATACAAGTTTCATCTGTGAGGAACAGACATCCTCCAAGGAGGTCATTCCAAAACAGATCAAACCAAACAGACGACCAAGGCAATCATGTAGGATTATTTGGATAACTCTGCGTGATCAGTTTGGTGAGAACATGAACAGGTGGGATGGCAAACTAACTTCCAATCTTTTCAGGAGACTGAGGGAACTGCAAAGCGGCAGAACTCGAGGTAGCAAGACCAGAAGGGTAGCTGTTACTTCCACAGATTCCCAGAACAACTATAATAGCTCCAACAGTGGCTCCAGCTCTAACACTGGATAGTGTGCTCAATGCACATGTGGGCATGTTCCCCATAACTAGGGGTGCCTTGCCTCCCGCCAGGGGGAGGACAGGGATAATGGAGATAACACAATCTATTGGGATGTGTACATCCAGTGGCCTGGCACTGCAAGGTGTCAGAAGTACAGGGCCTTGGTTGACACAGGAGCTCAGTGCACCATAATGCCATCAAATTATCAGGGATCAGAGCCTATAACTATTCTGGGAGTCACTGGGGGATCTCAAGAGTTAAGTAAGGTGGAGGTTAATATAAATTTAACTGGTAAACAATGGAGGAAGCATACAGATGTGACCGGACCTGACACACCTTGTATTTTGGGAATTGATTTTCTGAGAGAAGGGCGTTTCAAAGACCCTAGAGGTTACAAATGGGCTTTTGGAGTAGCTTCTATAGAAATTGATGGACAAAAATTGAAGCTGTCTGTCAGACCTGAGCTTTCTGATGAATCTGCAGTTGTGGGACAACATAAGATACAGGACATTAAGTTACCGGTTGCTTCTCAGACTGTGCATCACAGACAATACAGAACCAACCGTGACTCTTTGTTGCCCATTCAGAATCTGATTCGTCAGTTGGAGAGTCAGAAAGTCGTCAGCAAAACTCATTCACCTTTCAACAGTCCAGTGTGGCCTGTGCGGAAGCAGAATGGAGACTGGCGTCTGACAGCAGACTACCGAGCCCTGAATAAAGTAAACACCACCTATGAGTGCAGCAGTACCAGACATGATGGAACTCCAGTATGAGTTGGAATCCAAAGAGGCCAAATGGTATGCTACCATAGACATTGCTAATGCATTTTTCTCTATTCCCATAGCAGAGGAATGCAGGCCTCAGTTTGCTTTCACCTTGAGAGGAATCCAGTACACTTTCAACAGACTGCCAGTGGGCTGGATCCACAGCTCGAGCATCTGTCATGCAGTAATCCATGATGTTCTGGAGAAAGGCGGTGCTCCAGAACACATCCAGTTCATCGATGATATCATCGTCTCGGGTAAAACTGCCGAGGAAGTCTTCGAGAAAGGTAACAAAATCATTGACATTCCTCTGAATGCAGGTTTTGCCATCAAGCGAGACAAGGTGAAAGGACCTACCACAGAGATTCAGTTTCTGGGAGTGCGGTGGCAGGATGGACGCCGACACATTCCAGTGGATGTGGTAAATAGAGTCTCTACCATGGCAAATCCCACGAACAAGCAAGAAACCCTACGTTTCTTTTGACCAGATAAAGCAAGAGGTAGTTCAAGCAATGGGTCTGGGACCTGTCCGAGATGGTCCAGACATTAAGAACATTCTGTATACGGCTGCAAGTGGCAATGGTCCAACCTGGTGCTTGTGGCAAAAAGCTCCAGGTGAGACAAGGGGAAGGCCTCATGGTTTCTGGAGTTGAGGTTACAGAGGTTCAGAGGCTAATTATACTCCACTAGAAAAAGAGATTCTAGCTGCCTATGAAGGAGTAAAAGCATCTTCTGAAGTAATTGGAACTGAATCACAACTTCTCTTAGCTCCCAGATTACCAGTTTTGAATTGGATGTTCAAAGGCAAAGGCTCCACACCACATCATGCCACAGACTCAACATGGTCTAAGTGGATGGCTCTGATAACACAGAGAGCTCAAATGGGAAATCTTGAAAGACCTGGTCTAGTGGAGGTGATCTCAAGTTGGCCTGAAGGTATCAACTGTGCTAAACCTCCAGAGGAGAAAGTAACTCGTGCTGAGGAACCTCCTCCTGATAATGACCTTTCTGATGATGAAAAGAAATATGCTTTTTTCACAGATGGTTCCTGTCGTCTTGTTGGGAACAAGCGAAGGTGGAAGTCTGCAGTGTGGTGTCCAACACGCCGAGTTGCAGAGGCGAAGGATGGAGAAGGAGAATCCAGTCAGCTTGCAGAGGTAAAAGCTGTCCAGCTAGCTCTCGACGTAGCTGAACGTGAGAGATGGCCAAAGCTTTACCTCTACACCGACTCATGGATGGTAGCCAATGCTCTATGGGGTTGGCTAAAGAACTGGAAGAAGAGTGGTTGGCAGAGAAAAAGAAACCTATTTGGGCAGCCGAACTGTTGCAGGACATTGCTGATCGAATCGAGAGAATTCCAGTGAAGGCGAGACACATCGATGCTCACATTCCTAAAAGCAAAGCTACTGAGGAACAGCAACACAACCATCAGGCAGGTTTCTCAAGTAGACATGGACTCTAACCTTGATCTCAACTGGATACACCGAGGTGAAATATTCTTAGCTCGGTGGGCTCATGATTCGTCAGGACATCAAGGCAGAGATGCAACATACCAATGGGCTCGTGACAGATCCATAGACATTTCCATGGATGCTATCACACAAGTCATCCATGACTGTGACATTTGTGCTGCTATTAAGCAGGCAAAACGACTTAAGCCCTTGTGGTATGGTGACAGATGGTCCAAGTACAAGTATGGTGAAGCTTGGCAGATTGACTTCATCACTCTACCACGTTCTCGTTCTGGTAAGCAATACGTGCTTACTATGGCAGAGGCAAACACTGGATGGTTGGAAACTTATCCAGTTCCACATGCAACTGCACGCAACACCATTCTTGGTCTGGAGAGACAAATCCTGTGGAGACACGGAACTCCAGAGAGGATTGAGTCAGACAGTGAAACTCATTTCAAGAACAACCTTGTAAAGAACTGGGCAAAAGAGCACGGTATTGAGTGGATATTCCATATTCCCTACTATGCACCAGCTTCAGGGAAGATTGAACGCTACAATGGTTTGTTGAAGACCACTCTTAAAGCCATGGGGGGTGGATCTTTGAAGAACTGGGAAAAGCATTTAGCACAAGCAACCTGGCTGGTAAATAGTAGAGGTTCAGTGAACCGAGCTGGACCTGCACATTCAGATTTGCTACAGAAAGTAGAAGGTGATAGAGTTCCTGTTGTTAGGGAAAAGAATCTGTTAGGTAAAACTGTTTGGGTGTTTTCACCCTCAGGAGAGGCTAAACCTGTCCGAGGGGTGGTTTCAGCTGAAGGGTCACACTTACTGGGTAATGCAAGAGAATGGTGAAATTCAGTGTGTTCCACAAAGAAATTTAACTTTAGTTGAGAGAGTTTAATTTCAGACTGTTGTACAGTTACATCGTGTCCAAAGGAAGGATCTATGAGGAATCTACATTGCACGAACCCTGAGATCACTGAGAGCCCTGAGTCAACTAAGAGACCGTGAGATTTCCTGTTTTCCTTTTCTTTGCTTTGTCTGCGAAGAGACAAACTGTTTTCCATTTTTCTCCATTCCCTGATTTTCTTGGACTTTTGAATCATCTACATCTGAGTATAGTCGGAATGGACTATGAACTTTACTTACGAACTGTAAATATTGTTTTGGATTGGATGGACAGTATGAACAGCCAATGAAATTGTTTAGAAGGGGTGGACTGTGACCGTTTGAGGGTGTACCTTTAAGAAAAGGGACAGTGTTGGGACACTCTGGCTGAATGTTTTGGAATATTAACCAAAACAATCAGATATTCTAAACGAATTTCATTGGTAGATTGGTCGAATGCAACTTTAAGTTTTGAGTTCAGTTGGAACTTTCCTCAGTTCACTCCTTTCCTTCTCCCTTTCCAGCTCGTCTTCTTCTGGGCTCCCTGCCAGAGTGACCCTGAACAGATAAGCAGCTAAGGCGTACTAAGATTCTGCTTTATTAATAATTACCTTTTCTCTGTTTCTAACCCCTTTTTGGGAAAAAAGGGAGGTACGGGGAGAGAAGGGGGTACAGGGGGGAACCCTCCTCTGCCACGGAGGAGGGAATTTTCATTCCTGTATTCTTGTTTTTTTACTTTGCTTTATATTTCTGTGTATATATTGTAAATACTGTAAATTGTGTACATATCCTGCATTTTCCACTTTGCTTGTAAAATATTTCATTTTCCTTGCTTCTCTGGTTGGGCTAGCTGTGGTTTTTCTTCTTCTTTGTGGGGGAGAGGAGACTAGGCCTTCTGTCTGTGGCAATGCCAGCAACGAGCAGTGTGAGCAATCTGGCAGTGCAGGCCTAGAGCCTGACATGGTGGTAGGCCATAAATGCAGAATCAGCTAGCAGTGTAGCAAAACAGTGCTGTGCCTGCAGCATGTAACTAAAACAAGACACTGGTAGCTATAAACATGGACAGTTACCTTGGGACAACAGGACATGCACCTGCATCAGCAACCTCGTTGTGTTATTAGTAGTTGGACCAATAATCTGTAATAGTGCAATGTGTGGTCACTCATAGGGAACCAATGGAGCTATGCCAACAGAGCACTCCGAGCTTATATAAGTTGTAGCAGTTGCCTTGCTACGCACTTCTTCTTCTGCCTTTCCTGTCTCCTGTTTCTTCTACACTTTACAGTGCTATACTTGCACTACAGGCCTGCTCCATAGGCATGCACCATCGGCCTGCAACACTGAACAATAAAGGAACAATACTCAATCACATTGGTCAGCCGTATTGATTCCCAATCTCCGACGTCCTACATGTTAAAAAGGGTAAAAGGAAATGTTTGTTATAGGCTTATTGTATGCAGGAATTTACTATGTTATCAAATGTTGAATCACAGTATTGTAATTAAGCTAGCTAAAGAGCTTGCACAAAGGAACATAAAGATATCGGGTAACCTTGAAGATGTTAGCTGGAGTCAGAAACTGTCCATATGTGGTGATGTATGACGAGAGGTGAAGGAAAGGTTGACTAAGGAGGATTGGTGATGTATGACGAGAGGTGAAGGATAGGACATAGAGGAAGACTGGTGATAAATGATTGCTTGCTTCAGCCTCATCAACTACCGAGGGATGGAGGATGACCCCCCTAACAACAACTTGGGGATGCGTACTCGGAATGTGGAAGGACACTGACGCGGAACAGCTACCACATAAAAGATCAACGAACTGTCAGGAAGATGCGGCAGTTGGTGGAGCGGAGACTCCCTGTCGCCCAGCGCTGTTTTTGCTTTATTGTTCACTGCCTTACTTAATTTGTATTAAACCAAATCAACTCTGAATTGGCCTCCGTGAATCCTTTATAACAATTTTGGTGCCGTGACTCGGATAAGGAATAGGGAGTGGAATAAGAACAACGGAGAGGCGCCCCGCTGTCACCAGCGGCTTCGCTGTTCTCATTTCTACCAATCCTTACCGACGATCCGAAATTTTGAACAATAAAGCAAAGGAATAACCGGTTGACCCCATAAATTTTGTGCACAAAAGTCCGGATGAAGACACGGGACACGTAAGTATCTGCCTTTTTGCGCAAGGTTCCGTTCGGTCGGGGTCGGGTTTCCCAGAGTGGAGTGTGTGGTGTGTGAATGAGAGGGGGCCGGCAGCTCGGACTAACCCAAGCGATTGCGGGCCCTTAAGTAGTGCGGTTCTCATTGCTACCCCAAGCGTGAGCCACGAACAAGGGGAAGTGAGTGTATAAGAAATTGTGTGTAAACACTCTGGAAGATGGGACAGGGAAAAAGTAGGGTGCCTGTTCCCGTTAAATGTCCTAATATACCAAAGGACTCACCCTTACATTTTATGTTAACTATGTGGAAACATTATCCAGGAACAGGGAATAAGTCCAAAGATAAAATGATTGATTATTGTATAAATAAATGGGGTAATCAGAAGATAGGACCCGCTATATGGTGGCCTAAATATGGGTCCAGTGAGGATTGGGTTAGGCAGCATTTAAATCTTTGGGTAAATGGCAAAACTCCTTTTAGCCCGGAAGAGAGTGAATATGCAGCGGTATGGGTTACCCAACCTGGGGGACCAGGAGTATCTCTCTTTTCCCTTTCCACCTTGGAGGAACAAAGAAAAATGAAACCCAGAAGAGAAGATGAAATCCCAACAGGGCCACCACCGTATGCGATGCTCACAGCCCCTACGGCTTCGACATCCAACGGTGCCGAGGAAGAAGAGCTTAGTCAAGGGCCACAAACTAGATATAGGACGCGTCAGCGGAATCTGTTCCCCTTAAGAGAAGTTCCTATGGGGGGACCAAATCCCCAAATGGGGTTTATATCTGTACCACTTAGCTCTAGTGATGTCAGAGAATTTAAGAAGGATATGGGGAAACTTTTAGAAGATCCGCTCGGAGTAGCTGAGCGAGTGGATCAATTTCTGGGTCCTAGTATATATACTTGGGACGAATTGCAAGCTATTTTGGGCATTCTTTTTACAACAGAAGAAAAGAATATGATAAGGACAGCCGGTATGCGAGCTTGGGATGCCCAACACGCACAAGGTCCACAGGCTGATATAAAATGGCCATTACAAAGACCTCAATGGGACCACCAGAATAATAATCACAGAGTCCATATGCAGGACTTACGAAACATAATTATCCAAGGGATTCGTGATGCAGTCCCTCGAGGACAAAATATAAACAAGGCCCTTAACGAAAGGCAAGGGAAAGATGAATCTCCAAACGATTGGCTCGAGAGGTTACGAAAAAGTATGCAGATGTATTCGGGTTTAGATACTGAAGCCCCCCCTGGGCAAGTGCTACTCAAAACACAATTTGTGGCAAATTCTTGGGAAGATATCAGGAAAAAGTTGGAAAAGATTGAGAATTGGCAGGACAGGAGTTTAGACGAATTATTAAGAGAAGCTCAGAAAGTTTATGTACGACGGGATGATGAAAAACATAAGAAACAAGTTCGAATGATGGTGGCGGCAGTTAGAGAAAGCCAGGGAATAGGAAAAAAGGAAAATAAGCCTCCACCCCAACTCTTGGACAACCAAAAGGTGAATACGGCAGACAGAAAAGAAGAAAGAACTTGTTTTTATTGTGGGAAAAAGGGACATTTGAAGCGGAACTGCAGAAAAAGGATTCAGGATGAGAAAATGTTCAAGGAGGATTAGGGGGGTCAGGGGCTTTATCTATTAGGGACCCGGAAACATCATGAGCCCTTGATAACTCTAAAAATAGGTCCCCTACAGGAAAATTTCCAGTTTTTGGTAGATTCAGGCGCTGAAAGATCTACTATCCAGCGTTTGCCCAAAGGATGTAAATTATCTTCAGATACCACAACGGTGGTAGGGGCAAAGGTGAACCCTTTAAAGTAGGAATAGTAAAGAATGTGGAAATAGAAACAGAATCAAAAATAAGTTTAGGGGACCTTCTGGTAGTGCCGGAAGCAGAATTTAATTTATTGGGCGAGACTTGATTATAGAATTAGGAATTTCTTTAGAAGTAAAAAATAAAGCTATTCAAATTAAACTCTGTCCACTGCGAGTTGAGGACGAAGAGAAAATAAACCCGAGGTTTGGTATACCCTGATAGTGTTGGACGTTTACAGATAGCACCATTTACTGTTACAATTCAAAATCCTGAGAGACCAATCACAATTAAACAATACCCCATTTCACTCGAAGGGCGGGAGAGGATTAAAACCTGAAATAGATAGATTAATTAAGCAGGGACTTTTAGAACCCTGTATGTCAACTTTTAATACCCCAATATTGCCGGTAAAAAGGCAGATGGGACTTATCAATTGGTACATGATTTAAGAGCAATAAATAAACGGACAATACCCGCTTTCCTGTAGTAACTAATCCCTATACTTTATTAAGTAAATTGGGCCCCGAAAATTTATGGTATAGTGTCATTGATTTAAAAGATGCATTTTGGGCTTGTCCATTATACGAATCTTGTAGGGATTATTTTGCCTTTGAATGGGAGGACCCGGAGACTGGAAGAAGACAGCAACTGAGGTGGACAGTTTTACCCCAGGGGTTCACAGAATCTCCTAACTTGTTTGGACAAGCTTTAGAACAAATACTACAGGAATATGAGCCAGCCTCTGGGATTACTCTTTTGCAGTATGTAGATGATTTATTAATTGCTGGAGAGAATGAAGAAGAAGTTAGAACAGAAAGCATCAAACTTCTAAATTTCTTAGGTCTAAAAGGCCTGAAAGTCTCAAAAAGGAAATTACAGTTTGTGGAAGAAGAAGTGAAGTATTTAGGCCATTATATTAATAAAGGAGAAAAAAAGATAGATCCCGAACGTGTAAATGGGATATTGGCATTACCACCTCCCAAGAACAAGAGACAAATAAGACAAATTTTAGGATTGGTAGGATACTGTAGACAATGGATTGAAAATTATAGTAATAAGGTGAAATTCTTATACCAGAAGCTCACCCTGGATGGGGTGGTGACATGGAGTGAGGAGGATGAGAGGAAATGGCAGATTTTACGGGAGGATTTAGTTAATGCCCCAGTTTTGAGCTTACCAGATTTAAAGAGACAATTTATTCTCTTTGTAAATATTGAGGATGGTACCGCATATGGTGTTTTGACCCAAGAATGGGCTGGGAAAAAGAAACCGATAGGATATTTTTCTAAACTTTTGGACCCTGTAAGTAGAGGATGGCCTACTTGCTTACAAGCAGTGGTAGGGTGCGCCCAGCTAGTTGGAGAAGCGCGTAAGATAACTTTTAACAGCAACATTAGGGTATTTTCGCCACACAATATTCGGAATGTGTTACAACAAAAGCTGATAAATGGATCTCGGACCCTAGACTATTAAAATATGAAAGTGTTTTATTAGAATCTCCCAATTTGTCTTTGGAAACTACTAATTTACAAAACTTAGCGGAGTTTTTGTACGGTCAACCAAACGAAGAGGGATTTGCACATGATTGTCTTGCAACAATCGAAACACAAACCAAGATACGCCCGATTTAGAGGAGGAAGAATTAGATGAAGGGGAGAAACTTTTTGTGGACGGGTCATCCCGAGTTATAGATGGCAAAAGGAAGTCAGGATACGCAGTAGTGGATGGGAAAACATTAGAAACGGTGGAGTCAGGACCCTTGAGCCCCACATGGTCTGCACAGGCATGTGAACTCTATGCATTGTTACAAGCTCTGAAACGACTAAAAGGGAAGGTAGGAACAATATATACAGATTCGAGATACAGTTATGGAGTAGTACACACCTTTGGGAAAATATGGGAAGAGAGAGGTCTCATAAATTCCCAAGGGAAGGACCTGATACATCAAGAGTTAATTGTTCAAGTGTTGGATGCCCTTAGAGAACCTCAAAAATTAGCTGTAGTACATCTTAAAGGACACCAAAAGGAATGGACCTCCACACCCGAGGGAATAATCGGGCAGATTTGGAAGCGAAGCGAGCAGCAATAGAGACTGTTAGTAAATACCTATTAGTAAATAAACAAAAAGACCTGTCCCAGGAGAGGTCAGTTCTCCTTCAAAGGTCAGCTCCGCTTTTGGTATTTACCCCACGAGAGGAAAAGAAGTTGACGGAACTGGGCGTTCAAAGAAAGATAACGAATGGTATTTACCTGATGGTAGAAAGGTACTGCCAAAATCATTAGCCCTCCAAATTCTAACTACAATACACAATCAAACACATTGGGGAACCCAGGGACTAGTAGACCAATTCAGCACAAGGTTCATGTCAATTGGGCTACATGATCTGGCAAAGCAAGTCACACAAGGATGCTTAACGTGTCTCAAAATTAATAAGGCATCTATGAGGAAACTACCTTTGGGAGGGCGACCCACGGCTGTCAGACCCTTTTCGAATATACAAGTTGACTTTACAGAATTTCCAAGAGTAGGAAGGTATAAATATGTATTAGTTATAGTAGATCATCTCACACATTATGTGGAAGCTTTTCCTACCTCTAGAGCTACTGCACAGGCAGTAGCAAAGGTCCTATTAGAACATATTATCCCTCGATACGGAGTAACTGAGATTATTGATTCAGACCAAGGGCCACATTTTACTTCAAAGGTGATTAAGAATTTGATAGAAGCATTGGGAGTTAGGTGGGAAAACCATACCCCATGGCACCCACAGAGTTCAGGACGAGTTGAGCGTATGAATGGGGAGCTAAAGAAGCAGCTAGCCAAATTAACTTTAGAAACAAAATGTCATGGGTAAAGTGTTTACCATTAGCCCTTTTAAATATCAGAACCCAACCTAGGACAGACATAGAATTTCCCTTTTGAGATGTTATATGGGATGCCTTATGATGTGGGGACTCCAAGTGACCATCCCAAAGTGATAGATACATATCTTAACACCTATATCACTGCATTAATGAAATTTAGGCAAAAACTTTGGGAAAAAGGGCAATTAACCCAGAGACCCCCTTTAAATATTGTGTTACATCGTATAAAGCCTGGTGATTGGGTTCTGATACGATCTTGGAAAGAGTCTACTTTGCAACCTCACTGGGAAGGTCCCTATTTGGTCCTCCTCACTACAAATACTTCCATCAGGACTGCAGAAAAAGGATGGACGCATGCGAGCAGAATTAAAGGACCTGTAACCCATAAAGAATGGAAAGTCGTCAGCCCCGAGGGGGATTTGAAACTCAAATTGGCGCGGCAGGAGAAGAAAGCCCTTTGAAGCCTTCCCAAGACGATGAAAACAGCTATTTGCTGAGACGAATTTGGCGGTTGCAGCGAAAAATTGCTCCACTACTGGATCACATGGATGAAGTGTTTGGAGTGAGATTCACAGTGACTCAGGAGGAGGATCTTGACCTTATTATCCCATGGATCCGTAGAAATTTTGTAAATTATCCAAGTAGAGATCCCCCTTGTCTATGTTTGGATCGCATCTTCACCTGGCATGGGTGAAGATCTTTTGTGGGGATGTCGAGATATTTGTTGGGTGTATCAACATCATTTTGTTTTAGGAGATAAATGTAGAGCGTGTTCAGAAGGATTAGATGTGCCAGGATATCATGAGGCTTTGTCCAATGAGACTGGGGAACCAGATTATCAAAAAGCAAGAGAGTTAGTAGAAAATCAAGAAGATCTTGAACTTAGATTATTATACTGGAGGTTGAATCTAGCCGTGAGGCTTGCAATAATAGATCATGACACAATAATTTTACAATCCGTCTGTGGTCCAACGGTACCCTTGCCTCACACGCTGCAGGTTTTGGATGAAGATTGGGATGTGTTGTGTAAAAGATTTTCTAATGGTTTAAAACATTGATGTTTTGTTCCCCAGGTGACGGGAAAACGGGCCTGTTGAAGCAAGAATTGGACTTTTCTACATGAACTGGGTTTGGTTTGAACAATTGCCCTTTGTTGTACAGTGTATTATAGGATTTATCGTAGCAATTATTGGGTCATCAATCATTTATTGGCTGTGGAAAATCTTAAAGTGTGGAAAAGGGATCTGTAACGACTGAAAACAAACCACTGTATGAGTCCTATTGAACACTGCCTGTAATGGGAAACCTGCTGCCAAGAAGAAAAATGCATCTCGTAGCTTGCTGCAACCAAGTTGACGAGCAAGGCAGAGGGGACCTTGTAAGGAATGTTCGGTGGCACCAATTGACATGGTGGCTTATAATATGTTGTTTTCTCAAACAACCGCTAGTGGTCTGGGCGTCTGAAACCTATAATCCACACCGGCCATTAATTTGGGAATTGATTAATGTAGAAGAATCAAAGGTAGTAGCTAAATATGCAGGAGTAGGGAATAATTGGAATTTTTCTGTTGAACTATTTTCCTTAAATCCCTTTTATTATTGGTGTAACCGAATAGCCCTGAGTGTGAAAAGAGAATAAGGTCAGAAGCACGTTGTAAAGCTTTTTATATGTGTCCAGCTTCAAACCCAGGGAAAGGTTATTGTCACTCGCCTGGGCATTATTATTGTGCATATTGGGGGTGTGAAACAATAGCGTCAAGTTGGAAAACAAGAGGTGATCCTTATATTGATGTGAGATTGGGACCTCCGGGTTGTAAGGCACTCAAGCATAACCAAGTAGGACAACCAATAGATAAATGTGGACCTGGAAAATGTCACCGAATAGAGATCAAAATAAAGAACCCCGGGGATCCTTCTTGGGAAACTGGGCGTACCTGGGGAATAAGGTATTGGGAGCAAGGCACAGATGGGGGTAGCACTTTTCAAATACGGCGCAAGTACATGCCATATGATCCTCCTGTAGCAATTGGCCCTAATAAGGTATTAACCTTGCAGAGTGTGAAACAAGAGGTACCGTTGCTGAGTTCCCCTAGACCAATGCTATCTATCTTTAGCTCAACATTTTCTGCCACTCCTGATTTAGTTGGCAGTATGGAGATAGCCCGAACTAATGTTTATCCTGAAATATCAGAGGAAGATCAAGGAAGCGATCCATCTGAAATGAGCGACCCGTTGTTAAATATTATGTATGCAGCTTATATTACTTTGAATAAGACCCATCCTAATTTAACCACTGAATGTTGGCTATGTTATAATATGAGACCTCCTTATTATGAAGCTATTGCACAATTGGGGAAGGTGAAGTGGGTAAGCGGGACTAATCCACTTGAGTGCCCATGGCATCAAAACATCACTCAAGGAATGACTATGCAATATGTTTCCGGTTCTGGAAAATGTATTGGGACTGTTCCAAAGCATTATAATAAACTCTGTAATAGTACAATATCTCCACAAAGGATACACAAAGGGCAAAGTGAAACAATTCAGTGGATAATTCCGACTCGGGTACCAAATGGTTGTGTTCAGATATTGGTCTGACACCATGTCTATCCTTAAAAGTTTTTAATGTTTCTGAGTTTTGTGTCCAGGTGACGATAATCCCTCGATTAATATATCATCCAATGGAGGATGTGATACATCAATATGAACACGATTGGACTCGATCTAAACGGGAGCCAGTTACAGCGATAACTATAGCCATGCTATTAGCTGTCGGAGGGTAGGTGCTGGGACAGGAATAGCATCACTAGTCAAAAATAAGGAAGTACAAACCTTGCAAAAGGCAGTAAATGAGGACTTAAGTAGAATTGAACAATCAATTGATAATTTAGCTGCCTCAGTTAAGTCGTTATCAGAGGCAGCCTTGCAAAATAGAAGGGGTTTGGATTTATTATTATTGGAAAAAGGAGGATTATGTGTAGCCCTACAAGAAGAGTGTTGTTCTTTCTTAGATTACACGGGGATAGTGAGGGATTCCATGGCTGAGTTACGAAAAAGATTAGAACAACGTAAAAGGGAGAGGGAGTCAGGGGGCATATGGTATGAAAAATGGTTTAATGTATCACCTTGGTTAACTACTCTGTTATCTGCTGTGGCTGGCCCGATAATTTTAATATTTTTAGGATTAATGTTAGGACCATGTATAATAGGGAGACTCATACAATTTGTAGAAAAGAGGTTTGAAACCACAAAGCTGTTGCTTATAACCATGTCACAAAATGAAAGACAAGATTGTCAAATGTATCACGAGGAAGGTATATGATTAAATTGAAGAACAAACATTTAAAAGTAACAAGAAGAAGGGGGGAATTGTTACAAAGGGTAGAAGGAAATGTTTGTTATAGGCTTATTGTATGCAGGAATTTACTATGTTATCAAATGTTGAATCACAGTATTGTAATTAAGCTAGCTAAAGAGCTTGCACAAAGGAACATAAAGATATCGGGTAACCTTGAAGATGTTAGCTGGAGTCAGAAACTGTCCATATGTGGTGATGTATGACGAGAGGTGAAGGAAAGGTTGACTAAGGAGGATTGGTGATGTATGACGAGAGGTGAAGGATAGGACATAGAGGAAGACTGGTGATAAATGATTGCTTGCTTCAGCCTCATCAACTACCGAGGGATGGAGGATGACCCCCCTAACAACAACTTGGGGATGCGTACCTCGGAATGTGGAAGGACACTGACGCGGAACAGCTACCACATAAAAGATCAACGAACTGTCAGGAAGATGCGGCAGTTGGTGGAGCGGAGACTCCCTGTCGCCCAGCGCTGTTTTTGCTTTATTGTTCACTGCCTTACTTAATTTGTATTAAACCAAATCAACTCTGAATTGGCCTCCGTGAATCCTTTATAACACTACATCTGGCGCCCGAATAAACCTGAACTCATGGACAAGGGATCCTTGGAGTACAATACTGATCGACTTAGCATAAAGAGGTACGTCCGAGCGATACGGAAAGCCAGTCGAACAGCACTGCCCCGGTGCTGGAAAATTAGCAGCGCACGCTCACAAAGGAAGTGAATCTCACCCTGGCCCGGTGAGCGACCGGGGAGAGGCAAGGGGAAGCACGCCACCACAGAAGAGGCTGTGCTAAACGCCTTCCACCTATCCTCTCTGTGAGAGGTATTACTGGCAATTCTGGGATCGTAAAAGGGCTATTAGCCTGTGCCCAGAGTCATCCCCACGGCAATAAGCTTTTACTTCCGCGCGGGACGAAATTGCAGCCCAGCTGTGGGATGAGGTGCTAAATGCTTAAAAAAGCAGCTTTTCACTATAGCACCGTGTGACGGATCGTCACGGACATTGCAATCGAAAAAAGCAGAGCAGGCTACTCCCGATTCAGCTGCTGCGGCGTTTGGTTCTAACCGAGACGAGAAAGGGAGACTCGGAAGGCACTCCCCGCCCTCCGCCCCCCCCGTCTCTCCTTGCACATTGTCTGCCGCTCCGTCAGCATCCTCCTCAATTTCAATTGCCCGCTACTCCTTCTACACAAATCGCGGCTATTACCGTCCTTTTGCACGGAAAAATCTGCTCCTGCCACGTCAACAGCGGCAGAAGCGAATCCTGATCGAACTGATAAGGCGTGCGAAATCAAAATGGAGGTCGCTACGCATTAAGAATTAGACAAAGGAGATGCCACCTCCGCCATCTTGGCCAGCACACCGTGTTTATTAGCACACCGCCACAGCCGCCCGCGCCCAGCTGAGAAACCCAGTAAAAAAAAATTAAAAGCAAAAAAACAAAAAGCGGCGAAACCTGCGGCTCGGCGTTTTCTATCCCCTTCATCAACATCTTCCTGATACCGCCAGCGATGGCTTGGCCTTGGAAGCCGGACAGCGCGATCTCTGCCCTAGAACTCCTGGAGTGCTTGCAGGCTCACGATCACGGCATTTTTGCATCCCCGCCCCGCCGCGAGCCCTGGCCGCCCCGATGATGGCCCCCACCACCCCGGCAGCGCTCAGCCCGGCAGCGCTCACCTCGGCAACCCTCAGCCCAGCGGCGCCCATCCCAACGGCGCCACACCCTCCAGCAGTTCTCCTGGCGACGCCTCCCGCGACCCCCCATGGTCCCCGCGAGTACCAGCGGCTCCGATCAAGCGGCATCGACCGACGCACCGCCGACAACAGCGGCCCCGGCAACAGCCACCCCCACAGCAGCGGCAGGAACGGCTCCAGCGGCCCCTTCCCCCCAGCAGTTTCACCGGCTACACCCCCCCCGCCCCCTACATTCCAGTCATTAGCAGAGTATAGCCTCGGACGGAGATTTCAGTTGAGTCCCGAGGGGGCGATCGGGAGGTGGGAGGGACAGGGAACTGTCCCGCTGAGCTGGTGGAAAGGTATTGTGGGAAATGTAGTCACAGATGGAGAAGGTTAACAATGACTATGGTAATCTGAACTGACTAATGTTAAAGGAAGCTAGACAAGCCATAGCTACCTATGGGCTACAGTCAGGATACACAACTGCTATAATCAATTAGTTGTTTTCAACACATTTGTTAATCCCTTTTGACACACGTATGTCAGCAAATGGTGTTAATTACGAGGTCTGAGAGTGATCATGGAGGAGATGGGTGCCTTACAACCTGGCCTCCCAACTCCCAGTCCCCACAAATTGGGACCTGATTATTATTCATTTGAAGGATCGTTTTCTTTACAATTTGCTCACACTCTTAACAAAGTCTGCATCTACTGAGTCATCGATTAAGGCAGACTCCACCCACCGATATCAACGGGTAGCCCGAAGGCACTCTCTTCCCACTTAAACAGACTCATTGTGACATAGACTTGTGACATCTATAAGACTATGGATGGTATTCTGATTGCAACAAAAAAGTTACATTGTAAGACAGTGCTGTCTGAGTTTCAGCAGCAAGCAGACTTGAAAGTCACACCGTCTTAGCCCTTGCAACTCCTCAATTAACTGACAATTCACTTGCAAATGCCTGGGAAGCCATGCCCCGGCAGACAGCAGACTCTACGAGGTGTCACCATTAGCCATCTCGTTGGGGCGAGATCTTTGCCAGATCTTATCAGCAATTGCAGCTTCCTGAGAAGGTTTTGCAATTAAGTCAGGATGTAGTGATCAAAGGGTGGTCCACCATCCAGGACAATAACTCTGATCCTGTGTTTCTTATTACTGAGCAGGGTCTAACAGGAACACTTGGTTCCTTTGTCAATACCATCCCTTACATACAGCATTCAATACTAATTCAGACCTGACTCACGATATGAAGGTAGAAATGTGGATATTTTGGAATTTGACAATGCTAATGAAGAAAATTAAATAGGTTCTCAGCATTTTATCAACAGGTGCTACTGCCTCATGACTGCAGGACCACAACGAATGAAGGCATCGACAAGTAGCAATGTATCTAGCCACGGCCATAGAAGCAGTCCTGAAATCATCGTGCCTCTGAGAAACCTAGGTACCTTAAAGTGTCTGACTGTTGGACAGACTCGAAAGGGTCACAAATCTAATCATTTTACTTGAGATCGTCGCAGAAGCTGCTCCTGCAGCGTGAATATATCCCGCATGACGACACCAAACCAGGGTCCTTGGACCGCGCCCCCCACCTTTCCCTCCCCCTCCCCCCCCCCAGCCCCCTCTGGCAGCGCATAGCGGACCTGACAACAGCCGCATATCTCCTTTTGAATCCACAAAGCGTTGTCGAGTTTAACTGGTATCGTCCTTTGGGTCACAGACCCTGTGCTCTGTTAATTGGCAGACGACAGTCTATCTTTAGACAGGGCATTCTTATAATTCCTGGTTCAATACATTCTGATTATGACTGGGCTATGAAAATTATGCTCTATACCATTGCCTCTCCTGTTAGCACTCTTGTTGGGACAGAAATTGCTTAGCTAATACTATCTCAGTCCCAAGTGCCTAAAACTTATAACAGAATCCAAGGGCAAGAAGGCTCAGGTTCCACTGATATGCCTAATACCTCATTAGCCCTAGAAATCCAAAAGAGAAAACTGGAACAGATTTTATCTGTCAGACACCCTTGTGGATAAATTATACAATTTTCAATTATTATGGATACTGGAGACGATGTCATCATTATACCTAGTCATAAACGGAATGGTCACTAGTCATTGCTCATGCCAAATGTTGAAGTCGTGTTTAAAAGGTATCCAAACAACCTGGGTTAGCACAGAGCCAGTGCAATTAGCTTTTAACTACAGCAAATCAATCACTGTAAGACTGTACACGTTAACCCTTCCAGTTGCTCTATTGGGCTGATATGCCTTAAATCAGCTAGGAGCAAAACTTGATGAACAGAAAAGTCTCATTAACAGAATAACAGAGTTGATAAGAATTTTCTGCTTGTTAGCTGAAATGCTGGAATGCAGGGAGGGGGAGAGGGGTTGGCAGACAGCCTTTGGATAGATAAGGAATAGCAGGATTTTTCAGTGATTTACTTCTGTTAGTCTTGGACAAGATGCTCTTTTGTATAAGATAAAGGACACCTGCATGATATGTATACATCTGCTATTTTAGATAGATAAGCTTTGTATAGATAAGGAAGCATCTGGACCCCTGTCATTATAGACAGATAACTTTTTGTATAAAAGCTTGCCCAGGACTCTCTGAAGATACACAGGTCTTTGGAAATGATTCTACCTGTGTCAGGCGCGCCTCAATAGAAGCATAATACAAGAAACTTACTGAGTCTCTTGTGTGTCATTCTCTAAGTCAATTTGGCGACCGCGGCAGGACGACTCTGTTTGGCTGCAGGACCTGCTGAGGAGCCGGACCTCTCAGGGCCCGCCGAGAAATTCTCGAGAGAGCTCCGCTGCTCATCAGATCGCTGCAGGGACAGACAAGACTGCCAGCACAGAGAAGGTATGCTTCTATGAAAGGGTAGCTCCGCAAGTCGCGAGGGGACGCCCTGCGCGGGAGAGAGGCATTTATTGCACCCTAGGTAAAAGAGCTCTTGGGTTGGGACCAGGGGGGTCCCAAAGGTAGCTATAAGCATTGTTTATGTATCATGAACATTGTTTGTAGTGTGGGACCAGGGGGGTCCCAAAGGGAATTATAAGTATCGTTTAAGTGTGCAAGGGGCCACGAGGGTCCCTAAAGAACATAAAATACTAGAGGTTTTGAATGTGTGACTGAGTGTGTGTGGCCAATAACTGTGTGCTAAGGACCGGTCATTATTGTTGTAGTTGTATTTGTATTTGTTTTGTGTTCTGTGTGCTGTAAAAAGAAAGTACTGTGTTGTATTGTGTAAAATGGGAGGGAGACAAAGTAGTGAGATCCCAAGACATAGCCCACTTGGTTGTATACTTGCCCACTGGGGGGAAATTGGAGGCCCCCCAGGAGGGTCAACAAATCAAAAGACTCTAATTAAATTTTGTACCCGGTGGTGGCCATTATATAAATTAGATGGTGGAGAGAAATGGCCTGTAAATGGGAGTCTGGAGTATGATACTTTACTGCAATTGATGTTGTTTTTAAGAAGAGAAAAGAAATGGGATGAGACAATATATGCTGATATGTTTTTCTATCTCCGAGAGCATCCGGAGTTTCAAAGGGACTGTGGTGTTAGAGCTCCCTCAGATCCAATGGTTTTGGCCCTTGAAAAAGAAAACAAGGCCAAGAATAAGAGGCAGACACAGTTGAAAAGGTGTTGCTCTCTGTGTAGTATAGGGCAGAGGTGTCTTAAACTTGAGGAAATAAAAGACCTGCCTGAATTTTATCAATCTCCAGGAAAATTGCAAGAGGTAGTGACAGAGAGTTCGGAAAATAATGTCGGAGGTTTTGGGAGTGGCAGCAATTCAGATAGTGACACTGGAGTAAGTTCCCAGAGCTATGCTCAGGGAAGCCCAGTGGCAAGAAGGACCCGAGGACAGCAAGCAAATGCCCCGGCTTCCCAGGTACTCATTCAAGCCCCCCTGCGACAAGCAGTAGGGCCTGAGGGGACCCAGTCTGGATTAAGGTGCCTTTTACAAGTCATGATTTGGATAGTTGGAGAGAAAAGGCTAAAAATTATCGTAACGATCCCACAGGGACAGCTACACATTTTCGATTCATGGTTAGGCAGCACAATCCAGACTGGGACGATATCCAGTTATTATTAGAACAAATGACTGAAACAGAGAAACAATTAATTGAAAAACATGGATTGGAGCTTGCAACAGAAAGAATTCAAACCCGGGGAGGGGGGGCAAACATTGGAGATGTATTTCCACTCCAAAATCCGGAATGGAATACAAACAATGCCCTGCAAAGGACTAGATTGGAGGAATACCGGGAGTTTGTAGCCAGGGAATAGAAAAAGCCATTCGAAAGCAATTAACTGGTCTGTGTTATACTCAGTCAGACAAGGACCTGGTGAATCACCCTCAGAATTCTTGGATAAGCTGAGGGAAGTAATGAGGAAAACACCTCTCTTGACCCCGGATCAGAAGTAGGTATACAACAACTGGTATCCCTATTTATTGGCCAATCTGCTAGTGATATCAGAAAGAAGCTGCAAAAGTTGTCACCCCCGCAGGGAAGAGATTTAGAGGCACTTTTGGATGTAGCATGGAGAGTATTCTCTAACAGGGAAGAAGAAAGTAGGAGAAAAGAGAAAAGAATGTTGGTAGCAGCGTTGCAGGAAAGTAAGGAGACTAAAGGGACTAATAGAATGCGGTTGGAAAAGGATCAGTGTGCGATTTGCAGAAAGAAGGGACACTGGAAAAGAGAATGTCCAGAGAGGAAAAAGAAAAACAGAATACAGGCACAACTAGAAGAGGATGATTAGGGAGGACCGGAGGAGACTATAAATACCCTAGCAGATCCTCTGGTTATAATGAAGCTAGGGGAACAAGAAAATAAACTGGAATTCCTAGTTGACACAGGAGCAACCTTTTCAGTCTTAAATCAAGCACTGCTGCCTCTGGATGAGAGCTATGTTTCTGTGGTAGGGGCTACAGGTCAAACTGAGAAGGCATATTTTTTTAAACCTCTTAAATATAAATATGGTAAAACTTGGGGCTTACATAAATTTTTATATATGCCAAATGCCCCAAAGTCATTGCTGGGGAGGGATTTGTTGGAAGCATTGGGAGCTGAAATTAAATTTAGTAAGGGAAGGTAGAATTCAGAGTAAGGGAGGAACAGTTGATTGAGGTTTTAAGTCTTGTATTAATGAGCCCTCAACAAGAGAAAAACGGAATAAAAGAAAGCATAAAAGATCAAGTATATCCTGGGGTTTGGGACACTGAGCAACCTGGAAGGGCCAAAAATGCCCTACCTGTGATAATAGATCTTAAGCCTGGAGCTCAACCTGTTAGATTAAAACAATATCCTTTAAGGAAAGAAGATAGGGAAGGAGTTTTGCCTATTGTAGAAAAAAATTCTTAAAGTATGGGCTGCTAACAGAGTGTGAATCAGCTTACAATACTCCAATTTTACCTGTAAGGAAAGCAGCTGGAGGGTATCGGTTAGTGCAGGACTTAAGGGCTATAAATAAAATAACAAAGGATATCCATCCTGTGGTGGCAAACCCATATACCCTCTTGACTCAATTGAGAACAGAATTAGAATGGTTTACCGTCTTGGATCTAAAGGATGCCTTTTTCTGTTTACCCCTGGCCCCTGAGAGCCAGCCACTGTTTGCCTTTGAATGGGAGAACCCAGAAACTAACCGAAAGTGTCAATTAACTTGGACAGTCTTGCCCCAAGGATTTAAGAACAGCCCTACTGTCTTTGGAAATCAGCTCGCAAAAGAATTAGAGAAGTGGAACAGGCCAGAAGGCAACGGAGCTCTGCTACAGTATGTAGATGACATCCTGCTGGCCACCCAGACCAGAGCGGAATGTGAAAGATGGACTGTGAGTATGCTGAATTTCCTGGGACTTCATGGGTACCGAGTTTCCCAGAAGGCCCAAATAGTACAGCAGCAAGTAACCTACTTGGGATATGAATTAACAGCAGGGCAACGAGTGCTGGGCCCTGAAAGAAAGGAGGCCATCTGTTCTATTCCACTTCCAAACACAGTAAAGGCACTCCGAACCTTTTTGGGAATGACAGGGTGGTGCCGGTTGTGGATTTATAATGATGGCCTGCTTGTGAAACCCTCTATGAATTATTGAAAGAGACTGATAAGGACTTGCAATGGAATGGAGAAGCTGAACAAGCTTTCCGTACCTTAAAGAAGGAATTGATGAGGGCACCAGCACTAGGACTACCTGATGTCACTAAACCTTTTTATTGTATTCCCATGAAAGCCAAGGGATAGCACTCGGAGTCCTAGCACAAACCTTAGGACCCTACCGAAGGGCGGTGGCATACCTCTCTAAACAACTGGATGAGGTAAGCAAGGGATGGCCAGGATGCCTGAGGGCTGTGGCAGCAGTTGCAATTAACATTCAAGAGTCTCGAAAGTTCACAATGGGGCAGAAGATCACAGTCCTAGTATCACACACCATCTCTGCCGTTCTAGAAGCCAAGGAGGACACTGGCTGTCTCCACAACGATTTCTTAAATACCAAGCCATCCTAGTGGAGCAGGATGATGTGGAAATTAAAGTTGCTAACTTTGTCAATCCAGCCTCTTTCCTCCAGGGTGGTGATGGAGAACGAGTTATTCATGATTGTTTGGAAACAATTGAGGCCACTTATTCCAGCAGACCTGACCTGAAGGAAGAACCCCTAGAAAAGGCAGACCATAACTGGTACACTGATGGAAGCAGTTTTGTGATCCAGGGAGAAAGAAAAGCTGGGTACGCTGTAACTACAGGAGAAGAGGTAATCGAGGCAGAAGCCCTACCAAGTAACACCTCCGCTCAAAAGGCAGAGATAATAGCACTGACCAGAGCTCTTGAGCTTTCCCGAGGGAAAAGTGCAAACATATGGACTGACTCCAAGTATGCCTTTGGGTGGTACATGCCCATGGAGCCATTTGGAAAGAAAGAGGACTGTTGACATCTCAAGGAAAAGGTATTAAACATGCAGAAGAAATACTGAGGCTGCTAGAAGCAGTGCAGAAGCCAAGCAAAGTCGCCATAATGCACTGCAAAGCACACCAAAAAGGAAATACTGGTCAAGAAAGAGGCAACAGACTGGCAGATGAAACAGCTAAAAGGGTGGCCAGGGAGGGGAGGAAGGTGTCAGAGTTTGTTTTGATCCCAGATGGTAAACTGTCAATTGAGCAAAAAGAGCCAGAACCTGTGTATAGCACAGAGGATCAGAAATTAATTAAAGACCTTTTGGGGAATAGGACAGGAAAGGGCTGGGCCAGGACACCGGATGGGAGATTAATCATTCCCACGAACCTTCTCTGGGCTTTTGTTCAGATGGAACACGCAAAGACTCACTGGGGAACAGAAGCCCTGTATCGAAAATTGGTTCAGGAGTGTATAGCACGGAAATTATACACCACGGTCGAACAGGTAACCCGGCAATGTGAGGTGTGTCTTAAGGCTAACCCCAAAGTAAGAAGAGAAGTTAGACTGGGACAAATTAGCAGAGGAAATTATCCAGGACAACAATGGCAAATTGATTTTACTGAGCTGCCAAGAAAGGGGGGATACAGGTACCTGTTGGTACTCACTGACACCTTCTCTGGTTGGCCAGAAGCATTTCCTGTCGCACAAACAAAGCACGGGAGGTTACTAAGGCAGTGTTACAAGAAATAATACCTCGTTTTGGGGTACCTGCTGCTATTTCCTCAGACAGGGGACCTCATTTTGTGGCCAAGGTGGTACAACAGGTGAGCAAAATTTTAGGGATTGATTGGCAACTCCACACCCCCTACAATCCACATTTGAGTGGGCAAGTGGAGAAAATGAACCATTTAATCAAAAACCAGATAGTAAAAATTGGACAGGAAGTAAACCTTCCTTGGCCACAAGCATTACCAATTGCCCTGTTGCGAATTCGAACTAAGCAAAGAATAAAGGAAGGGTTGAGCCCATTTGAAATCCTGTTTGGAAGACCTTATGTAGTAGGAACTATGGACCCTTCTGAACCAGGGCAATTTAGAGAGGAAATGTTGAACAAGTATGTTCAGCAAATTTATAAGAACCTGAGCATTGTTAACAAACAGGTGATTGGAACCAATGTGAGAGGGTTAGACAGACCAGTCCATGATGTGGAACCTGGAGATTATGTCTATGTCAGATCTCTTTCAGAAAACCCTCTGGAGCCCAAGTGGACTGGACCATATCAGGTGTTATTGACGTCCTTCACAGCCATCAAAATCAAGGAACAAGCTGCTTGGATTCACCACACCAGAGTCAAGAAGACTTCAGCAAGAGAATGGAAACTCGAGTCTCAGGGACCCCTGAAGCTCAAGCTGTATCGATAATTGTGATTTGTTTGTTGGTTAATACTATTGAAGGATGGGAAGGCAATATGTACTTAAATGTTAGTCAAGAATTGGCTTTGCAAACTAATTTTCTAACTGTTGGATATGCACTGAACTTCCTCGAGGCCAAATGAGGACCCCTTTATTTGGGGTAGCCTCAATGAATTGGACATGGGGGCCGTCAGACTGGGTGACTACATCTGATAGTAACTTCCACAATTGTCAGCATGGGAAAGATAGCTCAGAAAGCTTGGGTCCAAAGTTTGACTTATTAATTGTAGATCCTTCACGAACCCTTTTTGTAGAAAGTAATGAAAGTAGTGAAAATAAGGTAGGATGGCGAAATTTAACAGGGTTGGGCTGCAGCTGGAATTACTCTTCCCTGGAGAAGTCTCAGGTGCCAATCCATGGGTTCAGGGAAATGGCTGTACCTCTTCTAAAGAAAGCAGGCTGGATGTTGTAAGGGCTGGTGTAGCCCTATTAAGTCAAATTAGTTGCTTACTCCCTTATGGATATTGGTGGTTGTGTGGGGATGGACATGCTAGAAAAAGCTTACCCCCAAAATGGACAGGAGTTTGCACTGCAGGCTACTTAACCCCACAAATCACTGTCCATCATGAGATCCTGCCTAGAGGATATTGGAGAACTCTTTGAGAAGACACAGAAGGACAGCAAATCCCCTTGTCAGATACAATACTGGATATCACAGTTTTGTTCGAGCATTGTTCCCTGCATTAGGCGTTGCACAACTTGAAAAAGCAATAGTAAATATATCAGCTACGATGGAAGTCATTGCTAATTCAGCAGCTGATGCAGTGCAGAATCTGCAGGTGGAAGTTAAGTCTGCGAGCAGCGTGTCACTACAAAACAGGCTGGCTTTGGATATTATTACAGCTGAAATGGGAGGGGTGTGTACCCTGATAAACACTACTTGTTGCACCTATGTAGATAAATCAGGACAAATTAAAACTGATGTACAAAATATATGGGAACAGGGTAAAGTATTACATGAGGTAAGCAAGGATGATACATCATATGGATTATCAGACCTCTGGGAAGAGTTAACCTCATGGATGCCCAATATACGCTGGCTTAAACAGTTGTTGCTGGGAATTGTAATGATTGTTTCATTAATAATATTACTGCTAGTTTTGATTAAGATGATTATGTGTACTGGAAAGAGTAGTGTAGAATCCTACCATAAGTATAAAAATTATAAACTCAGGCATGAGCTGGAAACAGGACATTATTTTAAGAAAATATAGTATAGGAATATACTCTTGGCTGTAAGAAAGGGGGGAATTGATGAACAGAAAAGTCTCATTAACAGAATAACAGAGTTGATAAGAATTTTCTGCTTGTTAGCTGAAATGCTGGAATGCAGGGAGGGGGAGAGGGGTTGGCAGACAGCCTTTGGATAGATAAGGAATAGCAGGATTTTTCAGTGATTTACTTCTGTTAGTCTTGGACAAGATGCTCTTTTGTATAAGATAAAGGACACCTGCATGATATGTATACATCTGCTATTTTAGATAGATAAGCTTTGTATAGATAAGGAAGCATCTGGACCCCTGTCATTATAGACAGATAACTTTTTGTATAAAAGCTTGCCCAGGACTCTCTGAAGATACACAGGTCTTTGGAAATGATTCTACCTGTGTCAGGCGCGCCTCAATAGAAGCATAATACAAGAAACTTACTGAGTCTCTTGTGTGTCATTCTCTAAGTCAAACTTGTTACTGTTCCTTCTTTATAGTGGCTACTAATCAGCAACCAACCCTCAAATTAAAATGGAAAACACATAATCCAGTATGGGTGGAACAATGGTCGTTCAGACACGATAGGCTGCAAGTTGTTAAGACCCTAATACAGAAACAATAGCAACTGGGTCACACCTTGCTAGCCACCTACCCCCACCCCCAGAAAAGGGAGGATTTTCTAGTACTACTCTTGCCAACCAAAGCTCTGCTTTGATTTAAAGTTACAGTGATAATTTCTTCATTTCTGATTGCAATGTCCTTAAGAGATTTATTATTTAGAGTTTTGCTAAGTTTTCCTGGTAAGCATAATGAATGGTAAGCATTTGGTTTTTACAGATACCTAGTACATAGTAATTGTAGTAAGGTGTAAGTACTTAGTAATGAGTTCACATTGTAAGATTTCTTTTGGTTCGAACCTTCTTAGTTGTGTGCCATGGCATTTCAAAGGAGCTCCATGTAATATAGTTAAGACTTGTAGTAAATAGGTATTAATATTAAAAAGTATTCCTTAGCTAAGGTAATGTCTTTATATTTCCTTCTTAGACATAGACTAGAAAAAAATACAAAAAATAAAAAAAAGCAAAAAACCAAAAAGGTAAACAAAAAAACATATAAATATATAACAAAAGCACAAAAACTCTGGATACAAAACAGAGTACTAAATAACAGAATAGTAATTAAAAAAAAAAGAACAACAACAAAAATAAAATATTAAAAACAAATATTACACATTGAAAAATCATAAGGATTACTAACACAGAATAGCTATTAACAGAAAAAACATAAGAATTGTTAGCAAAAAAAAAAGAAAATAAGGATTATCAAGACTACTAGATTAAAACAAACAAAAAATTATACAAAGAAAAAGTTGAGATTAAAATGAAAAACGATATTAAAAAAGAATTAATAGAAAAAAAGGTTAAAAAAAAAGTAAAAATAAAAATTAAAATAGAAAATAGATTAAATAAAACAAACATGCAAAATAAAAAATAATTACAATAAAGAATATAAGACAAAAAATGAAATATTAAACACTAGATAAAAAAACAGAAATTACAAAAATAAAATAAATTGAAAGAAAAAATTGATTGGAATAACAAATTAAAATACAGATTAAAAAATTACAATAAGAAAATAAAAATTATAATAAAGAAGGTAAAAAAGAAATAAATTAAAAATGACAAAAAGTAAGTTAAAAATAATAATTATAAAAATTTAAAGAACAAAGAAAAATTAAAATACAAAATAACAAAAATTAATTAAATAAAATTATATCAAAATTAGATTAAAATTAACAAACAAAAAAAAGTTAACAAAAATAATTTAAAAGTGCAGAAAAAAAAAATAATAAAATGCAATGAAGAAAAAACCACATTAAAACAGTATAGAAATAAATTTAAAAACAAAAATTGAAATTAATTAAAGATTAAACAAAAGAACTAGATTAAAAGTCAAAATATTAAACATATCAAAATAATAAATTCACAATAGAAAATAATAACTAAAAATTATATAAAATAACAAAAAGAAACAAAATAAATAATAAAAGAAATACATTCAACATAAAGCGTGAAACAACTCAAGTTAGAATTAAAAAGGAAAAACTATAAAAATAATTTACAAAATCAAAATTGAAATTAAAATAAATTAAAAAATTAAATAAAAACAATTGCAAACATGTAAAAAATACTAAAAAACCCCATAAATCCATATAATGAAATCAAACAAAAATGAAATAGATTTATTGAAAGTAGATTTCAAAATATTAAAGAAATGAAGCAAAAATTAATTACAAATTTAAAAATAGCTCACATTAAAAACAAACAAAAAACACTCAAAATTAGTTAGAAAATCTGTGGAATCATAGACTCGTGGAATGAGTCAAGGTTGGAAAGGACCACAAGGATCATTTAGTTCCAACCACTGCCATGGGCAGGGACATCTCACACTGGATCAGGCAGGCTAGAGGCTCGTCCAGCCTGGTCTTAAACACTTCCAGGCATGGGCCCTCGGCCATCTCCTTGGGCAACCCATTCCAGGGCTTCACCACTTTCACAGTGAAGAATTTCTCCCTCACATCCAGCCGGAATCTTCCCATCCCCAGCCTTGTTCCATTCTCCCTAGTCCTGTCATTTCCTGACATGCTAGGATGTCCCTCCCCAGCATTCTTGTAGGCTCTCTTCAGATACTGGATGGCCACGATCAGGTCACCTCGAGCCTTCTTTTCTGCTAACTGCAATCATCGCAACAAACAACGGCGGAAGAATCAAGACCACGAGGACACAGCATTTCCCATGCAGTCGAACATCGATCACAACAACTGCTATGATCATCTGGGATCAAACAGCATCACTCAGAAGAATGTACCACAGCATCATGTGAATTAGGACTGAATATTGTGCTTGCTTGATAACTTTGTATTCTCTCTTGTTAACTAAGTGTGCCTCTGAATGTAGACATCCTAGAGGATGCAGTTTCATCTTTACATTTTGCTCAGTAGAGATTATTAACAAAAAAAAAAAAAAAAAAAAAAGGGGAAAAGAGAGAATACCCCATAGCAAAAAATTAGCTCATGGCAACCCTAGAAATGCTGTAACCCTAGAAAGTGTTGTAACCCTAGAAACATCAACTTTGCAATGTGCTGTAACCCTCTCACTGCAAGACAGCACAAACATGGCACAAATGTCATGAAAATGACAATCAGCAAACCTGCTTAGCACTGACCAGAATGACGGTCACGATAATCCAAGATGTCAACAGAAAGCATCTAACTTATAACTGAGTGTCGTGACTGCTTAATTGTTGTGTGAACATTAAGAGATCAGAATTACTAGGATGAGCAAAAACACATTATTCAGTGTAATTTTATATTGGGCAATGCAATGAAGCTCTTTTTGCTCTTGCAGTTTGCCTGCAAGTTTTCTGTCTGTGAAGCTAGAGCCTGGCCAGATCTACCTTTACAGATTAAAGAAATCTTGCTACCATTAAGCAATTCATGATTTTTGACCATACTAGAGAAAATAAAGATGCAACATAATCCTAAAGCAGATCGCAAAAGACAGTGCTAAGGATTGCATTTGTGCCTCAATCTCTGTGTGCAATGCATTCAGGCATAATCAAGTCTTCTCTGTCAATAAGAGGAGTGAAATGTAAAGATCGGAACTGTTAAGATCTAAGTTCTTCTTTACAGTATTTGTTATCTTTGACCATGTATTATGCCATCTCTGTAGAGCATTGTAACTAGTTCAACTTAAGCTTTGTGCTTTGTGTGGGTTACATCAGTCTGTTAGACATGCTGCACTACAGAACTCTTGCTTTTGCTACACAGCTTAGCTTTACCTTGCTTGCTTCTGTGTTTGCAGTAGCATCTTGTATGGGATGAGAACAACGCCCATGACCAGATTGCTCACAAAAACAAAAAGGGGGATTTGTGGCAATGCCAGCGACGAGCAGTGTGAGCAATCTGGCAGTGCAGGCCTAGAGCCTGACATGGTGGTAGGCCATAAATGCAGAATCAGCTAGCAGTGTAGCAAAACAGTGCTGTGCCTGCAGCATGTAACTAAAACAAGACGCTGGTAGCTATAAACATGGACAGTTACCTTGGGACAACAGGACATGCACCTGCATCAGCAACCTCGTTGTGTTATTAGTAGTTGGACCAATAATCTGTAATAGTGCAATGTGTGGTCACTCATAGGGAACCAATGGAGCTATGCCAACAGAGCACTCCGAGCTTATATAAGTTGTAGCAGTTGCCTTGCTACGCACTTCTTCTTCTGCCTTTCCTGTCTCCTGTTTCTTCTACACTTTACAGTGCTATACTTGCACTACAGGCCTGCTCCATAGGCCTGTACCTCAGGCTTGCACCATCGGCCTGCAACACTGAACAATAAAGGAACAATACTCGATCACATTGGTCAGCCGTATTGATTCCCAATCTCCGTCGTCCTACATCTCTCAAACCACCACAGTTCCTCTAAAGGATGAGCTGTGAGAGACTAAAAGTTTGTCTCTCTTGGTGTGACTCAATGTTGTAGGGTTGAGGGAAAGGCCAGGCCCTTCCCCCCACTGTGAGTAGAGGGAAAGAAAGGTGAAAGGGAAAAAAAAACTCACTGCCGGATTAGCAAAGGAGTGGGTGCTGTATATTTACAAAGCAGTTTAGGAAACGCAGGGAAATATATACAGAATTTACAGTATTTACAATATATAGAGAAATATACAACAAAGTCACAGTATCACAGTATCACAGTATCACAGTATCACTTAGGTTGGAAAGGACCTCGAGGATCATCGAGTCCAACCTATCAACACAGACCCCATGACTAGACCATGGCACCAAGTGCCATGTCCAGTCTCCCCTTGAATGCCTCCAGGGTCGATGACTCAACCACCTCCCTGGGCAACCCGTTCCAATGACAAATGACTCGCTCGGTGAAGAACCTCCTCCTCACCTCGAGTATAAACCTCCCCTGGTGCAGCTTGAGACTATGTCCCCTTGTTCTGGTGCTGGTTGCCTGGGAGAAGAAGCCAACCCCTTCCTGGCTACAACCACCCTTCAGGTAGTTGTAGAGGGCAATGAGGTCACCCCTCAGCCTCCTCTTCTCCAGGCTAAACAATCCCAGCTCCCGCAGCCTCTCCTCATAGGGCTTGTGTTCAAGGCCTCTCACCAGCCTTGTTGCCCTTCTCTGGACGCGTTCAAGTGTTTCGATGTCCTTCTTAAACTGAGGGGCCCAGAACTGGACACAGTACTCAAGGTGCAGCCTAACCAAAGCAGAGTACAGGGGCACAATGACCTCCCTGCTCCTGCTGGCCACACTATTCCTAATGCAGGTCAGGATGCTGTTGGCCCTCCTGGCCACCTGGGCACACTGTTGGCTCATATTCAGGTGGTTGTCGATCAGCACACCCAGGTCCCTCTCTGTTTGGGAGCTCTCCAGCCACTCCGACCCCAGCCTATAGCTCTGCATGGGATTGCCGTAGCCAAAGTGCAGCACTCGGCACTTGGACTTGTTGAATGCCATCCCATTGGACTCTGCCCATCTGTCCAGTCGGTCAAGGTCCGTCTGCAGAGCCTTTCTACCCTCTAACTGACTAACATCTGCCCCTAACTTTGTGTCATCTGCAAACTTGCTGATGACTGGCTCTACCCCTTCATCCAGATCATCGATGAATATGTTGAAGAGGACCGGGCCCAGCACTGATCCCTGGGGGACACCACTGGTGACTGACCTCCAGCTGGATGTGGCACCGTTCACTACAGAAATGAGATTTCCCTCCTCTGCTGAGGGGGGCTCCCCACCTCTGCTCCCCACCTCTGCTCCCCCTTCTCTCCCTCTTTCCCCAGAGAGGGTTAGAAAGAGAAAAAGAGAAAGCAGTTGTTAATTGGAAAGTGGTTAATACAGGCCTTGCAGTTTAGCAGTTTCAAGGTCAAGCCTGGTAGAAAGCCCAGAAGCTGCGAGCTGCAAGCCACTGAAGGAGGGGAAGACAGACTGACCAGAAAAGTGCAGGAATGCCCAGGATTCTCTGCTGTACTTCCAGTTCAAAAGGTGTTTCCCCCCAATCTACCAATGAAATTAGTTTAGATCCATCTTTCGTTTACAAACATCCGACCACAATATTCCCTTTCTTAAGGGGACAGCCTCAAATGGTCACACCCAACAAAGATAAAATCACTTGCTGGTTGCCCAGACAATTGCTGATATGTGTTGGGCAGAGCCACTGGAAGGAAGGTGCAAAGATCATGTAGGAATCCTGTCTACCAATCCTGGATGCAAATCACCTTGCGATTGCATCATGATAACACTGGACTACAAAAATGGACCCAAGGACCCAGCCATCACGCCTTCAGGGCAAGATAATCTCCACCCATCAACTACCCTGGAAAGGGTAGACAATGGGTTCATGTGACCGGTTGACATTGCCCCCTTAAATAAGGGAATATGGTGGACGGAAGTTGGTAAACGGAAAGAATAATCTAAACTCATTTCATTGGTGAAGTGGGAGGAAGCACCTTCTGAACTGGGAGTGCAGGAGGACTATCCTGGGCACTCCGGCACTCTATCTTTAGTCTTGCTTCTGCCTCTTCTTCGTGCAGCAGCTCTCTCTGTGCTGGGTTTTCTACCAAGGCTTCGGCCTTGAAGACCTGATAAGGCCTGTATTAACTGCTTCCAATTAACACAAAACTGCTTTTAACTTTTTTTCCTCTCTCTCTCTCATTTCTAACCTGCTCTGGGGAAAGGGGGGAGAGAGGGGAGAGTGGAGGTGGGGAACCCCTCGGCAAGGGGGGTTACTCTCATTTCTGTGTTACTTTATTGTATATCTTTGTATATATTGTAAATATTGTAAATTTGTAAATATTCCCCTGCAAATCCTACATTGCTTTGTAAATATACAGCTTCACTGCTGTGCTAATTCAGCTTGTGAGTTTTTTTTCCTTTCCCTTCAATTTTTCTTTTCCCTTTACTTTACAGGGGGGAGGGAAGAGGCTTCTTGGCCTTACCCTTCCAACCCACCACAGTTCACCACCTGTTTCCAGATGTGTAATGAGTATGGGGGCATGTAGATGAGGATGGAGGAGGCGGAGGGCCCCCCCCCCATCCAGAATCTTGCCCAAACACACAGGAATGAATTAAATGATTTCCGGTGGAACGATACCTGGACATTTACCTAAGGATGATTTTCTGGCCCCTGAATTCCTGAGGGACAATACTTGGACACATACCTAAGGACTTAAAAACTGTATAAAAGACTGGAGCCACTACTGGCTACTTAGAAGAAAAACGTAGAAGAAAAATGTGGAGGACTGTGTCTCCCGGACTGGATGATTAAAGGAAGAAAAACGCAGGAGAAAAACGGAGATGAAGGAAAACACAGGAGAAGGACCATGCCACTGAGAGGGAAAAGCCCAGGACAATGCTGCTCCGCAGTAAAGAGGCTGCCCAGAGGCTCTTCTCTAGCCAAAGCCTCAGTACCCTTTCTCTACAGACCCAGGCTGCCCAGAGTACCACAGCTCTTCTCCAGCCAGAGCCTCAGCACCGTTTCTCTACAGACCCAACATCTCCTGCAGCACCTTTCCTCCACAGACTCAAACTGTCTTGGGGGGGGGTGTGGGGTGTGTGTGTGAGTGGTGTGGTAATATAATTCCTTTCCTCTTCTCTCTCTCTTCTCTCTCTCCCTCACTATTTTCTCCCTCTCCCCTTCTTATGTCCACTTTATTTATGTAATAAATAGTCTAGCTGTTGATATGTTGGCCTCATTTGTGCCTCTAATTTCACATCACGGGAATATTCTAAAAGAACTGAGTCTCTTTCCCTCTCTGGACTGAGACATGATCCCAATTAAGCAATAGTAGGGTTACATTTCTGGTGATCTGATGGATTAAAGGAGCTGCCTCTGTTCCCCCAGAAACCTTGGAAAAATAGAGGAAGGACAGAGTACAACTAGCAAAAAGGAATTACATCAAATTTTAGGGACTTCGAGTTACTGGTGCAAACACATCTCTGGCTTTCCTATTATTGCTTGTCCTTTATACAAACTGCTCAAAAGGCATAAATCATGGGAATGGACTCAACAATATGATATTGCATTAGATTTACTAATTAAAGAATTAATACTTTTCCAACACTTAGGCCCCTTACACCAAACTGATTCAATCCATGTAGAATGAAGATTCAGTGAAGATGGCTCCAATTGCAATCTATGGCAATGAGGACCAGAAGCACCAGAGACACCATTAGAATTTAGCTCTCATTCCTTCAATGACACTGAAACCAGATATTCAGATCGCAATAAAGGTTTGGCATCAATGGTATGAGCAGCGAACCGAGTAGAGTAGATAAGAAGTGTAATCATCTGGGGACATTTCTCTCTTTTAGATGTAGTCATAGAATAGAATCATAGAATCAGCCAGGGTTGAAAAGGACCACAAGGATCATCTAGTTCCAACCCCCCTGCCATGGGCAGGGACACCCCACACTAGATCAGGCTGGCCAGAGCCTCATCCAGCCTGGGCTTAAACACCCCCAGGGACAAGACCTCAACCACCTCCCTGGACAACCCATTCCAGGGCTTCACCACTCTCATGGTGAAGAACTTCTTCCTCACATCCAGCCTGAATCTCCCCACATCCAGCTTCATTCCATTCCCCCTAGTCCTATCACTACCTGAGATCCTGAGAAGTCCCTCCCCAGCCTTCCTGTAGGCCCGCTTCAGATACTGGAAGGCCACAATTAGGTCACCTCAGAGCCTTCTCTTCTGCAGACTGAACAGCCCCAACTCTTTCAGTCTGTCCTCATAGGAGAGGTGCTCCAGCCCTCTGATCATCCTTGTGGCCCTCCTCTGGACACATTCCAGCATGTCCATATCCCTCTTGTAATAGGGGCTCCAGAACTGGACACAGTACTGCAGGTGGGGTCTCACCAGAGCTGAGTGGAGGGGGACATCACCTCCCTTCACATTATCACAGTATCACAGTATAACTAAGGTTGGAAGAGACCTTGAGGATCATCGAGTCCAACCTATAAACACAGACCCCATGACTAGACCATGGCACCAAGTGCCACGTCCAATCTCCTCTTGAACGCCTCCAGGGACAGTGACTCCACCACCTCCCTGGGCAGCACATTCCAATGATGAACGACTCACTCAGTGAAGAACTTTCTCCTCACCTTGAGTCTAAACCTCCCCTGGCGCAGCTTGAGACTGTGTCCTCCTGTTCTTGTGCTGGTTGCATGGGAGAAGAGACCAACCCCCTCCCGGCTACAACCACCTTTCAGGTAGTTGTAGAGGGCAATGAGGTCTCCCCTGAGCCTTCTCTTCTCCAGGATTTTAACCCACAGGCTCTCAACTCCCTCATCTGCCACCTTGAGTTGTGTGGCAGAGAGTGACTCCCTAATATACAGAGCCACCCCTCCTCCTCTTCTCCCTCACCTGTCTCTCCTAAAGAGCCTGTAGCCCGCCAGTGTAGCACTCCAATCGTGCGTGCTATCCCACCAAGTTTCTGAGATGGCGACTATATCATAGTCGCCCTGATGGATCAGGACCTCCAGTTCCTCTTGCTTATTGCCCAGGCTGCGTGCATTGGTGTACATGCATCGCAGCTGGGTTCCTGACTTCTCAATTGACCCTACCTTGTAGCCTACTCTTTCCTCTGCAGAGGGACCGATTGCTTCACCCACCCCCTTCAGACCTAGTTTAAAGCCCTCCTAATGAGCCCTGCCAACTCCAGTGCTAGGACTCTCTTACCCCTTCTAGATAGATGCACCCCATCAGGACCCAGCAGGTCAAGTGCAGTGAAAGTTGTCCCATGATCAAAGAAACCAAAGTTCTGCCGCTGGCACCATCCCCTGAGCCAATTGTTGATGGTGTAGGTTCTCCCATTCCTCTCAGTGTACACTCCTGCTACTGAGGGAACTGAGCAGAACACCACTTGAGCTCCTGCCCCATCAATCAATTGTCCAAGGGCCCTGAACTCCTTCTTAATCGCCCTGGTGCCCTTCTTGTCAATTTCGTCACTCCCAGCCTGTATTACCAGCAGAGGGTAATAGTCAGTGGGCTGGATTAATTTAGGGAGTCTCCTTGCAATGTCCCTAACCCGCGCCCCTGGTAGGGAGCAGACGTCCCTGTGGGATGGGTCGGGATGACATATGGGTCCCTCAGTACCCCCCAGGAGAGAGTCCCCAACAACTATAATCCTTCTCCTTTTCTTTGTGGAGCTGGTCGTTATAGCTGGTGGGGACTGCTTGGGCTTAGGCTCCCCCCCGGAGCTGGTCATTATAGCTGGTGGGGACCGCCTGGCCTTAGGCTCCTCTCTGGATGGCTGCTCCTCAGCCCTCTCATCCCCACCGCCCTCAGCCTACAGGGCCTCATACTTATTATGCAAGGGCAGCGGAGGAGGAGGAGGGTTGGGGTGGATTTCTCTTGCCACCCCTGGCAGGGACCTGTAGCCATCCCTCTTCATTTCCAGGGACCCTTCCCTCAGCAAGGGAGATCTGCAGAGCCTTCTCCCACAAATCTAACTCCCTTTCACTTTCCCTTATTGTCCTTAGCCTAGATATCTCCTCCTTCAGCTCGGCCACTTCATGCTTCAGCTCTGCCACCAGGCTGAGGAGAAAGTTCACCTGGTCACACCTTACACAGGTGTCCTCTCCCTCCACTTCTATTCCAAGTGCCAGGCTGAAGCACTCTCTGCAGCTGGCAACCTGGACTCGAGCATGCTGGTGAAACAACTCTGTCTGGGTAGATGCTGGTCACACTTCTCCTGATGCAGCCCAGGATCTGATTGGCTTTCTGGGCTGCAAGTGCACACTGAGAGCTCATGTTGAGCTTCTTGTCCACCGGCACCCCCAAGTCTCTCTCCTCAGGGCTGTTTTCCAGCCAGTCACTGCCCAGCCTGTATTTGTGCCTGGGATTGCCTCCACCCAGATGCAGGACCCTGCACTTGGTCTTGTTGAACCTCCTGAGGTTGGCTTGTGCCCACCTCTCCAGCCTGTCAAGGTCCCTCTGGATGGCCTCCCTTCCCTCCAGCATGTCTGCTGCACCACACAGCTTGGTGTCATCAGCAAACTTGCTGAGGGTGCACTCAATGCCACTGTCCATGTCACCCACAAAGACGTTGAACAAGATGTTCTTCCAGGCAACCAGTACCAGAACAAGAGGACACAGTCTCAGGCTGTGCCAGGGGAGGTTCAGGTTGGATATTAGGAAGAAGTTGTATACAGAAAGAGTGATTGCCCATTGGAATGGGCTGCCCAAGGAGGTGGTGGAGTCGCTGTCATTGGAGGTGTTCAGGAGGAGACTTGATGGGGTGCTTGGTGCCATGGGTTAGCTGTTTGGGTGGGTTGGATTGGTTGATGGGTTGGACGCGATGATCTTGAAGGTCTCTTCCAACCTGGTCTATTCTATTTTAGTCTAAATAAATAAAGACAGGTCCCAGGACTGATCCCTGAGGGACTCCACTTGTCACTGGCCTCCACTGGGACATGGACCCATTGACAGCCACTCTTTGGGTGCGGCCATCAAGCCACTTCCTTATCCATCTAATGGTCCACCCATCAAACCCATGTGTCACCAGCTTGGAGACCAGGATGTGGTGCGGGACAGTGTCGAAGGCTTTGCTCAGGTCCAGGTAAATGACATCAGTTGCTCACCCCTCATCTATTAATGTTGTCACGTGTTCATAGAAGGCCACCAGGTCTGTCAGGCATAAAGGCACAGTCCCGCTTGCAAGCATTGACCAGAAACTCAGTCCATAAGTGGTATATCTATTTGGAGAGCATTAATGACACCATGCCTGTTACAGAAGGCAATATTAAAGTATCTAAATTACAGAAAGATACAGATAACAATTTGCTATTTCAAACCGCACCAGGCAAGCAGTCTCCCATTAGGGAAGCACCTCCCTTGAAAGAGTGTAGCAACCTTAAAGGGGCATGGTTCACTTATGCATCTGTTTACCCTATAAACAGAACAAGGAGTGGAATTATAAGGCCGTGGCACTAGACATGCCCACAGGAGACTAAGTGAAACAGGACAAGGGAGTGCACAAGTAGGAGACCTTAGGGAAGTTCTGTTAGTTGTTGTAATATCGATGTTTTATTCACCTCGAGCACAGCTTCCAGGACAAGATGTAAGCAGGCAAAGATCTTTATTACATTACACAGCAAAGTTATATAGTCTGTCAGAAGGCATGTGTCATATCTTAATTGTCATTTAATACTGGCATGCGTGTAATTAAGGCCTACAATAGGTCAAAATAACAAAACAATATTTTAACACATTCAACAAAGTTCTACCTAATTTCTTTCCTTCAGTTACAAGATGCTTACATTCTTTTCTGAGTCAAAGACTAAACATAGCCTTCTCTAATTCAAACAAAGGCAAATCTCCATAGCGTTCCAAAGCTATATGAAAACAACCTTCTCCTACAGTTAGCAGCACAACACAGTGTTGATCATATCGACATCAACTCTGTTCATCTGGTAGCCCGTATTCTCTTGTACTCTCTCGTGCTCTCACTTTTACTAAATTTTTAATTTTTTTCTTTGTGCAGAAGGTGCTGTGGCCAGGGACAGGCATGGTTGTAACTCGCAGCAAAATCTCCCTAAAAAAATCAGTGTCGACCCAGACTGAGGTAGAACACAAGCAGGTAGCTCTCCAGGTATCTGGCTGTAGAGAGTGCTGGAGCCTAGTTCTTGAGAAGCAGGGTAGTGGGGGTAACTCTTGCATAAGGTGTGAGCATATTGACTATCTGCTTAATCTGGTGGCCAGACTGAAGGATGAGGTTGCTAGCCTTAGAAATGTAAGGGAATGTAGGAAAGAGATGAACCAGAGGAGGAAAGAGATGAACCAAAGGAGGAAAGAGATGAACCAAAGGAGGAAAGAGATGAACCAGAGGAGGAATGAGTTGAATCAGAGTAAGTAGGCTCTGCAGAGGCTGGTTATCCAAAAAGCAGAGGGGAATGGACGCAGGTTCCTCTCAAAAGACACAAACTAAAACCTCCTTGCCTCCCCTCACCTTCCCCGCTGCTCTTGGAAAACAGGTATGGAGCACTGGAGATCGAGGGTGAGGTGATCCTGATGCCAGAGGACACACCATCTGGGGTTCTCCCTGAGGTTAACCAGCCTGAGGTTAAACAGCCTAAGGCAAAGCAGCCTAAGGTTAAACAGCCTTCCCCTGGCATCAGGACCTGTTCCCTCAAAAAAAAGAGGAGGGTAATTGTTATTGGTGATTCACTTCTAAGGGGGACGGAGGGCCCCATAAGTTGGCCTGACCCATCTCATAGGGAACTCTGTTGTCTTCCAGGAGCCCAAGTTAATGATGTTACCAGTAGGCTGCCTAGCCTGGTGCAGCCCTCTGACTACTATCCTTTACTAGTTATGCAGTTAGGGAATGATGATGTTGCAACCAGAACTCCCAGGGCTATCAAAAATGACTTCAGGGCCCTGGGAGACCTGGTTGAGGGGTCAGGTGCACAAATAATTTTTTCTTCAATATCCTTAACTGCAGGAGGGAATACCATAAGGAACAGGTCAGCAGCCAGATTAGCAAAGGGATTGTGTGCTATATTTACAAATCAGTTTAGGAGACGCAGGGAAATATATACAGAATTTACAGTATTTACAATATATATACAGAAAATATACAAGAAAATGACATGGGAATGAGATTCCCTCCTCTGCTGAGGATGGTTCCCCACCCTGTACCCCCCCTTCTTTCCTTTTTTCCCCAGAGAGGGTTAGAAAGAGAGAAAAAAGTGTAATTGTTTATTAGAAACAGTTATATGTGTTAGTAGAGGCCTTGTCTTTGCTCAAGGTCAGTCTGGCCGAAAGCCCAGAAGCTGCGAGCTGCGCAAGGAAGGGGAGAAAATGCAAGACTGCCCACAAGTGTCTGCTGAACTCCAAGTTCAAAGGTGCTTTCTACCAATCTACCAATGAAATTAGTTTAGATCTGTCTCTCATTTATAAACATTCAGCCACAATGTCCCCTTTCTTAAAGGGACAGCCTCAAACGGTCACATCCCCAAAGGTAAAAAGATCCTGGGAAGGGAATTGGCAGGTCTCATCGTCAGGAGTTTAAACTAGTTTCGAAGGGGGAAGGGACTGAAACTAGGCCCCTCAGGCAAGAGTCTGGGGGTGATAATCTACAGTCAGAGGTGAAACCAGCAGCCCGGCTGCAGTGCATGTACACTAATGCACGAAGCATGGGTAACAAGAGGAGCTGGAAGCCTTGTGGCAGCAGGAAAGTTATGATGTAGTTGCCATCACAGAGACGTGGTGGGACAACTCACATGACAGGAGCGCTGCAATTGAAGGCTACAAGCTCTTCAGGAGAGACAGGCAAGGAAGAAGGGGTGGAGGGGTGGCCCTGTACATCAGGGAGGCACTAGATGCCATTGAGACGGAGATTAGGGACGATCGGGTTGAATGCTTGTGGGTAAGAATTAGAGGGAAGACCGGCAGGGCAGACACCCTGGTTGGAGTCTGTTATAGACCACCCAACCAGGAGGAAGATGTTGATGAAGCATTCTATAGGCAGCTTAGGGCTGTCTCAAGATCTCCGGACCTTGTTCTCATGGGCAACTTCAACCTGCCTGATATCTGCTGGGATCTCAACACAGCAGAGAGGAGACAGTCTAAGAGGTTCTTAGAGTGCATGGAGGACAGCTTCTTATCCCAGGTGCTGCGAGAGCCTACCAGGGGCAAGGCTATGCTTGACCTCCTCTTCACCAACAGGGAAGGGCTGGTGGGTGATGTGGTGGTCGGAGGGTGTTTAGGGGCCAGTGACCACGAGATAATTGAATTTTCGGTATTTGGTCAAGCTAAGAGGGGTAGCAAGAAGACCTCCACTCTGGACTTCCGGAGGGCAGACTTCAGGTTACTCAAGGAACTAATTCAGAGGGTTCCTTGGGATAAAGTCCTTAATAATAAAGGGGTCCAGGAGGGTTGGACCTGCTTCAAGGAAGAATTGTTGAAGGTGCAGGAACAGGCTGTGCCAGTGTGCCGGAAGATGAACCGTCGGGGCAGACAGCCAGCCTGGATGGTGTGACCGTTTGAGGCTGTGCCTTTAAGAAAGGGGACATTGTGGGTGAATGTTTATAAACAAAAGACAGATCTAAACTAAATCATTGGTAGATTGGGAGAAAGCACCTTTGAACTGGGAGTACAGCAGAGACTCCTGGGCAGTCTTGCACTTTCTCCCTCTGCAGCTCAGTTTCTGGGCTTTCGGCCAGACTGACCTTGGAACTGATAACCGCAAGGCCTGACTAACTGCTTTTAATTAACAATTGCTCTTTTTCTCTCTTTCTAACCCTCTTTGGGGAAAACGGGGAGAGAGGGGGGTACGGGGCAAAACCCTTCCTCCAGATGGAGAGGAGGGAATCTCATTTCTGTGTTACTTTGTTGTATATTTCTGTATATATTGTAAATACTGTAAATTCTGTATATATTTCCCTGCGTCACCTAAACTGCTTTGTAAATACAGCACACAATCCCCTTGCTAATCTGGCTGTGTTTTTTTTTCCCGTTCAATTTTCTTTCCCTTCACTTTACAGGGTGGGGAAGAAGGATCGGCCTTCCCCTTCAACCCTCGACAGATGGTGAATGAACTTTTAAGAGAACTAAGGGAAAAAAAGAGGGTGTATCATCTTTGGAAGAAAAGGGAGGCAACCCACGGAATGTTTAAGGATGTTGCCAAATCATGTAGGAAGTGTAGTGAACGATGCTTATGGTCAGGATTGTGCCCCAAACATTTGTGTAGGATATATTTCTCTGTGTGTTAACCCTCCTTTGTTCCCCCTCCTTTCTGGAGGCTGCAGGGGGGATCCTGGCGCCACTGAGTCCAGGTAAACAGCCTACCTGGGCGTGGGCTCACCCCTGTAGTACACAAGAGGCAGGCTATATGTTTGTTTCCCTGGGTATAGCATATACTCAGGCCATATTTGGTAGGTGTCAGTTCATTGGTTAATCTTTGTGTTAGCAACAGATGCTTATTAGACCAGTATTCACTGGGGCAAATGGTAAATAGGGGTCGTTTGGTAAATGAGCCCCCCCCACCTTGGTGTTGGAGCCTGTGTGTGCGCATGCATGTCAGTGCTTCAAGAGGCCGCGCGGTCCTTTGCCACCGTCACCCAGCTGCGTGCAGTGCCGTGGACAGTACTCCGTGGGATCAACCCCTGTGTGATCCATTGCTGTAGGAGAAAACCTGGTAGCCCATGCGAACCAGCGTTGCTGACCTGCCACAGCCCCCCCACCGAGCGAGGAACATTTTGTACCCTGGGAGAGAACAGCAGCCACACGGTGCAGCCACATGGCTGACGCCATTTCCTGTCTCCTTATTACGGCACATCCGTGCCACATTCTCTGGTCTATAAACTTTATTAAGGAAAGACTTCTCGAAGTTCTCAGCTTGTGAGTAAGCCAAGCCCTTCTTTATAAAGCTTCAGTTAGGGTAGCGTTTATGTTGCTCCGGGTGGAGGGTTACCGGTCACTGACCAACCCCTCCCCCGCCACTCTCTGACTCAGTTGCGATTCTAAGTTCTGTGAATCATTTGATTTAAGTGCCCATACATAACATTCTGTAAAGATAGTTCCACTAACCGAATATTGATACCTGTGAAGGGTGACTGTAAATACCCCGTTACAGAGTTTGTGTATATATATAAATAAATAAACTTATATTTTCATTGATACATCTGCCGCTCATTTCTGAGGGCATATCCACTACAGGAAGAAAATTAGGGAGGCAAAAGCACATTTGGAACTTAAACTGCCCTCTACTGTGAAGGATAACAAAAAGTCATTCTATAAATACATTAATAGCAGGAGGAAGGGCAAGGACAACCTCAACTCCTTTGTTGACATGGAGGGAAATGTTGTATCAAAGGATGAGGAAAAGGCAGAGGTACTTAACACCTTCTTTGCCTCAATTTTTACTAGAAGGACAGAACATCTTCCAGACAGCTGGCCTGCAGAGCTGCAGAAGGAGCCAGGGAGCTGCACAGTTTCCCTATGTTCCATAAGGAGGTGGTTGGAACTCTCCTCAGCAGCTTGGATCCCCACAAGTCCATGGGACCAGATTGGATCCATCCTAGGGTGCTGAGAGAGCTGGCGGATAAAATAGAATAGAATAGAATAGAATAGAATAGAATAGAATAGAATAGAATAGAATAGAATAGAATAGAATAGAATAGAATAGAACAGAATAGACCAGGTTGGAAGAGACCTTCAAGATCATCACGTCCAACCTATCATCCAACACCACCTAATCAACTAACCCATGTAACCAAGCACCCTGTCAAGTCTCCTCCTAAAACACCTCCAGTGACGGCAACTCCACCACCTCCCCAGGCAGCCCATTCCAATGGGCAATCACTCTCTCTGTGTAAAACTTCCTCCTGATCTCCAGCCTGAACTTCCCCTGGTGCAGCCTGAGACTGTGCCCTCTTGTTCTGGTACTGGCTGCCTGGGAGAAGAGACCAACCTCTGCCTGTTTACAACCCCCCTTCAGGTAGTTGTAGAGAGCAATAAGGTCACCCCTGAGTCTCCTCCTCTCCAGGCTAAGCAGCCCCAGCTCCCTCAGTCTCTCCTCATAGGGCTTGTGTTCCAAACCCCTCACCAACTTTGTTGCCCTTCTCTGGACTCGTGCCAGCAAGTCAACATCCTTCCTAAACTGAGGGGCCCAGAACTGGACACAGTACTCGAGGTGCGGCCTAACCAGTGCAGTGTACAGGGGCAGAATGACCTCCCTGCTCCTGCTGGCCACACTGTTCCTGATGCAGGCCAGGATGCCATTGGCCCCCTTGGCTGCCTGGGCACACTGCAGGCTCATGTTCATCCTACCATCGACCAGCACCCCCAGGTCCCTCTCTGCCTGGCTGCTCTCCAGCCACTCTGACCCCAGCCTGTAGCACTGCATGGGGTTGTTGTGGCCAATGTGCGGAACCCGGCACTTGGATGTGTTAAATCTCATTCCGTTGGACTCTGCCCATCTGTCCAGCCTGTCGAGGTCTCTCTGCAAAGCCTCTCTACCCTCTAGCAGATCAACTCCTGTCCCCAGCTTGGTGTCATCAGCAAATTTACTGATGATAGACTCAATGCCCTCATCCAGATCATCAACAAAGATGTTAAAGAGGATGGGGCCCAGCACTGATCCCTGGGGGACTCCACTACTCACTGTCCGCCAGCCGGATGTGACACCATTCACCACCACTCTCTGGGTTCGGCCATCCAGCCAGTTCCTAACCCAGCTCAGAGTGCTGCTGTGTAGTGGTTTGAGCCTTAACTGAGAGTTAAAGGCTGAAATGGGGAAAAGGCTGAGAATCTCTTCCCCACTTCCCCCACACACACCTCCTCCCTCCAAACAAGGAGAGGGGGGAAAAGAAAAAAAGGGGGTAAGGAGCAAATCCACTAAGTAACAATCTGGAGTCAGCTTGGAAGTAGAGAGGCAAATAATTTTTTCTTCAAATATAACAATAACAGGGACAAAAGAAAGTTCACAAGGGCAAGGAACAAGAATGGATGGGAGGGGGACAGAAAAGAATTATACAAAACCAGTCTTTCTCTGAGGAGGCGCAGAGGCAGCAGGGAGAAGGGTCAGGTCCGGCCACGTGGCTGAGGATCAGGAGGGCAGCTGCTGTAGCTCTCATCCAGCAGAGGCAGGAGCCAAAAAGGAGATCCCACAGCTATGAGGTCCTGCTTTTTTATACCCTTGCTGGGCAGGGAGGGGGGAGTGGAACAGACTCAGCTTTCCCAGGGGGGAGACGCCCTTCAGGGAGTGTAAAGTACCCGCAAGCCCTCCACCCTGCTTTCTTCTTTTGTTTTCAGAAAAAGGTGTTAACCCACCACAATCCACCCCTCTGTTCCACTTCCTCTCTCCTGCCACAGCCCCTTCATGTGATTTTGACACATGGTATTTGAAGCCTTGGTGCAAGTCTCTTGCTATCCCGGCTCGCTCTCTCCCAGGGCAGTCTCTCTCTCTCTCTGGTGATGGTCACTGTAGGTGGTGCTTGAACTGGGCAGGCATGTGGAGAAGAATCAGGAATCAGGAACAGTCCATTGCTGTAGGGACATTGGGAACAGTCCTTTTTCTGTAGGGACATTGGGAACAGTCCGTTGCTGTAGGGACATCAGGAACGGGTACAGGTGAGATGATGCTCTTTGGGTTGGTGTGCAATAGGTACGTTGGGTCCTGGATGCTGGGCTGGTATTAAGCTAGGATGGAGAAACTTAGAACAACTTATAACTATTCACATAATTACATTGATGAGTGTTGCCTCCTCTGAGTTCATCCTCTCTCAGCCAGAGTCACATTCTGCTGTGGGATACACTGAATGTCCCCAGTTTCTAACATAACCCAGTACGTGTGACCAGGCCCTCAGCCGAGACCACCCCTCGGGTTGGTTTGCCCCCACCAGCAGCAGGGAAAACCCACACTGACTTCCCCAGCAGGTTCTTCTCAGCAATCACAGGAACTCCATCTCCATCCACTGTTTGCAGCAGGTGGGACTGGGCAGGACCAGCTCGGTTCACAGATCCTCTGCTGTTCACTAACCAAGTGGCTTGAGCCAGGTGCTTTTCCCAGTTCCTGAAGGCTCCACCCCCCATGGCTTTTAGGGTGGTCTTTAGCAAGCCATTGTAGCGCTCGACCTTCCCTGCAGCTGGTGCATGGTATGGGATGTGGTAAATCCACTCAATCCCATGTTCCTTTGCCCAGTCCCTTATGAGATGGTTCCTGAAGTGGGTTCCATTGTCTGATTCAATCCTCCCGGGGGTGCCATGTCTCCACAGGATATGTCTCTCTAGGCCCAGGATGGTGTTGCGAGCAGTGGCATGAGGAACTGGATAGGTCTCCAGCCACCCTGTACTTGCCTCCACCATGGTCAGTACGTACTGCTTGCCACTGTGAGAGCGAGGAAGGGTGATGTAGTCGATCTGCCAGGCCTCTCCATATTTATATTTCGACCATCTCCCCCCATACCACAGAGGCTCCATGCGCTTGGCCTGCTTGATGGCAGCACAGATGTCACACTCATGGATGACCTGTGAGATGGCCTCCATAGAGATGTCCACGGATCTGTCCCGAGCCCACCGGTATGTGGCATCTCTCCCTTGGTGGCCAGAAGTGTCATGGGCCCAGCGAGCTAAGAACAGCTCACCCTTGTGTTCCCAGTCCAAGTCTATTTGGGAGATCTTAGCAGCCAGGTCTGCTTGGTGGTTGTGCTTGTGCTCCTCTGTGGCTCTGCTCTTGGGGATGTGTGCATCGATGTGCCGTACCTTGGTTGGCAGCCTGTCCAGGCGGGCGGCGATGTCTTGCCACAGGTCAGCGGCCCAAACAGGCTTCCCTTTTCTCTGCCACCCGTTCCTCCTCCATTCCTTCAGCCACCCCCACAAGGCATTGGCTACCATCCAGGAGTCAGTGTAGAGGTACAGCACTGGCCAGCTCTCTCGTTCTGCTATATCCAGGGCCAGCTGGACAGCTTTTACCTCTGCGTACTGACTGGTTTCACCTTCTCCATCCCTTGCTTCTGCCACTTGCCTTGTTGGGCTCCAGACAGCTGCCTTCCATCTCCGCTTGCTTCCTACAAGCCGGCAGGACCCATCTGTAAATAGAGCATAGCCCTTCTCGTTGTCAGGGAGATTGTTATATGGGGGAGCCTCCTCAGCACGGGTCACTCTCTGCTCTGGTGGCATTCCAAAGTCAGTACCCTCTGGCCAGTTGGTGATCACTTCCACTATGCCAGGGCGTTCGAAGTTCCCCATTCGAGCTCGCTGAGTTATCAGGGCCATCCACTTACTCCAGGTAGCATCTGTGGCATGATGTGGGGTTGAGCCTCTCCTTTGAACATCCAGGTCAGGACTGGAAGTCTCGGAGCTAGAAATAGAGGTGACTCAGTCCCAATTACCTCAGAGGCAGCCCGGACGCCCTCATAGGCAGCTAGGATTTCCTTCTCTGTCGCGGTGTAGTTGGCCTCAGAGCCTTTGTACCCCTTACTCCAGAAACCTAGGGGCCTGCCCCTGGTTTCACCAGGAGCCTTCTGCCACAAGCTCCATGTAGGACCATTCTCACCAGCCGCAGTGTACAGCACATTCTTGATCTCTGGTCCAGTTCGAACAGGTCCCAGAGCCATAGCATGGACCACCTCTCGTTTGATCTGGTCAAACGCCACCTGCTGCTCAGGTCCCCACACAAAATCATTTTTCTTCCTTGTTACGTGGAAGAGAGGCTTCACAATTTGACTGTACCCGGGAATGTGCATTTTCCAGAAGCCCACAAGCCCCAAACACGACTGTGTCTCTTTCTTGTTTGTGGGCTGCACCGTAGTGGCTACCCTGTTCACCACCTCCTGAGGGATGTGGCGACGGCCATCCTGCCATTGAACACCCAGGAACTGGATCTCCTGGCAGGCCCTTTCACCTTGCTTCTCTTGATGGCAAAGCCAGCCTCCAGCAGGATGTCAATTATCCTCTTACCCTTCTGGTAAACTTCCTCTGCTGTCTCACCCCATACAATGATGTCATCGATGAACTGCAGATGCTCAGGAGCTCCACCTTTCTCCAAGGCAGTCTGGATCACCTCATGGCAGATGGTTGAGCTATGGACCCAGCCCTGAGGCAACCGATTCCATTGATACTGTACTCCCCTCCAGGTGAAAGCAAACTGTGGCCGGCATTCTTCTGCAATGGGAATGGAGAAAAAGGCATTAGCAATGTCAATTGTGGCATACCACTTGGCCGCCTTCGATTCCAGCTCGTACTGGAGCTCCAGCATGTCCGGCACCACAGCGCTGATCGGAGGAGTCACTTCATTCAGGCCACGGTAGTCCACAGTCAGTCTCCATTCCCCATTTGCCTTCCGCACTGGCCATATCGGGCTGTTGAAGGGGGAGTGAACCTTGCTGATCACCCTCTGGCTCTCCAGTCATCGAATCAGTTGGTGTATGGGGTGCAGAGAGTCTCTGTTGGTCCTGTATTGCCTGCGATGTACTATGCGAGAGGCAATAGGTAACTTCAAATCCTGCACCTTATGGCTGCCCACTACGGAGGGGTCATCCGAAAGCTCGGGCATGGTGGACAGCTGTTCTTTGCCTGCAGTCTGTACAGCTGCCACCCCAAACGCCCACTTGTGCCCCCTAGGGTCCTTGAAGCATCCCTCCCGCAGAAAGTCAATGCCAAGAATGCAAGGTGCATCTGGACCAGTCACTATGTCGTGCTTTCCCCATTCATTCCCGGTCAAGCTTATCTCAGCTTGCAGTACAGTCAAGTCTTGTGAGCCTCCTGTGACTCCTTGAATGCTTATGGACTCAGCCCCTTTGTACCCGATGGTATCAGGGTGCATTGGGCCCCTGTGTCCACCAGAGCTCGGTACTTCAGGGCTTCTGAAGTGCCAGGCCATTTCACGTACACATCCCAGTATACTCTGTTATCCCTGGCCTCCACCTGGCTGGAGGTAGGGCACCTCTAATGCTGGCGGCAATGTCCACACTTGTCACACGGTCCTGTGTTACTAGGGGAAGGGTCTCTTGAGCGAGAGGGACCACTCCAGGAAACTGGGGCAGCTCTTCTCCTGGATGAGTTATCCCGTGGTGCCCACCTTGCAGTTCCCGCACCCTGTTCCAGAGGGCAGAGGTGGGTTGGCCATGCCAGGTGTCCATGTCCTCTCCATGGTCACAGAGGAACCTCCACAGAGACCCCCTTGACATCCCCGATTGGCTTGGGGTGATCTCCTAGGGGAAGGTCGCCTGTTCCTGATTGCCGAAACCTGGACCCATTCTGAAGGAGAAGGGGAAAAGGAGGCATCGCTCCCCTTTTTCAGTTCAGACATGGAGGTCTTGATCTCTTTGACAATGTCTTTAGCCATAGTTTCTATGGCTGAGATCAGAGGTTTCTGATTTACGCTGTCCTCATATTCCCTTAAATCATTGGCAAACTCACAGACAGTTTTAGGACTTCCATCCTGTCCAGTCAAGAGTATCCCTCCTAATGTGTGAGCATATTTCTGAGGAGCGCCCTGGGTGAGTTTCTTTACGAAGGGCCGTCTCATGGGCACCTCATCTGGGTCCAAAGGGAGCTGGCCATCCCCATAAATTATTTCCATCACGGCCATCTGCCTCAGGTACCGAATGCCCTGTTCCATAGTTGTCCATCTAACTGGGGCCCAGGGCAGGTCATCTCTTGAGCGGTACCGGCTCTTGATGGCGTTCAGAATCCGGGCCCAGAGAGTGTGTATTCCATCAAGTTTGGCTAACTCTTTGTCCAGACCAGCATCACGAGTCAGGAGCCTAAAAGCTTTGCCTCCCTCTTATCCAGGTCCACTGTGTCCACCCCCTCGTCCCAGCATCTCAGGGCCCAGCTTAGTATTGGCTCACCCTCTTTCCTGGCGTAGTCCAGACGAGTTTGCCTTAGTTCCTTTCTGGGCAGCGATGTAACAGTTATTTCCTGGTCTGAATCATCTTCATCCACCGATGGGTTCTGTGAGGTGCTGGGACCTGCTGAGGTTCCTTCCTCACCATCTGTGCTTGGCAATGACTTTTGATTTCTTTTCCTGCGTGTGGTGACCGGTGCTAGAGAGACTGCATTGGCAGGAGCATCAGGGGTCAACTGTGGGACTGCTGGTGGTGGGGCAAACCCTTGTGCCTGGGGCTCAGGCTGAGAACTGGCACAGTCATTACAACCCGACCCCTCCCTCTTTGTGTCTACAGAGTGCTTACAATGCCCACAGCAGACACGCCCCCAGTCATTAAAGAGCACAAAGAGTGTGTTATCACCCTCCAAACAGCTCTTAATGGGTTAGCTAGTCCTCCACCCAACACGGTCCCAGCAAATGCCACTATAAGGATTACATTTAGGCAGATGGAGCATATTGCAACGTAGAGCAATTTTCCATCACAGGCACTTTTATCTACACCATTGGTTTCATAACTTGCTTCAGGAAAGTTTCCTATGTTAGAAAAGTTACCACTGACAGTGAAATTCAATGAATTCAAGAGATACATGCCTAACTTAATTGGTAAAGTTTTTATCCACTTGATCAGCATCTCTATCATCAACCACACCACATGGTAAGTTATCAATTTGTAGATGTGGGTCCAAAAAATCCAGCCAAAAGCCCATGCAAAGGCTTGGGCCATCAGGTTCTTTAAAATTGCCATTTCTACTTCTAGCTCCTTTTTCAGAAAAAAGTATTGCTTTCCCAATACAAGATTAATTTCCAAGCCCCACGTTGGAGGCGCCAAAATTGTAGTGGTTTGAGCCTTAACTGAGAGTTAAAGGCTGAAATGGGGAAAAGGCTGAGAATCTCTTCCCCACTTCACACCCCCACCTCCTCCCTCCAAACAAGGAGAGGGGGAAAAGAAAAAAAAGGGGGTAAGGAGCAAATCCACTAAGCAACAATCTGGAGTCAGCTTGGAAGTAGAGAGGCAAATAATTTTTTTCTTCAAATATAACAATAACAGGGACAAAAAAGTTCACAAGGGCAAGGAACAAGAATGGATGGGAGTGGGACAAAAAGAATTATACAAAACCAGTCTTTCTCTGAGGAGGCGCAGAGGCAGCAGGGAGAAGGGTCAGGTCCGGCCACGTGGCTGAGGATCAGGAGGGCAGCTGCTGTAGCTCTCATCCAGCAGAGGCAGGAGCCAAAAAGGAGATCCCACAGCTATGAGGTCCTGCTTTTTTATACCCTTGCTGGGCAGGGAGGGGGGAGTGGAACAGACTCAGCTTTCCCAGGGGGGAGACGCCCTTCAGGGAGTGTAAAGTACCCGCAAGCCCTCCACCCTGCTTTCTTCTTTTGTTTTCAGAAAAAGGTGTTAACCCACCACATGCTGTCCAAGCCATGGGCTGACAGCTTGGCCAGGAGTTTGCTATGGGGGACAGTGTCAAAGGCCTTGCTGAGGTCCTGGTAGACTACATCCACAGGCCTCCCCACATCCACCAGGCGGGTCACCTGATCATAGAAGGAGATCAGGTTGGTCAGGCAGGACCTGCCCTTCCTCAATCCATGTTGGTTGAGCCTGATCCCTTGACCATCCTCTAAGTGCTGTGTTAATGCACTCAGGATGACCTGGTCCATGATCTTGCCTGGCAGTGAGGTCAGGCTGACAGGCCTGTAATTCCCTGGCTCATCCATCCGGCCCTTCTTATGGATGGGCACCACGTTGGCCAGCTTCCAGTCCTCTGGGACCTCGCCAGTGAGCCAGGACTGCTGAAAAATGATGGAGAGCGGCTTGGCCAGCTCCTCTGACAGCTCCCTCAGCACCCTAGGATGGATCCCATCTGGTCCCATGGACTTGTGGGGATCCAGGCGGCTGAGCAGATCACCAACTACCCCATTTTGGAACAGTGGAAAACTATGCTGCTCCCTGGCTCCTTCTGCCAGCTCTGGAGGCCAGCTGTCAGGAAGACATTCTGTCCTGCTAGTAAAAATTGAGGCAAAGAAGGTGTTAAGTATCTCTGCCTTTTCCTCATCCCTTATCACAACCTTCCCCTCCGTGTCCACCAAGGAGTGGAGGTTGATGAGCTGGCCGGGCCACTCTCCATCATTTTTCAGCAGTCCTGGCTCACTGGAGAGATCCCAGAAGACTGGAAGCTGGCCAATGTTGTGCCCATTCACAAGAAGGGCCGGTTGGATGAGCCAGGGAATTATAGGCCTGTCAGCCTGACCTCAGTGCCAGGCAAGATCATGGAACAGGTCATCCCGAGTGCAATCACACAGCACTCACAGGATGGCCAAGGGATCAGGCCCAGACAGCATGGATTTAGGAAGGGTAGGTCCTGCCTCGGCAACCTGATCTCCTTCTATGATCAGGTGACCCGCCTGGTGGATGTGGGGAGGCCTGTGGATGTGGTCTACCTGGACCTCAGCAAGGCCTTTGACACCGTCCCCCACAGTAAACTCCTGACCAAGCTATCAGCCCTTGGCTTGGACAGGAGCACACTGCGATGGGTTAGAAACTGGCTGGAGGCCCGAGCCCAGAGAGTGGTGGTGAATGGTGCCACATCCAGCTGGCGGCCAGTCAGTGGTGGTATGCCCCTGTGCAGTGCCCCATGCTCTTTAACATCTTTATTGATGATCTGGTTGAGGGCTTTGCAGAGGGACCTCAACAGGCTGGACAGGTGGGCAGAATCTAATGGCATGAGATTTAACACATCCAAGTGCCGGGTTCTGCACATTGGCCGCAGCAACCCCATGCAGTGCTACAGGCTGGGGTCACAGTGGCTGGAGAGCAGCCAGGCAGAGAGGGACCTGGAGGTACTGGTCAATGGTAGGCTGAACATGAGCCTGCAGTGTGCCCAGGCAGCCAAGAGGGCCAATGACATCCTGCCTGCATCAGGAACAGTGTGGCCAGCAGGAGCAGGGAGGTCATTCTGCCCCACCTGGTAGATGTGGGGAGGCCTGTGGATGCGGTCTACCTGGACCTCAGCAAGGCCTTTGACACTGTCCCCCACAGCAAACTCCTGGCTAAGCTGTCAGCCCATGGTTTGGATGGGAGCACACTGCGATGGGTTAGGAACTGGCTGGATGGCTGAGCCCAGAGAGTAGTGGTGAATGTGCCCCATCCAGTTGGCGGCCTGTCACTAGTGGTGTGCCCCAAGGATCAGTGCTGGGCCCTGTGCTCTTTAACATGTTTATTGATGATCTGGATGACGGCATTGAGTCCATCATCAGTAAATTTGCTGACGACGCCAAGCTGGGGGCAGGAGTTGATCTGCTGGAGGGTAGAGAGGTTCTGCAGAGGGACCTCGACAGGCTGGACAGATGGTTAGTGTCCAACGGTATGAGATTTAACACATCCAAGTGCCCGGTTCTGCACATTGGCCACAACAATCCCACGCAGAGCTACAGGATTGGGTCAGAGTAGCTGGAGAGCAGCCAGGCAGAGAGGGACCTGGGGGTACTGGTCGATGGCAGGCTGAACATGAGCCTGCAGTGTGCCCAGGCAGCCAAGAGGGCCAATGGCATCCTGGCCTGCATCAGGAACAGTGAGGCCAGCAGGAGCAGGGAGGTCATTCTGCCCCTGTACTCTGCACTGGTTAGGCCACACCTCGAGTCCTGTGTCCAGTTCTGGGCCCCTCAGTTTAGGAAGGATGTTGACTTGCTGGAACGTGTCCAGAGAAGGGCAACGAAGTTGGTGAGGGGTTTGGAACACAAGCCCTATGAGGAAAGACTGAGGGAGCTGGGATTGCTCAGCCTGGAGAAGAAGAGACTCAGGGGTGACCTTTTCACTCTTGACAACTACCTGAAGGGAGGTTGTAGACAGGCAGATGATGGTCTCTTCTCCCAGGCAACCAGTACCAGAACAAGAGGACACAGTCTCAGGCTGTGCCAGCAGTGGTTTAGGTTGGATGTTAGGAAGAAGTTCTATACAGAAAGAGTGATTGCCCATTGGAATGGGCTGCCCAAGGAGGTGGTGGAGTCGTCGTCATTAGAGGTTTTCAGAAGGAGACTTGATGGGGTGCTTGGTGCCATGGTTTAGTTGTTTAGGTGGGTTGGATTGGTTGATGGGTTGGACGCGATGATCTTTAAGGTCTCTTCCAACCTGGTTTGGTTTATTCTAAAAATAAATGGTTTATTCTAAAATATGCTGACTTTAAAGGATCTACAGAATGGATAGGTCAGTGGTCATCTGATATTTGGCAAGTGAACAGCGTCCTGGTCTGTCAAACTATCAACTGGATACAATTGCTAGGAGAACAATGAAAATTACATATTGGTTGGGTAAAAAGACATGATAGATCAGCATCTTTAGCTGCTTGATTTACACAGATTGATAACCTTACCTGGTTATAAGAAGCTGATCATGAATGGGAATGTTTACTTCAATGGCTACACATATAACAAGGTCATACTGGACGAGCTGATTTATATCAGGAAGGCATAGCCTGAGGATGGCCCGTCTCTGTAAAATTATGTGAACAGATAGGAACAGCCTGTTCCCACTGTTGCCTATGGCTCAACAAGGAGCACTTGGGTAAAACACCTCTCTTACATATCCGGGAAGGGAAAACACTGTGGCAATATGTGATAAATAGACTACATAGGCCCTCTATGACATTCAGGGGGAAAAAATATATACTGGTAGGAGTAGAAGTTATTTCAGGGATCACCAAGGCCACAGCCATTACAGCTGCCAAACAAGAAAATACAGTTCAGTCTGAAGGAGTGGTTTAGTACCCTGCCTCTCCCAGAGGCGATTCAAAGTGATAATGGATCCCACTTTACTGCTACAACAGTACAAGCACACCTTCTTGCTTTGCCCATCCAGTGGGTATTTCATACTTCACATTATCCCGAGGCTAATGATATCGTTGAGTGAACAGACTGGTCAAGCAATTTGCTAAAACTCAGGGGACTGGATGGCATCTACAAATTTTCAGTGCCATCTATCAAACAATAGATGGAGTGCAAATGGCTGCCCTAAAATGAAAGCTTTTTGTGTTACTGTTACAACTATAGCAGCACGGGTATATCAGAAACCTGGGGAATACGCTAAAGGTTTCTATACAGGGTAACTTGTGTTAATCAAGCAACCACAGATTGGAATGCTAGCAATAGTATTAAGCACTGCAAAGAACCTTTATGCCTGGGAAGCAAAATATACTTCTAGAAAAAAATCCATCAAAATAGTACAAGATGGATAATGCCCTCTTTCTAACCTAGTGTGTGCCGGTTAGATAGATGCATAGCCATTCTCTTTTATATTTTCCAGGTACCCCAAATGTCGGAAAACTGCACCTGGAACCAATGACTCTCCTACACTTACCTTGAGTGTTCAAAGGGATTGTTATCTTTTGGGTGCTGTGATTTTGTTCCTGATTTGCATATGTACTTGTAAACCAAACGTTTTTGATAGGATAACTTGTGATCATGAACAAAGGTGCTAGCTGCAAGTTCCGCATTGATATGCCTAGTCAGATAACAATTATAGTTGGGGTTGGTAAACAGGACATTTATAGCCTACATTGGGAAGATATGTTTTAGCTTGATAAGTCTATACATGTTATGGAAAGGGATAACATCCTTCTAGAATCAAATAAGGCTGCTTTCTGTCACCTCATCACTCAGCCTCTATTGATAATGAGGATTGTTCCGACTCAGGTGCAGGACCCTGCGCTTGCTCTTGTTGAACATCAAGAGGTTCACCTGGGCCCACCTCTCCAGCTTGTCCAGGTCCCTCTAGATGACAACTCATCCCTTTGATATATTGTAATGGGTTGAGGCAAACTCCCTCCCCACCACACGCAGAAATAACGACTCAGACAAACAGATTGCAAAAGTGATGGAAAGTTTAAATAGAGAACGAGTGTGTGCAGAAAGCTAGGAACACAGTGACAAGAAGAACCCCAAAACAGACCCAGAAAGATCCCATCCCCACCTGAGGGTGCACCCAAAACCCCCAGGGCTCCTCCTTCCCCAGATCTGAGACTGCCCATCCCCCCGTGACCTTGGGCCTAGCCAGGCCCATGGCCGGGAGATCTCTCCCCCAGTTACCTGGTATCGGAGAGGAAAGGAAAGAAGAAGTGCTAGACCCCGCCGTAAAATTTATAGTGGTGCAAGGGATCATGGTAGAAATACCGAATTTCCTGTGTCCACCCACTGGGCTGGACTTCTGGACACAGGAAACACCCCTGTAGCAGAGGGCACCCAGCCCAAACTACAACACATATTGACAGCACCACTCAGCTTGGTGTCATCTGCAAACTTGCTGACGGTGCACTTGATCTTGCTATCTATATCACTGATAAAATTATTAAACAGTACAGGTCCCAGTATGGACCCCCAAGGGACACCACTTGTCACTGCTCTCCATCTGGACTTCCATCCATTGAGCTCTATTGACCATCCAGTCAATTCCTTATCCACTGAACAGTCCATCCATCAAATCTGTATCTCTCCAACTTGGCAAGTAGGATGTTGTGGGGGACCACGTCAAAGGCCTTGCAGAAGTCCAGATAGATCACATCTGTGACAGTTTTAGGCTATGCATTTAAGAAGGACAGCTACTGAAACACTCTGGCTGAATGTTTTGGTGTAAAAAGGAAAACAAAAGATAGTTCTAAATGAATTTCATTGATAGATTGGTAGCAATGTAACTTTAAGGATCTTTAGTTTTAGTTTAGTTTGTGTCTCAGTCTGTTTTGGTCTGAGTCTGAACAGCTGTTTTTCTTTCTGTGCTTGGCGCTGACCTTCAACTAATGAGATAAGAAACGAATTCTTTTTCTTCCCTTAGCATACGGTTTGAACTAACAGAATTCCCCCCTTAATAATTACTTTTCTCTCTCTAACCCTTTTTGGGAAAAAGGGAGGAAGGGGGGAAAAGGGGTTTTGGGGGGAGACCCTCCTCTGTCAAGGGGAGGGGCAGGTTTTCTTAGTTACGTTCTTTTTTCTATATTTTTGTATATACTGTAAATACTGTATATTGTGTATATATTCATCGCATTTCATCCTGCTTGTAAAAATAAAGCTTTTCCATCTGTTCCGACTGAGTTAGCTGTGGTTTGTGCGTGTGGGGGAGAATTGAACTTCTTTCACCACCACAACATCCATAGGTCGCCTCTTGTCCACTGAAGTAGTCACTTTATCACAGAAAGCCACTAGATTGGTCAGGTAGGATTTGCCCTAGTAAAGCCATGCTGGCTGTCTTGCTGGAATCATAGAATCATAGAATGGTCTGGGTTGGAAGGGACCTCCAAAGGTCATCTAGTCCAAAACCCCTCTGCAGTAAGCAGGGAACTCCTCAACTAGATTAGGTTGCCCAGAGCCCTGTCGAGCCTCACTTTGACTATCTCCAGGGATAGGACCCCAACCACCTCCCTGGGTAACATGTCCAGAATCTGAGGGGCTAGAGAGGCATGTCTTTACAAATAGTCATGAAAATATGCAGCCTGAAATAATAAAGAGAACTAGGAAGAGCACTGTGAGAGACTAAAAGTTTGTCTCTCTTGGTGTGACTCAACAAAGATAAAATCACTTGATGCTTGCCCAGACAATAGCTGATGTGTGTTGGGCAGAGCCACTGGAACGACTCTTGGAAGGTGCAAAGATAACATTGATCACTGGGCCACAGCTGGCCTCACAACAATGGACTGAGGCCACCTTTGGGAATATGCATAAGACAAGATAATCTCCACCCATCAAATACCCTGGAAAGGGTGACACAATGGATTCACCACCTGTTTCCTGATGTGTAAGGAGTGTGGGGGCATGTAGATGGAGAAGGAAGAGGTGGAGGCCCCCTTCAGATACTGGAAGGCCACAATTAGGTCACCTCGAAGCCTTCTCTTCTGCAGACTGAACAGCCCCAACTCCTTCAGTCTGTCCTCATAGGAGAGGTGCTCCAGCCCTCTGATCATCCTTGTGGCCCTTCTCTGGACACGTTCCAGCACCTCCACATCCCTCTTGTAATAGGGACTCCAGAACTGGACACAGTACTCCAGGTGGGGTCTCGCCAGGGCTGAGTAGAGGGGGAGGATCACCTCCCTCGACCTGCTAGCCACACTTCTCCTGATGCAGCCCAGGATCTGATTGGCCTTGCGGGCTGCAAGTGCACATTGAGAGCTCATGTTGAGCTTTTTGTCCACCAGCACCCCCAAGTCTCTCTCCTCAGGGCTACTTTCCAGCCAGTCACTGCCCAGCCTGTATTTGTGCCTGGGATTGCCTCGACCCAGATGCAGGACCCTGCACTTGGTCTTGTTGAACCTCCTGAGGTTGGCTTGTGCCCACCTCTCCAGCCTGTCAAGGTCCCTCTGGATGGCCTCCCTTCCCTCCAGTGTGTCTGCTGCACCACACAGCTTGGTGTCATCAGCAAACTTGCTGAGGGTGCACTCAATGCCACTGTCCATGTCACCCACAAAGATGTTGAACAAGACAGGTCCCAGGACTGATCCCTGAGGGACTCCGCTTGTCACTGGTCTCCACTGGGACATGGACCCATTGACAGCCACTCTTTGGGTGCAGCTCTACCCTTTGCTTCTCCGGCTGAGTCAGCCATGGTTTCTTTCTTTGTGGGGGAGGGAGAGCTGGGCCTTCCCTCACCACCACAAGGGCCAAGCCCAGAGAGTGGTGGTGAATGGTGCCACATCCAGCTGGCAGCCAGTCACTAGTTGTGTCCCCCAAGGATCAGTGCTGGGCCCCATGCACTTTAATATCTTTATTGATGATCTGGATGAGGGCATTGAGTCCATCATCAGCAAATTTGCAGACAACACCAAGCTGGGGCAGGTGTTGATCTCCTGGAGGGTAGGAGAGCTCTGCAGAGTGACCTTGAGAGGCTGGGCAGATGGGCAGAGTCCAACAGTATCAGATTTAACACATCCAAGTGCTGGGTTCTACACATTGGCCACAACAGGCTCGGGTCAGAGTGGCTGGAGAGCAGCCAGGCAGAGAGGGACCTGGGGGTACTGGTTGATGGTAGGCTTAACATGAACCTGCAGTGTGCCCACGTGGCCAAGAAAGCCAATGGCATCCTGGCCTGCATCAGGAACAGTGTGGCCAGCAGGAGCAGGGAGGTCATTCTGCCCCTGTACACTGCACTGGTTAGGCCGCACCTCGAGTACTGTGTCCAGTTCTGGGCCCCTCAGTTTAGGAAGGAGGTTGACTTGCTGGAACGTGCCCAGAGAAGGGCAACAAAGCTGGTGAGGGGTTTGGAGCACAAACCCTATGAGGAGAGGCTGAAGGAGCTGGGGTTGCTTAGCCTGGAGAAGAGGAGGCTCAGGGGAGACCTTATTGCTCTCTACAACTACCTGAAGGGAGGTTGTAGACAGGCATCAGCTGGTCTCTTCTCCCAGGCAACCAGCACCAGAACAAGAGCACACAGTCTCAGGCTGTGCTAGGGGAGGTTTAGGCTGGATGTTAGGAAGAAATTCTTCACAGAGAGAGTGATTGCCCATTGGAATGGACTACCCGGGGAGGTGGTGGAGTCACCATCACTGGAAATGTTTAGGAGGAGACTTGATGGGGTGCTTGGTGCCATGGTTTAGATGATGTTGGATGCGATGATCTTGAAGGTCTCTTCCAACCTGGTCTGGTCTCTTCTATTCTATTCTATTCCTGCCACTCTGTGCCCTGTGGACCCCAGGGAAATCCAGAGCTCCATCTGTGCCTGTGCTCCAAAGCTGGGACCACTCCAAGAGGGTCCCGGCCCTTAAGCCTGTTGCCACGAGGGCCTGCCCCGTCCAGGGACCAGCCCTACTGGCCTTGCTGGGCCAACCCCACAGGACCACTCCCCACAGTCTGGAGGGAGCCACCTGAGTCCTGCTAAGGGAGCCTGCCCACCAACTAGCCTATGTTTTGCCCCCTCTCCACTGCTGTGGGAGGGAGAAAGCTGAATCCACCATCGCCATCCAGAGGGAAGCCCCTGAGGGCCCACCAGCCACTCTGCTGCAGCCTTAGCCCCAGAAGCCCCTGGTGACAGCAGCTTGCTGCAGCCTATCAAGTAACCTCTCTACAAACATGCAGTGCATGTTTCACATGCTTTGCACTCACTAACATTCAGTTTAAAGCACCCGTGTCTAGCAGCATAACATTTCCAGTTCAAGCCTCTGGCACATTGTAATACTTTCTCTGTACATAGTTAAAGCTGCCAGCGTCTTGTTGAGTCGCTGCCTGGTGAACAAGCGGTAGAATTGCACTCTTCGTTCCCTTAATTGGAATTCTGTAAATATTCTAATTGGGTCCAATTGTAAATATTAAACCACTTATGGGATCTATTTCACAATTGTGCACTAGAATCTGTATATAAAATAGTGATTAATCAGTTAGCAATAATTTTAATAATACATTTAATATTTATAATTAATATTTCATAATTAATAAATTAATAACCTCTTCATCACACTGGGTTCACTAGCACTCTCAGCTAGCTTTTCAAAAGCATGATCTGGATTTTTGCAATTTTCTTTTACCCATTCTAAATCTGAAGTTGTAATTATGTAACCCAAATTGTGGAAATATTCCACTGCTGTACACCCTGTTCACTGCACCAGAAATGTCATAGTTATTAATATGAATTATGATATAATTATAATAATTATAATAATAATTATTATAATAAAAATTATTAATCACGTTTAAACAGTGTATATATATATGCAGATTCTAGTGTACAATTGTGGGTATAATTCTATAAACTGGTACAGTTTAACAATTTTGAACCAAATTAGAAAAATAAAAAATGGTTATTCAACTAGAGAACTAGGGTGCAATCTGCAATTTGTCCACCAGGGGTAGACTCGGCATACACCTGGCAACTGAATACAGTGGTGAGGCTAGGTATCAGAGCATATACAACTAAAGGAACCTTTCAAAGAGACTTAAACCAATTTTTTACTCACGAATTATGGCTCTGGGCATAACTGGGCACTGCTGCTTTATAATCCACAGGTTACATTACCACGTGGGCTAAAGCGTGGGGATTTTTAAAGAGAACCAAAACTGATGTTAAACGCGTGAGCACTGGAAAAGATACAGTTTCACTTGCTAAACTGGTTGTCAAGCTGGTTGCTGCCAAGGCTCAAGGGGCTCAGTGGATGCTGTGGCTGGCTCCAGGGGCAGTCCCTTACAGACATGGTGGAGGCAGCTTTCTCCCGCTGCTGTGGGGGTATGGCATGGTGGCTGCATAATTCTGGGCCTAATGTACCCTTTACCACAGTTGCCAGTGAAGACAGATCCAAAACAGTTGTTGAGAATCTCAGCATTCTCCTTGACCACTGATACTAGCTCACCACTGTTACTCATTGTGGGGGTATGCTTTCTTTAACCTTTCTTTTGTGGTTAACATACCTGTAGGATATACTGAAATTAAAAATGTATTTGAAAGGTATACAAACAATAAGTAGTTGCTTAAGTAGCATAGTAAAGCAAGACCCCATACACCAGTCTTAATCCGAGAATTTCTTATAATTGCCACCACTCATGGCATAATGCTTCAGCTGGGGCTGCCTCCTGCACTTGCAATTATGAGAAAGGCTACATCCCTGCCTACAGGAACAGCATTTCCTACAACATTTTGATTTAACTATGCAACCATGAGGGAGAAATTTAAACACAAACAGTTATATCACTTCAGACATTTAGTACCTTCAACACTTCCAGAAGTTTAAAAACTAAAAGCCTTCTCACATGCCTGAGAAAAAAAAAAATTAGCTTAAAAACCACCTTACCTCATAAATGTTGGGGTGCCACATTTTAGTCAGGAATCTGAAGGTAGGTGGTGAATATGGATAGTCAATAGGAAACTTAATGTGAGCCTGGAAAAAAAGCAAAGTTTTTGTTATGAAATAGAACAAAGAGAGATCAACAAGCAATCATTGCAGTGAAAACCTAGAAAAAAACAATTTCCATTAAGTCCATTAAATAGTTGATTTTATACTGATGTCATTTACCTGGACCTGAGCAAAGCCTTCGACACTGTCCCGCACCACATCCTGGTCTCCAAACTGGTGACACATGGGTTTGATGGGTGGACCACTAGATGGATAAGGAACTGGCTTGATGGCCGCACCCAAAGAGTGGCTGTCAATGGGTCCATGTCCCAGTGGAGGCCAGTGACAAGCGGAGTCCCTCAGGGATCAGTCCTGGGACCTGTCTTGTTCAACATCTTTGTGGGTGACATGGACAGTGGCATTGAGTGCACCCTCAGCAAGTTTGCTGATGACACCAAGCTGTGTGGTGCAGCAGACACGCTGGAGGGAAGGGAGGCCATCCAGAGGGACCTTGACAGGCTGGAGAGGTGGGCACAAGCCAACCTCATGAAGTTCAATAAGAGCAAGTGCAGGGTCCTGCATCTGGGTCGAGGCAATCCCAGGCACAAATACAGGCTGGGCAGTGACTGGCTGGAAAGTAGCCCTGAGGAGAGAGACTTGGTGGTGCTGGTGGACAAAAAGCTCAACATGAGCTCTCAGTGTGCACTTGCAGCCCGCAAGGCCAATCAGATCCTGGGCTGCATCAGGAGAAGTGTGGCTAGCAGGTCGAGGGAGGTGATCCTCCCCCTCTACTCAGCCCTGGCGAGACCCCACCTGGAGTACTGTGTCCAGTTCTGGAGCCCCTATTACAAGAGGGATGTGGAGGTGCTGGAACGTGTCCAGAGAAGGGCCACAAGGATGATCAGAGGGCTGGAGCACCTCTCCTATGAGGACAGACTGAAGGAGTTGGGGCTGTTCAATCTGCAGAAGAGAAGGCTTCGAGGTGACCTAATTGTGGCCTTCCAGTATCTGAAGGGGGCCTACAGGAAGGCTGGGGAAGGACTTCTCAGGATCTCAGGTAGTGATAGAACTAGGGGGAATGGAATGAAGCTGGAGGTGGGGAGATTCAGGCTAGATGTGAGGAGGAGGTTCTTCACCATGAGAGTGGTGAGACCCTGGAATGGGTTGTCCAGGGAGGTGATCGAGGCCCTGTCCCCGGGGGTGTTTAAGAGCAGGCTGGATGAGGCTCTGTCCAGCCTGATCTAGTGTGGGGTGTCCCTGCCCATGGCAGGGGGGTTGGAACTAGATGATCCTTGTGGTCCCTTCCAACCCTGAATGAAACTATGAAACTATGAAACTATATATCAGTGCACAGGTAGATGCATAGTATAACTCTTCACAATTTCTTATGCTCAAAAACTAAAAACCAGACCTTTACCTGGGCTGGTAATGCTTAGGAAAAAAAGTCAAAGGGCATTTATCAAGTCCTAATTCAAGCAGGACTATCCAACAACTATTGTTCAATGGGATAAAATAGATTTGAAAAACTAGAACTCAAAATATAATTGCCATCTTGCCAACTAAAAACATTTACTAAGACGTGTTGGGTTACACCCATCCGAGATGTAGGGCTGAGAGCACCTTGCTCTCCCGCTCCCGCTCCCTCCTCTCCCGCTCCCTCCCCTCCCCCACTCCCCCACCTCCCCCACCCCCTCCCCCCCCCCCTCCCCCCTCCCCCTCCTCCAAAGCACATTTGGAGCTCTGGCCTCTACTGTGAAGGACAACAAAAAGTCCTTCTATAAATATATTAATAGTAGGAGGAAGGGCAAGGACAACCTCCACTCCTTCGTTGACATGGAGGGAAATGTTGTATCAAGGGATGAGGAAAAGGGAGAGATACTTAACACCTTCTTTGCCTCAATTTTTACTAGAAGGACAGAACGTCTTCCTGACAGCTGGCCTGCAGAGCTGGCAGAAGGAGCCAGGGAGCTGCACAGTTTCCCTATGTTCCCTATGCACAGGCTGCCCAGGGAGGCTGTGGATGCCTCCTCCCTGGGGGTGTTCAAGGCCAGGCTGGATGAGGCCTTGAGCAACTGAGTCTAGTTGAGAGGTGTCCCTGTCCATGGTGGGCAGGTCGGAGGAGATGAGTTCCCTTCCAACCTGAGCCATTCTGTGAAGAAATCATGTTGCCTTGCCTGATGTGTGCTTATGTAATGAAATGGAATACTCATAAAGAGATCTGTATTTTGATACATGCTTTAGAATTCCTCCCCTAGTAGCCTTCAGTGGGTTTTAAAATAGAAGGACTCAGCCTGCTCTCTGTTACCTGTTGTAAACACTTAGCAAGTGGTTCATTCAGAATTCATATAAAGGTCAATTGTCCTCTTGGCACTTGCATAATACTGCTGTACTCCAGATTTTAAGCAGGATATATTTTTAGTATTGAACAGGGTCATGTTTATAAAGTGTTATGTTGGGAATTGTTTGTGGTGGTGAGAGAAGGTTCAGCTCAGTTGGAGAGGCAAAGGATATGAGCTATATTTACAAGCAGGATGAAATGCAGTGGATATATACACAATAGACAGTATTTACAATGTATACAGAAATATACAGCAAAGAAAGTAATACAGAACAAAACTCGCTCCTACGGACAGAGGAGGGTTCCCCCCCTGTTCCCCCCTCTCTCCCCCCACCTCCCTTTTTTCCCAAAAAGGGTTAGAGAAAGAGAAACGGGTAATTACTAAGGAGGAAATTCTTGTCAGGCTCAAAAGCACATGCAGGGATTATTTTTCTTATCTCAAGGTCAGCTCCGTCTAGTTGCTCGGAAGCAGACAGGCTGGAAAGGCAGAACAGACTGGAACAGAGAGAGACTCAAACTAAACTAAAACTAAAAGTTGCATTTTACCTATCTACTAATGAAATTCGTTTAGACCTATCTTTTTTTTTCCAAATATTCAGCCATAGTGTTCCAGCAACTGTCCCTTTCTTAAAGGCACAGGCCAAAACGGTCACAATCCACCCCTTCTAAACAATTTCATTGGCTGTTCGTACTGTCCATCCACTCTAAAACAATATTTACAGTTTGTAAGTAAAGTTCATAGTCCATTCCGGCTATCCTCAGGTGTAGATGATTCAAAAGTCCAAGAAAATCAGGAAAATGGAAAACAGTTTGTCTCTTTGCAGACAAAGCGAAGAAAAGGGAAACAGGGACAGAGGGACTCTCAGTTGACTCAGGGCTCTCAGGGTTCATGCACCGTAGATTCCTCATGGATTCTTCCTTTGACGCGATGTAGATGTACAACAGTTTGAAATTAAACTCATTCAGCTAAAGTTAAATGTCTTTGTGGAATACACTGAATTTCACCATTCTCTTGCATTATGCAATAAGTGTTGTATCAAAGGATGAGGAAAAGGCAGAGGTACTTAACACCTTCTTTGCCTCAATTTTTACTAGAAGGACAGAAGGTCTTCCAGACAGCTGGCCTGCAGAGCTGGCAGAAGGAGCCAGGGAGCTGCACAGTTTCCCGATGTTCCATGAGGAGGTGGTTGGAACTCTCCTTAGCAGCTTGGATCCCCACAACTCCATGGGACCAGATGGGATCCATACTAGGGTGCTGAGAGAGCTGGCAGATGAGCTGGCCAAGCCACTATCCATCATTTTCCAGCAGTCCTGGCTCACTAGAGAGGTCCCAGAAGACTGGAAGCTGGCCAACGTTGTGCCCATCCACAAGAAGGGTCGGTTGGATGAGCCAGAGAATTATAGGCCTGTCAGCCTGACCTCAGTGCCAGGCAAAATCATGGAACAGGTCATCCTGAGTGCAATCACACAGCACTTAGACGATGGCCAAGGGATCAGGCCCAGACAGCATGGATTAAGGAAGGGCAGGTCCTGCCTGACCAACCTGATCTCCTTATGATCAGGTGACCCACCTGGTGGATGTGGTCAACCTGGACCTCAGCAAGGCTTTTGACACCGTCCCCCACAGTAAACTCCTGGCCAAGCTATCAGCCCTTGGCTTGGACAGGAGCACACTGCGATGGGTTAGAAACTGGCTGGAGGCCCGAGCCCAGAGAGTGGTGGTGAATGGTGCCACATCCAGCTGGCGACCAGTCACTAGTGGTGTGCCCCAAGGATCAGTGCTGGGCCCTGTGCTCTTTAACACCTTTATTGATGATCTGGATGAGGCCACTAAGTCCATCATCAGTAAATTTGCTGACGACACCAAGCTGGGGGCAGGAGTTTATCTGCTGGAGGGTAGAGAGGCTCTGCAGAGGGACCTCGACAGGCTGGACAGATGGGCAGAGTCCAACGGCATGAGATTTAACACATCCAAGTGCCGGGTTCTGCACATTGACCACAACAACCCCATGCAGAGCTACAGGCTGGGGTCAGAGTGGCTGGAGAGCAGCCAGGCAGAGAGGGACCTGGAGGTGCTTGTTGATGGTAGGCTGAACATGAGCCTGCAGTGTGCCCAGGCAGCCAAGAGGGCCAATGGCATCCTGGCCTGCATCAGGAACAGTGTGGCCAGCAGGTTAGGCCACACCTCGAGTACTGTGTCCAGTTCTGGGCCCCTCAGTTTAGGAAGGATGTTGACTTGCTGGAAGGAGTCCAGAGAAGGGCAACAAAGTTGGTGAGGGGTTTGGAACACAAGCCCTATGAGGAAAGACTGAGGGAGCTGGGATTGCTCAGCCTGGAGAAGAGGAGACTCAGGGGTGACCTTATCACTCTCTACAACTACCTGAAGGGAGGTTGTAGACAGACGGATGATGGTCTCTTCTCCCGGGCACCCAGTACCAGAACAAGAGGACACAGTCTCAGGCTCCGCCAGGGGAGGTTTAGGTTGGATGTTAGGAAGAAGTTCTTCATAGAAAGAGTGATTGCCCATTGGAATGTGCTCCTTGGGGAGGTGGTGGAGTCGCCGTCATTGGAGGTGTTCAGGAGGAGACTTGATGGGGTGCTTGGTGGCATGGGTTAGTTGTTTGGGTGGGTTGGATTGGTTGATGGGTTGGACGCAATGATCTGGAAGGTCTCTTCCAACCTGGTTTGGTTTATTCTAAATAAATGGAAGAAATAATCTTTCTTGTCCACCAGCACCCCCAAGTTTCTCTCCTTAGGACTGCTTTCCAGCCAGTCACTGCCCAGCCTGTATTTGTGCCTGGGATTGCCTCGACCCAGATGCAGGACCCTGCACTTCGTCTTGTTGAACCTCATGAGGTTGTCATGGGCCCACCTCTCCAGCCTGTCAAGGTCCCTCTGGATGGCCTCCCTTCCCTCCAGCGTGTCTGCTGCACCACACAGCTTGGTGTCATCAGCAAACTTGCTGAGGGTGCATTCAATGCCACTGTCCATGTCACCCACAAACAAGACAGACAAGAACAAGACAGGTCCCAGGACTGATCCCTGAGGGACTCTGCTTGTCATTGGCCTCCACTGGGACATGTCCTGACGAATCGTGAGCCTACCGAGCTAAGAATATCTCACCTCGGTGTTTCCAGTCAAGATCAAGATCTGAGTCCATGTCTACTTGAGAAACTCTTGCAGCTAGATCTGCCTGATGGTTGTGTTGCTGTTCCTCAGTAGCTTTGCTCTTAGGAATGTGAGCATCAATGTGTCTCACTTTCACTGGAATTCTCTCGATTCTATCAGCAATGTCCTGCCGCAGTTCAGCTGCCCAAATAGGTTTCTTTTTCTCTGCCAACCATTCTTCTTCCAGTTCTTTAGGCAACCCCACAGAGCATTGGCTACCATCCATGAGTTGGTGTAGAGATAAAGCCTTGGCCATCTCTCACATTCAGCTACATTGAGAGCTAGCTGGACAGCTTTTACCTCTGCGAACTGACTGGATTCTCCTTCTCCATCCTTTGCTTGTGCAACTCGGCATGTTGGACAGGAACTGTCTGTGAACAAAGCATATTTCTTTTCATCATCAGAAAGGTCATTGTAAGGAGGAGCTTCCTCAGCATGAGTTACTTTCTCCTCTGGAGGTTTAGCACAGTTGATACCTTCAGGCCAACCTGAGATCACCTCCACTAGACCAGGTCTTTCAAGATTTCCCATTCGAGCTCTCTGTGTTATCAGAGCCATCCACTAAGACCATGTTGAGTCTGTAGCATGATGTGGTGTGGAACCTTTGCCTTTGAACATCCAATTCAAAACTGGTAATCTGGGAGCTAAAAGAAGTTGTGATTCAGTTCCAATCACTTCAGAAGATGCTTTTACTCCTTCATAGGCAACTAGAATCTCTTTTTCTGTTGGAGTATAATTAGCCTCTGAACCTCTGTAACCTCGACTCCAGAAACCAAGAGGTCGTCCACGTGTCTCACCTGGAGCTTTTTGCCACAAGCACCAGGTTGGACCATTGTCACTTGCAGCCGTGTACAGAATGTTCTTAATGTCTGGACCATCTCGGACAGGTCGTAGACCCATTGCTTGAACTACCTCTTTTTTTATCTGGTCAAAGGCTGCTTGTTGTTCAGTCCCCCAGTGGAAACTGTTTCTCTTTCGAGTCACATCATACAGAGGTTCCACAATCTGACTGTATCCAGAAATGTGCAGTCTCCAAAATCCCACTATCCCCAAGAAATGTAGGGTTTCTTGCTTGTTAATGGGATTTGCCATGGTTGAGTCTCTATTTACCACATCCACTGGAATGTGTCGGCATCCATCCTGCCACCGCACTCCCAGAAACTGGATCTCTGTGGTAGGTCCTTTCACCTTGTCTCGCTTGATGGCGAATCCTGCATTCAAAACAATGTCAATGATTTTGTTACCTTTCTTGAAGACTTCTTCAGGCACAGCCCAAAACAGTCACATTGTTCAATTGGAGTCTGAAGCATTTAATCACTTTACATGTCAGAGTGAAACCGAGGAGTGCTGCCCAGGGAGGTGGTGGTGTCACCATCCTTGGAGGTGTGTTCAGGAAGCACGTAGAGATGGAACTTTAGGTCATGGTTTGGTGGGCATGGGGGTGTTGTTAGCTGATGGTTGGACTCAATGGTCTTAGAGGTTTTTTCCAACCAAAACAATTCTGTGGTTCCCAGGATGTAATCAGGTGAGGACCTGTAGGAATAATGCTGCCTTCAGCTTCCTATGCTCACCATTCCCATCCCCATGTGCCTGCTCTGCTTCTCAGGTGAAGCTGTGGGTGAAGCTCCTCCAGGAGCCAGCTCCAGGAATAGGCCTAGCTTAGAGATGCTGTCTGTCCAACATGGAGCCAGTTCTTCATGCGACCCTTCAGGAAGTTGTCCCAGAGGATCTGAGGGATGCAGCAGTGGTGTGTGGTGGTACAGTGCTGCAAATAGGATGCTTGTCCACAGCTTGTCAAACAAATGGGCTACCATTGTGCCCATGGTGCTGCCAACTGCTTACCCAGCAGACAGATGTGAAACCATGCAGTGGGAACCAGCTCATGGAAATGATCCAAACTCGAATTATCCTCCTTTCCCCACCCCCAATTCAGCTTATCAGAAGGGCCTTGCAAAGAGTCAGTGACTCTTTTTCAGGGAAAAAGTGGTCAGGCACTGGAATGTGCTGCCCAGGGAGGTGGTTGAGTCGCCAAACCTGGATGTCTTTAAAGGTGGTTTGGATGTGGTACTTGGGGATATGGTTGAGGGGTAAACCTTGTAGAGTAGGGTTATCGGTTGGACTTGGTGATCCTGAGGGTCTTTTCCAAACGGGATGCTTCAGACTGCCTCCAAGGACAGAGACTCCACAGTCTCTCTGAACAGCTTGTTCCAGTGCTCTGCCACACTTGCAGTGAAGAATTTTTTTCCTTATGCTTACATGGAACCTCCTCTATTCCAGTTTGTGTCCATTGTCCCTTGTCCTGTCACTGGACACCACTGAGAAAAGTCTGGGTCCATCATCCTAATGCTTGCCCTTCAGACATTTATAAGCATTAAGATCTTCCCCTCAATCTCCGCTTCTCCAGGCTAAACAGACCTAACTCCCTCAGTCTGTCTTTTAGAATAAACCTTCATTTAGAATAAACCTTTATTTAGAATAAACCAAACCAGGTTGGAAGAGACCTTCCAGATCATTGCGTCCAACCCATCAACCAATCCAACCCACCCAAACAACTAACCCATGCCACCAAGCACCCCATCAAGTCTCCTCCTGAACACCTCCAAAGATGGCGACTCCACCACCTCCTTGGGCAGCCCATTCCAATGGGCAATCACTCTCTCTGTGTAAAACTTCCTCCTGATCTCCAGCCTGAACTTCCCCTGGCGCAGCCTGAGACTGTGTCCTCTTGTTCTGGTACTGGTTGCCTGGGAGAAGAGACCATCATCCTCCTGTCTACAACCTCCCTTCAGGTAGTTGTAGAGAGTGATAAGGTCACCCCTGAGCCTCCTCTTCTCCAGGCTAAGCAGCCCCAGCTCCCTCAGTCTTTCCTCATAGGGCTTGTGTTCCAAACCCCTCACCAACTTTGTTGCTCTTCTCTGGACTCGTTCCAGCAAGTCAACATCCTTCCTAAACTGAGGGGCCCAGAACTGGACACAGGACTCGAGGTGTGGCCTAACCAGTGCAGTGTACAGGGGCAGAATGACCTCCCTGCTCCTGCTGGCCACACTCTTCCTGATGCAGGTCAGGATGCCATTGGCCCTCTTGGCTGCCTGGGCACACTGCAGGCTCATGTTCAGCCTACCATCAACCAGTACCCCCAGGTCCCTCTCTGCCTGGCTGCTCTCCAGCCACTCTGACCCCAGCCTGTAGCACTGCATGGGGTTGTTTTGGCCAATGTGCAGAACCTGGCACTTGGATGTGTTAAATCTCATGCCATTGGACTCTGCCCATCTGTCCAGCCTGTCGAGGTCTCTCTGCAGAGCCTTTCTACCCTCTAACTGACTAACATCTGCTCCCAACTTGGTGTCATCTGCAAACTTGCTGATGACTGACTCAAACCCCTCATCCAGATCATCGTCCCACCAGGACCGCTCCCTATCATCTGGAGGGAGACGGCCGAGTCCTGTGAAGGGAACCTACTTACCAGCTAATCCCAGGTTCCATTTCCTCTCTACTGCTGTGGAGGAGACAACCACCCAGCACCACCATCCAGACCTGCCTAGGAACCAGTCCAGCGACCGTAGTCTGCCAGACCCCACCTTGCTACAAACAACAGCTACAAAGTATCCTTCATGTGCTTTCCATCCACTAACTCTCAGTTCAAAGTATCTGCGTCTAACAGAGTAATCTCTGACGCACAGAAACATTGCTGTATCTAGCTAGAAGCCGCCTGCATTATGTAAATATAGAAATAATTCTGTAAATCATTCAATTGACTTCTAATTATAATACTAAGCCACTTATGGAATGTATTTCACAAACGTGCACTAGAACATGTATATAAAATAGTGATTAATTGGTTATTAATAATTTTATAATTAATAAAATTAATATTTTCAATAACTCATATTTCATATTAATAAATTTAATAACCTCTTCATCACACATCTGCTACAGCCACAAGCTGCAGACCAGTGAGCCACAACTCTTTGTGCACCAGCTCGCAACGAAGGACCCAGCTGTCACAGGACAAGAGGAGCTGCCTGCCACTGCCTGCTCCGCAGCCCGGTATGTGTCAAAGAAATTCAGAGCACTGTCTGTGCCCCTAATTCAGAGCTGGGACTACCTGTGAGTGTCCCCCATGAAGGACTGCCCATAAACAGTAAAGCAGTCACTGAGAGGAACTCGGCTGCTCGCTTTTTTTAAGCTGAGCTAAGGGAAAGAAACCATTGCCCCCCCCCAAGCAGCAGCTTCAAGAGGGAAATGACTCCCCCACAGCACCCTCCTGGCCCTCACATGGACTGCTGCACCAAGGGAGCCACGAGAGAGAGAGCGCCCATTCCAGGGGAACCTGCCCAAGGGGCAGAAGTCTACATTTCATCCCTCCCTGCAGTTGCAAGAGGAGAAAGCTGCCCCCAACACTGCATACAGGAGCCACGCCGGCCCTGCAAATCCCAAGCCTCAGCAGGGACCAGCCCCCAGCAGCCACAGCCCCGCTGGGTCTTCTAATGAGCCAGTTTGGCAGGTAGCCAGCTAGCTGTAGCTTAGCAACTAGAAACAAACAAAAGTGTATCTTTCCATTGTGCACAGGTTCAGCACCAGATACGGTTCAGTTTAAATCTCCGCACCTGTAGCTCATGTGGAATTGTAACCTAAGCCTTATAAGCAGCCTCCCTGACAGTGCCCGGAGCTATAACTTGTGATCTTAATTGATTTAAGTCTCTGAAAGGTTCCTTTAAGTTGTAGTGCCCTGATGTTTTCTCTCTTCTGGCTAGCTAGCAGCAGCCAGTGCCTTGTCAAGTCGCCATCTGGTGGACAAGTGGCAAAATTGTTATATGGTACCAGTTTATGGGATATATCCACAATTGTGCACTAGAATCTGCATATAAATATTTATAAAAGGTTATCAATTTTTATTAATTAAAAATTATTTTCATATTTCAAAGTTTCATGTTCATAAATTAATAACCTCCTTCATTACACCTACAAAAAATAAACAAATTAGATTTCACTTGTTCAGTGTCAAGCTTCTCTAATGATAATAAATGCAAATCAGGCCAAACTTTAGCTGATTTATATTCATGGATGTTTGTAACACATTGATCTGGAATGTAGACATTTAAGTCACAGAAGTTGATGTGACACCCTCAAAGCCAGATTATCACAATGAAGTACCTAAGTAATTGTTTACCAATCTCACTAACCCACTACTGCCTGGAACTAGAGGAAAAAAACAGGTCTTGCCTTGCCCTGTCTTTAAAAAGATCAACCAGAAAATCAAGATCCTTCTCCATTCTGAAAGTGGTTTGTTACTGGTACTCATTTTAGAATAGTTTAACCACTTTGATCTCATACCTTGGACCCCAAGATTTCAGCCCAGCACAAGTCTGATAAAATAGAGATGTGCAGAAACCAAGTATTTTTAGCAGCTTGACTCCCTTACATCTACAAAGAGCATCTTAATTTGCCATTAGCCCCATGAAATAGCAGAGGGGTTGAGACTAAGGAGCTATAATTACCAAGTTACCTTCAATTACCATATGCTCTCTTCAGAAAACCCAGACAACTCATGTGCCTAGTTTATAAAATTTGCCTAAAGCAAGCTTCGTTTTGACAAGAGGGTGTTTTTGATTGTACCAGTCCTTTTTGCAACTTCTGTTAAAATAGTGAAAGTAGACAGATTAAAAGCATAGCAGATCCAAACAGCAGGGCAGCCCACTATTAGTACATAATTCAGAGTTCACATCAGGTGATCCAGGTTTCATCCCATACTCCCGCATGTTATTAAATATTCTCTGGCCATAATAGGAAATGTTTTGAAAATGTGTCACTATTTTCAGAGATTATTTGTGAACTTTAATCTATCATAGTGCCAGATGAGGCTTCTGAAGTCTTGTATCTGAGATTAGTGCTTTCAGTGTAACAACACCTTGAAGGGTCAGAAGATGTGTCAGGTTAAAAGCTTATAAACCAGAAAGGGGAGGGGGAAAGAGGGGAGACACCAAAATAGGTATTTTTGCCATTGCTCCTTCAGTAAAGATACTCAAATAAAAAAACAAAATCAACTTACATCAGTATCTGCGTTACACCAAGGACTGCAATTTTTTACTTTAAGATTTCAGTACTATAGAACCTGATATTACTTACCAAGGAAAAATTTCCTCCCATTTGGTAAGGCTTTAGAAGTCAAATCAACTATAGATTGTAACACTTGCTTATGTTGCTAATTGTCATGGTTATTAATGTGAATTATGCAATATTTATAATAATATTATTATTTATTAATATAAAATATTAATAACTTTAAAACAGTATATATATGCAGTTTCTAGTGTATGGTCATGGATATAATCTCCATAAACTGGTACAGTTGTTATAGAATTTATTGATTTATGAAATTAATATGGTAAATACAAATATTAATAAACTTATTAATATATTTTATTAGTATGATAAATTGCCAAAAACATATTAAATAGGTTCAATGTACATCTGGAATATATATTTATAATGGGAATGTACCGTATTTAGGCAATATTTAACAATTTTAAGCAAACCAGAAGAACAACTGGGAAAGAGAGAATCCGCTGGCGCAAAATGTCGCTTGACCATGGGGGGGAGACTTGAGAAGAACTGTTAAACCAAGGAGGCAATGAATTAATTACTCATGAAGAGTTCTACCCAAATAGAGGGGTCCTGTTGCTGTATATTAGCCATTAAGGCTGTAAGGGTACCATGCGGTCTTGGGGCTGATCTGACTTCAGCAAGACAGCGGGCTGTATGATGTGTTCTTACAAAGGGCTCTTGTGTCTTCCTGGGTAAACTGAGGCATGGCAAGAATTCTAGTTGCAAGGGGAAGCAAGGCTTGGATCCTAAGGCTCATGGCTTCTCAAGCTAGCAGTGAGTAGGGCTTGTGGCTTCTATCCCAGGTCTTGGACCAGGCAACTCAAGACAAGGCAACTCGAGGCAAGGCAGTCCAGGCAAGGCAAGGCAAATACAAATCAACCTGTTTATCACTTGCCCAAGATTCAATTGGGCCAATAGGACAACCAAAGCCAGTAGTTACCCAATGAAATGGGACTCCGCCAGGATGAGGACATAAAAGGAAGAAACATAGGCCTGGACAGTAGCCAGTACACATGCTCTTACCCCAAAAAGAGATTTGTTTACCCAGATTTGTTGGGGCCTGTTCTTTTGTCCCTTTTCCCATGTTACCCTGACTCCTGCAGGAGGGAGGAGGGTAGAAGGGGACCACATCTAGACACATCAGGACCTGTCTGGGTTTGTGCTGGGCCAGTTTGGCCCTACCAGGACAACAGTTTGACAATTTTGAACCAAATTAGAAAAATACAAAACAGTTATTGAATAAGAACTAGGGTGCAATTTGCTATTTGTCCACCAGGGGGAGACTCAGCAGGCACCTGGCAGCTGACTACAACAGTGAGGCTAAGTGTCAGGCACATACAATTACAGGAACCTTTGAAAGAGACTTAAACCAATTTTTTTCTCTCAAGTTATAACTCCAGGCATACCGGGCTGCTACATTATAATCCACAGGTCACAATACCACACAGACTAAAGCGCAGGTATTTTAAACAGAAGCAAAACTGGTGTTAAATGTGGGAACATTGAAAAAGATGCAATTTCACTGGTGAAGGCTCATTGCTAAGCTTGTTGCTAAGCTGGTCGCTGCTGTAACTGCTCCAGATTGCCCTGGTGCTTGGCTCTGGGGTGTGGAGCAATGGGTGGCTCCTCCTCCTGCGACTTAGCAGCTGGCACAGAAGCTGCTGGGCACAGTGCTGGCTTTGCAAGCGGCAGGCACACAAAGGGTGGTTTTGGCTCGCAGATCTGTAGCTTTATGCTTGCAGCAGACACACTTAGAACTGAGGAAAGGGATTCAGGCAAGTTCTCCCTGGGGCTTGGTTTCCTGGATCTCTGTCCCTTCAGGGTATGGTTAGGCAGCTGCAGTTTCAGTGCAGCTCATGTGAAGGACTATGCAGACTGCGGACAAATGTGTGCATGAGAGCAGAGAACATGCAAGGAGCAAAAGCAGAAGCAGAGCAAAAGAGCTTAATAACAAAAGAGCGAGTTGTCTACAATTTTGGATAATATTTATAATTTGCTCGAGGCTTGGATTTAGCCAATAGTCAAACTTGGTCAGCACACCATTAGCCAATGGCAGAGCATATAGCCAGAATATGCCCATACTTGGAAGAAGCACAAGCACAGCACAAGCATCCCACAAGGTGGGTGCCTGTTCTTGTTTACTCCAACAAGGCAGGTTGGATGTTTACCCAGGCTTGTTGACACCTCGCCCTTTGTTTTCTCAGCTCTGGCTGAGTACCCACTACAGAAGGGAGGGGGAGGGGGGTTTGAGCAAAACATGTAGGGACATGTTTTGACAATATCTGGATCATAATTCTAGGCATAATGCAGTGTTTACCACACTAGTAGAAAAAGATTTAGCCACTTTTTTTTAGTACACTGGTGAGACCTCACCTGGAGTACTGTGTACAGATCTGGAGCCCTCAACATACGAAGGACATGGATCTGATGTAGCAGGTCCAGTGGAGGGCCACAAAAATTATCAGGGGGTTGGAGTACCTCTGCTACAATGACAGGCTGAGGGAGCTGGGGTTGTTCAGTCTGGCAAAGAGGAGGCTCCAGGAAGACCTAATAGCAGCCTTCCAGTACCTTAAGGGGGCCTACATGAAGGATGGAGAGAGACTGTTTACAAGGGCCTGCGGTGACATGGCAAGGGGAAATGGCTTCAAACTAGAGAAGAGCAGATTTAGATTGGATGTTAGGAACAAGTTCTGGACTATGAGGGTGGTAGAACACTGGAACAGATTGCCCAGGGAGGTGGTTGAGGCCCTTTCCCTGGAGATATTCAAGGTGAGGTTTGACAGTTTCCTGGGAAGCCTGGTGTAGTTGAGGATGACCCTGCTGACTGTGGGGAGATCAGACTAAATGACCTTTGGAGGTCCCTTCTGGCCTGGACTATTCTATGATTCTATGAAATAGCTGGCCAGGTGTGGTGGTGAGACAAAGTTCAGTTCTCCCCCCCACAAAGAAACCACAGCTAACTCAGTCAGAGAAGCAGAAATGAATAAGCTATATTTACAAGCAGGATGAGATGCAGTGATTATGTACACAATATACAGTATTTACAATATATACAGAAATATACAGCAAAGAACGTAATACAGAACACCTTTCCCTCCTCCTAGAAGAGGGGTTCCGTCCAACTATACCCCCCCCTTCTCCCCCTTCCTCCCATTTTTCCCAAAAAGGGTGTGGTAAGGGCACATTATGCCCAGATACTGAATCTTGTCCCAGCATGTGGACAAGTTCCCCCTCCTTCAGGAGGAAGACAAAAGCCAAGGCATTAGCCAGGCCAGCATGCAGCCAGCGCATGCAGTGCTCGTGCTGACACCAAGTATGGGCATAATTCTAGCTTCACGCTTTCTATAGGCTGAAGCCAGTTGTTTATGAGAGTGTCCATTGGTCAAGTCCAGCCTCGAGGAATCTATAAGTATCACCCCAGTTGGTAAACAAGTTGCCCCCTCATTCACTTTGTCTCTGTGCTTGCTCGAGAAAGCAACTCTCAAACTGCAGCCTTTGCCATTGAGCTTATTGTTGTTAGCTTCTGTTATATATGCATGCATACTGAAAGCCTCTGCATCGTGAGAAGCCCAGAGGGAGGACCTTCGCTGCACCTGAGGAGCCCAGCGTCGCTACAGCCAGTCGTACCGACCGGGAGAGCCCACCGTGCCACCGGAGGACTGGACCAACCCCCTGAGGGTAAGATCTGCCCAGTTGCTGGGGAGAAGGGACTTGATCGATACTGAGTCCACGTATGCCTAGCCCCGCCGTAGCGGGAGAGGAGCCGCCATGTGTGCCGCTCTGAGCCCTGTGAACCTCAGGGAAGACTAAAGCATTGTTCGTGCCTATACTGCACTGAACCCGGGACCACTCCAAGAGTCCTGTTGCTCCTTTAAGCTCAGTAAACGAGAATCCGACGCCTAACGCAGCCGCATTCTCTCCCCGAGGCTGTTTGCATCAGCCCCGAGAATTGCCGTGGTTGGGCCGACCCCGTAGCTTTGCCTGCTGCCACGTTGTCCGAGCCTGCCTACCGGCAACCGTCGCCCCGCCCTGCCGTGCGAGCCAACTCTGAGGGCCGACCTCACGGGCTGACCCTGACCAGGACCGATCCCTGTTGTCTGGAGGGAATTGAATATCTTCCACATGCTTTCCATGCACTAGCACTCAGTTCAAAGTATCTGTGTCTAGCAGAGTAAGCGCTGGCGCATTGAAAGATTATAATAGTGCTGTGTATAGCCAGAAGCCACCCGCTTCCCGCCATCTAGTGGCCAAGCGGCGGAACTGCACCCTTTGTTATATAAATAAAGATGGTCTATAGATAGTTCAATTAAGTTCTAATCATAGCACTAAACCACTTGTGGAATGTATTTCACGAACGTGCACTAGAACATGTATATAAGTTGGTGATTCATTGGTTATTAATAGTTTGATACTTAATAAAAATCATATTTTCATAATTCATATTTCATATTAATAAATCTAATAACCTATTCAACACAAAGGGTTAGAGAGAGAGAAGAAGGTAATTATTAAAGAGGAAACTCTGTTAGCTCAAAGCGTATGCAAGAATTAGTTTCTTATCTGGTTAGTTGAAGGTCAGCACCCACCAGCACAGACAGAAAACAGCTGTTGCTCAGAGAGACTGAAACAGACAGACTGAACTGAGATCCAAACTGAACTAAAGCTAAAAATTTAAAGTTACATTCTACCAATCTACCAATGAAATTCATTTAAAATATCTTTGTTTTCATTTTATACCAAAACATTCAGCCAGAGTGTCCCAGTAACTGTCCCTTTCTTAAAGGCACAGCCTAAAACGGTCACACCAGGCAATAAAAGCTTTGAATGAATTAACCACAGCACCAACTGCCTGCATCACAGGAACATCAAACCTGCCTAGTATGTTGACTGTGATCAGCAGTGCCAGGTAACTTTTAAACATACAGGTAAAAAAAAATAAAATATACACACACACACACACTGTTCCTATTTCTAGATTTTTTCCTAGAAAGAAAAAAAGTGATAAGAAATTGACCCTACCACCAATTCTGCCCTTTGCAGCAAGTATTAGTTCATGAGTTTTACACTTCCATTTGAATGAAGCTTTTCATCACAACTTTTCACAAGTCATTACATAAAGAGAAGCTCAGGAACCAGTTACTAGATGAGAGGCAGAAAGTGTAACTTCTCTCAGCACATGGTATTCTGCTAAAGATTCAGTGCCTGTAGAAATACTTGTCATAGTTGGCAGCTACAAAAATCCCTGTGACAGCAGGAAACAATTGGCTCAAACTTCACTTGTTGTATTTGGTTGGGCTTTCTCTGGGGTTTGCTTTTTATTCCAACATTCAAGAATTAAATGCTCCATAAGGAATGGAAAAGATTAAAACTTAGCAGTTTTGCCTACAGAACCACAAAACAGCATATGCAGTCATGATTAGCAAAATACACATGGTCTCAATTTCTTACCAGGATAAGCACTAAAAGGACCTAAACTGAACATTTTGCACTGGGGGTTGCGGCAATATTTATATGACTACATTGACCAGTGGTGCTTCAAAATTAAGCACTCCAACAGTACCAGAATTCACACCACATTCATCCACCATTATTTTTTGAATGAATATATCCTGGAAAGTCAGCATTTCTCCCTAAGGATCTTGCTTCATGTAACAAGAGGGCAGACAGAAACACTATCATTACAAGGGAACAATCAAGGTTGTATCACTCAAAGATCCCACCACTGAAAACAGCAACTTCCTACTGTAGTCAAATCAATTAATTTGAACCTCAAACTGTCGATTGCTCCTGATTCTTCTGTCAACCTGTCACTATTTCTCAATCTTAACATTTGCTATTTATTTTCCTAGAGATCAAGTTACTGCAATTGCCAGGACAACTGTCTCATCAACACTGAAGGAGAGTTTTTATATTAATGTGTTTCATTTTAATCTGTTTAGAATAATTGTACATTTACCTATTATGAGTCAAAATAACAGGAATTAAATTAATGTATGGAAACCAGAGAGTCTGAGGGACAGGATGACCACCTACCACAATGTGCTTCTAAATTGTGAATTGAAAGAAGGTAAGATATAAATCTTGGACTTTGTATTTAGAAGCTCGAGGCCTGCTTACCATGCAGGAAGAAAGCTGTCACACAAAAATGTAATATTTAGATGAAGGTAAATCTGTGGGATGCTTATCTAAGACAATGTACAGATAACAGGAAACAGGCAGGGGACAGACCAGATGTTCCTGCAGATGTGAGCAGAACAACAGGAAAAAACAAACAAAAGAGCATATGTGGATCAGAAAAATACAACTAAGGAAGACCCTCCCAAACCCACTGCCAAGGCATGCTGCCATTGTGGTGGGTTGAAGTTTCCCCCCAGCATTAACTTTTAGCCAGATGGGAGGAGCCAAATGTAAATGAATAGGAAATAGCATGAATATGTATTAGCTAACTGTATATTAACTCTGTAAAACATGTGTTCAGATGCATGTGTTTGGAGGGGAAGCCCCCATGTATTTAGTGCTGTGTCTAGCACTGTACATAAATTATTAAAGAATACCTACTTAACAGTCTTAGCTGTTGAGTTTTTCTATTTCTCTGTGTCAACACCACCACCGCAATACAGTGAGACAGCAACTCTGGGACTGGGTCTGGTGAACTCTAGCAGAGTGGTGCTTTATTTTGGTTTCTTTTTGCGGCTTTATCAGGGTGGGTGGACCTGAACAGACAGTGAGGACCGTCTGGGTTGTCCTCTCACGTGCCTTCTCAGAAGGGTGATGTAGCTAGGGGTCAACTGCAAGAAATTTAAACGCGGAGAGAACAGGAAAAAATGTGAGACCACAATACAGTGAGAGAGCTAGCTCTCTCACTGGATCACAGCAGGCAGCACATGCCGAGTCAGGTGACAGTGCAGAGGCCTTAGCGGTAGCCTGGGTAAAACATAGTCAGCAGTCAGGCGGGATATATATATTAAAAAACCAAAAATTACTTTTCACCTTCTCAGTCAAAATATAATGGTCTCTACCTGTCAGAAGAAGATCATGCTATTGATGCCAGCCAAGATGGAGGTGGGTAGCCAGAAAGAGCACCCCCAGGAGAATTCAGTGATTCAGGTTGCTGGTTGTAGTGAATGCCTCAGTCTCTTCTCGGTAGTGGGGAGTTGTGCATGCTACGAACAGGTAGAATTTCTACTCAGATGTGCAGCAGAGCTTCAAAGTGAGGTTGACAGATTGAAAGATGAAGTTGATAGGCTTAGAAGCATTAGGGAAGCTGATGATGAGATTGACTGGTGGAGCCAGGCTCTGACTGCCTGGAAGTGTCAGGAACACTTTTTAAATAGCACTGAAGGTCAAATACCCCCTGTAGCATTCCCCCTCCAGATAGAAGGCAGTAATCCAAGGGAAAGGAGGGAGTGGAGGTGTGGTGGTTTGAGCCTTAACTGGGACTTAAGAGCTCAGATGGGGGCAAGGCTGAGAATACCTCCCCCGCTCTCCCCTCCTGTCTCGCAAAAGAGAGGAAAAAGAAAGGGAAGGAGCAAATCCACCAAGAAATAATTTGGAGTCGGCTTGGAAGTAGAGAGGCAAATAGTTTTTATTTAAAAAACAAAAAAAAATTAAAAAAAACAATAACAGATAAGGTTCACAAGGGTAAGGAACAAGGATGGAAGGGAGGAAAAGGAAAAAAAACCAAAACCAAAACCAAACAGGAATGCAAAACCAGTCTCTCTGAAGAGACACGGAGGCAACAGGGTGAAGGATCAGGCCTGACCACGTGGCAGAGGAGCAGGAAGGCAGCTGCAGTAGCTCTCATCCAGGAAGGCAGGAGCCAAAAAGAGAGCTAATGGCTGCAAAGTCCTCCTTTTTATACCCTAGCTGGGCAGGGAGGGGGGAGTGGAACAGACTCAGTTTCCCAGAGGGAAAATGCCCTGCAGGGAGGGCAAAGCACTCGCAAGCCCTTCCCCCACTTGTTTCTATGGCTGAGATCAGGGGTTTCTGATTTACGCTGTCCTCATATTCCCTTAAATCATTGGCAAACTCACAGACAGTTTTAGGACTTCCATCCTGTCCAGTCAGGAGCATCCCTCCTAAGGTGTGAGCATATTTCTGAGGAGCACCCTGGGTGAATTTCTTTACAAAGGGCCGTCTCATGGGCACCTCATCTGGGTCCAAAGGAATCTGGCCATCCCCATAAATTATTTACAGAACAGCCATCTGTCTCAGATACCGAATGCCCTCTTCCATAGTTGTCCACCTAAATGGGGCCCAGGGCAGGTCGTCTCTTGAGTGGTACCGGCTCTTTATAGCACTGGGGATCTGGGCCCATAGAGCGTGTGTTCCATTGAGTTTAGCTAACTCATTGTCCAGACCAGCATCACGAGTCAGGGAGCCTAAAAGCTTTGCCTCCCTCTTAACCAGGTCCACTGTGTCCATCCCCTCATCCCAGCATCTCAGGGCCCAGCTTAGTATTGGCTCACCCTCTTTCCTTGCATAATCCTGAAGAGTTTGCCTTACTTTCTGGGTAGAGATGTAAGTTATTTCCTGATCTGACTCATCTTCATACACCGCTGCATTCTGTGAAATGCTGGGCCCTGCTGATGTGCCTTCCTCACCATCTGTGCCTGGAGATGATTTTTGCATTCTTTTCCTGCCTGTGGTGACTGGTGCTAGAGAAACTGCGTTGGCAGGAGCATCAGGGGTTAAGTGTGGAACTGCTGGTGGTGGGGCAAACCCTTGTGCCTGGGGCTCAGGCTGAGATCTGGCACACTCATTCCAACCTGACCCCTCCCTCTTGGTGTTTACAGAGTGCTCACAATGCCCACAGCAGACATGCCCCTGGTCGTTAAAGAGTACAAAGGAGTGTGTTATCACCCTCCAAACAGCTCTTAATGGGTTAGCTCTTCCCCCACCCAACATAGTCACAGTAAATGGCCCTATAAGGATTATATTTAAGCATATGGAGCATATTGCAATGTAAAGCAATTTTCCATCACAGACATTTTTATCTACACCGTTGGTTTCATAGCTTGCTTCAGGAAAATTTCCTGTGTTGGAGAAGTTACCACTGCCAATAAAATTCAAGGACTTAAAGAGATACATGCCCAACCTCATTGGTAAAGTTTTTATCCAGTTGAGCATCATCTCTACCATTAACCACACCACATGATAAGTTATTACTTTCTGGATATGGGTCCAAAAGATCCAGTCAAACACCCATGCAAAAGCTTGGACCATCAGATTCTTCAAAATCAGCATCTCTTCTTCCAGTCCCTTTCTTTCAGAAAATGTATTGCTTTCCAAATACAATATTAAATTCCAAGCCCCATTTTGGAGGTGCCAAAAATTGTAGTGGTTTGACCCTTAACTGGGACTTAAGAGCTCAGATGGGGGCAAGGGTGAGAATCTCTCCCCTGCTCTCCCCTCCTCCCTACCAACAGGGAGGAAAAAGAAAGGGAAGGAGCAAATTCACCAAGAAATAATTTGGAGTCGGCTTGGAAGTAGAGAGGTAAAGAGTTTTTCTTTAAACAAAATATATATATATAACAATAACAGATAAGGTTCACAAGGGCAAGGAACAAGGATGGATGGGAGGAAAAGAAAACCAAAACCAAAACCAAAACCAAACAGGAATACAAATCCAGTCTCTCTGAAGAGACGCGGAGGCAGCAGGGAGAAGGATCAGGCCCGACCACGTGGCAGAGGAGCAGGAAGGCAGCTGCAGTAGCTCTCATCCAGGAAGGCAGGAGCCAAAAAGAGAGCTAATGGCTGCAATGTCCTCCCTTTTATACCCTAGCTGGGCAGGGAAGGGGGAGTGGAACAGACTCAGTTTCCCAGAGGGAAAACGCCCTGCAGGGAGGGCAAAGCACTCACAAGCCCTTCCTCCCCTTGTTTTCAGGATGGGTGTTAACCCATCACAGTAGGCAAGTCCATGGTCAAGGCAGTAAACAAACTTGTGACAGTTTAGGCTGTGCTCAGGGTGATGGAACACCTATACTAGAACAAATGGTGACCCACAACGTGCACCCTGGGCAACTACAGACTCTGAATGTTCACCTTGAGCAACTATAGAAAACAACTCCGACTTGTACCAACAACAAAAAATTTGTGTTCATCGGACCTGTGGATATCGTGCTTGCTGGCGTTACAGAATGGGAGTCTTTAAGTTGTTAGTCTCTATGAGATTTGCTAAAGACTGTTGTCACTAGAAGCCTAGCGCCAGTAACGTTCCCCAACTTAGCTTAAGAAGAGGTGGGAAAAGCGCGAATGTCCAGACATTAAAAATAAAAACATAAAGAAAAATTATAGGCACCTCTGGAAAAAAGAAGAAATTGAAGAGAATCCACAGAACTGCGAAGCAGAGGTGACCAGTTGGGGTAATCCTAGGAGGTTGGCGCCTCCTTTTTTGGCAAGCACATAAAAGAAGAGAGATCAATATTTGGAGTCTTTAATCAGATCTTGAAAAAAAGAGCTATAACTCTTTTCATAATATTTTATTTGCAGACAGAAGGGACATTTTAAACAAAAAGTGTGACTTGGGAGAAGATACCTGTCCTAGAAACCTTAAGAAATCCTGCTGTGGGTAATGTGCTGACAGCTTGCACCCATCAACATCCAGCTGTATGGAGCGAGGAAGAAGCAATAGCGTTTGCTCTAACCATCTCAAGTTTCAGAGCCAGCCACAGCAGGACAAAAGGCGCCTCGGCAGGAGGTTCAAAAACATCCATTAAGCTCAGAATCGCTGCTATCACCTTCCTCTGGGACTTGCTTGTTATCTTCAGGTGAGTATTTTACAACTTCTAGCAAACTTATGCGACTTTTCAACATCTCTGATGAACACTACAGCCCGCTACAGTGTTCTCCCCCTTCCCCCTTCTGCAGCTACAGCGGCTTTGCTAAGCCTGTAGGTTCCCCCCCTTCCCCCTGCCTTCTTTTTCTGATAACTCTCCCTCGTCTACAAAAGCTGTGTCCGGATTTAAAGTAACAGTGCTAAGTTGTTGTGTTTTTTTTAATTTAAAAAATAACTATTTGGTAAGTGCAAACCTAATATAGATAATGATTTTAGCATTATTTCTGAATGTAAGGAACTTTGGAGATTTGTTGTTTTGTTTTTAGTAGTTAAGTTTTAACAGTAAGCATAATGAATAGTGAGTACTCATGATAAGTATTTAGTAATTATAATAAGGTATTGTGGTGAAGGCACATTATGCCCAGATATTGAATCTTGTCCCAGCATGTGGACAAGTTTCCCTCTCTCATGAGGGAGACAAAAGCCAAGGCATTAGCCAGGCCGGCAGGGATCACAGTATCACAGTATCACAGTATCACTTAGGTTGGAAAGGACCTCGAGGATCATCGAGTCCAACCTATCAACACCGACCCCATGACTAGACCATGGCACCAAGTGCCACGTCCAATCTCCCCTTGAACGCCTCCAGGGTCGATGACTCAACCACCTCCCTGGGCAACCCGTTCCAATGACGAATTACTCCCTCGGTGAAGAACTTCCTCCTCACCTCGAGTCTAAACCTCCCCTGGTGCAGCTTGAGACTGTGCCCTCTTGTTCTGGTGCTGGTTGCCTGGGAGAAGAGGCCAACCCCTTCCTGGCTACAACCACCCCTCAGGTAGTTGTAGAGGGCAATGAGGTCACCCCTGAGCCTCCTCTTCTCCAGGCTAAACAATCCCAGCTCCCTCAGCCTCTCCTCATAGGGCTTGTGTTCAAGGCTTCTCACCAGCCTTGTTGCCATTCTCTGGACACGCTCAAGTGTTTCAATGTCCTTCTTAAACTGAGGAGCCCAGAACTGGACACAGTACTCAAGGTGCGGCCTAACCAAAGCAGAGTACAGGGGCACTATGACCTCCCTGCTCCTGCTGACCACACTATTCCTAATGCAGGCCAGGATGCTATTGGCCCTCCTGGCCACCTGGGCACACTGCTGGCTCATATTCAGGTGGCTGTCAATCAACACACCCAGGTCCCTCTCTGTTTGGGAGCTCTCCAGCCACTCCGACCCCAGCCTATAGCTCTGCATGGGATTGCCGTAGCCAAAGTGCAGCACTCGGCACTTGGACTTGCTGCACGCACCCAGCGCATGGGCATAATTCTAGCTTCACACTTTCTATAGGCTCAAGCCAGTTGTTTACAAGAGTGCCCATTGGTCAAATCCAGCCTCGAGGAACCTATAAGTATTACTTGGTAAACAAGTTGCCCCCTCTTTCACTTTGCTTTCTCTCCTTGCTCAAGAGGACAAAGCTCGTGACATAGCCTCTGCCATTGAGCTCAATGCTATTCAGTCTTTCATATATGCAAGCAAACTAGAAGCCTCTGTATGACGAGAAGAAGCCTGTATACAGGCAGGCCTGTTGAGCCATAGCCCTGAGAATATCTCCATAGGGAGGACCTTCGCTGAGCCTGAGAAGCTCCAGCGTCGTTACAGCCAGTCTCATCGACCGGGAAAGCCCACCGTGCTTCAAGAGGACTGGACCCCCGAGGGTAAGATCTGCCCAAATGTCGAGGAGAAGGGACTTGGCCGAGTCCAGCAGTCCACATATCTGTGTAACCCCACTATCGCAGGAGAGGAGCCCCTACTCCTGTCGCTCTGAACCCTGTAAACCTCAGGGAAATCCAGAGCACTGTCTGTGCACCGAAGCTGGGACCACTCTGAGAGGGTCCCGCTGCTCCTTTGAGACAAGTAAACGGGAAGCTGCCGCTCCACGCAGCCGCACTTCATCCTTGGGGCTGTTCACATCAGCCCTGAGACCCATTGCAGCAGGGCTGACCCCGCTGGGTCCAGCACCACCTGCTGCTGTGCCAGATTGGAAACCTTCGAGCCCGCCTATCAGGAACTGTCACCCCGCCCTGCCATGCGAGCCGCCCCTGTGAGGACCAACTCTGAGGGCCAACCCCATCCCGGGACCAGCCCTACCAGCCCTGACGGGCCGACCCTGCGGGACCACTTCCTATCGTCTGGAGGGAACCTGCCGAGTCCTGCAAGGGAACCTGCTTACTAGCTAATCCTAGGTTCCATCTCCTTTCCACTGCCGTGGAGAAAGCCACCCAGTGCCACCGTCCAGACCAGCCTAAGAACCAGTCCAGCAACAGTAGTCTGCCGGAACCCAACCTAGATACAAACAACAGATACAAAGTATCTTCCACGTGTTTTCCACCCACTAACATCCAGTTCAAAGCATCCGTGTCTAGCAGTAACCTCTGACTCATAGAAACATCTCTGTATATATCTAGCAGCTCTCCGTGCTCTGTCGAGCACGGCCATCTAGCGGCCAAGCGGCAGAATTGCACCCGTTGTTAATATAAATAGAAAATTATTCTGTAAATATTCCAAATGAGTTATAATTATAATATCAAACCACTTATGGAATGTATTTCACGATCGTGCACTAGAACATGTATATAAAATAGTGATTCATTGGTTATTAATAATTTTATAATTAATAAAAATAATATAGTCATATTAATAAATTACTAATCTCTTCATCACAGGTATATCAAGTAATAAGTAATAATAATAAATATGATACGCATGTGGTAATTATCATACTATTATAATTAGTAATTGATTATAAGAGACATGATAATTAATAATAATAAGATATAAGTGATAATGGGTAAGTTTAAGTAGAATAAGTTATTCTAGGAGTTCAACAAGGATAAGTGCAGAGCCCAGCATCTGGGAAGGAATAATAAACTACACCAGGAGGTGATCTGCTAGAGAGCAGCCCTGTGGAGAAGGACTTAGGAGTCCTGAGAGATAATGAGTTATCCATGGGCCGGCAATGTGCCCTTGTGGCCAAGAAAGCAAATGACATCCTGGGGTGCATTAAGAAGAGTGTGACCAGCTGGTCCTACACCTCTACTCTGCCCTAGCAAGACCACATCTGGAATATCGCGTAGAGTTTTAGATTACTCATCTTAAGAGGGACAGGGATCTGCTGGAGAGAGTCCAACAGAGAGCTACCGGGATGATTAAGGGACTGGAGCATGTGCCCTATGAGGAGAGGCTGAGAGACCTGGGGCTATGTAGTCTGGAGAAGAGAAGACTGTACTGAGTTACACCCATCCGGTGTGGAGGCTGAAAGAACCCAGCCCCCCAGGTGGACAAAAGAAACATGATCCAGGTGGACAGAGAAAGACTTGGTTTTACCCCTCCCAGGAAGAGGGGTCCCCTGGGTCAAAGGCGGTCTATTCCACTCCCCCTTCCTGTCCAGTAAGCCTATAAAAGAGGGACATTTGCTGCTATTTCCTTCTTTCTTGCCTTGCTGAGTGGAGACAGATCAGCTGCTGCCGCTGCTTCCTGCACTGACCACATGGTGTAGAGGGTTGGAAGGGAAAGGCCGGGCCTTCTCCTTCCCCCGTAAAGTGAAGTGCCAGGCCACTGGATGTACACATCCCAATAGATTGTGTTATCTCCATTATCCCTGTCCTCCCCCTGGCGGGAGGCAGGGTACCCCTAGTTAATGGGAACATGCCCACATGTGCATTGCGCACAGTGTGCAGTGTTATAACTGGAGCCACTGTTGGAGCTACTAGAGTTGTTCTGGGGAACTGTGGAAGTAACAGCTACCCTTCTGGTATTGCTACCTCGGGTTCTGCCACTTTGCAGTTCCCTCAGTCTCCTGAAAAGATTAGAAGTTGGTTGGCCATCCCACCAGTTCATGTTCTCACCAAACTGATCACGCAGAGTTATCCAAATAATGCTACGTGATTGCCTTGGTGGTCTGTTTTGGTTTGATCTGTTTTGGAATGACCTCCTTGGAGGACGTGTATTCCTCACAGATGAAACTTGTATCCACCTGGAGGAAGGATTGTAATTATCTCTTTGTGCCAATTGGTATATGGAATCTTTCAGATCCTTCATGCAACTCTCAATTTTTCCAGACAGAGTTTCAATGGCTGAAACCAAAGAAACACGTCTCATGCTATTCTCCAATTGTCTCATTTGAACACTGAATTGGCCAACCGTAGGAGGAGCTCCACCATAATTTCTTGACACAATTCTGCTTGCCAGAATGTTTGCATAATTAGAAGGAGCAAGCTGTAAAGGGTTGGGGGCAGGCCCCCTGCCCACTGAAACCATCCTCTGCTACCAAGAATGTGCTGGGTTGAGGCAGCCCCCTTCCCCACCCCTGGCAACAATAAACACTCAGACAAACGGATTGGAAAAGTGATGGAAAGTTTAAATAGAAAGCAGTGAACTTTTACAGAAAGCCAAAAGTGCAGTGTCAAAGAAAAATCCCAAAGCAGACCCAGAGAGATCCCATCCCCACCTGAGGGTACACCCAAGACCCCCAGGGCTCCTTCTTCCCCCTCCCACTGCTAGGCTAGTCTCAGCTGGCCAGATCTGAGACTGCCCATCCCCCCATGGCCTTGGGCCTAGCCAGGCCCAAAGCCAGGAGGCATCTCCCCCAGTTACCGGCGGACGGAGGAGGAAGAGAAGAGAGAAAGTGCTAGACTCCGCACTGGATCTTATAGTGGTGCAAAGGATTGTGGTAGGAAATACTACATAATTTCCTGTGTCCACTCCTCTGGGCTGGACTTCTGGACACAGGAAGTAATCATTGCAGGGGAGCACCCAGCTCAAACTGCAACACGCCACCCCTTATTTCATACCATAATCTTTGCACCCAAACACATCATTAAATCAGAAATCTTCCGATGACATGTTCGGCGAAGTCCGTATCTTCATCTGGGCGTCCACCCAAACAGTCTCTCATTCAGGCTTAAATGTCAGTCCATTCCAGTTCTTCTTCCCTCATCTAATGGAACCTCTCAGCGATGCAGAGTTCACTCTTCTGCGGTGCAAGCTCTTCATGGATCCGTTGGACATCCTGGTCACCTGGAAAGAACCTCACAACTTCTCAACCAAACCATTATTTCCACCTCTATTTATCCAGCGGCATACTTCCACCCCTGGGGCAAGCCAGTCAGAACAATCAGGCTCTAACTGCTTCTCCACCCCTCTAGGAAAACAGCACGCTGAGCCTTTCACAACCCTGCATGGACCTATCCCAAGCCCAGTGCTGACCGCTTCCAGCCGCGGCCCGAGGCTCTACAGATGCATGTCACAGTACACCGCCTTCCCACTAGGCGTTCGTGTACCAAGACGTGACAGTATCCAACAACACAACCCTGCCCTGGTAGAGGGAGGGGCTGCACCACATCCTACTGAGAAGAGAGGTGGAGTCAGGTGCTCGGCGCCATTTTCGGAACTCGTCCGAAAAAGTCGAGGAAGAGACTAGGGCCGGCCCTGCCACAGCCCGAGCGCACGGCCGTGCTCACTGCCGCCGCTGCTCTGAGCGCATGGCCGGGCCCGCCGCCACCCAAGCACACAGCAGGGCTCCGGCCACCTCTATCGCCGCGGTACAGAATCAAAATCGCCTCCACCCCTCGGGCATAAAAATGCCTCCTCCAGCAAAAGCCATAAGCACGTCCTCAGGGCCCTTGAGAACAGCTTTCCAACTGGAGTCCCCGTTCGCCCATAGGGAGCCAAGCTTGCCCGCTCCACCGTAGCTGGCCCTACCCCGCAGTGAGAATGGACCTGACTTTGATCTGCTCGCCGCTGCCCCTCCCCCACGTCACTCCCTGCCGCTTCTGCCGCTCCGCAGAGAATAAAGATGGAGGAAGGGCAGGTCCCGCATTCTCAAGCAGAGCCCCAATTCCGATGGTTAAGAACCACTCCTGCTTGAAATAGCAGGAGGGACTCTGTGCCACCGGCCACGTGCCAGGTGTCCCCCTGCAATCCACAAGAACTTAACACAATCGCCCCAACAACAACACATGAGCCCCCAACTGCCAAAAAACCAAAATGACACTCAGAACTAAATTTAAACTCTCTTATCTTTTGCAATCCGATCTGCAGAGTAGCCACAATAACCAACTCCTACTCCTGCCTGGCTCACCAAGAATATAAAGGGTTGGGGGCAGGCCCCCTGCCCACTGAAACCATCCTCTGCTACCAAGAATGTGCTGGGTTGAGGCAGCCCCCTTCCCCACCCCTGGCAACAATAAACACTGGTTGATGGTAAGATGAACATGAGCCTGCAGTGTGCCCAGGTGGCCAGGAGAGCCAATGGCATCCTGGCCTGCATTAAGAACAGTGTGGCCAGCAGGAGCAGGGAGGTCATTCTGCCCCTGTACACTGCACTGGTTAGGCCACACCTCGAGTACTGTGTCCAGTTCTGGGCCCCTCAGTTTAGGAAGGATGTTGACTTGCTGGAACGAGTCCAGAGAAGGGCAACAAAGTTGGTGAGGGGTTTGGAACACAAGCCCTATGAGGAGAGACTGAGGGAGCTGGGGCTGCTTAGCCTGGAGGGGAGGAGACTCAGGGGTGACCTCATTACTCTCTACAACTACCTGAAGGGGGGTTGTAAACAGGCAGAGGTTGGTCTCTTCTCCCAGGCAGCCAGCACCAGAACAAGAGGACACAGTCTCAGGCTGCGCCAGGGGAAGTTCAGACTGGAGGTCAGGAGGAAGTTTTACACAGAGAGAGTGATTGCCCATTGGAATGGACTGCCCGGGGAGGTGGTGGAGTCGCCGTCACTGGAGGTGTTCAGGAGGAGACTTGACAGGGTGCTTGGTTACATGGGTTAGTTGATTAGGTGGTGTTGGGTGATAGGTTTCATAGTTTCATAGTTTCATTCAGGGTTGGAAGGGACCACAAGGATCATCTAGTTCCAACCCCCCTGCCATGGGCAGGGACACCCCACACTAGATCAGGCTGGACAGAGCTTCATCCAGCCTGGTCTTAAACACCCCCAGGGACGGGGCCTCGACCACCTCCCTGGACAACCCATTCCAGGGTCTCACCACTCTCATGGTGAAGAACCTCCTCCTCACATCTAGCCTGAATCTCCCCACCTCCAGCTTCATTCCATTCCCCCTAGTCCTATCACTACCTGAGATCCTGAGAAGTCCTTCCCCACCTTCCTGGAGGCCCCCTTCAGATACTGGAAGGCCACAATTAGGTCACCTCGGAGCCTTCTCTTCTGCAGACTGAACAGCCCCAACTCCTTCAGTCTGTCCTCATAGGAGAGGTGCTCCAGCCCTCTGATCATCCTCGTGGCCCTTCTCTGGACATGTTCCAGCACCTCCACATCCCTCCTGTAATAGGGGCTCCAGAACTGGACACAGTACTGCAGGTGGGGTCTCACCAGGGCTGAGTAGAGGGGGAGGATCACCTCCCTCAACCTGCTAGCCACACTTCTCCTGATGCAGCCCAGGATCTGATTGGCTTTGCGGGCTGCAAGTGCACACTGAGAGCTCATGTTGAGCTTTTTGTCCACCAGCACCACCAAGTCTCTCTCCTCAGGGTTACTTTCCAGCCAGTCACTGCCCAGCCTGGATTTGTGCCTGGGATTGCCTCGACCCAGATGCAGGACCCTGCACTTGCTCTTATTGAACTTCATGAGGTTGGCTTGTGCCCACCTCTCCAGCCTGTCAAGGTCCCTCTGGATGGCCTCCCTTCCCTCCAGCGTGTCTGCTGCACCACACAGCTTGGTGTCATCAGCAAACTTGCTGAGGGTGCACTCAATGCCACTGTCCATGTCACCCACAAAGATGTTGAACAAGACAGGTCCCAGGACTGATCCCTGAGGGACTCCGCTTGTCACTGGCCTCCACTGGGACATGGACCCATTGACAGCCACTCTTTGGGTGCGGCCATCAAGCCAGTTCCTTATCCATCTAGTGGTCCACCCATCAAACCCATGTGTCACCAGTTTGGAGACCAGGATGTGGTGCGGGACAGTGTCGAAGGCTTTGCTCAGGTCCAGGTAAATGACATCAGTTGCTCGCCCCTCATCTATTAATTTTGTCACCTGCTCATAGAAGGCAACCAGGTTGGTCAGGCAGGATTTGCCCTTGGCAAAGCCATGCTGACTGTTCCCAATTACCTCTTCACTATTCTTTTGAGCGAGTAGTGACTCCAGGAGGATCTGCTCCATGATCTTTCCAGGCACAGAGGTGAGACTGACTGGCCTGGAGTTCCCTGGTTCCTCCTTCTTACCCTTTTTGAAGATGGGGGCAATGTTTCCCCTTTTCCAGTCTGTGGGGACTTCCCCAGGTTGCCATGACTTTTGAAATATAATAGAGAGGGGTTTAGCAACCTCATCTGCCAGTTCTCTCAGTACCCGTGGGTGTATCCCGTCGGGTCCCATGGACTTGAACACTTTTAGGTTCTTCAGATGATCACAAACCTGATCTGCACTTACAATGGGCAGTTCTTCCTCCCTGTCCCTGGCTTTGACTTCCATAACATCAGGAGTGTGGCTAGAGGCCCTTGCACTGAAGACTGAGGTAAAGAAGTTATTAAGTACCTCAGCCTTTTCCTCATCACTTGTGACCATGTCACCATTTTCCTTTCTGAGGGGGCCCACACCTTCCCTAGTCTTCTTCTTCCCATTAATATACCTGTAAAAGTTCTTAGTGTTCCCTCTAATCTCCCTGGCTAGATTCAATTCAAACTCTGCTTTGGCTTTCCTAACCAGGACTCTTGCTGCTCGGGCAGCTTCCTTATATTCCCCCTGTTCTACCTGTCCTTCCCTCCACTTCCTGTAGAGTTTCCTTTTAAGTAATAGTGCGTCCAGTAGCTCCTTGCCCATCCAGGCAGGCCTCCTAGCATTCTTACCTGTGTGCCCGGTTGACGCTGTCCCCTTAAGAAAGGGAGTATGGTGGACGGAAGTTGGTAAACGGAAGGAATACTCTAAACTAATTTTCATTGGTCAAGTGGGAGGAAGCACCATCTGAACTGAGACTGAAATGGGCATTTCCAGCACTTCTCGGTCACTCTTGCTTCCGCATCTCCTTCGGTGCAGCAGCTTTCTGTCTGTGCTGGGTTTTCTGCCAAGGCTCCGGCCTTGAAAATCTGATAAGGCCTGTATTAACTGCTTCCAATTAACACAAACTGCTTTTAACTTCTTTCTTTCTTCTTTCTCCCTCTTTTCCGAACTATTCTGGGGAAAGGGGGGAAGAGAGGGGAGAGCGGAGGTGGGGAATCCCCTCGGCCGAGGGGGGTTACTCTCATTTCTGTGTTACTCTGTTGTATATCTTTGTATATATTGTAGATATTGTAAATTTGTAAATATTTCCCTGCATATCCTTCATTGCTTTGTAAATATAGCTCCACTGCTTTGCTAATTCAGCTGGTGAGTTTTTTTTTTCCTTTCCCTTCAATTTTTCTTTTCCCTTTTACCTTACAAGGGGGAAGGGAGGAGGCTTCTTGGTTTTACCCTTCCACCCACCACATACCTGCTTTTCTCTTTGTTGGTATACAGAGCTCCTGGACACAGAGGAGGTGGTCCTTGAATATTGACCAGCTGTCCTGGGTCCCTCTTCCCTCCAGGGCTTTGTCCCACGACACTTTGGCTAGCAGATCCCTGAAGCGATCAAAATCTGCACGCCTAAAGTCTAGGGTCGTGAGCTTGGAATACTTCCTCCTGATTGCCCTGAGGATATTAAATTCAACTGCTTCATGGTCACTGCAGCCAAGGCCGTCTCTGAGCCTCACATTGCTTACCAGCCCTTCCCTGTTGGTGAGAACAAGGTCCAGCATAGCACCATTTCTTGTTGGTTCCTCTACCATTTGGAGGAGGAAGTTGTCTTCTATGCAGTCCAGGAACATCCTGGGTTGCTGGTGCCTTGCTTTCTTGTCCCTCCAGCAGATGTTCGGGTGGTTGAAATGCCCCATGAGGATCAGGGCCTCTGAACATGAAGCCACTTCTATTTGTCTGTGGAGGGCCTCATCTGCTTGGATCTGCTGGTCAGGTGGCCTGTAGGAGACCCCCACAGTAATATCTCCTTCCCCTGTCCTGCCTTTAATTTTAACCCATACGCTCTCAACTAGCTCATCATCCCTCCTCAGGTGGAGCTCCACTGATTCCAACTGGCTATTGACATAGAGGGCAACACCTCCTCCTCTCCTTCCCTGCCTATCCTTCCTAAAGAGTTTATATCCATCTATGCCTACATTCCAGTCATGGGATTCATCCCACCAAGTTTCAGTAACAGCCACTATGTCGTGGCATCCCAGCAGCACAGTGGCCCTTAACTCATCCTGTTTGTTGCCCAAGCTGCGCGCATTTGCATAGAAGCACTTCAGCTGGGCTGGCCCTGTCCTCCTCTTGTGCCAAATCCCCTCGGTTTCCACAGAATGTCCTGGTGGATCATTCGTGGCTTGCCTCAGGGCAGCAAGTTGAGAGCCCTTACCATCTCTCCTTCTCTCTACTGCTGGTGAGCTGCCCCTCTGTTTGTCACCAGCCAGCAGGAGACTATTAACCCCTTCCCCCTTCAAATCTAGTTTAAAGCCCTATCAATGAGCCCTGCCAATTCCGGCCGCAGGATTCTTTTCTCTCTCTGGGACAAGTGTGTCCCATGAGTTGTTTTCAGCTCAGGTGCCTTGAAAACCAATCCATGATTGTGGAACCCAAAGCCCTGTCGATAGCACCAGCCCCTGAGCCATGAATTGATCTGTCGGCCCTTCCTCAGTGTGTCCTCATTCATTGCTGACATTAGAGGGATGGCTGAGAACACGACTTGAGCCCCTGATCCCTTTAGCATTTGCCCTAAAGTTCTGAAGTCTTTTTTAATAGATTGTGAGCCTCTCATTGTTACATCGTCACTGCCCACCTGAAAGACCAGCAGTGGGTAGTAGTCTGAAGGACTCACGAGGTTGGGAATTCTGTCTACAACGTCTTTTACTTGGGCACCAGGGAGGCAGCTGACCGCTCTATGAAATGGGTCTCATCTGCATATTGGGCCCTCTGTTCCCCTCAGTAGGGAGTCTCCTATGACGATGACCCTGCGAGGTTTCTTTTCTGGGTAAGTTTTGACGGCTGGCCTGAGGCAACCTGTCATTGGTACAGCTTCTGACCTTCTTGAGTCCTCGGCCTTACCAATGACCTGTTCCTCCTGCAGAGCCTCATACCTGTTCTGTAACTGCACTGGAGGCAGCGTGCTGCTCACAGGAGCAGACTTCCTTTGTTTGCACTTCTTCTGTCGGGCAGAGACCTGTTCCCATTGGCCCTGCTCATGTGGGTTACTACAGGGAGGTTGAGAATCTTGCTTCTGGGGAGGTATCAAACTCCCTGTTCCCCTAAGTGTTACCCCCTGTTCTGGTTTAGAAGAGATTACGTTATGGGAATCGTCAATTTTCTGCTCACCATCTGTGAGAGTCTAATAAGTTTGTCTCTCTCTATGTGAGTCAACAAAGATAAAGTGATAGCAGAGCCACTGGAAAGAAGGTGGAAAGAATCCTGTCCACCAATCCTGGATGCAAATCAGCTTGTGATTGCATCGTGATAACATGGGACTACAACAATGGACCCAAGGACCCAGCCATCACACCTTTAGGGCAAGATAATCTCCACCTGTTTCCTGAGCCTTGTCTGGATGGAGATGGGGTAGACGGAGATTTCCCCCCCCCCTGACTCCAGCCAGGTTCTTGCCCAAATACACAGATTTCTGGGGGAACAGATACCTGGATTATTTCCTTGCCTCTGAAATACCTGACATACCAACACCTGCCTGAGGACTAAAAAAACTGTATAAAAGACTTGAGCAACTACTGGTTTGTAGAGAGAAACAGAGGAGAGAAACAGAGGAGAAAAACGGAGATGAAGGAAAACACAGGAGACGGGCCAGGCCGCTGAGAAGCCGGGACAATGCTGCTCCGGAGAAAAGAAGCTGCCCGGAGGACCACAGCTCCAGCCAAATCCTCAGCACCCTTTCTCTCAGCACCGTTCCTGTATCAACCCAACATCTCCCCAGAGGACCACAGCTGTTCTCCAGCAAAAGCCTCACCAAGGTTTCTCTACAAACCCAACATCTCCTGCAGCACCTTTCCTCCATAGACTTTAACTGTCTTGGGGGGGATGAGGGGTGTGGTAATATAATTCCTTTCCTCTTCTCCCTCTCTCTCTCTCCCTCTTTATTTTCTCCCTCTCCCCTTTCTTATGTCCACTTTAGTTATGTAATAAATAGTCTAGCTGTTGATACTTTGGCCTCGTTTGTGCCTTTAATTTCACAACACGGGAATATTTAAAAGAACTGTGTCTCCGGACCGAGACATCTAATGTCTCCAGACCGTGACATTTAACTGGCGTAGTCGGCAGGATTCCCGTGCAGTGAAAAGTATCACAGCAAAATTATTCCATTTCTGTGAACCCCGAAATGTGTGTGTGTGCCTGAGACGTACTCTTTAGTACGAAGCGAGAGTGGAGTCCAGATTCGCGTTTCCACTCGCCCGAGAGGGAAGTGGCTGGAGAAGGACAAAGCAAAACTTTCAGAGAGACTGTGTGGGAGTTCTCAAAAGGTTTAAATGTGTGTGCTTTCTCGGGGAAGATTATCTGGGGTACAACTGTTGGTTTTATAGTGTGACCTCCTCGAGAATCCTCTGTACCCTGCTTTAAATGTGCGTGCTTTCCCGGGGAAGATTATCTGGGGTACAACTGTTGACTGTATAGTGTGACCTCCCCGAGAATTCTCAGTACCCTCTTTTAGGAAACCCAGTGTTGGTGATATTTGTAAAGTGTGGCTTTCCCGAGAAGCCCAGTATTGAAGCAAAAGTTGAGAAACTTCTGCTGGTGTGTGTTCTCTCAGGGAAACAGAGTGGCTCTTGCCTAAGAATCACAGGGTTGTTGTCCTAGTGTAACAAAAAAATTTGAGGTACAAAAGCTGAGAAGCTTTTGCAAGTGTGGGTTCTCTCAGGGAAATAGTGTGACTTCCTTGAGAAGCCCAGGTTGCTGTTGTTTTTTCTAGTGTGTGACCTCTCCTGAGAAATCCATTGTGCATTTTTCCTGGAGAAGATTATTTTAGAGTAAGCCTTTTAAAAGTGTACGTTTTTCCCAGGGAAGCTTTTGTTGGTACAAACAGTGTTTTGGTCTGAATTCCCTGTGAAACTTAGTGCCCTATTAAGAAATGCTTTGTGAAACAAAAGAGATGGCCCAGAGTGAGCGGCTTTTTAACCTTTTAGAAGTTCACGGTGCCCGCCCATCTGTACAGGTACTTGACTGGGCCCGTGGAAATTGGCATAATTTCCAGAGTGTGGCTGATAGAATTGTGGCCCTGCAGAAAGATGCAAGAGCAAAAGCTGGGAAAGGCAAAGGTTTTATTTGTGCGGTTTTAGGTGCCTGTTTAGCCGCCTCAGTGAAGGAGAAAGAGGAATGGCATGAACAGGAGAATAAAACTATTTCCTCTTTGCAGGACTTAGTTTCGTCACTACAAAGCCATGTTGCCACTTTGAAAGACGTAGTGGCAGATCTTAAAATTCAATTGGAAAAGGAGAGGAGGCAAAATTCGTATTTGGACTCAAAAGAGGGTGTGAATTACTTGGAGTCTGCCCCTATGTGCCCTCGGGCAGAATTGACAGCGGCTACGGAAGCTGCTGCGCATATCAGACCTCTCATTAAAACTGAAGTTTTATATGAGGATGGGGAGGTTACCCCACTATCACAACCAAAGAAACGCCTTTCTCCTACACTGAATTGGCCAAAATTTGCAGAATTTGCACGCTCTGCTGAGGAATCTGAGGTGGAATATGTCTGGCGAGTGTCAAAAACTGGAGGTGATCAGATTCTGTTAACAGAAGCTGAAGCCATGGGCTATTGGGGTGATAATGTTTTTCTAACTACAAAAACCAGAAGTGGACCCCTAAGCCTTACTCAGAGGGCTGCCTATTGGGCAGGGGAGTTTGATCCAAAGGAGAGGGGTGAACCCCTAACTCTGCAGGGAGGGATGAATCAGATAATGGAGAATGTGCAAAAGGCTGCATGCCTGCAGATGATTTATGAAAGGGAACTAAAACATCATTTTGAATCTCCTCTTTCTCTCCTGGTGAATGCAAACAGAATGACTCCTTTGATCAGGGGTCTCCCTGACTTGCTTAAAATAAGAGGTATCCAGCTTCAAAAAGAAATAGCTAATACCCCACTTTCTTCCAGGACATGGCAAGACGTGGGGAGGGAGTTGTTAGATTATGCTAGGCAGTATAGTATACCTGAGGAAATTAAAAAACCTCAAACTAGAGGCTTGAGACATGTGAAAATGACTCACCCACCAAGCCCCCAGTGCCAGATGCGCCGTATTCCTAGTAGGCACCTGGCTAAGGGCAGGGAACACTTGAATACCCGGCAATATTGGTGGGGGGTGGGTCAGAAGAAAGGTATTCCAAAAGAAGTGGTTGATGGGGTAGCCACGAGACAATTACAAATCATTGTGCAATGTTGGCCCGAGCCTAAAAAGAGGGCTGAGGTCACTGCTCCCCTCTTGGTGGGACCATTTGGTGAGGGGAGGGGTATGGCCCCCAGGGCAACCAAGGGCTTCACTTCTCAGTGGTGAGTTGGGGGGTGAAGCATGAGTCAGGAGATCACCAAAAAAATTGTACTTGGTTTGGAAAAAGGCTTTTGTTTGTGTTTAGCTTGGCTTTGAGAGAACCTGAAACAATCAACGATACTTACAAGCCCATTCAAAGTAATTATCACCTGAGAGGGTGGCTCTGAATGGTAACCTGGAAATACCAGTTTTGTATGTTTCAAGGTTGTGTTTCTTATTTAAGTTCTAATGCTAAATTTAAGTTCTAATGCTGAAGACTACCTGATGTATTGTCAGAAGGACTTGTCTTGCTACAATATGGAAGACTTCTCAAGTTATGCATCACAGAAGACATCTCTTCAAGGACTGTACTTTCCATAACCCCGCAGACATTCAGATCAGGACGGAAGCTCTCACTTCAATTCCAAACTGAAGGACTGACGGGGTGGGGGGGGGTATGGGTTTGTTTGTTCTCCTGGCTTCCAGGAGGAACAAGGATGCTTTCACCTAGTGTAATTACCTGGTTTAATTTTGTTATATTTTGTTAGCATTGTCAATCTTGTATAAATCCCTGTTGCATACAGTGATTCAACATGTAGTGTCCAATATGCAGTTTGTGTCTAATGATGGTGTACAACAGATTTGTGCCATTAGCCAATCAAAACTTATGTCTATTGCAAAAATTGTTTAAAACTTCTTTCCTTTCTTTTCCACTTCTTTCCTTTCTTTTCTTTCTTTCTTCCTTTTATCTTTGATTGACGGGGTGGTGTGAGAGTCTAATAAGTTTGTCTCTCTCTATGTGAGTCAACAAAGATAAAGTGATAGCAGAGCCACTGGAAAGAAGGTGGAAAGAATCCTGTCCACCAATCCTGGATGCAAATCAGCTTGTGATTGCATCGTGATAACATGGGACTACAACAATGGACCCAAGGACCCAGCCATCACACCTTTAGGGCAAGATAATCTCCACCTGTTTCCTGAGCCTTGTCTGGATGGAGATGGGGTAGACGGAGATTTCCCCCTGACTCCAGCCAGGTTCTTGCCCAAATACACAGATTTCTGGGGGAACAGATACCTGGATTATTTCCTTGCCTCTGAAATACCTGACATACCAACACCTGCCTGAGGACTAAAAAAACTGTATAAAAGACTTGAGCAACTACTGGTTTGTAGAGAGAAACAGAGAGAGAAACAGAGGAGAAAAACGGAGATGAAGGAAAACACAGGAGACAGGCCAGGCCGCTGAGAAGCCGGGACAATGCTGCTCCGGAGAAAGAAGCTGCCCGGAGGACCACAGCTCCAGCCAAATCCTCAGCACCCTTTCTCTCAGCACCGTTCCTGTATCAACCCAACATCTCCCCAGAGGACCACAGCTGTTCTCCAGCAAAAGCCTCACCACGGTTTCTCTACAAACCCAACATCTCCTGCAGCACCTTTCCTCCATAGACTTTAACTGTCTTGGGGGGGATGAGGGGTGTGGTAATATAATTCCTTTCCTCTTCTCCCTCTCTCTCTCTCTCCCTCTTTATTTTCTCCCTCTCCCCTTTCTTATGTCCACTTTATTTCTCTTTTCTCCCTCTCCCCTTTCTTATGTCCACTTTATTTATGTAATAAATAGTCTAGCTGTTGATACTTTGGCCTCGTTTGTGCCTTTAATTTCACAACACGGGAATATTTAAAAGAACTGTGTCTCCGGACCGAGACATCTAATGTGACCGGACCGTGACACCATCTCTTCTAGCTCTTAGCCTTTCCACCTCTTCTTTTAGTTTGACCACCATGCTCATCAGATCACTGACCTGCTCACACCTGAAACAGCTGCTCCCTCCAGCCTCCATATCAAGTGCCAGGCTCCAGCACTCACTGCAGCCACCTACCTGAACATCTGCATGCTTGTGTGTGGTCTCTGTTTGGGTGCCCACTGTCCTTCTGCTAGACTTTGCTCTAGTGGTGACCATCTTGCAGTAACCACCCTCTCCACACGGCTTTTTTTTTTTTTTTTTTTTCTCCCTGTCAGTGAGAAGCTGAGCTGCGCTCCTCAAGCTGCCTCCTCTCTCCTCAGCCACGCGCTGGGTTCTGTTTGGTTTGCGCGCGGTCTCCACGGCAAACCCTCCCCCAGCTACGTCACTGCCCTCCGGCAAGTAGGCAATCCGAGCCCCCTGCCCCTCCTCCTCTCTTCGGGGAAGTCCCGAGCCACCAACCCCTTACCGCCTGAAAAGCAAGGGAATCAAAGCCAAAAGCCAAACTCCCAGAGCTGCGCTCCTCAAGCTGCCTCCTCTCTCCTCAGCCACGCGCTGGGTTCTGTTTGGTTTGCGCGCGGTCTCCGCGGCAACCCCTCCCCCAGCTACGTCACTGCCCTCCGGCAAGTAGGCAATCCGAGCCCCCTGCCCCTCCTCCTCTCTTCGGGGAAGTCCCGAGCCACCAGCCCCTTACTGCCTGAAAAGCAAGGGAATCAAAGCCAAAAGCCAAACTCCCAGAGCTGCGCTCCTCAAGCTGCCTCCTCTCTCCTCAGCCACGCGCTGGGTTGGACACGATGATCTTGAAGGTCTCTTCCAACCTGGTTTATTCTATTCTATTCTATTCTAAACGGATTGCAAAAGTGATGGAAAGTTTAAATAGAAAGCAGTGAACTTTTACAGAAAGCCAAAAGTGCAGTGTCAAAGAAAAATCCCAAAGCAGACCCAGAGAGATCCCATCCCCACCTGAGGGTACACCCAAGACCCCCAGGGCTCCTTCTTCCCCCTCCCACTGCTAGGCTAGTCTCAACTGGCCAGATCTGAGACTGCCCATCCCACCATGGCCTTGGGCCTAGCCAGGCCCAAAGCCAGGAGGCATCTCCCCCAGTTACTGGCTGATGGAGGAGGAAGAGAAGAGAGAAAGTGCTAGACTCCGCACTGGATCTTATAGTGGTGCAAAGGATTGTGGTAGGAAATACTACATAATTTCCTGTGTCCACTCCTCTGGGCTGGACTTCTGGACACAGGAAGTAAACATTGCAGGGGGGCACCCAGCTCAAACTGCAACACAAGCTTGATGAGCTTTTTAGTAAGACCAGTACCCACAGGAATGTCATCAGGATTCAGAGTTTCATGTTCACCATAGAGTATCTCTCTAACAGCAAATTCTCTCAGGTGCTTAATTCCCTCATCTATGGTAGTCCAGGGCTTAGGATTCCATGAAAGATCATCTCGGGAAGGGTGTCTCAGGGCGGCTGCCATTAAAAGGTGGACCTACAGATTAACCTTACCGAGAACCCTGCCTAGATGTCTATCTATTCCATTATCCCTCGAGAGAGTTCCTAACTGAGCTGCTGAGTTGTCTCCAACCATTAGAGCTGGAGCACCTGTATCATAACATCTACTAAGCCAAGCTAGAACTGGCTCCTTATCTGCCCTGGTGTAATCTTTATGGACATTTCTTAACTCTTCCCTTGGTGAAGAACATTCCGAAATGTCATCTCCTTGTCCATCTACCACATCTTCCTCAACTTGTTGTCCCCATAATCCTGCTGCCACTCTCCTAAGGATCTCTTTAAGCTGAGAACCACCACTGCTAGCTTCTGTCCTAGCTGCATGTTTATCCTGTTTTGATGTCACTAATTCAGCTAGATCTTTAAAACAAACCTTCTCTTCCTCCTCAGCAGGATCTTTTCTAGTAGAGAGTCCCTCACCAGGATCAGTCTCCTGCTCTTCTCCTCCATTGGCTCCTGGATCATCTTTGGTCTTTCCACTTCTAGTCTTTAAAACTGCTACTTGCTTAACTGGAGCTGTGTTTGAATTTACAGCCACCTTAACAGAAGCTGACAGGTTTTGAGACAGATCAGCTACTGTGGGAGTGGCTTCTGGTCCTGCCGAGAGAGTGTGTGGAAATGACATTGCCTCGTTAATGGCCGAAGAAGAAGGAGTTGCCGCCATGTTGGCAGTTGCCATCGTCCCTGGCAGCTTGCCAGAATCAGCAGCAAAACTGTTCAAAGCAGCTTTTCCAATAGACTTTTTAGCTTTCTCTTTAACTGACACAGATTCTCCACACTCCCCATCACTGGACGTCTCTGGACGCTCTGGACACCTTTTTCTCCCGACGCCACGAATACAGCGAATACACATTAGTTATCACCAGCAGCAGATTCACACACATCAAATAATTCACCTTTGGATCCCAGCCATCACTTAAAGTTACTCTTTCCCCTACTGAGATCTTAATCTCGTTGTGTGACCGGTTGACGTTGCCCCCTTAAGAAAGGGAATATGGTGGACAGAAGTTGGTAAACGGAAGGAATAATCTAAACTAATTTCATTGGTGAAGTGGGAGGAAGCACCTTCTGAACTGGGAGTGAAATGGGCATTTCCAGCACTTCTCTGTCAGTCTTGCTTCCGCCTCTCCACGGTGCAGCAGCTCTCTGTCTATGCTGGGCTTTCTGCCAAGGCCTCGGCCTTGAACACTTGATAAAAGTCCGGTATTAACTCCCTTCCAATTAACACAAAACTGCTTTTAAATTGTCTCTCTCTCTCTCTCTCTTCTAACCTATTCTGGGGAAAGGGGGGAAGAGAGGGGAGAGCGGAGGTGGGGAACCCCCTCTGCCGAGGGGGATTACTCTCATTCCTGTGCTACCTTATTGTATATCTTTGTATATATTGTAGATATTGTAAATTTGTAAATATTCCCCTGCAAATCCTACATTGCTTTGTAAATATAGCTCCACTGCTTTGCTAATTCAGCTGGTGAGATTTTTTTTCCTTTCCCTTCAATTTTTCTTTCCCTTTACTTACAGGGGGGAGGGAAGAGGCTTCTTGGCCTTACCCCTTCCAACCCACCACATTTTTTTTTATTGGCGCCCAACGTGGGGCTCGAACCCACGACCCTGAGATTAAGAGTCTCATGCTCTACCGACTGAGGAGAGAGTAACTTTAGGTGATGCCTGGGATCCAAAAGTGATTTATTTGGTGTCTATAATTCTGCTGCTGGTGATCGTGTATCTCCTGATTTCTTTACGGCGAGAGAGAAAGGTGTCCAGGGCGTGTTTTGTTATTAAAACTAGATCAAAAAGAAAACGCCGTGGCTCTATGTCAGTCCCAGAGACATCTAGTGACGAAGAGTGTGCAGAATCTCCATCAGTTAAACAGAAGGCTAAAAAGTTAATTGGTAAAGCAGCTCTAAATGACTTTGCTGATTCCAGCAAGCTGCCAGGCGGCAGCTGGTATCAACATGGCGCCTACTCCTTCTCCTACTCCTTCTCCTCCTTCTTCTTCTCCATCGGCCATTAACGGAGCAACGTCACTTCCGCCCACTCCCTTGGTGGGACCGGAAGTCACTGCCCCAGCAGCTGATTTATCTCAGGACCTGTCAGCTTCCATTAAGGTGGCTGTAAATTCAAACACAGCTCCAGTTAAGGTGGCTCCTTTAAAGACTAGAGGTGCAAAGGCCAAAGATGGAGAAGAAGAGGAGCTGGAGACTGATCCTGGTGAGGGGCCCTCTACTCTAAAAGATCCTGCTCAGGAGGAAGAGAAGATTTGTTTTAAAGATCTAGCTAACCTAGTGAGATCAAAGCAGGATGGAGATGAAGTTAGGAAAGCAGCTGGCAAAGGTGGTTCTCAGCTTAAAGAGATCCTTAGGAGAATGACAGCAGGATTATATGGACAAAAAGTTCAGGGAGACGAAGACCAAGATGATATTTCAGACTGTTCTTCACCACGCGAGGAACTGTGAAATGTCCGTAAAGATTTCACCAGGGCAGATAAGGAGCCAGTTCTAGCTTGGCTTAGTAGGTGTTATGATACAGGTGCTCCAGCTCTAACAGTTGGAGACAAGTCAGCAGCTCAGTTAGGAACTCTCTCAAGGGATAATGGAATAGATAGACATCTAGGCAGAGCTCTCGGTAAGGTTAATCTGTGGATACGCCTTTTAATGGCGGTTGCCCTGAGATACCCTTCCCGAGATGATCTTCCATGGAATCCTAAACCCTGGACTACCATAGATGAGGGAATTAAGCGCTTGAGAGAATTTGCTGTTAGAGAGATACTCTACGGTGAACATGAAACTCTGAATCCTGATGACATTCCTGTGGGTATTGGTCTTGCTAAAAAGATCATCAAACTTGCTCCTTCCAATTATGCAAACATTCTGGCAAGCAGAATTGTGTCAAGAAGTTATGGTGGAGCTTCTCCTACGGTTGGCCAATTCAGTGATCAAATGAGACAATTGGAGGATAGCATGACACGTGGTTCTTTGGTTTCGGCCATTAAAACTATGTCTGGTGATATTCAGAATTGCATAAGAGAGTTAAAAGATGAATTTAGAAATTCCATATCCCAATTGGCACAAAGGGATAATTTCAATTCTCCCTCCAGGTGGGTACAAGTTTCCTCTGTGAGGAATACACGTCCTACAAGGAGGTCATTCCAAAACAGGTCATTCCAAAACAGGTCATTCCAAAACAGACCGCCAAGGCAATCACGTAGAACTATTTGGATAACTCTGCGTGATCAGTTTGGTGAGAACATGAACCGCTGGGATGGCCAACCAACTTCTAATCTTTTCAGGAGGCTGAGGGAATTGCAAAGTGGCAGAACCCGAGGTAGCAATACCAGAAGTGTAGCTGTTACTTCCACAGTTCCCCAGAACGACTCTTATGGCTCCAACAGTGGCTCCAGTTATAACATGCAAAGTTATAACCCTGCAAACTATGTGCAATGCACATGTGCACATGTTCCCCATAACTAGGGTGCCCTGCCTCCCGCCAGGGGAGGAGAGGATAACAGAGATAACAGAATCTATTGGGATGTGTACATCCAGTGGCCTGGCACTTCACAATTTGGAAGTACAGGGCCTTGGTTGACACAGGAGCTCAGTGCACCATAATACCATCAAATTATCAGGGATCAGAGTCTATAACTATTCTGGGAGTCACTGGTGGATCTCAAGAGTTAAGTAAGGTGGAGGTTAATATAAGTTTAACTGGTAAACAATGGAGGAAACATACAGTTGTGACAAGACCTGATGCACCTTGTATTTTGGGAATTGATTTTCTGAGAGAAGGGCATTTCAAGGACCCTAGAGGTTACAAATGGGCTTTTGGAGTAGCTTCTGTAGAAATTGATGGACAAAAATTGAAGCTGTCTGCCAGACCTGAGCTTTCTGATGAATCTGCAGTTGTGGGACAACATAAGATACAGGACATTAAATTACCGGTTGCTTCTCAGACTGTGCATCACAGACAATACAGAACCAACCGTGCCTCTTTGTTGCCCATTCAGAATCTGATTCGTCAGTTGGAGAGTCAGAAAGTCGTCAGCAAAACTCATTCACCTTTCAACAGTCCAGTGTGGCCTGTGCAAAAGCAGAATGGAGACTGGTGTCTGACGGTAGACTACCGAGCCCTAAATGAAGTGACACCACCTATGAGTGCAGTAGTACCAGACATGATGGAGCTACAGTATGAGCTGGAATCCAAAGAGGCCAAATGGTATGCTACCATAGACATTGCTAATGCATTTTTCTCTATTCCCATAGCAGAGGAATGCAGGCCTCAGTTTGCTTTCACCTGGAGAGGAATCCAGTACACTTTCAACAGATTGCCAATGGGCTGGATCCACAGCTCAAGCATCTGTCATGCAGTGATCCATGATGCTCTGGAGAAAGGTGGTGCTCCAGAACACATCTAGTTCATCGATGATTTCATCGTCTGGGGTAAAACTGCTGAAGAAGTCTTTGAGAAAGGTAACAAAATCATTGACATTCTTCTGAATGCAGGTTTTGCCATCAAACGAGACAAGGTGAAAGGACCTACCACAGAGATCCAGTTTCTTGGAGTGCGATGGTAGGATGGACGCTGACACATTCCAGTGGATGTGGTAAGTAGAGTCTCTACCATGGCAAATCCCACAAACAAGCAAGAGACCCTACGTTTCTTGGGGATAGTGGGATTTTGGAGACTGCACATTCCTGGATACAGTCAGATTGTGAAACCTCTGTATGATGTGACTCGAAAGAGAAACCATTTCCACTGGGGACCTGAACAACAAGCAGCCTTTGACCAAATAATGCAAGAGGTAATTCAAGCAATGGGTCTGGGACCTGTCCGAGATGGTCCAGACATTAAGAACATTCTGTACACGGCTGCAAGTGACAATGGTCCCACCTGGTGCTTGTGGCAAAAAGCTCCAGGTGAGACACGTGGACGACCTCTTGGTTTCTGGAGTCGAGGTTACAGAGGTTCAGAGGCTAACTACACTCCAACAGAGAAGGAAATTCTAGCTGCCTATGAAGGAGTAAAAGCATCTTCTGAAGTGATTGGAACTGAATCACAACTTCTCTTAGCTCCCAGATTACCAGTTTTGAATTGGATGTTCAAAGGCAAAGGCTCCACACCACATCATGCCACAGACTCCACATGGTCTAAGTGGATGGCTCTGATAACACAGAGAGCTCGAATGGGAAATCTTGAAAGACCTGGTCTAGTGGAGGTGATCTCAAGTTGGCCTGAAGGTATCAACTGTGCTAAACCTCCAGAGGAGAAAGTAACTCGTGCTGAGGAAGCTCCTCCTTACAATGACCTTTCTGAGGATGAGAAGAATTATGCTTTGTTCACAGACGGTTCCTGTCGTCTTGTTGGAAACAACCGAAGGTGGAAGTCTGCAGTGTGGAGTCCAACACACCGAGTTGCCGGGGCGAAAGATGGAGAAGGAGAATCCAGTCAGTTCGCAGAGGTAAAAGCTGTCCAGCTAGCTCTCGACCTAGCTGAACGTGAGAGATGGCCAAAGCTTTATCTCTACACCGACTCATGGATGGTAGCCAATGCTCTGTGGGGTTGGCTAAAGAACTGGAAGAAGAGTGTTTGGCAGAGGAAAGGAAAACCCATTTGGGCAGCCAACCTATGACAGGACATTGCTGATCGAATCGAGAGAATTCCAGTGAAAGTGAGACACATCGATGCTCACATTCCTAAGAGCAAAGCTACTGAGGAACAGCAACACAACCATCAGGCAGATCTAGCTGCAAGAGTTTCTCAAGTAGACATGGACTCTAATCCTGATCTCGACTGGAAACACCGAGGTGAGATATTCTTAGCTCGGTGGGCACAGGATTCGTCAGGACATCAAGGCAGAGATGCAACATACCAATGGGCTCGTGACAGATCCATAGACATTTCCATGGATGCTATCACACAAGTCATCCATGACTGTGACATTTGTGCTGCTATTAAGCAGGCAAAACGACTTAAGCCCTTGTGGTATGGTGACAGATGGTCCAAATACAAGTATGGTGAAGCTTGGCAGATTGACTACATCACTCTACCGCGTTCTTGTTCTGGTAAGCAATATGTGCTTACTATGGTAGAAGCAAACACTGGGTGGTTGGAAACTTATCCAGTTCCACATGCAACTGCACGCAACACCATCCTCGGTCTGGAGAGACAAATCCTGTGGAGACACGCAACTCCAGAGAGGATTGAGTCAGACAACGGAACTCATTTCAAGAACAACCTTGTAAAGAACTGGGCAAAAGAGCACGGCATTGAGTGGATATTCCATATTCCTTACTATGCACCAGCTTCAGGGAAGATTGAACGCTACAACGATTTGTTGAAGACCACTCTTAAAGCCATGGGGGGTGGATCTTTGAAAAACTGGGAAAAACATTTAGCACAAGCAACCTGGCTGGTAAATAGTAGAGGTTCAGTGAACCGAGCTGGACCTGCGCATTCAGATCTGCTACAGAAAGTGGAAGGTGATAGAATTCCTGAATGTTTTGTAAAATATGAAAGGTCTAAACGAATTTCATTGGTAGATTGGTAGAATGCAACTTAAAGTTTTGAGTGTGACTGAGACTTTCCTCAGTTCACTCTTCCCTCCCTTTCCAGCTGGTCCGCTTCTAGGCTCTCTGCCAGACTGACCTTGGACAGATGAGAGTGTAGCCTACTAACACTTTGCTTTTATTTATAACTGCTTCTATTAACAATTGCTCTTTTTCTCTCTTTATAACCCTCCTTGGGGAAAAAGGGGAGAGAAGGGGGTACAGGGGGGGAACCCTCCTCCAGAGCAGGAGGGAATTTCATTCCTGTATTATTGTTTTTTTTACTTTGCTGTATATTTCTGTGTATATATTGTAAATACTGTAAATTGTGTATATATATCCTGCACTCCCTAAAAATTGATTGTAAATATAGCATTTCCCTTTTTACTTCTCTGGTTGTGGTTAGCTGTGGTTTTTATTTCTTTTTCTCTTTGTGGGGGGAGAAGTCTGGGCCTTCCTCTCAAACCCTCCACACTAGGGAATTTGTGGAAGTTGAGGGGAGACCTCATTGCTCTCTACAACTACCTGAAATGAGGTTGTAGTGAGGTGAGGGTTGGTCTCTTCTTCCTAGTATCAGGTGATAGAACAAGAGGAAATGGCCTCAAATTGCACAAAGGGAGGTTTAGATTGGGATAGGCAGCCCAGGGAAGTGGAGGAGACACTGTCCTTGGAGGTGTTAAAAAAAAAAAGTGTGAATGTGGCATGGTTCAATGGCCATGCTGGTCTTAGGTTGACAGCTGCACTCAATGATCATAGACGTCTTTTCCAAATGAAATGGTTCTATGACTCTAGCCTACAGCTTGGATGAAAATTAGTGATTTTTCCAAGGTGAACATTAAGGGGGGGATAAGACTGAGGATGAAGGTGTCTTTACAAACAAAGACGCTGCTAAAGGAACTTGAGATAGCTGTCTTCCAGATAACTCGTCTCCTGAGTAGGCAGATGGAGGCAGGGAGCAGTACAATTACCCTGTACACCAGAAGGAAGCAGTTAGAGACCTGCTCAGCCACTTGGATCAACACAAGTCCATGGGACCGGATGGGATCCATCCTAGGGTGCTGAGAGAGTTGGCTGCTCTCCATAATTTTTCGGCAGTTCTGGCTCACTGGAGAGATCCCAGAAGACTGGAAGCTGGCCAGTGTGGTCCCCATCCACAAGAAGGGCTGGTTGGATGAGCCAGGGAATTATAAGCCTGTCAGCCTGACCTCAGTGCCAGACAAGGTTATGGAACAGGTCATCTTGAGTGGAATAGAATAGAATAGAATAGAATAGACCAGACCAGGTTGGAAGAGACCTTCAAGATCACTGCGTCCAACCTATCAACCAATCCAACCCACCTAAACAACTAAATCATGGCACCAAGCACCTCATCAAGTCTCCTCCTGAACATCTCCAATGATGGTGACTCCACCACCTCCTTGGGCAGTCCATTCCAATGGGCAAACACTCTCTCTGTATAGAACTTCTTCCTAACATCCAACCTAAACCTCCCCTGGTGCAGCTTGAGACTGTGTCCCCTTGTTCTGGTGCTGGCTGCCTGGGAGAAGAGGCCAACCCCTTCCTGGTTACAACCACCTTTCAGGTAGTTGTAGAGGGCAATGAGGTCACCCCTGAGCCTCCTCTTCTCCAGGCTAAACAATCCTAGCTCCCTCAGCCTCTCCTCATAGGGCTTGTGTTCAAGACCTCTCACCAGCCTTGTTGCCATTCTCTGGACACGCTCAAGTGTTTCGATGTCCTTCTTAAACTGAGGGGCCCAGAACTGGACACAGTACTCAAGGTGTGGCCTAACCAAAGCAGAGTACAGGGGCACTATGACCTCCCTGCTCCTGCTGGCCACACTATTCCTAATGCAGGCCAGGATGCTATTGGCCCTCCTGGCCACCTGGGCACACTGTTGGCTCATATTCAGGTGGCTGTCGATCAGCACACCCAGGTCCCTTTCTGTTTGGGAGCTCTCCAGCCACTCCGACCCCAGCCTATAGCTCTGCATGGGATTGCCGTAGCCAAAGTGCAGCACTCGGCACTTGGACTTGTTGAATGCTATCCCATTGGACTCTGCCCATCTGTCCAGTCAGTCGAGGTCCCTCTGCAGAGCCTTTCTACCCTCTAAATGACTAACATCTGCCCCTAACTTTGTGTCATCTGCAAACTTGCTGATGACTGACTCTACCCCTTCATCCAGATCATCGATGAAGATGTTGAAGAGGACAGGGCCCAGCACTGATCCCTGGGGGACACCACTGGTGACTGGCCTCCAGCTGGATGTGGCACCGTTCACTACCACTCTCTGGGCCCGGCCCTCCAGCCAGTTCCTAACCCAGCACAGAGTGTAATGGCCCAATCCACGGGCTGACAGCTTAGCCAGCAGTTTGCTGTGGGGGACGGTGTCAAAGGCCTTGCTGAAGTCCAGGTAGACCACATCCACAGGCCTCCCCACATCCACCAGATGGGTCACCTGATCATAGAAAGAGATCAGGTTGGAGAGGCAGGACCTGCCCTTCCTAAATCCATGTTGGCTGGACCCGAGCCCTTGGCCATCCTTCAGGTGCGCAGTTATTGCCGCCAGGATAATCTGCTCCATCACTTTCCCTGGCACTGAGGTCAGGCTGACCGGCCTGTAGTTACCTGGCTCATCCATCTGACCCTTCTTGTAGATGGGGACCATGTTGGCCAGTTTCCAGTCATCTGGGACCTCACCTGTGAGCCAGGACTGGAGGAAAATGATGGAGAGTGGCCTAGCTAGCACATCCGCCAGCTCTCTCAGCACCCTAGGATGGATCCCATCCAGTCCCATGGACTTGTGAATATCCAAGTGGCTCAGCAGGTCCCGAACTAATTCCTCATGGATTTCCGGGGCATTACACTGCTCCCCGACCCCATCGCCCAGCTCGGAGGCCACTCGTCTTGAACTCCTCCTGCCTTGCTGTGACCAGTTCTGGGTCCCACAGTTTAGGAAGGATTTTGACTTGCTGGAACGAGTCCAGAGGAGGGCAACAAAGCTGGTGAGGGGTTTGGAGCACAAGTCCTATGAGGAGAGGCTAAGGGAGCTGGGGTTGCTTAGCCTGGAGAAGAGGAGGCTCAGGGGAGACCTTATTGCTCTCTACAACTACCTGAAGGGAGGTTGTAGCCAGATGAGGGGTTGGTCTTTACTCCCAGACAACCTGTGACAGAACGAGAGGACACAGTTTCAAAAGGGAATTGCCATTTAAAAGCGCTGCCCAGGGAAGCGGTGGAGTCATCATCACTGGATGAGGCACTTAGTACCATGGTTTAGTTGATTAGATGGTGTTGGGTGATAGGTTGGACTCAATCTCAAAGGTCTTTTCCAACCTGGTTAATTCTGTATTCTAGGAGAGGAGAGGAGAGGAGAGGAGAGGAGAGGAGAGGAGAGGAGAGGAGAGGAGAGGGAGAGGAGAGGAGAGGAGAGGAGAGAGGGAGAGGAGAGGAGAGGAGAGGGGAGAGGAGAGGAGAGGGAGAGGAGGAGAGGAGAGACGAGACCAGGTAGGAAGAGACTTTCAAGATCATTACGTCCAACCTATCAACTAATCCAACCCACCTAAACAACTAAACCATGGCACCAAGCACCCCATCAAGTCTCCTCCTGAACATCTCCAATGATGGTGACTCCAGCACCTCCCCAGACAGCCCATTCCAATGAGCAATCACTCTCTCTGTATAGAACTTCTTCCTAACATCCAACCTAAACCTCCCCTGGTGCAGCCTGAGACTGTGTCCTCTTGTTCTGGTACTGGCTGCCTGGGAGAAGAGACCATCATCCGCCTGTCTACAACCTCCCTTCAGGTAGTTGTAGAGAGCAATAAGGTCACCCCTGAGTCTCCTCCTCTCCAGGCTAAGCAACCTCAGCCTCTCCTCATAGGGCTTGTGTTCCAAACCCCTCAGCAACTTCATTGCCCTTCTCTGGACTCGTGCCAGCAAGTCAACATCCTTCCTAAACTGAGGGGCCCAGAACTGGACACAGTACTCGAGGTGCGGCCTAACCAGTGCAGTGTACAGGGGCAGAATGACTTCCCTGCTCCTGATACAAGCCAGGATGCTACTGGCCCTCTTGGCCGCCTGGGCACACTGCAGGCTCATGTTCAGCCTACCATCCACCAGTATCCCCAGGGCCCTCTCTGCCTGGCTGCTCTCCAGCTACTTTCTCCCCAGCCTGTAGCGCTGCAGGGAGTTGTTATGGCCAATGTGCAGAACCTGACACTTGGATGTGTTAAATCTCATGCCGTTGGATTCTGCCCATCTGTCAAGCCTGTTGAGGTCCCTCTGCAAAGCCTCTCTACCCTCCAGCAGATAAACTCCTGCCCCCAGCTTGGTGTCCTCTGCAAATTTACTGGTGATGGACTCTATGACCTCAACTAGATCATCAATAAAGATGTTAAAGAGCACAGGGTCAAACACTGATCCTTGGGGCACACCACTAGTGACTGGCCGCCAGCTGGATGTGGCACCATTCACCACCACTCTCTGGGCTTGGCCATCCAGCCAGTTCCTAACACAACACAGTGTGCTCCTGTCCAAGCTGTGGGCTGGCAGCTTGGCCAGGAGTTTGCTGTGGGGGACGGTGTTAAAGGCCTTGCTGAGGTCCAGGTAGACTACATCAACAGGCCTCCCCACATCCACCAGGCGGGTCACCTGATCATAGAAGGAGATCAGGTTGCCGAGGCAGGACCTGCCCTTCCTAAATCCATGCTGGCTGGGCTTGATCCCTTGGCCATCCTGTAAGTGCTGTGTGATTGCACTCAAGATGTCCTGTTCCATAATCTTGCCTGGCACTGAGGTCAGGCTGGCAGACCTATAATTCCCTGGCTCATCCAACCGGCCCTTCTTGTGGATGGTCACCATGTTGGCCAGCTTTCAGTCTTCTGGGACCTCTCCAGTGTGCCAGGACTGTTGAAAAATGATGGATAGTGGCTTGGTCAGCTCATCTGCCAGCTCTCTCAGCACCCTAGGATGAATCCCATCTGGTCCCATGGACTTGTGGGATCCAAGTGGCTGAGCAGGTCTCTACTTCCTCCTGGATCACAAGGGAAACTATGCAGCTCCCTGACTCCTTCTGCCAGCTCTGCAGGCCAGCTGTCAGGAAGACGTTCTGTCCTTCTAGTAAAAATGGAGGCAAAGAAGGTTTTAATTGTCTCTGCCTTTTCCTCATCCCTTGATACAACATTTCCCTCCATGTCAACCAAGGAGTGGAGGTTGTCCTTGCCCTTCCTATTGCCATTAATGTATTTATAGAAGGACTTTTTTTGTCCTTCACAGTAGAGGCCAGTTTAAGCTTCAAATGTGCTTTTGCCTCCCTAATTTTCTTCCTACATGACCTAGCAACACCCTTAAACATTCTGTGGGTTGCCTCGCCTTTATTCCAAAGATGATACACCCTACTAGAAAAGATCCTGCTAAGGAGGAAGAGAAGGTTTGTTTTAAAGGTCTAGCTGAATCAGTGAGATCAAAACAGGATAAACATGCAGCTAGGACAGGAGCCAGCAGTGGTGGTTCTCATCTTAAAGAGATCCTTAGGAGAGTGGCAACTTTGGACAACAACTTGAGGAAGATGTGGTAGATGGACAATGATATGACATTTCGGAATGTTCTTCACCAAGGGAAGAGTTTAGAAATGTCCGTAAAGATTACACCAGGGCAGATAAGGAGCCAGTTCTAGCTTGGCTTAGATGTTATGATACAGGTGCTCCAGCTCTAATGGTTGGAGACAAGTCAGCAGCTCAGTTAGGAACTCTCTCGAGGTATAATGGAATAGATAGACATCTAGGAAAGGTTCTCGGTAAGGTTAATCTGTGGATACGCCTTTTAATGGCAGTCGCCCTGAGATACCCTTCCCGAGATGATCTTCCATGGAATCCTAAACCCTGGACTACCATAGATGAGGGAATTAAGTACCTGAGAGAATTTGTTGTTAGAGAGATACTCTATGGTGAACATGAAACTCTGAATCCTGATGACATTCCTGTGGGTACTGATCTTGCTAAAAAGCTCATCAAGCTTGCTCCTTCTAATTATGCAACCATTCTGGCAAGCAGAATTATGTCAAGAAATTATGGTGGAGCTTCTCCTATGGTTCACCAATTCAGTGATCAAATGAGACAATTGGAGGATAGCATGAGACATGTTTCTTCAGTTTCAGCCATTGAAACTCTGTCTGGAAAATTCAGAGTTGCATGAAGGATCTGAAAGATTCCAAATCCCAATTGGCACAAAGAGATAATTCTGATTCTTCCTCCAGGTGGATACAAGTTTCATCTGTGAGGAATACACGTCCTCCAAGGAGGTCATTCCAAAACAGATCAAACCAAAACAGACCACCAAGGTAGTCATGTAGGACTATTTGGATAACTCTGCGTGATCAGTTTGGTGAGAACATGAACTGCTGGGATGGTCAACCAACTTCTAATCTTTTCAGGAGACTGAGAGAACTGCAAAGTGGCAGAACCCAAGGTAGCAATACCAGAAGGGTAGCTGTTACTTCCACAGTTCCCCAGAACAACTCCAGTAGCTCCAACAGTGGCTCCAGTTATAACACTGCACACTGTGCTCAATGCACATGTGGGCATATTCCCCATAACTAGGGGTGCCCTGACTCCCGCCAGGGGGAGGAGAGGGATAACAGAGATAACAGAATCTATTGGGATGTGTACATCCAGTGGCCTGGCACTTCACATTTTTTAGAAGTACAGGGTCTTGGTTGACACAGGAGCTCAGTGCACCATAATGCCATCAAATTATCAGGGATCAGAGTCTATAACTATTTTGGGAGTCACTGGGGGATCTCAAGAGTTAAGTAAGGTGGAGGTTAATATAAGTTTAACTGGTAAACAATGGAGGAAACATACAGTTGTGACCTGACCTGACACACCTTGTATTTTGGGAATTGATTTTCTGAGAGAAGGGCATTTCAAGGACCCTAGAGGTTACAAATGGGCTTTTGGAGTCGCTTCTATAGAAATTGATGGACAAAAATTGAAGCTGTCTGCTAGACCTGAACTTTCTGATGAATCTGCAGTTGTGGGACAACATAAGATACAGGACATTAAATTGCCAGTTGCTTCTCAGACTGTGCATCACAGACAATACAGAACCAACCGTGCCTCTTTGTTGCCCATTCAGAATCTGATTCGTCAGTTGGAGAGTCAGAAAGTCGTCAGCAAAACTCATTCACCTTTCAACAGTCCAGTGTGGCCTGTGCGGAAGCAGAATGGACACTGGCGTCTGACGGTCGACTACCGAGCCCTGAATGAAGTAACACCACCTATGAGTGCAGCAGTACCAGAAATGATGGAGCTCCAGAATGAGCTGGAATCCAAAGAGGCCAAATGGTATGCTACCATAGACATTGCTAATGCATTTTTCTCTATTCCCATAGCAGAGGAATGCAGGCCTCGGTTTGCTTTCACCTGGAGAGGAATCCAGTACACTTTCAACAGATTGCCAATGGGCTGGATCCACAGCTCAATCATCTGTCATGCAGTGATCCATGATGCTCTGGAGAAAGGTGGTGCTCTAGAACACATCCAGTTCATCGATGATATCATCGTCTGGGGTAAAACTGCTGAGGAAGTCTTCGAGAAAGGTAACAAAATCATTGACATTCTTCTGAATGCAGGTTTTGCCATCAAGCGAGACAAGGTGAAAGGACCTACCACAGAGATTCAGTTTCTGGGAGTGCGGTGGCAGGATGGACGCTGACACATTCCAGTGGATGTGGTAAATAGAGTCTCCACCATGGCAAATCCCACAAACAAGCAAGAGACCCTACGTTTCTTGGGGATAGTGGGATTTTGGAGACTGCACATTCCTGGATACAGTCAGATTGTGAAACCTCTGTATGATGTGACTCGAAAGAGAAACCATTTCCACTGGGGACCTGAACAACAAGCAGCCTTTGACCAGATAAAGCAAGAGGTAGTCCAAGCAGTGGGTCTGGGACCTGTCCGAGATGGTCCAGACAGTAAGAACATTTTGTACAGGGCTGCAAGTGACAAAGGTCCGACCTGGTGCTTGTGGCAAAAAGCTCCAGGTGAGACACGTGGACGACCTCTTGGTTTCTGGAGTCGAGGTTACAGAGGTTCAGAGGCTAATTATACTCCAACAGAGAAAGAAATTCTAGCTGCCTATGAAGGAGTAAAAGCATCTTCTGAAGTGATTGGAACTGAATCACAACTTCTTCTAGCTCCCAGATTACCAGTTTTGAATTGGATGTTCAAAGGCAAAGGCTCCACACCACATCATGCTACAGACTGAACATGGTCTAAGTGGATGACTCTGATAACACAGAGAGCTCGAATGGGAAATCTTGAAAGGCCTGGTTTAGTGGAGGTGATCTCAAGTTGGCCTGAAGGTACCAACTGTGCTAAACCTCCAGAGGAGAAAGTAACTCGTGCTGAGGAAGCTCCTCCTTACAATGACCTTTCTGATGATGAAAAGAAATATGCTTTGTTCACAGACAGTTCCTGTCGTCTTGTTGGAAATAAGCGAAGGTGGAAGTCTGCAGTGTGGAGTCCAATATGCCGAGTTGCAGAAGCGAAGGACGGAGAAGGAGAATCCAGTCAGTTCGCAGAGATAAAAGCTGTCCAGCTAGCTCTCGACGTAGCTGAACGTGAGAGATGGCCAAAGCTTTCTCTCTACACCGACTCATGGATGGTAGCCAATGCTCTATGGGGTTGGCTAAAGAACTGGAAGAAGAGTGGTTGGCAGAGGAAAGGAAAACCCATTTGGGCAGCCGACCTGTGGTTATAGGCCAACCAACCAGGAGGAAGATGTTGACGAAGCATTCTACAGGCAGCTTAGGGCTGTCTCAAGATCTCCGGACCTTGTTCTCATGGGCGACTTCAACTTGCCTGACATCTGCTGGGAACTCAACACAGCAGAGAGGAGACAGTCTAGAAGGTTCTTAGAATGCATGGAGGACAGCTTCTTATCCCAGGTGCTGCGAGAGCCTACCAGGGGCAAGGCTATGCTTGACCTCCTCTTCACCAACAGGGAAGGACTGGTGGGCGATGTGGTGGTTGGAGGGTGTTTGGGGGCCAGTGACCATGAGATAATTGAATTCTCGGGTTTTGGTCAAGCCAAGAGGGGCGGCAAGAAGACCTCCACTCTGGACTTCCGGAGGGCAGACTTCGGGTTACTCAAGGAAGTAATTCAGAGGGTTCCTTGGGATAAAGCCCTTAAAAACAAAGGGGTCCAGGAGAGCTGGACCTACTTCAATGAAGAATTGTTGAATGCTCAGGGACAGGCTGTGCCAATGTGCCGGAAGATGAGCCGCAGGGACAGACGGCCAGCCTGGATGGTTCATGAACTTTTAATGGAACTGAGGGAAAAAAGGAGGGTGTATCACTTTTGGAAGAGAGGGGAGGCAACCCATGGAATGTTTAAGGATGTTGCTAGGTCTTGTAGGAAGAAAATTAGGGAGGCAAAAGCACACTTGGAGCTTAAACTGGCCTCTACTGTGAAGGACAACAAAAAGTCCTTCTATAAATACATTAATAGTAAGAGGAAGGGGAAGGACAACCTCCACTCCTTGGTGGATACGGAGGGGAACATTGTAACAAAGGATGAGGAAAAGGCAGAGATACTTAACACCTTCTTTGCCTCAATTTTTACTAGAAGGGCAGAACGTCTTCCTGACAGCTGGCCTGCAGAGCTGGCAGAAGGAGCCAGGGAGGTGCACAGTTTCCCTATGTTCCATGAGGAGGTGGTTGGAACTCTCCTTAGCAGCTTGGATCCCCACAAGTCCATGGGACCAGATGGGATTCATCCTAGGGTGCTGAGAGAGCTGGCAGATGAGCTGGCCAAGCCACTCTCCATAATTTTCCAGCAGTCCTGGTTCACTGGCGAGGTCCCAGAGGACTGGAAGCTGGCCAACGTGGTGCCCATCCATAAGAAGGGCCGGTTGGATGAGCCAGGGAATTACAGGCCTGTCAACCTGACCTCAGTGCCAGGCAAGATCATGGAACAGGTCATCCTGAGTGCAATAACACAACACTTACAGGGTGGTCAAGGGATCAGGCCTAGCTAGCATGGATTTAGGAAGGGCAGGTCCTACGTGACCAACCTGATCTCCTTCTATGATCAGGTGACCCGCCTGGTGGATGTGGGGAGGCCTGTTGATGTAGTCTACCTGGACCTCAGCAAGGCCTTTGACACCGTCCCCCATAGCAAACTGCTGGCCAAGATGTCAGCCCATGGCTTGGATGGGAGCACACTGCGATGGGTTAGGAACTGGCTGGAGGGCTGAGCCCAGAGAGTGGTGGTGAATGGTGCCACATCCAGCTGGCGGCCAGTCACTAGTGGTGTGCCCCAAGGATCAGTGCTGGGCCCTGTGCTCTTTAACATCTTTATTGATGATCTGGATGAGGGCATTGAGTCCTTCACCAGTAAATTTATGGACGACACCAAGCTGGGGGCAGGAGTTGATCTGCTGGAGGGTAGAGAGGCTCTGCAGAGGGACCTCGACAGGCTGGACAGATGGGCAGAATCCAACAGTATGAGATTTAACACATCCAAGTGCCGGGTTCTGCACATTGGCCACAACAACCCCATGCAGTGCTACAGACTGGGGTCAGAGTGGCTGGAGAGCAGCCAGTCAGAGAGGGACCTGGAGGTGCTGGTTGATGGTAGGATGAACATGAGCCTGCAGTGTGCCCAGGCAGCCAAGAGGGCCAATGGCATCCTGGCCTGCATCAAGAACAGTGTGGCCAGCAGGCGCAGGGAGGTCATTCTGCCCCTGTACACTGCACTGGTTAGGCCACACCTCGAGTACTGTGTCCAGTTCTGGGCCCCTCAGTTTAGGAAGGATGTTGACTTGCTGGCACGAGTCCAGAGAAGAGCAACAAAGTTGGTGAGGGGTTTGGAACATAAGTCCTATGAGGAGAGGCTGAGGGAGCCGGGATTGCTCAGCCTGGAGAAGAGGAGACTCAGGGGTGACCTTATCACTCTCTACAACTACCTGAAGGGAGGTTGTAGACAGGCGGATGATGGTCTCTTCTCCCAGGCACCCAGTACCAGAAGAAGAGGACAAAGTCTCAGGCTGCGCCAGTGGAGGTTCAGGTTGGATGTTACGAAGAAGTTCTATACAGAAAGAGTGATTGCGCTATGGAATGGGTTGCCCGGGGAGGTGGTGGAGTCGCCGTCATTGAAGGTGTTCAGAAGGAGACTTGATGGGATGCTTGGTGCCATGGGTTAGCTGTTTGGGTGGGTTGGATTGGTTGATGGGTTGGACACGATGATCTTGAAGGTCTCTTCCAACCTGGTTTGGTTTATTCTAAGAAAGGTTTATTCTAATAAAGGACATTGCTGATCGAGTCGAGAGAATTCCAGTGAAAGTGAGACACATTGATGCTCACATTCCTAATGCAAAGCTACTGAGGAACAGCAACACAACCATCAGGCAGATCTAGCTGCAAGAGTTTCTCAGGTAGACATGGACTCTAATCTTGATCTCGATTGGACACATCGAGGTGAGATGTTCTTAGCTCGGTGGGCTCATGTTTTGTCAGGACATCAAGGCAGAGATGCAACATACCAATGGGCTCGTGACAGATCCATAGACATTTCCATGGATGCTATCACACAAGTCATCCATGACTGTGACATTTGTGCTGCTATTAAGCAGGCAAAGAGAATTAAGCCCTTGTGGTATGGTGACAGATGGTCCAAGTACAAGTATGGTGAAGCTTGGCAGATTGACTACATCACTCTACCACGTTCTCGTTCTGGTAAGCAATACGTGCTTACTATGGTAGAGGTAAACACTGGATGGTTGGAAACTTATCCAGTTCCACATGCAACTGCACGCAACACCATTCTCGGTCTGGAGAGACAGATCCTGTGGAGACACGGAACTCCAGAGAGGATTGAGTCAGACAACGGAACTCATTTCAAGAACAACCTTGTAAAGAACTGGGCAAAAGAGTATGGTATTGAGTGGATATTTCACATTCCTTACTATGCACCAGCTGCAGGGAAGATTGAATGCTACAGCGGTTTGTTGAAGACCACTCTTAAAGCCATGGGGGGTGGATCTTTGAAAAAGTGGGAAAAACATTTAGCACAAGCAACCTGGCTGGTAAATAGTAGAGGTTCAGTGAACTGAGGTGGACCTGCACATTCAGATCTGCTACAGAAAGTAGGAGGCAATAGAGTTCCTGTTGTTAGAGAAAAGAATCTGTTAGGTAAATCTGTTTGGGTATTTTCTCCCTCAGGAGAGGCTAAACCTGTCCGAGGGGTGATTTCAGCTGAAGGTCCGGGTCACACTTATTGGGTAATGCAAGAGAATGGTGAAATTCAGTGTATTCCACAAAGAAATTTAACTTTAGCCGAAAGAGTTTAATTTCAAACTGCTGTGCAGCTACATCGTGTCCAATGGAAAAATCTACGAGGAATCGGCGGTGCACGAACCCTGAGAGTCCTGAGTCAACTAAGAGACCCTGAGAATCCCTGTTTCCCTTTTCTTCACTTTATCGGTGAAGAAATAAACTGTTTTCCATTCTTCTCATTTCCTGATTTTCTTGGACTTTTGAATCATCTACATCTGAGTATAGCTGGAATGGACTATGAACTTTACTTACAAGCTGTAAATATTGTCTTGGATTGGATGGACAGTATGAACAGCCAATGAAATTGTTTAGAAGGGGTGGACTGTGACCGTTTGAGGCTGTGCCGTTAAGAAAAGGACACTGTGGGTGAATGTTTTATAAACAAAAGACAGGTCTAAACTAATTTCATTGGTGAATTGGTAGAGTGCAAGTTTAAGTTTTGAATGCGACTGAGACTTTCCTCAGTTCACTTTCCCTCCTCCCTTTTCACAGCTTGTGGCTTCTAGGCTCTCTGCCAGACTGACCTTGGACTGATAAGCGTGAGGTCTGCAAACCTAGTAACATTTTGCTCTAATTTATAACTGCTTTTAATTAACAACTGCTCCTTTCCTCTCTTTCTAACCCTCTCTGGGGAAAAAGGGACAGAAGGGGATATAGGGGGGGAACCCTCCTCCAGCAGGGGGAGGGGAATTTCATTCCTGTATTATTTTGCTGTATATTTCTGTGTATATATTGTAAATACCGTAAATTGTGTATATATACCCTGCATACCCTAAACCTGCTTGTAAATATAGCATTTCCTTTTTGCTCCTCCGGCTGTGGCTAGCTGTGGTTTCTTTCATTTTTTTTCCTCTCTTTGTGGGGGGGAGAAGGCTGGGCCTTCCTCCCAAACCCACAACAATTGTTGTGATATAGATTTTATATAGGTTGTAGTTTTACCTTGAGCAATGCTTCCAGGACAAGATGTAAGCAGGCAAAGACATTTATTCGGTTATACAGCAGAAGGCACATGTGTCACATCTTAATTGGTCATTTTCTACTGGCATGCGTGTAATTAAGGTGTACAATAGGTTAAAATAACAAAACAATATTTTAACACATCCAACTAAATTCTCCCTAGTTTCTCTACTTAAGTTACAAGGTGTTTACATTACCCTCAGAGTCAAAGACAAAACACAGAATTCTCTAATTAGAGCAAAGGCAAATCTTCCCTATAGCCTTCCAAAGTGTGACAGTTTTAGGTTGTGCCTTTAAGGAAAAGACAGCTACCAAATTCTCTAGCTGAATGTTTTGGTGTAAAAAGGAAAACAAAGATAATTCTAAACTCATTTCCTTGTAGATCAGTAGAAATGCAACTTTAAGGATTTTAGTTTCAGTTCAATCTGTTCGGCTGTTTTCTGTGCTGTGCAGTTTCTTTCTTCTGTTCCTGGCGGTACTGACCTTGGGCTAATGAGATAAGAAACTAATTCTTTTCTTCCCTTAACAACTGCTTTGAACTAACAGAATTTCCCTTAATATCCATTTTCTCTCTAATCCTTTTTGGAAAAGGGTGGAAGGGGGAAAAGGGATTTGGGGGAGGACCTGGAAGGGGATTCTTCAGAGGAAGTTTTCTGTGTTACGTTCTTTCCTGTATATTTTTTTATATATACTGTAAATAATGTATATTGTGTATATATTCATTGCATTTCATTCTGCTTGTAAATACAGCCCTTTTCCATTTTGCTTCTCCAACTGTTAGCTGTGGTTTGTGTGTGGGGGGAGAACTGAACTTTTCGCACTACCACACAAAGTTATCCAAAAACCACCTTTTCCCACACTGTATTCTTATCTTTGTTACATGCAAATAAGAAAGCACCTCTGCTAGTGCCTCACCAAGGGTCTTACCATAAATCATAAGGGTATCCTCCAAAGACAGCAGAACTTCTGAAATTTTAGGACAGAGCACAGGTTAATAGGCTGCTAAATATTAACTTTTCCACCTAGAGAAGAGAACAACCTAATTTAAATGCCCATACAATGTATGATGCATGGGGGCATATGCCCGGGGAGGTGGTGGAATCGCCATCACTGGAGGTGTTCAGGAGGAGACTTGACAGGGTGCTTGGAGGCATGGGTTAGTTGGTTAGGTGGTGTTGGATGATAGGTTGGACGCAATGATCTTGAAGGTCTCTTCCAACCTGGTCTATTCTATTCTATTCTATTCTATTCTATTCTATTCTATTCTATTCTAACATGTAGTAGGTGCACCGGGAAGTCTATAAATTCCAAGTACCTCAGACAATAGGGAAAGGGAGAGGGAAATTTGCATAAAGGAATTTAGGAAAAAAGGGAAATTGCGCCTTCCAGCAATTTGAGAGATTCCACAGGGATTTTGCCCCATGAACTATTTCTTTATTCAAATAAAGTTTTACAGGTCTCTCCTGTCTTCATTGTGAACATTAACCTCTAGGGACTGACCATTTTCCTTACAAGGGCTACTTCACATCAGTGAAATCCCAGTTGTGGTGGGTTAACGCCCATTCTGAAAAGAAACAAAACAGGGAGGAGGGCTAGCGGGTGCTTTGCCCTCCCTGCAGGGTGTTTTCCCCCCTGGGAAACTGAGTCTGTTCCACTCCCCCCTCCCTGCCCAGCTAGGGTATAAAAAGCAGGACATTGCAATCATTAGGCCTCCTTTTGTCTCCTGCCTCTCCTGGATGAGAGCTACTGCAGCTGCCTTCCTGCTCTTCTGCCATGTCGTTGGGCCCGATCCTTATCCTTCTCCCTGCTGCCTCTGTGTCTCTTCAGAGAGAGAGACTGGTTTTGTATTCTTGTTTTTTTTTTCCCCCTCCCATCCGTCCTTGTTCCTTGCCCTTGTGAACCTTATCTGTTATTGTTATATATATATATTGTTTAAAGAAAAACTCTTTACCTCTCTACTTCCAAGCCGACTCCAAATTATTTCTTGGTGGATTTGCTCCTTCCCTTTCTTTTTCCTCCCTGTTGGTAGGGAGGAGGGAAGAGCAGGGGAGAGATTCTCACCCTTGCCCCCATCTGAGCTCTTAAGTCCCAGTTAAGGGTCAAACCACTACAATTTTTGGCACCTCCAAAATGGGGCTTGGAATTTAATATTGTATTTGGAAAGCAATAAATTTTTTCTGAAAGAAAGGGATTAGAAGTAGAGATGGCAATTTTCAAGAATCTGATGGTCCAAGCTTTTGCATGGGTGTTTGGCTGGATCTTTTGGACCCATATCCAGAAAGTAATAACTTATCATGTGGTGTGGTTAATGGTAGAGATGATGCTCAACTGGATAAAAACTTTACCAATGAAGTTGGGCATGTATCTCTTTAAGTCCTTGAATTTTATTGGCAGTGGTAACTTCTCCAACACAGGAAATTTTCCTGAAGCAAGCTATGAAACCAACGGTGTAGATAAAAATGTCTGTGATGGAAAATTGCTTTACATTGCAATATGCTCCATATGCTTAAATATAATCCTTATAGGGCCATTTGCTGTGACTATGTTGGGTGGGGGAAGAGCTAACCCATTAAGAGCTGTTTGGAGGGTGATAACACACTCCTTTGTACTCTTTAACGACCAGAGGCATGTCTGCTGTGGGCATTGTGAGCACTCTGTAAACACCAAGAGGGAGGGGTCAGGTTGGAATGAGTGTGCCAGATCTCAGCCTGAGCCCCAGGCACAAGGGTTTACCCCACCACCAGCAGCTCCACACTTAACCCCTGATGCTCCTGCCAACGCAGTCAGGTTGGAATGAGTGTGCCAGATCTCAGCCTGAGTCCCAGGCACAAGGGTTTACCCCACCACCAGCAGTTCCACACTTAACCCCTGATTCTCCTGCCAACACAGTTTCTCTAGTACCGGTCACCACAGGCAAGAACGCAAAAATCATCTCCAGGCACAGATGGTGAGGAAGGTACATCAGCAGGGCCCAGCACTTCACAGAAGCCAGTGGTGTATGAAGATGAGTCAGATCAGGAAATAATTGTTACATCTCTATCCAGAAAGGAACTAAGGCAAACTCTTCAGGATTATGCAAGGAAAGAGGGTGAGCCAATACTAAGCTGGGTCCTGAGATGCTGGGATGAGGGGGTAGACACAGTGGACCTGGATAAGAGGGAGGCAAAGCTTTTAGGCTCCCTGACTCGTGATGCTGGTCTGGACAATGAGTTAGCCAAACTCAATGGAACACACACTCTATGGGCCGAGATCCTCAATGCTATAAAGAGCCGGTACCACTCAAGACATGACCTGCCCTGGGCCCCAGTTAGGTGGATGTGGCCATTTGCAGCTGTGCCTTTAAGAAAGGGACAGTGTTGGGACACTCTGGCTGAGTGTTTTGGAATAACAACAAAAACAATCAGATATTCTAAACTAATTTCATTGGTAGATTGGTAGAATGCAGTTTTAAGTTTTGTGCAGCTGGGATTTTCTCTCAGTTCGCTCCTTTCCTTCTCCCTTTCCAGCTCATCTGCTTCTGGGCTCCCTGCCAGAGCGACCTTGAACAGATAAGCAACAAATTTGCATGAGGCCTAGTAGAATTCTGCTTTATTAATAATTACCTTTTCTCTCTTTCTAACCCTCTTTGCGAAAAAGGAAGGTAGGGGGAGAGAAGGGGGTACAGGGGAGGAACCCTCCTCTGTCACGGAGGAGGGAATTTTCTTTCCTGTATTCTTGGTTTTTTTACTTTGCTGTATATTTCTGTATATATTGTAAATACTGTATATTTTGTGTATATATCTTGCATTTTCCACATTGCTTGTAAAATATAGCATTTCCCTTGCTTCTCTGGCTGGGTTAGCTGTGGTTTTTCTTCCTTTTTGTGGGGGAGAGAAAGCTTAGGCCTTCTTTCCAAACCACCACAGTGGACAACTATGGAAGAGGGTATTCGGTATCTGAGACAGATGGGCGTGCTGGAAATAATTTATGGGGATGGCCAGATCCCTTTGGACCCAGATGAGGTGCCCATGAGACGGCCCTTCGTAAAGAAACTCACCCAGGGCGCTCCTCAGAAATATGCTCACACATTAGGAGGGATACTCCAGACTGGACAGGATGGAAGTCCTAAAATTGTCTGTGAGTTTGCCAATGATTTAAGGGAATATGAGGACAGCGTAAATCAGAACCCGCTGATCTCAGCCATAGAAACTATGGCTAAAGACATTGTCAAAGAAATCAAGACCTCCATGTCTGAACTGAAAAAGGGGAGCGATGCCTCCTTTTCCCCTTCTCCTTCAGAATGGGTCCAGGTTTCGGCAATCAGGAACAGGTGACCTTCCCCTAGGAGATCACCCTAAGTCAATCGGGGGATGTCAAGGGGGTCTCTGTGGAGGATCCTCTGTGATCATGGAGAAGACATGGCCACCTGGCATGGCCAACCCACCTCTGCCCTCTGGAACAGGGTGCGGGAACTGCAAGGTGGGCACCACGGGGATAACTCATCCAGGAGAAGAGCTGCCCCAGTTTCCTGGAGTGGTCCCTCACACCCAAGGGACCCTTCTCCAAGCAACACAGGACCCTGTGACAAGTGTGGGCATTGCCGCCAGCATTAGAGGTGCTCTACCTCCCAGCCAGGTGGAGGCTAGAGACAACAGAGTGTACTGGGATGTTTATGTGAAATGGCCTGGCACTTCAGAAGCCTTGAAGTACCAACCTCTGGTTGGCACAGGGGCCCAATGCACCCTGATACCATCGAGGTACAAAGGGGCTGAGCCCATAAGCATTCAGGGAGTCACAGGGGGCTCACAAGACCTGACTGTACTGCAGGCTGAAATAAGCCTGACCGGGAATGAATGGGGAACACACAACATAGTGACTGATGCACCTTGCATTCTTGGCATTGACTTTCTGAGGGAGGGATGCTTCAAGTACCCTAGGGGGCACAAGTGGGCGTTTGGAGTGGCAGCTGTAGAGACTGCAGGCAAAGAACAGCTGTCCACCATGCCTGAGCTTTCGGATGACCCCTCCGTAGTGGGCAGCCATAAGGTGCAGGATTTGAAGTTACCTATTGCCTCTCGCATAGTACATCGCAGGCAATACAGGGCCAACAGAGACTCTCTGCACCCCATACACCAACTGATTTGACGACTGGAGAGCCAGAAGGTGATCAGCAAGGCTCACTCCCCCTTCAACAGCCCAATATGGCCAGTGCGGAAGGCAAATGGGGAATGGAGACTCACCGTGGACTACCGTGGCCTGAATGAAGTGACTCCTCTGATCAGTGCTGCCCTGTCGGACATGCTGGAGCTCCAGTACGAGCTGGAATCGAAGGCAGCCAAGTGGTATGCCACAATTGACCTTGCTAATACCTTTTTCTCCATTCCCATTGCAGAAGAATGCAGGACAGTTTGCTTTCACCTGGAGGGGAGCTCAGTACCAATGGAATCGGATGCCTCAGGGCTGGGTCCAAAGCTCAACCTTCTACGATGAGGTGATCCAGACTGCCTTAGAGAAAGGTGGAGCCCCTGAGCATCTGCAGTTCATTGATGACATCATTGTATGGGGTGAGAGACTGCAGAGGAAGTTTACCAGAAGGATAAAAGGATAATCGATATCCTGCTGGAGGCTGGCTTTGCCATCAAGAGAAGCAAGGTAAAAGGGCCTGCCAGGGAGATACAGTTCCTGGGTGTTCAATGGCCATCGCCACATCCCTCAGGAGGTGGTGAACAGAGTAGCCACTATGGGGCAACCCACAAAGAAGAAAGAGACACAGTCCTTTTGGGGGCTTGGGGGCTTCTGGAAAATTCACATTCCCGGGTACAGTCAAATTGTGAAAACTCTCTTCCATGTAACAAGGAAGAAAAATCATTTCGTGTGGGGGACCTGAGCAGCAGGGAGCATTTGATCAGATAAAATGAGAGGTGGTCCATGCTATGGCTCTGGCACCTGTTCGAACTGGACCAGAGATCAAGAATGTGCTGTACACTGCCGCCGGTGAGAACGGTCCTACGTGGACCTTGTGGCAGAAGGCTCCTGGTGAAACCAGGGGCAGGCCCCTAGGTTTCTGGAGCAAGGGGTACAAAGGCTCTGAGGCCAACTACACCGCAACAGACAAGGAAATCCTATCTGCCTATGAGGGTCTCCGGGCTGCCTCCGAGGTAATTTGGACTGAGTCACCACTATTTCTAGCTCCAAGGCTTCCAGTCCTGACCTGGATGTTCAAAGGGAGAGGCTCAACCCCACATCATGCCACAGATGCCACCTGGAGTAAATGGATGGCCCTGATAACTCAGCGAGCTTGGATGGGGAGCTTCGAACGCCCTGGCATAGTGGAAGTGATCACCAACTGGCCAGAGGGTACTGACTTTGGAATGTCACCAGAGCAGAAATTGACCCATGTTGAGGAGGCTCCCCCATGGGCTGCCCGGGGAGGTGGTGGAATCGTCATCACTGGAGGTGTTCAGAGGGAGACTTGACAGGGTGCTTGGTTGCATGGTTTAGTTGATTAGGTGGTGTTGGATGATAGGTTGGACGTGATGATCTTGAAGGTCTCTTCCAACCTGGTCTATTCTATTCTATTCTATTCTATTCTATTCTATTCTATTCTATTCTATTCTATTCTATTCTATTCTATCTCCCTGACAATGAGAAGGGCTATGCTCTATTTACAGATGGGTCCTGCTGGCTTGTAGGAAGCAAGCGGAGATGGAAGGCAGCTGTCTGGAGCCCAAGAAGGCAAGTGGCGGAAGCAGGGGATGGAGAAGGCGAATCCAGTCAGTACGCAGAGGTAAAAGCTGTCCAGCTGGCCCTGGATATAGCAGAATGAGAGAACTGGCCAGTGCTGTACCTCTACACTGACTCCTGGATGGTAGCCAATGCCTTGTAGGGGTGGCTGAAGGAATGGAGGAGGAACGGGTGGCAGAGAAAAGGGAAGCCTGTTTGGGCCGCTGACTTGTGGCAAGACATCACTGCCTGCCTGGACAGGCTGACAACAAAGCTACGGCACATCAATGCACACATCCCCAAGAGCAGAGCCACAGAGGAACACAAGCACAACCACCAAGCAGATCTGGCTGCTAAAATCTCCCAAATGGACTTGGACTGGGAACACAAGGGCGAGCTGTTCTTAGCTCGCTGGGCCCATGACACTTCTGGCCACCAAGGGAGAGATGCCACATACCGGTGGGCTTGGGGCAGATCCGTGGACATCTCTATGGAGGCCATCTCACAGGTTATCCATGAGTGTGACATCTGTGCTGCCATCAAGCAGGCCAAGTGCATGAAGCCTCTGTGGTATGGGGGGAGATGGTTGAAATACAAGTATGGAGAGGCCTGGCAGATCGACTACATCACCCTTCCTTGGTCTCACAGCGGCAAGCAGTACGTACTGGCCATGGTGGAGGCAAGTACAGGGTGGCTGGAAACCTATCCAGCACCTCATGCCACTGTTCGCAACACCATCCTGGGCCTGGAGAGACATGTAGAGTGTCTCCTGTAGAGACATGGCACTCCTGGGAGGATTGAATCAGACAATAGAACCCACTTCAGGAACCATCTCATAAGGGACTGGGCAAAGGAACATGGGATTGAGTGGATTTTCCACATCCCATACCATGCACCATCAGCAGGGAAGGTCGAGCGTTGCAATGGCTTGTTAAAGACCACCCTAAAAGCCATGGGGGATGGAACCTTTAGGAACTGGGAAAAACACCTTGCTCAAGCCACTTGGTTAGTGAGCAGCAGAGGATCTGTGAACCCAGCTGGTCCTGCCCAGTCCGACCTGCTACAAACAGTGGATGGAGATGGAATTCCTTGATTGCTGAGAAAAAGTCGCTTCAGGAAGTTGGTGCGGGTTTTTCCTGCTGCTGGTGGGGGCAAACCAACCCGAGGAGTGGTCTCGGCTGAGGGGCCTGGTCACACCTACTGGGTCATAGTAGAAACTGGGGACATTCAGTGTATCCCACAGCGGAACGTGACTCTGGCTGAGAGGGGATGAACTCAGAGGGGGCAACACACATCAATGTATTATAGTCACTGTGTGAATAGTTATAAGTTGTTATAAGTTTCTCCCTCCTAGTTTAATACCAGCCTAGCATCCAGGACTCAACATACACACCACACACAAATCCAGAGAGCTCCTGGGTCATCTCACCTGAACCTGTTCCTGCTTCCCTACAGCAAAGGACTGTTCCTGATTTTTCTCCTTCCCTTTCAAAGACAGACTGATTCCTGATTTTTTCTCCACATTCCTGCCCAGTTCAAGAACCACCTACATCAACCAGCACCAGAGAGAGAGACTGCCCAGAGAAAGAGCGAGCCGGGATAACAAGGGACTTGCATCGAGGATTCCAAAACCACGTGTCAAGATTGGATGAAGGGGCTGTGACAGGAGAGTGGAAGCAGAACAGAGGTGTGGATTGTCGTGGGTTAACGCCCATTCTGAAAATGGGGTGGAGGGCTTGAGGGTGCTTTGCCCTCCCTGCAGGGTGTTTTCCCCCCTGGGAAACTGAGTCTGTTCCACTCCCCCCTCCCTGCCCAGCTAGGGTATAAAGAGCAGGACATTGCAATCATTAGGCCTCCTTTTGTCTCCTGCCTCTCCTGGATGAGAGCTACTGCGGCTGACTTCCTGCTCTTCTGCCATGTTGTTGGGCCTGATCCTTCTCCCTGCTGCCTCTGTGTCTCTTCAGAGAGAGAGACTGGTTTTGTATTCTTGGTTTTTTTTCCCCCCTCCCATCCATCCTTCTTCCTTGCCCTTGTGAACTTTACCTGTAATTGTTATATATTGTGACCGTTAGAGGCTGTCCCTTTAACATATATAACATATATATATATATAACATATATATATATTGTTTAAAGAAAACTCTTTGCCTCTTTACTTCCAGGCCGACTCCAAATTATTGCTTGGTGTATTTGCTCCTTCCCTTTCCGTTTTTTTTCCTCTCTGTTGCAAGGGAGGAGGGGGAAGCTGGGGAGAGATTCTCAGCCTTGCCCCCATGTGAGCTCTTAACTCCCAGTTAAGGGTCAAACCACTACACCAGTATTATCTCTAATAATGGTATCTCTAGATACCAGAGCCATTCCATAACATCCAGATGAAAGTCATCAAGATAAGTAGCCTTCTTGCCTCATCCCTCCTTTGTAGCAGCCAATACAACTATAATCATTCCAGCTGTAGAATGGCTATAGATGATGGGTTCTAAACTGTAAACTGTACTATTATTTTTATTTTAAAAATAGCTCCCGAGTGACATTCCACAATGACTTTGCCAAGGTTGGTCTTTAGTTCCTGATGAGTGTGCTCATAATCCTCCAAGTGTCAAAATAAACTTCAGCATTGACAAATTTTCAGAAGTAATCCAGCCAATTCCAAAAATGTAAAAGCCCAAGTGTTTACAGTCTCAGTGTAGCCTATCCAACTTATCCAGCTTCCCTCAGTACTGCCACTAGTCCTGGCCAAAGGTAGTCAAACTTCTTCCACACAAATAAAAGACTGCTACTAGCAAGGAAAAAAAAAAACAAAACAAACACACAAAACCCCCAAATGTTAAAGTTCAAAGATAGCTTATTAGTCAAATTTTGAAGCACATAAGCCTTCAGGTTCTTGGCCAGCACTGAGTAATGGAAATCATTCCACATGTTGGTCTTAAAACTTTCATTTTTATATGCCCCAATGGAGAGGATATCACAATATAAAATGCCTAGTTTAATTTAGAAGTTCACTGGTCCTTCAAAAAAAGTGACAACAGATACTCTATAGAGAATTGTTTAAATCTGACTGGTTGCCTCAAGAACCAGCCACTTGATATTTATAGAATTATACAAGGAAACATTATCATCCACTAAACACTGTTTTCAACAAGAATTGAGTGTCAATGTCTTTTTTGCTTAGTATTTTGAATAACTTATGGTCACAAAAAGTTAGAGATCTTACAGAAATAGCACTATCAAGAACAAAAAAGACCTTCTCTTTCCACCTTAAGCAAAAAGTGCCATGCATCTCCATCTGAAACATATAGGTATGGGCATTTTGTTATCACATGAATGACAAATTAGAAGGGATTAGAAGGGTGTGGAGCATCTTCCTTATGAGGAAAGACTGAGGGAGCTGGGTCTGTTTAGTTTGGAGAAGAGAAGACTAAAGGGGTGACCCCATTAATGTTTATAAATATGTAAAGGCTGAGTGCCAAGAGGATGGAGTCAGGCTCTTCTCGGTGATGCCCAATGACAGGACAAGGGGCAATGGGTAGAAGTTGAGGCATAGGAAGTTCCATAGAAACACGATGAAAATTTTTTTCACCATGAGGGTGATAGAACACTGGAACAGGTTGCCTGAGGGGGTTGAGAAGTCTCCCTCTATGGAGATATTCAAAACCCACCTGGATGCATTCCTGTGTGATCAGAAGTTGGCAGGGCTCATTGATAGGGCTTTAAACTAGATTTGAAGGGGGAAGGGGTTGTTAATCTCATGCTTGCCTGTGACAAACATTGGGGAAGCTTACCAGAGGCAGAGGGATGGATGCTAGCAAAGGCTCTCAACTTGTTGCCCTGAAGCAAGCCAAGGACAAAGCAGTGGGACACCCCAAGGGAATTAAGTGGGGTCCACCTAAGACGGTGTCATGGCCAGCCCAGCTGAAGTGCCTCTATGCAAATGCGCACAGCGTGGGCAACAAATAGGATGAATTAAGGGCCACTGTGCTGTTGGAATGCTATGACATAGTGGCTATTACTGAAACTTGGTGGGATAATTCCCACAACTGGAATGTAGGGATAGATGGGTACAAGCTCTTTAGGAGGACAGGTAGAGAAGGAGGGAAGTGACCAGCTGGAATCACTGGAGCTCCACCTGGGCAAGGGTGATGAGCTGGTTGAGAGCATCTGGGTGAAGATTAAGGGGAAGACAGGGGAAGGTGATATTACTGTAGAGGTCTGCTACAGGCCACCTGACCAGCAGATCCAAGCAGATGAGGCCCTCCACAGACAAATAGAAGTGGCTTCATGTTCACAGGCCCTGATCCTCATGGGGCATTTCAACCACCCGAACATCTGCTGGAGGGACAAGAAAGCAAGGCACCAGCAATCCAGGATGTTCCTGGACTGCATAGAAGACAACTTCCTCCTCCAAATGGTAGAGGAACCAATGAGAAAAGGTGCTATGCTGGACCTTGTTCTCACCAATAGGGAAGGGCTGGTCACCAGTGTGAGGCTCAGAGATAACCTTGGCTGCAGTGACCATGAAGCAATAGTATCATAGTATCAGTCAGGGTTGGAAGGGATCACAAGGATCATCTAGTTCCAACATCCCTGCCATGGGCAGGGAAACCCCACACTAGATCAGGCTGGACACAGCCTCATCCAGCCTGGGCTTAAACACCCCCAGGGACGGGGCCTCGACCACCTCCCTGGACAACCCATTCCAGGGTTTCACCACTCTCATGGTGAAGAACCTCCTCCTCACATCCAGCCTGAATCTCCCCACCTCCAGCTTCATTCCATTCCCCCTAGTCCTATCACTACCTGAGATCCTGAGAAGTCCTTCCCCAGCCTTCCTGTAGGCCCCCTTCAGATACTGGAAGGCCACAATTAGGTCACCTGGGAGCCTTCTCTTCTCCAGACTGAACAGCCCCAACTCCTTCAGTCTGTCCTCATAGGAGAGGTGCTCCAGCCCTCTGATCATTCTTGTGGCCCTTCTCTAGACACGTTCCAGCGTGTCTGTATTCCTCTTGTAATACGGGCTCCAGAACTGGAAACAGTACTCCAGGTGGGGTCTCACCAGAGCTAAGTAGAGGGGGAGAATCACCTCCCATGACCTGCTGGCCACACTTCTCCTGATGCAGCCCAGGATCTGATTGGCCTTGCGGGCTGCAAGTGCACACTGAGAGCTCATGTTGAGCTTCTCGTCCACCAGCACCCCCAAGTCTCTCTCCTCAGGGCTACTTTCCAGCCAGTCACTGCCCAGCCTGTATTTGTGCCTGGGATTGCCTCAACCCAGATGCAGGACCCTGCACTTGGTCTTGTTGAACCACCTCTTGTGCCCACCTCTCCAGCCTGTCAAGGTCCCTCTGGATGGCCTCCCTTCCCTCCAGCGTGTCTGCTGCACCGCGCAGCTTGGTGTCATCAGCAAACTTGCTGAGGGTGCACTCAATGCCACTGTCCATGTCACCCACAAAGATGCTGAACAAGACAGGTCCCAGGACTGATCCCTGAGGGACTCCGCTTGTCACTGGCCTCCACTGGGACATGGACCCATTGACAGCCAATCTTTGGGTGCAGCCATCAAGCCAGTTCTTTATCCATCTAGTGGTCCACCCATCAAACCCATGTGTCACCAGTTTGGAGACCAGGATGTGGTGCGGGACAGTGTCGAAGGCTTTGCTCAGGTCCAGGTAAACGACATCAGTTGCTCTCCCCTCATCTATTAATCTTGTCACGTGTTCATAGAAGGCCACCAGGTTTGTCAGGCAGGATTTGCCCTTGGTGAAGCTATGCTGATTGTTCCAAATCACCTCTTCACTATTCTTCGGTGTCAGTAGTGCCTCCAAGAGGATCTGCTCCATGATCTTTCTGGGCACAGAGGTGAGACTGCCTGGTTCTTCCTTCTTACCCTTTTAGAAAATAGGAGTAATGTTTCCCCTTTTCCAGTCTGTGGGGACTTCCCCAGGTTGCCATGACTCTTGGAATATAATAGAGAGGGGTTTAGCAACAGAACAGAACAGAACAGAACAGAATAGACCAGGTTGGAAGAGACCTTCAAGATCATCGCGTCCAACCCATCAACCAATCCAACCGACCTAATCAATTAAACCATGGCACTAAGCACCCCATCAAGTCTCCTCCTGAACACCTCCAGTGATGGTGACTCCACCACCTCCTTGGGCAGACCATTCCAATGGGCAATCACTCTCTCTGTGTAGAATTTCTTCCTGACATCCATCCTAAACCTCCCCTGGTGCAGCCTGAGACTGTGTCCTCTTGTTCTGGTGCTGGCTGCCTGGGAGAAGAGACCAACTTCCGCCTGTCTACAACCACCCTTCAGGTAGTTGTTGAGAGCAATAAGGTCACCCCTGAGCCTCCTCTTCTCCAGGCTAAGCAACCCCAGATCCCTCAGCCTCTCCTCATAGGGCTTGTGTTCCAAACCCCTCACCAACTTCATTGCCCTTCTCTGGACACACTCCAGAAAGTCAACATCCTTCCTAAAGTGAGGGGCCCAGAATGTTCAGCCTACCATTGACCAGCACCCCCAGGTCCCTCTCTGCCCGGCTGCTCTCCAGCCACTCTGACCCCAGCCTGTAGCACTGCATGGGGTTGCTATGGCCAATGTGCAGAACCCGGCACTTGGATGTGTTAAATCTCATGCCATTTGACTCTGCCCATCTGTCCAGCCTGTCGAGGTCTCTCTGCAAAGCCTCTCAACCCTCTAGCAGATGAACTCCTGTCCCCAGCTTGGTGTCATCAGTAAATTTACTGATGATAGACTCAATGCCCTCATCCAGATCATCAATAAAGATGTTAAAGAGGGTGGGGCCCAACACTGATCCCTGGGGGACTCCACTACTGACTGGCTGCCAGCTGGATGTGACACCATTCACCACCACTCTCTGGGTTCGGCCATCCAGCCAGTTCCTAACCCAGCTCAGAGTGCTGCTGTCCAAGCCATGGGCTGACAGCTTGGCCAGCAGTTTGCTATGGGGGACGGTGTCAAAGGCCTTGCTGAAGTCCAGGTAAACTACATCCACAGGCCTCCCCACATCCACCAGGCGGGTCACCTGCTCATAGAAGGAGATCAGGTTGGTCAGGCAGGACCTGCCCTTCCTAAATCCATGTTGGCTGAGCCTGATCCCTTGGCCATCCTGTAAATGCTGTGTTAATGCACTCAGGATGACCTGTTCCATGATCTTGCCTGGCACTGAGGTCAGGCTGACAGGCCTATAATCCCCTGGCTCATCCAACCGGCCCTTCTTGTGGATGGGCACCACGTTGGCCAGCTTCCAGTCCTCTGGGACATCTCCAGTGAGCCAGGACTGCTGAAAAATTATGGAGAGCGGCTTGGCCAGCTCCTCTGACAGATCTCTCAGCACCCTAGGATGGATCCCATCTGGTCCCATGGACTTGTGGGGATCCAGGCGGCTGAGCAGATCACCAACTACCCCATTTTGGAACAGTGGAAAACTATGCTGCTCCCTGGCTCCTTCTGCCAGCTCTGGAGGCCAGCTGTCTGGAAGACATCCTGTCCTGCTAGTAAAAATTGAGGCAAAGAAGGTGTTAAGTATCTCTGCCTTTTCCTCATCCCTTATCACAACGTTCCCCTCCGTGTCCACCAAGGAGTGGAGGTTGTCTCTGCCCTTCCTCTGGCTATTAATGTATTTATAGAAGGACTTTTTGTTGTCCTTCACAGCAGAGGCCAGACTAAGCTCCAAATGCGCTTTTGCGTCCCTAATTTTCTTCCTGCAAGACCTAGCAACATCCTTAAATTTTTCACGGGTTGCCTCCCCTTTCTTCCAAAGGTGATACACCCTCTTTTTTTCCCATAGTTCCATTAAAAGCTCTTTAACCATCCAGGCTGGCCGTCTGCCCCGGCGGCTCATCTTCCGGCACATTGGCACAGCCTGTCCCTGAGCCTTCAACAGTTCTTCCTTGAAGTAGGACCAGCTCTCCTGGATCCCTTTGTTTTTAAGGGCTTTATCCCAAGGAACCCTCTGAATTAGTTCCTTGAGTAGCCTGAAGTCCGCCCTCCGGAAATCCAGAGTGGAGGTCTTCTTGCTACCCCTCTTAGCTTGACCAAATAATGAGAATTCAATTATATCGTGGTCACTGGCCCCTAAGCACCCTCCGACCACCACATCACCCACCAACCCTTCCCTGTTGGTGAAGAGGAGGTCAAGCATAGCCTTGCCCCTAGTAGGCTCTTGCAGCACCTGGGATAAGAAGCTGTCCTCCATGCATTCTAAGAACCTCCTAGATTGCCACTTCTCTGCTATGTTAAGATCCAGGCAGATATCAGGCAGGTTGAAGTCACCCATGAGAACAAGGTCCGGAGATCTTGAGACAGCCTTAAGCTGCCTATAGAATGCTTCATCAGCATCTTCCTCCTGGTTGGGTGGTCTATAACAGACTCCAACCAGGGTGTCTGCCCTGCTGGTCTTCCCTCTAATTCTTACCCACAAGCATTCAACCCGATCGTCCCTAATCTCCATCTCAATGGCATCTAGTGCCTTCCTGATGTACAGGGCCACCCCTCCACCCCTTCTTCCTTGCCTGTCTCTCCTGAAGAGCTTGTAACCATCAATTGCAGCGCTCCAGTCATGTGAGTCATCCCACCACGTCTCTGTGATGGCAACTACATCATAATTTTCCTGCTGCATCAAGGCTTCCAGCTCCTCCTGTTTGTTACCCATGCTTCGTGCATTAGTGTACATGCACTTCAGCCGGGCTGCTGGTTTCACCTCTGACTCTAGCTTGTCGCCCCCAGACTCTTGTCTGAGAGGACTATTTTCAGCCCCTTCCCCCTTCGAAACTAGTTTAAAGCCCTGTCGATGAGACCCGCCAATTCCCTTCCCAGGATCTTTTTACCTTTGGGGGACAGGCTGTTCTCATATACAGTGATCTTTCCCCTTCTCTGGGACAGATGTACTCTATCTGTTGCCAGCTGGTCTGGTGCAGTAGAAAGTTCCCCAATATCAAAAAAACCAAAATTCTTTTGACTGCACCAGCCTCTAAGCCACCTGTTGACTTCAGGTGCTGACCTGTTCCTTATGGTATTCCCTCCTGCAACTAAGGGTATTGATGAAAAAATTATTTGTGCCACTGACCCCTGTGGCCGGTTGACGTTGTCCCCTTAAGAAAGGGAGTATGGTGGACGGAAGTTGGTAAACGGAAGGAATAGTTTAAACTAATTTTCATTGGACGAGTGGGAGGAAGCACCTTCTGAACTGGAGTGAAATGGGCATTTCCAGCACTTCTCTGTCACTCTTGCTTCCGCCTTTCCACAGTGCAGCAGCTCTCTGTCTGTGCTGGACTTTCTGCCAAGGCCTCGGCCTTGAGGATAAGATAACCAGGCCTGTATTAACTGCTTCCAATTAACACAAACTGCTTTTAACTTCTTTCTTTCTCTTTCTCCCTCTTTTCCGAACTATTCTGGGGAAAGGGGGAAGAGAGGGAGAGCGGAGGTGGGAACCCCTCGGCCGAGGGGGTTACTCTCATTTCTGTGTTACTCTGTTGTATATCTTTGTATATATTGTAGATATTGTAAATTTGTAAATATTCCCTGCAAACCCTACACTGCTTTGTAAATATAGCTCCACTGCTTTGCTAATTCAGCTGGTGAGTTTTTTTCCTTTCCCTTCAAATTTTTCTTTTCCCTTTTACCTTACAAGGGGGAAGGGAGGAGGCTTCTTGGCTTTACCCTTCCACCCACCACATTTTTTTTTTATTGGCGCCCAACGTGGGGCAGATCATTAATTTATTACTTGATTGATTTAGTGTTTTCCAGCTGAATTAGCAAACATGAAGGTATTGTGGTTTGTGGAGCGATTATTCTTTTCAATTTTTGGGGCTCTGGTTTACAGATATTGTTTGGGTTTGATTTTGGATTACCTGGGTAAATATTTGGTGCGGACAATTTATATGTGGGTTATGTATAGAGTTAAATTATGGTATGGAAAATGTATTAATTTCCTATGGCCAGTGAGATACAGAAATGTTACCTCCACCACTCTCCCAATTGAGATAAAGGGTTTTAAGATTCCGCCTGAGGAGAGAGTAACTTTAAGTGATGCCTGGGATCCAAAGGTGATTTATTTAATGTGTATAATTCTGCTGCTGGTGATAATTATCGTGTATCTCCTGATTTCTTTACGGAGAAAGAAAGGTGTCCAGGGCGTGTTTTGTTATTAAAACTAGATCAAAGAGAAAACGCCGTGGCTCGAGATCAGTCCCAGAGTCATCTAGTGATGAGGAAGGTGGAGACTCTCTGTCAGTTAAAAAGAAGGCTAAAAAGTCAATTGGTAAAGCAGCTCTAAATGACTTTGCTGATTCCAGCAAGCTGCCAAGGGCGTCAGCTGGTATCAACATGGCTCCTACTCCTTCTCCTCCTTCTTCTTCTCCGTCGGCCATTAACGGAGCAACGTCACTTCCGCCTACTCCCTCGGTGGGACCGGAAGTCACTGCCCCAGCAGCTGATTTATCTCAGGATCTGTCAGCTTCCATTAAGGTGGCTGTAAATTCAAACACAGCTCCAGTTAAGGTGGCTACTTTAAAGACTAGAAGTGGAAAGGCCAAAGATGGAGAAGAAGAGGTGGAGACTGATCCTGGTGAGGGGCCCTCTACTCTAAGAGATCCTGCTCAGGAGGAAGAGAAGGTTTGTTTTAAAGATCTAGCTAACCTAGTGAGATCAAAGCAGGATACAGATGAAGCTAGGAAAGCAGCTGGCAAAGGTGGTTCTCATCTTAAAGAGATCCTTAGGAGAATGACAGCAGGATTATATGGGCAAAGAATTCAGGGAGATGAAGAGCAAGATGATATTTTGGAGTGTTCTTCTCCACGGGAGGAATTGCGAAATGTCCGTAAAGATTTCACCAGGGCAGATAAGGAACCAGTTCTAGCTTGGCTTAGTAGGTGTTATGATACAGGTGCTCCAGCTCTAACAGTTGGAGACAAGTCAGCAGCTCAGTTAGGAACTCTCTCAAGGGATAATGGAATAGATAGACATCTAGGCAGAGCTCTCGGTAAGGTTAGTCTGTGGATATGCCTTTTAATGGCGGTTGCCCTGAGATACCCTTCCCGAGATGATCTTCCATGGAATCCTAAACCCTGGACTACCATAGATGAGGGAATTAAGCGCTTGAGAGAATTTGCTGTTAGAGAGCTACTCTATGGTGAACATGAAACTCTGAATCCTGATGACATTCCTGTGGGTATTGGTCTTGCTAAAAAGATCATCAAACTTGCTCCTTCCAATTATGCAAACATTCTGGCAAGCAGAATTGTGTCAAGAAGTTATGGTGGAGCTTCTCCTACGGTTGGCCAATTCAGTGATCAAATGAGACAATTGGAGGATAGCATGACACGTGGTTCTTTGGTTTCAGCCATTGAAACTCTGTCTGGAAAGATTGACAATTGCATGAAGGATCTGAAAGATTCCATATACCAATTGGCACAGAAGGATAATTTCAATTCTTCCTCCAGGTGGATACAAGTTTCATCTGTGAGGAATACACGTCTCTCAAGGAGGTCATTCCAAAACAGGTCATTCCAAAACAGGTCGTTCCAAAACAGACCACCAAGGCAATCACGTAGAACTATTTGGATAACTCTGCGTGATCAGTTTGGTGAGAACATGAACCGCTGGGATGGCCAACCAACTTCTAATCTTTTCAGGAGACTGAGGGAATTGCAAAGTGGCAGAACCCAAGGTAGCAATACCAGAAGGGTAGCTGTTACTTCCACAGTTCCCAGAACGACTCTTATGGTTCCAACAGTGGCTCCAGTTATAACATGCAAAGTTATAACCCTGCAAACTATGTGCAATGCACATGTGCGCATGTTCCCCATAACTAGGGGTGCCCTGCCTCCCGCCAGGGGAGGAGAGGGATAACAGAGATAATAGAATCTATTGGGATGTGTACATCCAGTGGCCTGGCACTTCACAATTTCGGAAGTACAGGGCCTTGGTTGACACAGGAGCTCAGTGCACCATAATACCATCAAATTATCAGGGATCAGAGTCTATAACTATTCTGGGAGTCACTGGGGGATCTCAAGAGTTAAGTAAGGTAGAGGTTAATATAAGTTTAACTGGTAAACAATGGAGGAAGCATACAGTTGTGACCGGACCTGATGCACCTTGTATTTTGGGAATTGATTTTCTGAGAGAAGGGCGTTTCAAGGACCCTAGAGGTTACAAATGGGCTTTTGGAGTAGCTTCTATAGAAATTGATGGACAAAAATTGAAGCTGTCTGCTAGACCTGAACTTTCTGATGAATCTGCAGTTGTGGGACAACATAAGATACAGGACATTAAATTGCCGGTTGCTTCTCAGACTGTGCATCACAGACAATACAGAACCAACGGTGCCTCTTTGTTGCCCATTCAGAATCTGATTCGTCAGTTGGAGAGTCAGAAAGTCGTCAGCAAAACTCATTCACCTTTCAACAGTCCAGTGTGGCCTGTGCGAAAGCAGAATGGAGACTGGCGTCTGACGGTCGACTACCGAGCCCTGAATGAAGTGACACCACCTATGAGTGCAGCAGTACCAGACATGATGGAGTTACAGTATGAGCTGGAATCCAAAGAGACCAAATGGTATGCTACCATAGACATTGCTAATGCATTTTTCTCTATTCCCATAGCAGAGGAATGCAGGCCTCAGTTTGCTTTCACCTGGAGAGGAATCCAGTACACTTTCAACAGGCTGCCAATGGGCTGGATCCACAGCTCAAGCATCTGTCATGCAGTGATCCACGATGCTCTGGAGAAAGGCATCGCTCCAGAAGACATCCAGTTCATCGACGATATCATTGTCTGGGGTAAAACTGCTGAGGAAGTCTTTGAGAAAGGTAAGAAAATCATTGACATTCTTCTGAATGCAGGTTTTGCCATCAAACGAGACAAGGTGAAAGGGCCTACCACAGAGATTCAGTTTCTGGGAGTGCGATGGCAGGATGGACACCGACACATTCCAGTGGATGTGGTAAATAGAGTCTCTACCATGGCAAGTCCCACAAACAAGCAAGAGACCCTACGTTTCTTGGGGATAGTGGGATTTTGGAGACTGCACATTCCTGGATACAGTCAGATTGTGAAACCTCTGTATGATGTGACTCGAAAGAGAAACCATTTCCACTGGGGACCTGAACATCAAGCAGCCTTTGACCAGATAAAGCAAGAGGTAATTCAAGCAATGGGTCTGGGACCTGTCCGAGATGGTCCAGACATTAAGAACATTTTGTACACGGCTGCAAGTGACAATGGTCCAACCTGGTGCTTGTGGCAAAAAGCTCCAGGTGAGACACGTGGACGACCTCTTGGTTTCTGGAGTCGAGGTTACAGAGGTTCAGAGGCTAATTATACTCCAACAGAGAAGGAAATTCTAGCTACCTATGAAGGAGTAAAAGCATCTTCTGAAGTGATTGGAACTGAATCACAACTTCTCTTAGCTCCCAGATTACCAGTTTTGAATTGGATGTTCAAAGGCAAAGGCTCCACACCACATCATGCCACAGACTCTACATGGTCTAAGTGGATGGCTCTGATAACACAGAGAGTTCGAATGGGAAATCTTGAAAGGCCTGGTCTAGTGGAGGTGATCTCAAGTTGGCCTGAAGGTATCAACTGTGCTAAACCTCCAGAGGAGAAAGTAACTCGTGCTGAGGAAGCTCCTCCTTACAATGACCTTTCTGATGATGAAAAGAAATATGCTTTGTTCACAGACGGTTCCTGTCGTCTTGTTGGAAACAAGCGAAGATGGAAGTCTGCAGTGTGGAGTCCAACACGCCGAGTTGCCGGGGCGAAAGATGGAGAAGGAGAATCCAGTCAGTTCGCAGAGGTAAAAGCTGTCCAGCTAGCTCTCGACCTAGCTGAACGTGAGAGATGGCCAAAGCTTTATCTCTACACCGACTCATGGATGGTAGCCAATGCTCTGTGGGGTTGGCTAAAGAACTGGAAGAAGAGTGTTTGGCAGAGGAAAGGAAAACCCATTTGGGCAGCCAACCTGTGGCAGGACATTGCTGATCGAATCGAGAGAATTCCAGTGAAAGTGAGACACATCGATGCTCACATTCCTAAAAGCAAAGCTACTGAGGAACAGCAACACAACCATCAGGCAGATCTAGCTGCAAGAGTTTCTCAAGTAGACATGGACTCTAATCTTGATCTCGACTGGAAACACCGAGGTGAGATATTCTTAGCTCGGTGGGCTCACGATTCGTCAGGACATCAAGGCAGAGATGCAACATACCAATGGGCTCGTGACAGATCCATAGACATTTCCATGGATGCTATCACACAAGTCACCCATGACTGTGACATTTGTGCTGCTATTAAGCAGGCAAAACAACTTAAGCCCTTGTGGTATGGTGACAGATGGTCCAAGTACAAGTATGGTGAAGCTTGGCAGATTGACTACATCACTCAACCACGTTCTCGTTCTGGTAAGCAATACGTGCTTACTATGGTAGAGGCAAACACTGGATGGTTGGAAACTTATCCAGTTCCACATGCAACTGCACGCAACACCATCCTCGGTCTGGAGAGACAGATACTGTGGAGACACGGAACTCCAGAGTGGATTGAGTCAGACAACGGAACTCATTTTAAGAACAACCTTGTAAAGAACTGGGCAAAAGAGCACGGTATTGAGTGGATATTCCACATTCCCTACTATGCACCAGCTTCAGGGAAGATTGAACGCAACAACGGTTTGTTGAAGACCACTCTCAAAGCCATGGGGGGTGGATCTTTAAAAAACTGGGAAAAACATTTAGCACAAGCAACCTGGCTGGTAAATAGTAGAGGTTCAGTGAACCGAGCTGGACCTGCACATTCAGATTTGCTACGGAAAGTAGAAGGTGATAGAGTTCCTGTTGTTAGAGAAAAGAATCTGTTAGGTAAAACTGTTTGGGTATTTTCTCCCTCAGGAGAGGCTAAACCTGTCCGAGGGGTGGTTTCAGCTGAAGGTCCGGGTCACACTTATTGGGTAATGCAAGAGAATGGTGAAATTCAGTGTATTCCACAAAGAAATTTGACTTTAGCTGAAAGAGGTTAATCTCAAACTGCTGTACAGCTACATCGCGCCCAAAAGAAGAATCAACGAGGAATCTACGGTGCACGAACCCTGAGATCCCTGAGAGCCCTGAGTCAACTAAGAGACCCTGAGATTTCCCTGTTTCCCTTTTCTTCGCTTCGTCGGTGAAGAAATGAACTGTTTTCCATTTTTCTCATTTTCTGATTTTCTTGGACTTTTGAATCACCTACATCTGAGCATAGCCGGAATGGACTATGAACTTTACTCACGAACTGTAAATATCATTTTGGATTGGATGGACAGTATGAACAGCCAATGAAATTGTTTAGAAGGGGTGGACTGTGGCCGGTTGACGTTGTCCCCTTAAGAAAGGGAGTATGGTGGACGGAAGTTGGTAAACGGAAGGAATAGTTTAAACTAATTTTCATTGGACGAGTGGGAGGAAGCACCTTCTGAACTGGAGTGAAATGGGCATTTCCAGCACTTCTCTGTCACTCTTGCTTCCGCCTTTCCACAGTGCAGCAGCTCTCTGTCTGTGCTGGACTTTCTGCCAAGGCCTCGGCCTTGAGGATAAGATAACCAGGCCTGTATTAACTGCTTCCAATTAATACAAACTGCTTTTAACTTCTTTCTTTCTCTTTCTCCCTCTTTTCCGAACTATTCTGGGGAAAGGGGGGAAGAGAGGGGAGAGCGGAGGTGGGGAACCCCTCAGCCGAGGGGGGTTACTCTCATTTCTGTGTTACTCTGTTGTATATCTTTGCATATATTGTAGATATTGTAAATTTGTAAATATTCCCCTGCAAACCCTACACTGCTTTGTAAATATAGCTCCACTGCTTTGCTGATTCAGCTGGTGAGTTTGTTTTTTCCTTTCCCTTCAAATTTTTCTTTTCCCTTTTACCTTACAAGGGGGAAGGGAGGAGGCTTCTTGGCTTTACCCTTCCACCCACCACAACCCCTCAACCAGGTCTCCCAGGGCCCTGAAGTCATCTTTGATAGCCCTGGGAGTTCTGGTTGCAACATCATCATTCCCTAACTGCATAACTTGTAAAGGGTAGTAGTCAGAGGGCTGCACCAGTTTAGGCAGCCTACTGGTAACATCATTAATTTGGGCTCCTGGCAGACAACAGAGTTCCCTATGACATGGGTCAGGCCGACATATAGGGCCCTCCATTCCCCTCAGAAGGGAATCACCAATAACAATTACCCTCCTCTTTTTTTTAAGGGAACAGGTCCTGATGCCAGCAGAAGGCTGTTTTACCTTCGTCTGCTTTGCCTTAGGCTGTTTAACCTTATGCTGCTTAGCCTTAGGGAGAACTCCAGATGGTGTGTCCTCCGGCATCAGGACCACCTCACCCTCAATCTCCAGTGCTCCATATCTGTTTTCCAAGAGCAGCGGGGAAGGTGAGGGGAGGCAAGGAGGTTTAACTTTGTGTCTTTTGAGAGGAACCTGCGTCCATTCCCCTCTGCTTTTTGAATAACCAGCCTCTGCTGGGGGAGCCTGCAGAGCCTGCTTGCTCTGATTTACCTCTTTCCTCTTCTGATTCACCTCTTTCCTCCTTTGGCCCATCTCCTTCCTCCTCTGATTCATCTCTTTCCTACATTTCCTTACATTTCTAAGGCTAGTAACCTTATCCTTCAGTCTGGCCACCATATTAAGCAGATAGTCAACCTGCTCACACCTTATACAAGAGTTGCCCCCACTACCCTGCATCTCAAGTGCCAGGCTCCAGCATTCTCTACAGCCAGATACCTGGACATCTACCTGTTTCTGTTCTACCTTGGTCTAGGTCGACACTGATTTTTTTAGGGAGATTTTGCTGCGAGTTACAACCATGGCTGTCCCTGGGCACAGCGTCTACTGCCAATTTAAAAAAAAAAAAAAAAAAAAAAAAAGGGTAGCGCGTGAGAGTACAAGAGAATACGGGCTCCCCAATGAAAAGAGCCCCCCCGAGCCGCAGCAGAGCCTTTTAAATTCAGCCGCTCCCGCCGCTGGGATCACGAGTCTGACCACATGAAAGAGCGGCTGCTCCTTCCCCGCGGCGAAACTCGGCACTGATGGCGATTCCCGCAGCCCGAAAAGGAGAGCAGCGGCTGGTCCCCGGCGGTTGCTGGTCTGGGTGCTGTCCCGAGGGAGCTGCCCGACGAAAAGAGCCCCCCGAGCCGTAGCAGAGCTGCAGAACTTCCTCCTCACCTTGAGTCTAAACCTCCCCTGGCACAGTTTGAGACTGTGTCCTCTTGTTCTGGTGCTGGTTGCCTGGGAGAAGAGACCAACCCCTTCCCGGCTACAACCACCTTTCAGGTAGTTGTAGAGGGCAATGAGGTCACCCCTCAGCCTCCTCTTCTCCAGGCTAAACAATCCCAGCTCCCTCAGCCTCTCCTCATAGGGCTTGTGTTCAAGGCCTCTCACCAGCCCTGTTGCCCTTCTCTGGACACGTTCAAGTGTCTCGATGTCCTTCTTAAACTGAGGGGCCCAGAACTGGACACAGTACTCAAGGTGCGGCCTAACCAAAGCAGAGTACGGGGGCACAATGACCTCCCTGCTCCTGCTGGCCACACTATTCCTAATGCAGGCCAGGATGCCATTGGCCCTCCTGGCCACCTGGGCACACTGCTGGCTCATATTCAGGCAGCTATTGATCAGCACCCCCAGGTTCCTCTCCAGACACTCTGAACCCAGCCTGTAGCTCTGCATGGGATTGCCGTAGCCAAAGTGCAGCACTCGGCACTTGGACTTGTTGAATGCCATCCCATTGGACTCTGCCCATCTGTCCAGTCAGTCGGTCGAGGTCCCTCTGCAGAGCCTTTCTACCCTCTAACTGACTAACATCTGCCCCTAACTTTGTGTCATCTGCAAACTTGCTGATGACTGACTCGACCCCCTCGTCCAGATCATCAATAAAGATGTTAAAGAGGATGGGGCCCAGCACTAATCCCTGGGGGACACCACTGGTGACTGGCCGACAGCTGGATGTGGCACGATTCACCACCACTCTCTGGGCCCGGCCCTCCAGCCAGTTCCTAACCCAGCACAGAGTGTAGTGGTCCAATCCACGGGCTGACAGCTTAGCCAGCAGTTTGCTGTGGGGGACGGTGTCAAAGGCCTTGCTGAAGTCCAGGTAGACCACATCCACAGGTCTCCCCACATCCACCAGACGGGTCACCTGATCATAGAAGGAGATCAGGTTGGAGAGGCAGGACCTGCCCTTCCTAAATCCATGTTGGCTGGACCTGAGCCTTTGGCCATCCTTCAGGTGCGCAGTTATTGCTGCCAGGATAATCTGCTCCATCACTTTCCCTGGCACTGAGGTCAGGCTGACTGGCCTGTAGTTTCCAGGTTCCTCCATCTGACCTCTCTTATGGATGGGAACCACATTGGCCAGTTTCCAGTCACCTGGGACCTCAGCGGTGAGCCAGGACTGGAGGAAAATGATGGAGAACGGCTTGGCCAGCTCATCTGCCATCTCTCTCAGCACCCTAGGATGGATCCCATCTGGTCCCATGGACTTGTGAGTGTCCAAGTGGCTCAGCAAATCCCAAACTAATTCCTCATGGATTTCTGGGGCACTACACTGCTCCCTGACCCCATCGCCCAGCTCAGGAGGCCACTCCTCCTGAACTCCAGCCATGCTGTTAAACATTGAGGCAAAGAAGGTGTTCAGGACCTCAGCCTTTTCCTCGTCTTCAGTCACCGTGTTCCCCTCCAGGTCCAATAAGGAGTGCAGGTTCTTCCTGTCCTTCTTCTTATAGTTAATATATTTATAAAAATGCTTTTTCTTGTCTTTGACAGAGTTGGCCAGCTTCAGTTCCAGCTGGGCCTTTGCCTCCCTAATTTTATTCCTACATAATCTAACAGTTTCCTTGAAAATACCTAGAGAAACCTTCCCCTCCTTCCAAAGGTGATACAGCCTCTTTTTTCCCCATAAATCCTCCAGGAGCTGCTTGCTCATCCAGGCCGGTCGCCTTCCCTGCCATCTCATCTTTCAGCACATGGGAACTGCCAGTTCCTGTGCCTTCAAGAGCTCCTGTTTGAAGTAGGTCCAACCATCCTGAACCCCTTGGTTCATGAGGGCTGGTACCCAGGGAACTTTACAAATAAGTTTCCTAAACAGGCTGAAGTTTGCCCTTCGGAAATCCAAGGTGAAGGTTCTGTTGGTGCTCCCTGCATATTGAAAACTTCACTATCTCGTGGTCACTGCACCCTAGGCAGCCTCCCACGATCACATCTCCCACCAGCCCTTCCCTATTGGAGAGCAGCAGGTCAAGCAGAGCCTGTCCCCTGGTAGGCTCGCTTAACAGCTGTGTCAGGAAGCAGTCCTCCATTTGCTCCAGGAATCTTCTGGACTGCCTCCTCTCTACCGAATTAAGTTCCCAGCAGATATCTGGCAGGTTGAAGTCACCAATAAGGACAAGATCTGATGATCTTTAGACAGCCTCCAGTTGTTTGTAGAACAATTCATCAGCCTCCTCATCCTGGTTGGGTGGTCTGTAACAGATTCCAACCAGGATGTCAGATTTGTTAGGTTGTCCTCTGATTTTAACCCACAGGCTCTCAACTCCCTCATCTTCCACCTCAAGTTGTGTGGCAGAGAGTGACTCCCTAATATACAGAGCCACCCCTCCTCCTCTTCTCCCTCACCTGTCTCTCCTAAAGAGCCTGTAGCCCCCTAGTGTAGCACTCTAGTCATGCCTGTTATCCCACCAAGTTTCTGAGATGGCAACAATATCATAGTCGCCCTGATGGATCAGGACCTCCAACTCCTCTTGCTTATTGCCCAGGCTGCGTGCACTGGTGTACATGCATCACAGCTGGGTTCCTGACTTCTCAACTGACCCTACCTTGTAGCCTACTCTTTCCTCTGCAGAGGGACCGATTGCCTCACCCACCCCCTTCAGACCTAGTTTAAAGCCCTCCTAATGAGCCCTGCCAACTCCAGTGCCAGGACTGTCTTACTCCTTCTAGATAGATGCACCCCATCAGGACCCAGCAGGTCGGGTGCAGTGAAAGTTGTCCCATGATCGAAGAAACCAAAGTTCTGCTGCTGGCAACATCCCCTGAGCCAATTGTTGATGGTGTGGGTTCTCCCATTCCTCTCAGTGTACACCCCTACCACTGAGGGAACTGAGCAGAACACCACTTGAGCTCCTGCCCCATCAATCAATTGTCCAAGGGCCCTGAACTCCTTCTTAATCGCCCTGGTGCCCTTCTTGCCAATCTTATCACTCCCAGCCTGTATTACCAGCAGAGGGTAATAGTCAGTGGGCTGGATTAATTTAGGGAGTCTCCTTGCAATGTCCCTAACCCACGCCCTGGGTAGGGAGCAGGCCTCTCTGTGGGATGGGTCGGGATGACATATGGATCCCTCAGTACCCCCCAGGAGAGAGTCCCCAACAACCATAACCCCTCTCCTTTTCTTAGTGGAGCTGGTTGTTATAGCTGGTGGGGACTGCTTAGGCTTAGGCTCCTTCCTGGAGCTGGTCGTTATAGCTGGTGGGGACCACTTGGCCTTAGGCTCCCCTCTGGATGCCTGCTCCTCAGCCTCAGCCCTCTCATCCCCACTGCCCTCAGCCTGCAGGGCCTCATACTTATTATGCAAGGGCAGCGGAAGAGGAGGAGAGGGTCGGGGTGGATTTCTCTTGCCACCCCTGGCAGGTGCCTGTATCCATCCCTCTCCGTTTCCAGGGACCCTTCCCTCATCAGGGGAGATCTGCAGAGCCTTCTCCCACAAATCTAACTCCCTTTCACTTTCCCTTATTGTCCTTAGCCTAGATACCTCCTCCTTCAGCTCGTCCACTTTGTCCTTTAGCTCTGCCACCAGGCTGAGGAAAAAATTCACCTGGTCACATCTGACACAGGTGTCCTCTCCCTCCCCCTCTATTCCAAATGTCAGGCTGAAGCACTCTCTGCAGGTGGCAGCCTGGACTCCAGCATGCTGGTAAAACAGCTCTGTCTGGGCAGATACTGCTTTTCTACCCTTCATCCGAGTGATAACCACGGTGGAACGTTTGAGAGGTTTTTTTTGGGTGTTTTTTTCTTTGTTTGTTTGTGGGGTTTTTTTGTTTGGTTTTTTTTTTTGCAACCAGCCAATAGGCTAGCTAGCGAACCAAAATGGCGCCGTGCGCACAGCCCGGGCAGTATTTAAAACTGCCGCGGCTTGGGCTCCCGTTCCCGTGCAGGCTCACAAGAGCACGATCCTGCCGGCTCCCTCCTACCAGGAGTCCTCCTGACCCACGAAACCCCGAAAGGAAGGCCAAAAACAACCCCGAGAGAAACTCACAGTTCAAGCGGAGCGGTCCCGAACGAGTGGTCCTGATCGGCTAGCAAACCGAAATGGCACTAGGCTGAGCAGGTCACCTACCTCTTCACAACACACACACATTCTCACCACCTCCACCCATTACCAGTGAAAAGCTCTGGGACTCCCTGCAACCTGTCACCTTGACAGAAGCATGTTTCCATGGAAGCTGTGTCTGTATTGCCACATCCATTTGGGCGATCCAAATCTGTGCATTCCTGAATCCAGGTCCCAGCTGTCACTGAGTCTAGTCTGGGACTTCTCCAGTGTCTGTCTACAGCGTTAATGGTGACAGTGATTTAACTGCCATCAGGGAAGATTTTTCAACATTAGTTTCCTGTATATTTGCATGCATTTCATTTTGGTTATAGCTTTCATTTCAAATCCATAAGTGTCTCTCCCTTATTCCCTTGCTCTTTCCCTTTAGGAAGGGAGAGAGGTTAATAGAGAGCATCTGTCATTTGTTTAGTCTCTGGCCCAGCCCTAACCCAATGACAGAGATCATAACTGTTCTTATGATCAGTGAACCAACATCAGAAGTTTCTTTCCTCTCTACCTGCAGACAGCTTAGTAGTGTTTTGGTTTTGTTTTGCTTTGGAGATAGCCTGTTCTTAACAGAAGCTCTTCAGACCTGGAGCAAGCAACTCTAGGCTCTATTCACCTGACATTCCATACATAGCCCTTTGCTGTGTCAAACAGCTGCTTATTAGCATCAATAATATCTAAAGGCAATGAAAATAGAAGATTAAGCATACAGAGAGAAGCGTGGTAGCACCTTGCAATGTAGAGGACTGCAGAAGGCAGCTGTTGTGCTGAGAGTACCACACATTTTTTCCTTGCCACCAAACGTTTTTATGATGTTAAGTGTTTTGCCAGTTACATAGCGCGTTAATTATTTCCATTTGATTAATTCTAAACTTCCTGGGAAATAGCCTACAACACCAAAATTTTAACCATGGTGTGTAGGAAAGCAAAAAGTACCTATGGAAAGTTTCATGACAAGAAGATGGTGTTTCTGAGGAGACTTGATGGGGTGCTTGGTGCCATGGTTTAGTTGATTAGATGGTGTTGGATGATGGGTTGGACGCGATGATCTTGAAGGTCTCTTCCAACCTGGTTAAGTCTATTATAAGAAAGAATAACAGGCCACTGACAATGGAAGAATGGCCTGATGATTAAGAAGAGCTGACTGCAGTAAACAACCTGAAGTGTGAAACAGAAGGACGCTTGTGTCCACACTGGAGAAGCTCAACCTGCTCCTATCCCTCAACTCATACAAGCTGCTCTTCACACAGTGGTTGCTTCTGAAGGCTTCTGTCCTTTCAATTTAGCTGAGAGGTCCTAAAATATGAAGTACCACATCAAATCTGAATATACTATATTAGTTGATAAAATATGCCTAGATGCTGTGTTTGAATTTTTAACAAGTCCAAGTTTATTATAGTCAACATTAGGGTATTCATAATCTACTTAATTCAGAGACGTGTTTTCTGCTTCAATTCAAATACTAGAGTTACAGGATTAGCAAATAAAACAATTTGTTGAAATGTTGAACCACCTTTTAACAGCAGTAGTTCCTATCAAGGAGGTGCAAACAGAACACTTTCCTCATTTCAGTTTATTCAGTTAGTTCATCAGCACTTAGAGGATGGCCAAGGGATCAGGCTCAGCCAACATGGATTTAGGAAGGGCAGGTCCTGCCTGACCAACCTCATCTCCTTCTATGAGCAGGTGACCCACCTGGTGGATGTGGGGAGGCCTGTGGATGTAGTTTACCTGGACCTCAGCAAGGCCTTTGACACCGCCCCCCATAGCAAACTCCTGGCCAAGCTGTCAGCCCATGGCTTGGACAGCAGCACTCTGAGCTGGGTTAGAAACTGGCTGGATGGCCGAACCCAGAGAGTGGTGGTGAATGGTGTCACATCCAGCTGGCGGTCAGTCAGTAGTGGAGTCCCCCAGGGATCAGTGCTGGGCCCCATCCTCTTTAACATCTTTATTGATGATCTGGATGAGGGCATTGAGTCTATCATCAGTAAATTTGCTGATGACACCAAGCTGGGGACAGGAGTTGATCTGCTAGAGGGTTGAGAGGCTTTGCAGAGAGACCTCGACAGGCTGGACAGATGGGCAGAGTCCAACAGCACGAGATTTAACACATCCAAGTGCCGGGTTCTGCACATTGGCCACAACAACCCCATGCAGTGCTACAAGCTGGGGTCAGAGTGGCTGGAGAGCAGCCAGGCAGAGAGGGACCTGGGGGTGCTGGTTGATGGTAGGATGAACATGAGCCTGCAGTGTGCCCAGGCAGCCAAGAGGGCCAATGGCATCCTGACCTGCATCAGGAACAGTGTGGCCAGCAGGAGCAGGGAGGTCATTCTGCCCCTGTACACTGCACTGGTTAGGCCACACCTCGAGTACTGTGTCCAGTTCTGGGCCCCTCAGTTTAGGAAGGAGGTTGACTTGCTGGAACGAGTCCAGAGAAGGGCAACAAAGTTGGTGAGGGGTTTGGAACACAAGCCCTATGAGGAGAGACTGAGGGAGCTGGGGCTGCTTAGCCTGGAGAGGAGGAGACTCAGGGGTGACCTTATCACTCTCTACAACTACCTGAAGGGGGGTTGTAAACAGGCAGAGGTTGGTCTCTTCTCCCAGGCAGCCAGCATCAGAACAAGAGGACACAGTCTCAGGCTGTGCCAGGGGAAGTTCGGGCTGGAGGTCAGGAGGAAGTTTTACACAGAGAGAGTGATTGCCCATTGGAATGGACTGCCCAGGGAGGTGGTGGAGTCGCCGTCACTGGAGGTGTTCAGGAGGAGACTTGACGGGGTGCTTGGTTACATGGGTTAATTGATTGGGTGGTGTTGGGTGATAGGTTGGACGTGATGATCTTGAAGGTCTCTTCCAACCTGGTCTATTCTATTCTATTCTAACACAGAGAGAAAGAGTATGTTTCTCCAAGAATAAACGTGTCTAAAGTTGACATCACCAGCTCCAAGAGCTCCATGAGCACAAATCAAGTATTTGTATTCCAAATCAACTAACACTTTAAGGTCACATTAAAAACAGGTTTTCCTCAAAATATTTATATTTGATCTTAACTAGAAGCCTTTGTACTTTCCCTTCAGTTCCTATCCCCAAACTACATCAAGTGGAAGAAAATTCCCAAACTCACATCATGACAAAGTTTTTAAAAAGTTACATCCTGTAATTGTGTATTTCTAAACCTGCTTACCTAATCTAAGGAAACTAAAAAAAAAAAAAAAAAAAGCACAGCACTAGGTATTTAATCAAGCCAAAAAGGAAAAATCAATTAGATGTTGATCTGAACTAGCATTCAGAGTACATGTAAACTAGGCTTATATATTATACAAGTCACCCCACCAAATAAAGTTTAGGCATAAGATTAATACTCTAAACAATTCAGTAACCCAAGTCTAACAGTCTAACACTAAAGGTTTGCCTGAAGACTTAATACAAAGAATGCCAAGAACATCACATCTTAGGACTCCTCCTTCGGGACAGAATGAGGGTCTAAGACCACTTTTTCAGTGGCTCAAAACTTAGGATGCATAACCAAAGGTCAAACGCTACCAAAACAAAGCACAAAATGCATGACCCGCATGGATGAGCAAGGAGCTGATGGAAAAACCTCATATGGAACAAAGAAGTTTATAGCATGTGGAAAAAAGGACAGGTCACTTGGAAGGATTATAGGAACACTGTCAGGGAATGTAGGGATGCAACAAGGAAGGCCAAGGCCCTCTTGGAATTAAATCTGGCAAAAGAAATAAAAGAGAAGGGCTTTTCCAAATACATCAGTGGCAAAAGGAAGAACAGGAAAAATGCGGGCCCACTGCTGAATACAGAGGGAGCTCTGGTGACAGAGGATGCAAAACAGAGTTACTGAATGTCACCTTTGCTTCAGTCTTTACTGCTAGGACCAGCCCTCAGGAATCCCAGTCCCCAGATATAAGAGAGAAAGTTTAGAGAACAGAACACTTTCCCTTGGTCAAGGATTGGGTTAGAAATCATTTGGGCAAACTGAATACCCACAAACCCATGGGCCATGATGTGACCCATCCACTAGTGCTGAGAGCTGGATGATGTTGTTGCTTTACCACTCTTCATCATTTTCAAAAGATCATGGAAAATGGGAGAGGTGCCAGAGGACTGGAGGAAAGCCAATGCCACTCCAGTCTTCAGAAGCAGCAAGACGGAGGACCCAGGAAAGTATAGGCCAATTCACTTGGCCTCCATCCCTAGAAAGGTGATGGAGCAGCTCATTCTGGAAGTCATCTCTAAGCGCACGGTGAATCCATTCACCAAGGTAAAATCATGCTTGACTAATCTGATAGCCTTCTATGATGGGCTGACTAACTAGGTAGATGAAGGAATAGCAGTGGATGTTGTTGTTGACTTCAAGCAATACTTTTGATACTGTGTCCCATAACATCCTCATATGTAAATTCAGGAAGTATGGGTTAGATGAGTGGACTGTGAAATGGATTCAGAACTGGCTAAACAACAGAGCTCAGAGGGTTGTGATCAGCAGGGCAGAATCCAGTTGGAGATCTGTAAACTAGTAGTGTTGTTCCCCAGGGGTCCAGTCTTGTTCAACACTTCCATCAATGAGCTGGATGAGGGGACAGAATATACCCTCAGTAAGTATGCGGATGACAACTAGAATCGTCTGGCACACCAGAAGGCTGTGTTGCCACTCAGCAAGATCTGGACAGACTCGAGAGTTGGGCAACAAGGACAACTGCAGAGTCCTACACCTGGGCAAGAATAAACCCATGCACTAGTACAAGTTAAGGCTTGACCTGCTAGAAAGCAGCTCCACAGAGAAAGATCTTTGAGTCCTGGTGGACTGTAAGTTGACGTGCCCTTGTGGCCAAATAGGCCAATGGTATCCTGAGGTGCATTAAGAAGTGTGACCAACTGGTCCTACCCCTCTACTCTGCCCTAGTGAGACCTCATCTGGAATAGCATGTTCAGTTAAGAGCTCCCCAGTTCAAGAGAAACAGGGAACTACTGGAGAGAGTCTAACAGAAGACTACAAATATGATTAAAGGAATAGAACATCTCTCTCACAAAGAAATGCTCTTTAGCCTGGAGAAGAAATGGCTGAGATGGGATTTGATCAATGTTTACAAGTACCTTAAGGGTGGCTATCAAGAACATGGGGCCAGTCTCCTTTCATTAGTGGCCAGTGAAAGACAATGGGTACAAACTAGAACACAGGAAGTCCTGCCTCAACATGAGGGAAAACTTATTTACTGTGAGGGTGACAGAGCACTGGAACAAGCTGCCCAGAGAGGTTGTCACGTCTTCTTCTCTGGAGACTTTCAAAGCCTGTCTGGATGCATTCCTGTCTGGGGGTTGAACTAGATGATCTCCAGAGGTCCTTTTTCCAACCCCTACCAACCCTGTGAGTCTGTGACTCCTCACAGAGAAAATGAGATAGAAACATTTGACAGACTACAGCACTGCCACCTGAAGGGAAACCCTCTGCTGTGGAAGAGTAAAGGCATCATGAAATCTTAGTCTCCCACTCTCAAAGTAAGTAGCACAGGATAGGTCAAAAGAACTTAGAAGAAAGGCACAACAGTTCAAGCACAGAAAATACTTCAAAAAGTGATCACATTTATAATACTGAAGTAAGACAATTGGCCAACTGGAAAAAAAATTTAAAAATGGATGAGTAACATAAGTGCAGGAAGTTATCAGATTTGGATGTAAAAATTACCCAGTTACCAGCCCAAGACATAGTGGCTGTTACTGAAACTTGGTGGGATGAATCCCATGACTGGAATGTAGGCATAGATGGGTATAAACTCTTTAGGAAGGATAGGCAGGGAAGGAGAGGAGGAGGTGTTGCCCTCTATGTCAATAGCCAGTTGGAATCAGTGGAGCTCCACCTGGGGAGGGATGATGAGCTAGTTGAGAGCGTATGGGTTAAAATTAAAGGCAGGACAGGGGAAGGAGATATTACTGTGGGGGTCTCCTACAGGCCACCTGACCAGCAGATCCAAGCAGATGAGGCCCTCCACAGGCAAATAGAAGCACCTTCCAGGTCACAAGCCCTGGTCCTCATGGGTGATTTCAGCCACCCGGACATCTGCTGGAGGGACAACACAGCAAGGCACCAGCAGTCCAGGATGTTTCTGGACTGCATAGAAGACAATTTCCTCCTCCAAATGGTAGAGGAACCAACAAGAAATGGTGCTATGCTGGACCTTGTTCTCACCAACAGGGAAGGGTTGGTAAGCAATGTGAGGCTCAGAGACGGCCTTGGCTGCAGTGACCATGAAGCAGTTGAATTTAATATCCTCAGGGCAATCAGGAGGAAGTATTCCAAGCTTACGACCCTAGACTTTAGGCGTGCAGATTTTGATCGCTTCAGGGATCTGCTAGCCAAAGTGTCGTGGGACAAAGCCCTGGAGGGAAGAGGGACCCAGGACAGCGGGTCAGTATTCAAGGACCACCTCCTCTGTGTCCAGGAGCAATCTATACCGACAAAGAGAAAAGCAGGTAAGAATGCTAGGAGGCCTGCCTGGATGAGCAAGGAGTTACTGGAAACACTATTACTTAAAAGGAAACTCTACAGGAAGTGAAGGACAGCTAGAACAGGGGGTATATAAGGAAGCTGCCCGAGCAGCAAGAGTCCTGGTTAGGAAAGCCAAAGCAGAGTTTGAATTGAATCTAGCCAGGGAGATTAGAGGGAACACTAAGAACTTTTACAGGTATATTAATGGGAAGAAGAAGACTAGGGAAGGTGTGGGCCCCCTCAGAAAGGAAAATGGTGACATGGTCACAAGTGATGAGGAAAAGGCTGAGGTACTCAATAACTTCTTTACCTCAGTCTTCACTGCAAGGGCCTCTAGCCACACTCCTGATGTTATGGAAGTCAAAGCCAGGGACGGGGAGGAAGAACTGCCCATTGTAAGTGCAGATCAGGTTCGTGATCATCTGAAGAACCTGAAAGTGTTCAAGTCCATGGGACCCGACGGGATACACCCACGGGTACTGAGAGAACTGGCAGATGAGGTTGCTAAACCCCTCTCTATTATATTTCAAAAGTCATGGCAATCTGGTGAAGTCCCCACAGACTGGAAAAGGGGAAACATTGCCCCCACTTTCAAAAAGGGTAAGGAGGAGGAACCAGGGAACTACAGGCCAGTCAGTCTCACCTCTGTGCCTGGAAAGATCATGGAGCAGATCCTCCTGGAGTCACTACTCGCTCAAAAGAATAGTGAAGAGGTGATTGGGAACAGTCAGCATGGCTTTGCCAAGGGCAAATCCTGCCTGACCAACCTGGTGGCCTTCTATGAACACGTGACAAGATTAATAGATGAGGGGAGAGCAACTGATGTCGTTTACCTGGACCTGAGCAAAGCCTTCGACACTGTCCCGCACCACATCCTGGTGTCCAAACTGGTGACACATGGGTTTGATGGGTGGACCACTAGATGGATAAGGAACTGGCTTGATGGCCGCACCCAAAGAGTGGCTGTCAATGGGTCCATGTCCCAGTGGAGGCCAGTGACAAGCGGAGTCCCTCAGGGATCAGTCCTGGGACCTGTCTTGTTCAACATCTTTGTGGGTGACATGGACAGTGGCATTGAGTGCACCCTCAGCAAGTTTGCTGATGACACCAAGCTGTGTGGTGCAGCAGACACGCTGGAGGGAAGGGAGGCCATCCAGAGGGACCTTGACAGGCTGGAGAGGTGGGCACAAGCCAAACTCATGAAGTTCAATAAGAGCAAGTGCAGGGTCCTGCATCTGGGTCGAGGCAATCCCAGGCACAAATCCAGGCTGGGCAGTGACTGGCTGGAAAGCAGCCCTGAGGAGAGAGACTTGGGGGTGCTGGTGGACAAAAAGCTCAACATGAGCTCTCAGTGTGCACTTGCAGCCCGCAAAGCCAATCAGATCCTGGGCTGCATCAGGAGAAGTGTGGCTAGCAGGTCGAGGGAGGTGATCCTCCCCCTCTACTCAGCCCTGGTGAGACCCCATCTGGAGTACTGTGTCCAGTTCTGGAGCCCCTATTACAAGAGGGATGTGGAGGTGCTGGAAGGTGTCCAGAGAAGGGCCACAAGGAAGATCAGAGGGCTGGAGCACCTCTCCTATGAGGACAGATTGAAGGAGTTGGGGCTGTTCAGTCTGCAGAAGAGAAGGCTCCCAGGTGACCTAATTGTGGCCTTCCAGTATCTGAAGGGGGCCTACAGGAAGGCTGGGGAAGGACTTCTCAGGATCTCAGGTAGTGATAGGACTAGGGGGAATGGAATGAAGCTGGAGGTGGGGAGATTCAGGCTGGATGTGAGGAGGAGGTTCTTCACCATGAGAGTGGTGAAACCCTGGAATGGGTTGTCCAGGGAGGTGGTCGAGGCCCCGTCCCTGGAGGTGTTTAAGACCAGGCTGGATGAGGCTCTGGCCAGCGTGATCTAGTGTGGGGTGTCCCTGCCCATGTCATGGGGGTTGGAACTAGATGATCCTTGTGGTCCCAACCCTGAATGATACTATGATATGATACTATGACTATACTAGCTTCCTGAATAAGTGATAATTTAGCCAAGTATAACTATCACGCCTACATGAGTAAGCCAGTCAACTCATTACAAAAAGGAAGTATTGTGCCAAGGCCTTTCTTTCAAGACAAATAAGGCCAAACCAAATGTGACTCAAATGTATTATTTCCCAAGCTATGTGTTATTTTGGTTTTGTGGAACAAAGCTCTTAAACCTTGGCTCAAAGAGGTACACGTTAGCCAAGCAGAGAGATGAGTCTGGGTTTTTTTCAGCTTGACAGAAGTCAAAGGGCATGAAATGGGAGACAGGAGTCACTATTAAGCTTATAACTCCTGGGAGAAGCAAGCTGGAGAGAACAATATTTTGCTAGAGATCAAGTAGACATTGAATACAAAAGGATACGCCCAATACAACATACCTTCTGCAGGCACCAAAGATTTTTTTTAATTGTTTTTTTAAGCTGAAACATGCAATTCCTCCTCCAGCTGTTTTAAGAATTTAAGTCTATTCCCTTTCTTGGACAGTAGAGACAGCTAGCTTGCTTATTGTATTTACAAGGGGGGAAATAACCAGCCACAAAAGTTGGGGTTTTTGTCTTAACAAAAGATTGAGAAATAAATAGAAAGGATTTATCTTCCTTTACCTATTACGTGCTGTTGTAGCCCCTTGAAAGCAGCCCTCTAAAAGTTTGGAGAGAAAGAAAAGGAACACATGAGGAAAAAATAATCATGAAAAACAGTTAAAACGCCCATGAAGTTTTGAGGAAAATACACCCTTTGTCCTGAATTAGTCCCTACACAGGGTACATCACCGGCATAACAAGCAAAGATTTTGAGGGAGAGCTGGGAAGGCCATTTTAAATATATATACAGAACAGAGATAAGAACAACTTGGGAGTGGAAGGGAAGAATTTTCACCCTGTCATGAGATACCTGCCTTTCTTTGGCATTAAAATAGGGAACTAACAGAATAGAAACAGCTGTGACACACCCCTCTCTCCCCGACGCACATCCCAAGGTAGAAGGGAAGAGCGGTCCTATAGACTTCAGCCAGTCTGTTCTCAGACTGTCCCCATACCCTCACCACCAGCAGCAGGAAAAGGCAACTGCTGGGGCACCTCCTACGGAGCCGACCCTCTTTATCCTCCCTCCTCTCGCAGTCAATGAAAGGGCTGACAGGAGCCGTGGGCCGGCCACCCCATTGGAGCCCCAGCCACTCCACCGAGCCCAGCAAAAAGGCCCAGCAGTCGGAAGTAGTGGGAGTATACAGGCCCCAGCGGCGGCTCCCCAGGACCACTGTGGTGACGAGAGGCCCGGTCTGTCGGCGAGGCAGAGGGAAGTCCATACCTTGAAGTAACCACCCTCGTAGAGGGTGTTGGGGGGCCCGAAGATTGCCACCTCCCAGTTGTAGAGATCAGACTCGTCGACCAGGGTGATGCGGAAGCCCTCCACTGGCTCCTCCTGGAGCGACTTCAGCTCCAGCATCAGCGCCTTCTGCGAGCTGCTCATCTGCTGCTGGGCCATGGCACGGCACGGCACGGCACGGCACGGCACGGCACGGCACGGCACGGCACGGCACGGCACGGCACGGCACGGCCCACACGCTGCCGCTGCGGCCCACAGACCCTAGCGTTAACGGCCACCACCGCCACCACTTCCTTTTGTGACGGCGCACGCTCACCGCTGACCTCAGCGCGCCGCGCCGCACAAGCCGCGCCTACAGGCGTGATTAAAGGGACAGCGGTCCCCGCAATAACGCTTGTATGATGTCACTACATCAGCCTTCATAGGCCAGGCCGGCATCTCCTTTCTGGTGGGTTACGGAACAGGGGAGAAGCTGGACTGGGAGTGACACAGAGTGTGTGGTACTGTGCGGGGTCATGGGTGGGTATGGTGGGGTATGGCTGGCCTAAACTGCTGCGCTGACAGATGTCTGCAGTTGAAAAAGACAAGCTTTTATAGAAAGGATGTTTTTTGAGGAGCGACCTTGCATGACCCAGCATCTCCTAAAAATCCTATAGTAACCCCTAAGCAGCAGCACCAGCAGTGGGAGGAGAGCAAAATGAAGCTATTCTGCTCCTACAGGTGTTATTTTCACATGGCTCCACAGACGTATGAGGTGCTACAGGCAGAAAATACCATTTCAAATTTTTCCTCCCATTCCCAAACACTGTTAAAGGAGAAAAACATTTGCAGGTGTGAAACAAAGAAATTTCACTAGAGAGCAAATGAGGTTTATCCAGTCTGTATTCATTTATTGCAGCACTGGGATACACTGGGATCTTTCCCAAAGTGTGCACCATTGAATCCATGGACACATGAGTTTTTATAGCATATAAACATACATATTCACCAGTTTTCCCAGAAATCATTGTCCCTGCCTATGCCTGGTGCTCATACATTCATAGCTACAGTAACTTCATGGTCACTTGACCTGTTGTCCATGGTCCTTTAACATCTCTAAATGGCCAGTGATTGTATCCTCTTGGATGCCTGTCCTTCTGATGTGTGCCCCCAAGCCCCTTGTAAAGTTATTTTGTCAAATAAATCAGTATCACATATCGAACCAGCTCCACAAGTTCTGCCAGTTTTGCAGGGGCTGAGCCTTGCAAAATTCAATTATTTCTAGGAATCACTTTGGAATCACACATTTACAAAACTCAACAGCTTTCTGACAAATACAGGCATATTTTGTTTCCCTCTTTCAGGTGGCAAACCTGTGAACATGAGAGTCATAGAATCAATAAGGTTGGAAAAGACCTCAAAGATCACAGTGTCACAGTATCACCAAGGTTGAAAGAGACCTCAAAGATCATCGAGTCCAACCTGTCACCACAGACCTCATGACTAGACCATGGCACCAAGTGCCAAGTCCAATCCCCTCTTGAAGATCATCAAGTCTAACCTGTCACCCAACACCTCATGACTACTAAACCATGGCTTCAAGTGCCACGTCCAGTCCCCTCTTGAACACCTCCAGGGACAGTGACTCCACCACCTCCCTGGGCAGCCCATTACAATGGCGAAAGACTCTCTCAGTGAAGAACTTTCTCCTCACCTCGGGCCTAAACTTCCCCTGGTGCAGCTTGAGACTGTGTCCTTGTGACTGTTTGAGGCTGTGCCTTTAAGAAAGGGACACCATAGCTGAATGTTTTGTAAACAAAAGACAGGTCTAAACGAATTTCATTGGTAGATTGGTAGGATGTAACTTTAAGTTTTGAGTGCGACTGAGACTTTCCTCAGTTTCGATTCTTCCCTCCTCCTTTCCAGCTGGTCCGCTTCTAAGCTCTCTGCCAGACTGACCTTGGACAGATAAGGCCTCTACTAACATATTCTGCTTTAATTAACAATTGCTCTTTTTCTCTCTTTCTAACCCTCTTTGGGGAAAAAGGGGAGAGAAGGGGGTACAGGGGGGGAACCCTGTGGTGAAGGCACATTATGCCCAGATACTGAATCTTGTCCCAGAATGTGGGCAAGTTTCATAGTTTCATTCAGGGTTGGAAGGGACCACAAGGATCATCTAGTTCCAACCCCCCTGCCATGGGCAGGGAAACCCCACACTAGATCAGGCTGGACAGAGCCTCATCCAGCCTGCTCTTAAACACCCCCAGTGACGGGGCCTCAACCACCTCCCTGGACAACCCATTCCAGGGTCTCACCACTCTCATGGTGAAGAACCTCCTCCTCACATCCAGCCTGAATCTCCCCACCTCCAGCTTCATTCCATTCCCCCTAGTCCTATCACTACCTGAGATCCTGAGAAGTCCTTCCCCAGCCTTCCTGTAGGCCCCCTTCAGACACTGGAAGGCCACAATGAGGTCACCTCGGAGCCTTCTCTTCTGCAGACTGAACAGCCCCAACTCCTTCAATCTGTCCTCATAGGAGAGGTGCTCCAGCCCTCTGATCTTCCTTGTGGCCCTTCTCTGGACACCTTCCAGCACCTCCACATCCCTCTTGTAATAGGGACTCCAGAACTGGACACAGTACTCCAGATGGGGTCTCACCAGGGCTGAATAGAGGGGGAGGATCACCTCCCTCGACCTGCTAGCCACACTTCTCCTGATGCAGCCCAGGATCTGATTGCCCTTGCGGGCTGCAAGTGCACATTGAGAGCTCATGTTGAGCTTCTTGTCCACCAGTACCCCCAAGTCTCTCTCCTCAGGGCTACTTTCCAGCCAGTCACTGCCCAGCCTGTATTTGTGCCTGGGATTGCCTCGACCCAGATGCAGGACCCTGCACTTGCTCTTACTGAACTTCATGAGTTTGGCTTGTGCCCACCTCTCCAGCCTGTCAAGGTCCCTCTGGATGGCCTCCCTTCCCTCCAGCGTGTCTGCTGCACCACACAGCTTGGTGTCATCAGCAAACTTGCTGAGGGTGCACTCAATGCCACTGTCCATGTCACCCACAAAGATGTTGAACAAGACAGGTCCCAGGACTGATCCCTGAGGGACTCCGCTTGTCACTGACCTCCACTGGGACATGGAGCCATTGACAGCCACTCTTTGGGTGCGGCCATCAAGCCAGTTCCTTATCCATCTAGTGGTCCACCCATCAAACCCATGTGTCACCAGTTTGGAGACCAGGATGTGGTGCGGGACAGTGTCGAAGGCTTTGCTCAGGTCCAGGTAAATGACATCAGTTGCTCGCCCCTCATCTATTAATGTTGTCACGTGTTCATAGAAGGCCACCAGGTTGGTCAGGCAGGATTTGCCCTTGGCAAAGCCATGCTGACTGTTCCCAATCACCTCTTCACTATTCTTCTGAGCCAGTAGTGACTCCAGGAGGATCTGCTCCATGATCTTTCCAGGCACAGAGGTGAGACTGACTGGCCTGGAGTTCCCTGGTTCCTCCTTCTTACCCTTTTTGAAGATGGGGGCAATGTTTCCCCTTTTCCAGTCCGTGGGGACTTCACCAGATTGCCATGACTTTTGAAATATAATAGAGAGGGGTTTAGCAACCTCATCTGCCAGTTCTCTCAGTACCCGTGGGTGTATCCGTCGGGTCCCATGGACTTGAACACTTTCAGGTTCTTCAGATGATCACGAACCTGATCTGCACTTACAATGGGCAGTTCTTCCTCCCCGTCCCTGGCTTTGACTTCCATAACATCAGGAGTGTGGCTAGAGGCCCTTGCAGTGAAGACTGAGGTAAAGAAGTTATTAAGTACCTCAGCCTTTTCCTCATCACTTGTGACCATGTCACCATTTTCCTTTCTGAGGGGGCCCACACCTTCCCTAGTCTTCTTCTTCCCATTAATATACCTGTAAAAGTTCTTAGTGTTCCCTCTAATCTCCCTGGCTAGATTCAATTCAAACTCTGCTTTGGCTTTCCTAACCAGGACTCTCGCTGCTCGGGCAGCTTCCTTATATTCCCCCTGTTCTAGCTGTCCTTCTCTCCACTTCCTGTAGAGTTTCCTTTTAAGCAATAGTGTGTCCAGTAGCTCCTTGCCCATCCAGGCAGGCCTCCTAGCATTCTTACCTGCTTTTCTCTTTGTTGGTACACAGAGCTCCTGGACACAGAGGAGGTGGTCCTTGAATACTGACCAAGCGAGAGAGAGAGAGAGGGAGGGAGAGGGAGAAGAGAGAAGACGGCACCATAACATCACGGGGCAACACAACGCATCTTGGACTCTCACCACCCCTGACCGTTGGTAATATAATCTCTTTCTGACTTTCTCCTTCTAATTCCTTCCCTCTTCTCCCTCTCTCTCTCTCTCTCTCCCTCTCTCTCTCTCTCTCTCCATTTTCTCCCTCTCCCTTCTTATGTCCACTTTATCTAATAAATAGTCTAGCTGTTGATACTTTGGCCTCGTTTGTGCCTTTAATTTCACAACACGGGAATATTTAAAAGAACTGTATCTCCGGACCGAGACATCTAATGTCTCCGGACCGTGACACAAGGTCAGCACCACCAAAAACAGAACACAAAGAAAGCAGCTGCACAGACTGAACTCACGCTAAATCCTTAAACATACATTCCTACTGATCTACCAATGAAATTCGATTAGAATTAGCTTTGTTTTCCTTTATACACCAAAACATTCAGCAAGAGAATTCTGTAGCTGTCTTTTTAAAGGCACAGACTAAAACTGTCACACAGATGAAACAAAAAAAGAAGACACTGCGCAGGTACGCTCAAACCCTTGGAATGCAGTATAAAGACAATTTAGAACAGAACAGAACAGAACAGAACAGAATAGAATAGAATAGACCTTCAAGATCATCGCGTCCAACCTATCATCCAACACCATCTAATCAAATAAACCATGCAACCAAGCACCCTATGAAGTCTCCTCCTAACCACCTCCAATGATGGTGACTCCACCACCTCCCCGGGCAGCCCATTCCAATGGGAAATCACTCTCTCTGTGTAGAATTTCTTCCTAACCTCCAGCCTAAACTTCCCCTGGCGCAGCTTGAGACTGTGTCCCCTTGTTCTGGTGCTGGCTGCCTGGGAGAAGAGACCAACCCCTTCCCGGCTACAACCACCTTTCAGGTAGTTGTAGAGGGCAATGAGGTCACCCCTCAGCCTCCTCTTCTCCAGGCTAAACAATCCCAGCTCCCTCAGCCTCTCCTCATAGGGCTTGTGTTCAAGGCCTCTCACCAGCCTCGTTGCCCTTCTCTGGACACGTTCAAGTGTTTCACTGTCCTTCTTAAACTGAGGGGCCCAGAACTGGACACAGTACTCAAGGTGCGGCCTAACCAAAGCAGAGTACAGGGGCACAATGACCTCCCTGCTCCTGCTGGCCACACTATTCCTAATACAGGCCAGAATGCCATTGGCCTTCCTGGCCACCTGGGCACACTGCTGGCTCATGTTTAGGTGGCTGTCGATCAGTACCCCCAGGTCCCTCTCTGTTTGGGAGCTCTCCAGCCACTCTGAACCTAGCCTATAGCTCTGCATGGTGTTGCCGTGGCCAAAGTGCAGTACTCGGCACTTGGACTTGTTGAATGCCATCCCATTGGACTCTGCCCATCTGCCCAGTTGGTCGAGGTCCCTCTGCAGAGCCCATCCACCCTCTAACTGACTAACATCTGCCCCTAACTTTGTGTCATCTGCAAATTTGCTGATGACTGACTCAATCCACTCATCCAGATCATCAATGAAGATATTAAAGAGGATGGGGCCCAGCACTGATCCCTGGGGGAAGCCACTGGTGACAGGCTGCCAGTTGGATGTGGCACCATTCACCACCACTCTCTGGGCCCGGCCCTCCAGCCAGTTCCTAACCCAGCACAGAGTGTTGCGGTCCAAGCCTCAAGCAGACAGCTTAGCCAGCAGTTTGCTGTGGGAGACAGTGTCAAAGGCCTTGCTGGAGTCCAGGTAGACCACATCCACAGGCCTCCCCACATCCACCAGGTGGGTCACCTGATCATAGAAGGAGATCAGGTTGGAGAGGCAGGACCTGCCCTTCCTAAATTCATGTTGGTTGGACCTGAGCCCTTGGCCATCCTTCAGGTGCGCAGTTATTGCCACCAGGATAATCTGCTCCATCACTTTCCCTGGCATTGAGGTCAGGATGACAGGCCTGTAGTTTCCAGGCTCTTCCATCCGACCCTTCTTGTGGATGGGGACCATATTGGCCAGTTTCCAGTCACCTGGGACCTCACCGGTGAGCCAGGACTGGAGCAAAATGATGGAGAACGGCTTGGCCAGCTCATCTGCCATCTCTCTCAGCACCCTAGGATGGATCCCATCTGGTCCCATGGACTTGTGTGTGTCCAAGTGGCTCAGCAAATCCCAAACTAATTCCTTGTGGATTTCTGGGGCAATACACTGCTCCCTGACCTCATCCCCTAGATCCAGAGGTCACTTGTCCTCAACTCCTCCTGCCTTGCTGTTAAACATTGAGGCAAAGAAGGTCTTCAGGACCTCAGCCTTTTCCTCATCTTCAGACACAGTGTTCCCCTCCAGGTCAAATGAGGAATGCAGGTTCTTCTTGCCCTTCTTTTTAGTGTTAATATATTTGTAAAAATGCTTTTTATTATCTTTCACGGAGTTGGCCAGCTTAAGTTCCTACTGGGCCTTTGCCTCTCTAATTTTTCTCCTTCATAATCTAACAACTTCCTTAAACATACCTTGAGAGGCCTTCCCCTCCTTCCAAAGGTGATACAACCTCTTTTTTCCCCTTAAATCCTCCAGGAGCTGCTTGCTCATCCAAGGCCGGTTGCCTTCCCCGACGGCTCGTATTTCGGCATGTGGGAACTGCCAGTTCCTGTGCCCTCAAGAGCTCCTGTTTGAAGTAGGTCCAACCCTCCTGAACCCCTCGGTTCTTGAGGGTTGCTACCCAGGGAATTTTGCAAATAAGTTTCTTAAACAGGTTGAACTTTGCCCTACGGAAGTCCAAGGTGAAGGTTCTGTTGGTGCTCCTCCCTATCTCCCTGTATATTGAAAACTTCACTATCTCCTGGTCATTGCACCCTAGGCAGCCTCCCACAATCACATCTCCCACCAGACCTTCTCTATTGGAGAACAGCAGGTCAAGCAGAGCCTGGCCTCTGGTAGGTTCAATTAACAACTGTATCAGGAAGCAGTCCTCCATTCCTCCATCGGGGACACACATCGACCAGGGGCCTCGGAAAAGCACGGACTGCTGCTGTTTTTGACCTGAAGGACCCGCACACAGCCTCTGCACTCGGCAGGAATCGGCTTTCACCGATTCTCCATGTGTTCGGGATCGTTCGGGTCCCTGCGTGCCGCGGCATTTTCAAAGCCCGCGGCAGCTCGCGGCAGCTTCCATTTCAGCGGTGAGCTCCATCGGGGACACACATCGACCAGGGGCCTCGGAAAAGCACGGACTGCTGCTGTTTTTGACCTGAAGGACCCGCACACAGCCTCTGCACTCAGCAGGAATCGGCTTTCACCGATTCTCCACGTGTTCGGGATCATTCGGGTCCCTGCGTGCCGCGGCAGTTTCAAAGCCCGTGGCAGCTCGCGGCAGCTTCCATTTCAGCGGTGAGCTCCATCGGGGACACACATCGACCAGGGGCCTCGGAAAAGCACGGACTGCTGCTGTTTTTGACCTGAAGGGCCCGCACACAGCCTCTGCACTCGGCAGGAATCGGCTTTCACCGATTCTCCACGTGTTCGGGATCGTTCGGGTGCCTGCGTGCCGCGGCAGTTTCAAAGCCCGCGGCAGCTTGCGGCAGCTTCCATTTCAGCGGTGAGCTCCATCGGGGACACACATCGACCAGGGGCCTCGGAAAAGCACGGACTGCTGCTGTTTTTGACCTGAAGGACCCGCACACAGCCTCTGCGCTCGGCAGGAATCGGCTTTCACCGATTCTCCACGTATTCGGGATCGTTCGGGTGCCTGCGTGCCGCGGCAGTTTCAAAGCCCGCGGCAGCTTGCGGCAGCTTCCATTTCAGCGGTGAGCTCCATCGGGGACACACATCGACCAGGGGCCTCGGAAAAGCACGGACTGCTGCTGTTTTTGACCTGAAGGACCCGCACACAGCCTCTGCGCTCGGCAGGAATCGGCTTTCACCGATTCTCCACGTATTCGGGATCGTTCGGGTCCCTGCGTGCCGCGGCAGTTTCAAAGCCCGCGGCAGCTCGCGGCAGCTTCCATTTCAGCCCATCTTCTTGCTCGGACGCGCGCACCGCCACACTTTTTTAAAAAAAAAACCATTCTCCAGTAGGTCCGGTGGGCAGGGCTAGCATGGTGGTAACTCGCCGCAATAACTCCTTTAAAAAGTCAGTCTCGACCCAGACTGAGGGGGAATATAAGCAGATAGGTAGGTGTCATAAGCAAGAGGTAGGTGTCCAGGCATCTAGCTGCAGACAGTGCTGGAACCTGGCACTTGAGATGCAGGGTAGAGGGGACGGCTCCTGCTTTAGGTGTGAGCAGATCGACTGTCTGCTTAGCCTGGTGGCTGGACTGAAGGACAAGGTTGCTAGATTTAGAGATGTATGCAATTGCAGAAGGGTGACGAACCTGAGTAACCAGGCTCTGCAGGCCCCCCCAGCAGAGGCCAGTCATCCAAAAAGAAGAGGGCAATGGATGCAGGTTCCTATCAAAAGATGCAAGGTTAAAACTCCTTGCCCCCCCTCACCCCCCCCACTGCCCTTGGAAAACAAGTACGGGGCATAGGAGATTGAGGGTGAGGTGATTCTGATATCAGAGGGCACGCCATCTGGGGTTTTCCCTGTGGCAAAACAGCCTAAGGTGAAACAGCCTAAGGTGAAACAGCCTAAGCTTAAACAGCCTTCCCCCGGCATCAGGACTTGCTCCCTTAAAAAAAAGAGGAGGGTAATTGTTATTGGCGATTCCCTCCTGAGGGGAACAGAGGGCCCCATATGTCGGCCAGACCCTACTCACAGGGAGGTTTGTTCCCTTCCAGGAGCCATGGTTGGAGATGTTACCAGAAGACTGCCTGGTATGGTGCAGCCCTCTGACTATTATCCCTTGATAGTTATGCAGGTAGGGAATGATGATGTTGCAACCAGAACTCCCAGGGCTATCAAAGATGACTTCAGGGCCCTGGGAGATCTGGTTGAGGGATCCGGGGCACAAATAATTTTTTCGTCTATACCCTTAGTTGCAGGTGAGAATACCATAAGGAACAGGTCAGCAGCTGAAGTCAACAAGTGGCTTAGAGGCTGGTGCAGGGAAAAGAATTTTGGGTTTTTTGATCTTGAAAAACTTTCTGCTGCACCAGGCCAGCTGGCAACAGATGGAGCACATCTGTCCCAGAGGAGGGGTAAGATCAGACTGTACGAGAATGGCCTATCCCTCAAAGGGAAAAAGATTCTGGGGAGGGAATTGGCAGGTCTCATAGATAGGGCTTTAAACTAGTTTCGAAGGGGGAAGGGGTTGAAACCAGTCCCCTCAGGTAAGAGTCTGGGGGCGACAAGCCAGAGCCAGAGGTGAAACCAGCAGCCCGGCTGAAGTGCATGTACACTAATGCACGAAGCATGGGTAACAAACAAGAGGAGCTGGAAGCCTTGCTGTGGCAGGAAAGTCATGATGTAGTTGCCATCACAGAGACGTGGTGGGATGACTCACATGACTGGAGCGCTGCAATTGATGGCTACAGGCTCTTCAGGAGAGACAGGCAAGGAAGAAGGGGTGGAGGGGTGGCCCTGTACATAAGGGAGGCACTAGATGCCATTGAGACGGAGATTAGGGACGATCGGGTTGAGTGCCTGTGGGTAAGAATTAGAGGGAAGGCCAACAGGGCTGACATCCTGGTTGGAGTCTGTTATAGACCACCCAACCAGGAGGAGGATGTTGATGAGTCATTCTATAGGCAGCTTAAGGCTGTCTCAAGATCGTCTGACCTTGTTCTCATGGGCGACTTCAACTTGCCTGATATCTGCTGGGATCTCAACATAGCAGAGAAGTGGCAATCTAGGAGGTTCTTAGAATGCATGGAGGACAGCTTCTTATCCCAGGTGCTGCAAGAGCCTACCAGGGGCAAGGCTATGCTTGACCTCCTCTTCACCAATAGGGAAGGGTTGGTGGGTGATGTGGTGGTCGGAGGGTGCTTAGGGGTCCAGTGACCACGAGATAATTGAATTCTCATTATTTGGTCAAGCTAAGAGGGGTAGCAAGAAGACCTCCACTCTGGATTTCCGGAGGGCGGACTTCAGGCTACTCAAGGAACTAATTCAGAGGGTTCCTTGGGATAAAGCCCTTAAAAACAAAGGGGTCCAGGAGAGCTGGTCCTACTTCAAGGAAGAACTGTTGAAGGCTCAGGGACAGGCTGCGCCAATGTGCCGGAAGATGAGCCGCCGGGGCAGACGGCCAGCCTGGATGGTTAAAGAACTTTTAATGGAACTAAGGGAAAAAAAGAGGGTGTATCACCTTTGGAAGAAAGGGGAGGCAACCCGTGAAAAATTTAAGGATGTTGCTAGGTCTTGCAGGAAGAAAATTAGGGAGGCAAAAGCACATTTGGAGCTTAGTCTGGCCTCTGCTGTGAAGGACAACAAAAAGTCCTTCTATATATACATTAATAGCAAGAGGAAGGGCAGAGACAACCTCCACTCCTTGGTGGACACGGAGGGGAACGTTGTGATAAGGGATGAGGAAAAGGCAGAGATACTTAACACCTTCTTTGCCTCAATTTTTACTAGCAGGACAGAATGTCTTCCAGACAGCTGGCCTCCAGAGCTGGCAGAAGGAGCCAGGGAGCAGCATAGTTTTCCACTGTTCCAATATGGGGTAGTTGGTGATCTGCTCAGCCGCCTCGATCCCCACAAGTCCATGGGACCAGATGGGATCCATCCTAGGGTTCTGAGGGAGCTGTCAGAGGAGCTGGCCGAGCCGCTCTCCATCATTTTTCAGCAGTCCTGGCTCACTGGCGAGGTCCCAGAGGACTGGAAGCTGGCCAACGTGGTGCCCATCCATAAGAAGGGCCGGTTGGATGAGCCAGAGAATTACAGACCTGTCAGCCTGACCTCAGTGCCAGGCAAGATCATGGAACAGGTCATCCTGAGTGCATTAACACAGCACTTAGAGGATGGCCAAGGGATCAGGCTCAGCCAACATGGATTTAGGAAGGGCAGGTCCTGCCTGACCAACCTGATCTCCTTCTATGAGCAGGTGACCCGCCTGGTGGATGTGGGGAGGCCTGTGGATGTAGTTTACCTGGACCTCAGCAAGGCCTTTGACACCGTCCCCCATAGCAAACTGCTGACCAAGCTGTCAGCCCATGGTTTGGACAGCAGCACTCTGAGCTGGGTTAGGAACTGGCTGGATGGCCGAACCCAGAGAGTGGTGGTGAATGGTGTCACATCTGGCTGGCGACCAGTCAGTAGTGGAGTCCCCCAGGGATCAATGCTGGGCCCCATCCTCTTTAACATCTTTGTTGATGTTCTGGATGAGGGCATTGAGTCCATCATCAGTAAATTTGCTGATGATACCAAGCTGGGGACAGGAGTTGATCTGCTAGAGCGTAGAGAGGCTTTGCAGAGAGACCTCGACAGGCTGGACAGATGGGCAGAGTCCAACGGCATGAAATTTAATGCATCCAAGTGCCGGGTTCTGCACATTGGCCACAACAACCCCATGCAGTGCTACAGGCTGGGGTCAGAGTGGCTGGAGAGCAGCCAGGCAGAGAGGGACCTGGGAGTGCTGGTTGATGGTAGGATGAACATGAGCCTGCAGTGTGCCCAGGCAGCCAAGAGGGCCAATGGCATCCTGGCCTGCATTAAGAACAGTGTGGCCAGCAGGAGCAGGGAGGTCATTCTGCCCCTGTACACTGCACTGGTTAGGCCACACCTCGAGTACTGTGTCCAGTTCTGTGCCCCTCAGTTTAGGAAGGATGTTGACTTGCTGGAACGAGTCCAGAGAAGGGCAACGAAGTTAGTGAGGGGCTTGGAACACAAGCCCTATGAGGAGAGACTGAGGGATCTGGGATTGCTTAGCCTGGAGGGGAGGAGACTCAGGGGTGACCTCATTACTCTCTACAACTACCTGAAGGGGGGTTGTAAACAGGCAGAGGTTGGTCTCTTCTCCCAGGCAACCAGCACCAGAACAAGAGGACACAGTCTCAGGCTGCGCCAGGGGAAGTTCAGGCTGGAGGTCAGGAGGAAGTTTTACACGGAGAGAGTGATTGCCCATTGGAATGGGCTGCCTGGGGAGGTGGTGGAGTCGCCGTCACTGGAGGTGTTCAGGAGGAGACTTGACAGGGTGCTTGGTTACATGGGTTAGTTGATTGGGTGGTGTTGGGTGATAGGTTGGACGTGATGATCTTGAAGGTCTCTTCCAACCTGGTTTATTCTATTCTATTCTATTCTATTCGCTCCAGGAATCTTCTGGACTGCCTCCTCTCTGCTGAATTAAGTTTCCAGCAGATATCTGGCAGGTTGAAGTCACCCACAAGGACAATATCTGATGATCTTGAGACAACCTCCAATTGTTTGTAGAATAATTTGTAAGCCTCCTCATCCTGGTTGGGTGGTCTATAACAGACTCCAACCAGGATGTCAGATTTGTTAGGCTGCCCTCCGATTTTGACCCACAGGTTCTCAATCCCTTCTTTCTCCACCTCAAGTTCTGTGGCAGAGTGACTCCCTAATATACAAAGCCACCCCTCCCCCTCTTCTCCCTCGCCTGTCTCTCCTAAAGAGCCTGTAACCCCCCAGTTCAGCATTCCAATCATGCGTGTTATCCCACCATGTGGGATCCCACCATGAGATGGCAACTACATCATAGTCACCCTGGTGGACCAGGACTTCCAGCTCCTCTTGCTTATTGCCCATGCTGCGTGCATTGGTGTACATGCATTGCAGCTGGGCTCCTGACTTCTCAATTGACTCTACTTTGTACCCTACTCTTTCCTCTGCAGAGGGACCGATTTCCTCACCCACTGTGGTGAAGGCACATTATGCCAGATACTAAATCTTGTCCCAGCATGTGGACAAGTTCCCCCTCCTCCAGGAGGAAGACAAAAGCCAAGGCATTACCCTGGCCAGCACGCACCCAGTGCATACAGTGCTCGTGCTGACACCAAGTATGGGCATAATTCTAGCTTCACGCTTTCTATAGGTTGAAGCCAGTTGTTTATGAGAGTGCCCATTGGTCAAGCCCAGCCTTGAGGAATCTATAAGTATCACCCCAGTTGGTAAACAAGTTACCCCCTCATTCACTTTGTCTCTGTGCTTGCTCGAGAAAGCAACTCTCAAGCTGCAGCCTCTGCCATTGAGCTTATTGTTGTTAGCTTCTGTTATATACGCACGCATGCTGCAAGCCTCTGCCATTGAGCTTATTGTTGTTAGCTTCTGTTATATACGCACGCATGCTGAAAGCCTCTGCATCGTGAGAAGCCCAGAGGGAGGACCTTCGCTGTGCCTGAGGAGCCCAGCATCGCTACAACCAGTCGTACCGATCGGGAGAGCCCACCGTGCCACCGGAGGACTAGACCAACCCCCGCGGGTAAGATCTGCCCAGTTGCCGGGGAGAAGGGACTTGATCGATACCGAGTCCACCTAAGCCTAGCCCCACTGTAGCAGGAGAGGAGCCGCCGTGTGCCGCTCTGAGCCCTGTAAACCCCAGGGAAGACTAAAGCATTGTTCATGCCTATATTGCACCGAACCTGGGACCACTCCGAGAGTCCCGCTGTTCCTTTAAGCTCAGTAAACAAGAATCGCCGTGGTTGGGCTGACCCAGTAGCTTTGCCTGCTGCCGCGTCGTCCGAGCCCACCTACAGGCAACCGCCACCCTGCCCTGTCGTGCGAGCCGATTCTGAGGGCCGACCCCATGGGCTGACCCTGACCAGGACCAATCCCTGTTGTCTGGAGGGAATCGACCGAGTCCTGAAGGGAACCTGCTTCCGTGCTAATCCCAGGTTCCATTATTCCCTCTTCCCCGCTGTGAAGAGAGGAGACAGGAACCCAACATTGCCGTCCAACTAGACTAGGAACCAGTCCAGTGGCAGCCGTCTGCAGGGCCCCCACTTTGCTACAAACAACAGCTACAGAGTATTGTCCACATGCTTTCCATCCACTAGCACTCAGTTCAAAGTATCCGCGTCTAGCAAACGCCGACGCATAGAAAGATTATAATATTGCTGTGTATAGCCAGAAACCGCCCGCGTCCCGCTGCGTCGCCATCTAGAGGCCAAGCGGTGGAACGGCACCCTTCGTTATGTAACTATAGAAAGGGTCTATAGATAGTTCAATTAAGTTCTAATCATAACATTAAGTCACTTGTGAAATGTATTTCATGAACCTGCACTAGAACTTGTATATAAGCTGGTGAATCATCGGTTATTAATAGTTTGATAATTAATAAAAATAATATTTTCATAATTCATATTTCATATTAATGAATTTAATAACCTCTTCACCACACCCACCCCCTTCTGACCTAAATTAAAGCCCTCCTAATGAGCCCTGTGAACTGTAGTTCTAGGACTCTCTTACGCTTTCTAGATAAATGCACCCCATCAGGACCCAGTAGGTCGGGTGCAGTAAAAGTTGCCCCTGCCCTCATAGGGCTTGTGTTCCAAACCCCTCACCAACTTTGTTGCCCTTCTCTGGACACTCTCCAGCAAAGCTCCTTCCTAAAGTGAGGGGCCCAGAACTGGACACAGTACTCAAGGTGTGGCCTAACCAGTGCAGTGTACAGGGGCAGAATGACCTCCCTGTTCCTGCTGGCCACACTGTTCCTAATACAGACCAGGATGCCACTGGCCTTCTTGGCTGCCTGGGCACACTGTAGGCTCATGTTCAGCCTACTGTCAACCAGTACCCCCAGGTCCCTCTCTACCTGGCCGCTCTCCAGCCGCTCTGACCCCAGCCTGTAGCACCGCATGGGGTTGTTGTGGCCAATGTGCAGAACCCGGCACTTGGATGTGTTAAATCTCATGCCGTTGGACTCTGCCCATCTTTCCAGCCTGTCAAGGTCCCTCTGCAGAGCTCTCCTACCCTCTAACAGATCAACTCCTGTCCCCAGTTTGGTGTCATCTGCAAATTTACTGATGATGAACTCAATGCCCTTATCCAGATCATCAATAAAGATGTTAAAGAGGGTGGGGCCCAGCACTGATCCCTGGGGCATGCCACTAGTGACTGGTTGCCAGCTGGATGTGGCACCATTCACCACCACTCTCTGGGCTCAGCCCTCCAGCCGGTTCCTAACCCAGTGCAGTGTGCTCCCGTCCAAGCCATGGGCTGACAGCTTGACCCAGAGTTTGCTGTGGGGGACCGTGTCAAAGGCCTTGTTGAAGTCCAGGTAGACTACATCCACTGCCTTCCCCACATTCACCAGGCGGGTCACCTGCTCATAGAAGGAGATCAGGTTGGTCAGGCAGGACCTGCCCTTCCTAAATCCATGTTGGCGGGGCCTGATCCCTTGGCCATCCTCTAAGTGCTGTGTGATTGCACTCAAGATGACCTCTTCCATAATTTTGCCTGGCACTGTGGTCAGGCTGACAGGCCTATAATTCCCTGGCTCATCCAACCGGCCCTTCTTGTGGATGGGCACCACGTTGGCCAGCTTCCAGTCTTCTGGGACCTCTCCAGTGAGCGAGGACTGCTGGAAAATGATGGATAGTGGCTTGGCCAGCTCATCTGCCAGCTCTCTCAGCACCCTAGGATGAATCCCATCTGGTCCCATGGACTTGTGGGCATCCAAGCGACTGAGTAGATCTCTAACTACCCCATCCTGGAACATAGGGAAACTGTGCAGCTCCCTCCTCCTTTTGCCAGCTCTGCAGGCCAGCTGTCAGGATGACGTTCTGTCCTTCTAGTAAAAATTGAGGCAAAGAAGGTTTTAAGTATCTCTGCCTTTTCCTCATCCCTTGATACAACATTTCCCTCCATGTCAACCAAGGAGTGGAGGTTGTCCTTTCCCTTCCTCTTGCTATTAATATATTTATAGAAGGACTTTTTGTTGTCCTTCACAGTAGAGGACAGTTTAATCTCCAAATGCGCTTTTGCCTCCCTAGTTTTCATCCTACATTATTTGGCAACATCCTTAAACATTCCTTGGGTTGCCTCCCCTCTCTTCCAAAGGTGATACACCCTCTTTTTTTCCCTTAGTTCTATTAAAAGTTCATTAACCATCCAGGTTGGCCGTCTGCCCCGGTGGCTCATCTTCCAGTACATTGGCACAGCCTGTCCCTGAGCCTTCAACAATTCTTCATTGGAGTAGGTCCAGCTCTCCTGGACCCCTTTATTGTTAAGGGCTTTATCCCAAGGAACCCTCTGAATTAGTTCCTTGAGTAGCCTGAAGTCCGCCCTCCGGAAATCCAGAGTGGAGGTCTTCTTGCTACCCCTCTTAGCTTGACCAAAAACTGAATAATCAATTATCTCGTGGTCACTGGACCCCAAACACCCTCCAATCACCACATCACCCACCAGCCCTTCCCTGTTGGTGAAGAGGAGGTCAAGCATAGCCTTGCCCCTGGGAGGCTCTCGCAGCACCTGGGATAAGAAGCTGTCCTCCATGCACTCTAAGAACCTCTTAGACTGTCTCCTCTCAGCTATGTTGAGATCCCAGCACATATCAAGCAGGTTGAAGTCACCCATGAGAACAAGGTCCGGAGATCTTGAGACAGCCTTAAGCTGCCTATAGAATGCTTCATCAACATCTTCCTCCTGATTGGGTGGTCTATAACAGACTCCAACCAGGGTGTCTGCCCTGCTGGTCTTCCCTCTAATTCTTACCCACAAGAATTCAACCTGATCGTCCCTAATCTCCATCTCAATGGCATCTAGTGCCTTCCTGATGTACAGGGCCACCCCTCCACCCCTTCTCCCTTGCCTGTCTCTCCTGAAGAGCTTGTAGCCATCAATTGCAGCGCTCCAGTCATGTGAGTTGTCCCACCACGTCTCTGTGATGGCAACTACATCATGACTTTCCTGCTGCAACAAGGTTTCCAGCTCCTCTTGTTTGTTACCCATGCTTCATGCATTAGTGTACATGCACTTCAGCTGGGCTGCTGGTTTCACCTCTGACTCTAGCTTGTCGCCCCCAGACTCTTACCTGAGGGGACTGGTTTCAGCCCCTTCCCCCTTTGAAACTTATTTAAAGCCCTGTCGATGAGACCTGCCAATTCCCTTCCCAGGATCTTTTTACCTTTGGGCGACAGGCTGTTCTCATATACTGTGACCTTTCCCCTTCTCTGGGACAGATGTACTTCATCTGCTGCCAGCTGGCCTGGTGCTGTAGAAAGTTTCCCAATATAAAAAAACCCAAAATTCTTTTGACTGCACCAGCCTCTAAGCTACTTGTTGACTTCAGCTGCTGACCTGTTCCTCATGGTATTCCCACCTGCAACTAAGGGTATTGAAGAAAAAATTATTTGTGCCCCTGACCCCTCAACCAGGTCTCCCAGGGCCCTGAAGTCATCTTTGATAGCCCTGGGAGTTCTGGTTGCAACATCATCATTCCCTAACTGCATAACTAGTAAAGGGTAGTAGTCAGAGGGCTGCACCAGTCTAGGCAGCCTACTGGCAACATCATCAACTTGGGCTCCCGGCAGACAACAGAGTTCCCTATGAGATGGGTCAGGCCGACATATAGGGCCCTCCGTTCCCCTCTGAAGGGAATCACCAATAACAATTACCCTCCTCTTTTTTTTCAGGGAACATGTCCTGATGCCAGGGGAAGGCTGTTTAACCTTAGGCTGCTTAGCCTCAGGGAGAACCCCAGATGGTGTGTCCTCCAGCATCAGGATCACCTCACCCTCTATCTCCAGTGCTCCATACCTGTTTTCCAAGAGCAGCGGTGAAGGTGAGGGGAGGCAAGGAGGTTTAACTTTGCGTCTTTTGAGAGGAACCTGTGTCCATTCCCCTCTGCTTTTTGAATAACCAGCCTCTGCTGGGGGAGCCTGCAGAGCCTGCTTACTCTGATTCAACTCTTTCCTCCTCTGGTTCATCTCTTTCCTACATTCCCTTACATTTCTAAGGCTAGTAACCTCATCCTTCAGTCTGGCCACCAGATTAAGCAGATAGTCAACCTGCTCACACCTTATACAAGAGTTGCCCCCACAACCCTGCTTCTCAAGAGCCAGGCTCCAGCATTCTCTACAGCCAGATACCTGGAGAGCTACCTGCTTCTGTTCTACCTCAGTCTGGGTCAACACTGATTGTTTTAGGGAGATTTTGCTGCGAGTTACAACCATGCCTGTCCCTGGCCACAGCACCTACTGCACAACAACAAAAAAAAAAAATTTAGAAAATGTGGGGCGGAGCGTGAGATTACAAGAGAATACGGGCTGCCAGATGAACAGAGCCCCCGCGAGCCGCATCTCACCCTTTTAAATTCAGCCGCTCCCGCCGTTGGGATCACGAGTCTGACCACGTGAAAGGACGGCTGCTCCTTCCTCGCGGCAAACCTCTGCAGCGATGGCGATTCCTGCAGCCCGAAAAGGAGAGCAGCGACTGGTCCCCGGCAGTTGCTGGTCTTGGTGCTGTCCCGAGAGGGCTGCCCGATGAAGATTCTTGCCTTTAAGTTTTTTAGTTGCTCATGACTATTATTCAGGGACAGTTCCTCACACTCTATCCATTTCTTCACATAGAGGACAATGCCACAAGCATTCAACCCGATCGTCCCTGATCTTCGTCTCAATGGCATCTAGTGCCTCCCTGATGTACAGGGCCACCCCTCCACCCCTTCTTCCTTGCCTGTCTCTCCTGAAGAGCCTGTAGCCATCAATTGCAGCGCTCCAGTCATGTGAGTCATCCCACCACGTCTCTGTGATGGCAACTACATCATAACTTTCCTGCTGCAACAAGGCTTCCAGCTCCTCTTGTTTGTTACCCATGCTTCGTGCATTAGTGTACATGCACTTCAGCTGAGCTGCTGGTTTCACCTCCGACTCTAGCTTGTCGCCCCCAGACTCTTGCCTGAGGGGACTAGTTTCAGCCCCTTCCCCCTTTGAAACTTGTTTAAAGCCCTGTCGATGAGACCTGCCAATTCCCTTCCCAGGATCTTTTTGCCTTTGGGGGACAGGCCGTTCTCATATACTGTGACCTTTCCCCTTCTCTGGGACAGATGTACTCCATCTGTTGCCAGCTGGCCTGCTGCAGTAGAAAGTTTCCCAATATCAAAAAACTCAAAATTCATTCTATGATCGTTCTATGGGGGAGCCTCCTCAGCACGGGTCACTCTCTGCTCTGGTGGCATTCCAAAGTCAGTACCCTCTGGCCAGTTGGTGATCACTTCCACTATGCCAGGGCGTTCAATGCTCCCTATCCTAGCTTGCTGAGTTATCAGGGCCATCCATTTACTCCAGGTGGCATCTGTGGCATGATGTGGGGTTGAGCCTCTCCCTTTGAACATCCAGGTCAGGACTGGAAGCCTTAGAGCTAGAAATAGAGGTGACTCAGTCCAAATTACCTCAGAGGCAGCCTGGACACCCTCATAGGCAGATAGGATTTCCTTGTCTGTTGCGGTGTAGTTGGCCTCAGAGCCTTTGTACCTTTTACTCCAGAAACCTAAGGGCCTGCCCCTGGTTTCACCAGGAACTTTCTGCCACAAGGTCCACGTAGGACCGTTCTCACCGGTGGCAGTGTACAGCACATTCTTGATCTCTGGTCTAGTTCAAAGAGGTCCCTGAGCCATAGCATGGACCACCTCTCATTTTATCTGGTCGAATGCTACCTGCTGCTCAGGTACCTACACAAAATCTTTTTTCTTCTGTGTTACTGTAGTGAAGTATGCTTATGATCAGGGTTGTGCCCCAAACATTTGGGTAGGATATATTGCTCTATGTGTTAACCCTCCTTTGTTCCCTCTCCTTTCTGGAGGCAGCAGGGGGGATCCTGGCGCCACTGAGTCCAGGTAAACAGCCTACCTGGGCGTGGTCTCATCCCTCTAGTACTAGAGGCACGCTATATGTTTGTTTCCCTGGGTATAGCATATACTCAGGCCATATTTGGTAGCTGGTAGTTCATTGGTTAATGTTTGCGTTGGCAACAGATGCTTATTGGGCCACTATTCACTGGGGCAAATGGTAAATAGGGGTCGTTTTGTAAATGAGCCCCCCACCTCGGTGTTGGAGCCTCTGTGTGTGTGCATGCGTGCCAGACAGTGCTTCGGGAGGCCTCGTGGTCCTTTTGCCACCGTCACCCAGCTGCGTGCGGTGCCATGGACAGCACTCCGTGGGATCAACTGCTGCGTGATCCATCGTAGGAGAAAACCTGGCAGCCCGTATGAACCAGCGTTGCTGACCTGCCACTGCCCCCCTCCGAGCGAGGAACCTTTTGTATCCTGGGAGAGAACAGCAGAGCCACGTGGTGCGGCCATGCAGCCGGTGCCATTTCCTGTCTCCTTATTACGGCACATCCATGCCACGCTGTCTGGATTATAAACATTATTGAGGAAAGACTCCACGAAGTTCTCAGCTTGTGAGTAAGCCAAGCCCTTCTTTACAGAGTCTCTGTTAGGATAGCGTTTATATTGCTCCGGGTGGAGGGTTACCGGTCACTGACCAACCCCTCCCCTGCCACTCTCTGACTCAGTTTAGATTATAAATTCTGTGAACCATTTTGACTTAAATGCCCATATATAACATTCTGTAAAGATAGTTCCACTAACCGAATATTGATACCTGTGAAGGGTGACTGTAAATACCCCGTTACAGAGTTTGTACATATATATAAATAAACTTATATTTTCGTTGATGGATCTGCCGCGCATTTCTGAGGGCATATCCACGACAGTTACATGGAAGAAAGGTTTCACAATTTGACTGTACCCAGGAATGTGCATTTTCCAGAAGCCCACAAGCCCCAAAAAGGACTATGTCTCTTTCTTGTTTGTGGGCTGCACCATGGTGGCTACCCTGTTCAGCCCCACCTGAGGGATGTAGCGACGGCCATCTTGCCATTGAACACCCAGGAACTGTATCTCCCTGGCAGGCCCTTTTACCTTCCTTCTCTTTATGGCAAAGCTAGCATCCAACAGGATGTCGATTATCCTTTTACCCTTCTGGAAAACTTCCTCTGCAGTCTCTCACCCCATACAATGATGTCATCGATGAACTGCAGATGCTCAGGGGCTCCACCTTTCTCTAAGGCAGTCTGGATTACCTCATGGCAGATGGTTGAGCTATGGATCCAGCCCTGAGGCAACCAATTCCATTGGTAATGCACTCCCCTCCAGGTGAAAGCAAACTGTGGCCTGCATTCTTCTGCAATGGGAATGGAGAAAAAGGCATTAGCAATGTCAATTGTGGCATACCACTTGGCCGCCTTCAATTCCAGCTCGTACTGGAGGTCCAGCATGTCCAACAGGGCAGCGCTGATCAGAGGAGTCACTTAATTCAGGCCACGGAAGTCCACGGTGAGTCTCCATTCCCCATTTGCCTTCCGCACTGGCCATATTGGGCTGTTGAAGGGGGAGTGAGCCTTGCTGATCACCTTCTGGCTCTCCAGTCGTCAAATCAGTTGGTGTATGGGGTGCAGAGAGTCTCTGTTGGCCCTGTATTGCCTGCGATGTACTATGCGAGAGGCAATAGGTAACTTCAAATCCTGCACCTTATGGCTGCCAACTATGGAGGGATCATCTGATAGCTCAGGCATGGTGGACAGCTGTTCTTTGCCTGCAGTCTCTACAGCTGCCACTCCAAACACCCACTTGTGCCCCCTAGGGTCCTTGAAGCATCCCTCCCTCAGAAAGTCAATGCCAAGAATGCAAGGTGCATCAGTCACTATGTCGTGCTTTCCCCATTCATTCCCGGTCAGGCTTATTTCAGCCTGCAGTACAGTCAGGTCTTGTGAGCCCCCTGTGACTCCCTGAATGCTTATGGGCTCAGCCCCTTTGTACCTCGATGGTATCAGGGTGCATTGGGCCCCTGTGCCAACCAGAGGTTGGTACTTCAAGGCTTCTGAAGTGCCAGGTCATTTCACATAAACATCCCAGTACACACTGTTGTCTCTAGCCTCCACCTGGCTGGGAGGTAGAGCACCTCTAATGCTGGCGGCAATGCCCACACTTGTCACAGGGTCCTGTGTTGCTTGGAGAAGGGTCCCTTGGGTGCGAGGGACCACTCCAGGAAACTGGGGCAGCCCTTCTCCTGGACAGGTTATCCCCGTTGTGCTCACCTTGCAGCTCCTGCACTCTGTTCCAGAGGGCAGAGGTGGGTTGGCCATGCCAGGTGGCCATGTCTTCTCCATGATCACAGAGGATCCTCCACAGAGACCCCCTTGACATCCCCCGATTGACTTAGGGTGATCTCCTAGGGGAAGGTCACCTGTTCCTAATTGCAGAAACCTGGACCCATTCTGAAGGAGAAGGGGAAAAGGAGGCGTCGCTCCCCTTTTTCAGTTCAGACATGGAGGTCTTAATCTCTTTCATAGTGTCCTTAGCCAGACTTTCTATGGCTGAGATTAGGGGGTTCTGATTTACGCTGTCCTCATATTCCCTTAGATCACCGGCAAACTCACAGACAATTTTAGGACTTCCATCCTGTCCAGTCAGGAGTATCCCTCCTAATGTGTGAGCCTGGAAAAGAGGAGACTCAGGGGTGACCTTATCACTCTCTACAATGACCTGAAGGGAGGTTGTAGACAGACGGATGATGGTCTCTTCTCCCAGGCACCCAGTACCAGAACAAGAGGACACAGTCTCAGGCTGCGCCAGGGGAGGTTCAGGTTGGATATTAGGAAGAAGTTCTATACAGAAAGAGTGATTGCCCATTGGAATGGTCTACCTGGGGAGGTGGTGGAGTTGCCGTGATTGGAGGTGTTCAGGAGGAGACTTGATGGGGTACTTGGTGCCATGGGTCAGCTGTTTGGGTGGGTTGGATTGGTTGATGGGTTGGACGCGATGATCTTGAAGGTCTCTCCCAACCTGGTTTGGTTTATTCTAAAGCTTATTCTAAATATTCTTATTGTTGAGGAGCGCCCTGGGTGAGTTTCACAGTATCACCAAGTTTGGAAGAGACCTCAAAGTTCATCGAGTCCAACCTGTCACCACAGACCTCAGGACTAGACGTCCAATCCCCTCTTGAACACCTTTACAAAGGGCCATCTCATGTGCACCTCATCTGGGTCCGAAGGGAGCTGGTCATCCCCATAAATTATTTCCAGCACGCCCATCTGTCTCAGATACCGAATGCTCTGTTCCATAGTTGTCCATCTAACTGGGGCCCAGGGCGGGTTGTCTCCTGAGTGGTGTTGGCTCTTCATGGCATTCTGAATCCAGGCCCAGAGAGTGTGTGTTCCATCAAGTTTGGTGTTGCAGTTTGGGCTGGGTGTCCTCTGCTACAGGAGTGTTTCCTGTGTCCAGAAGTCCACTAGAGCCTGAATGAGAGATTGTTTGAGTGGACACCCAGATGAAGACACGGACTTCGCCGGACATGTCATCAGTTTTCTGATTTGATGATGTGTTTGGGTGCAGGGATTATGGTATGAAATAAGGGGTGGCTCCTGTCGTAGTTTGGGTTGGGTGTCCTCTGCTACAGGGGTGTTTCCTGTGTCCAGAAGTCCAGCCCAGTGGGTGGACACAGGAAATTAGGTTATTTCCTACCATGATCCCTTGCACCACTATAAGTTTTACGGCGGGGTCTGGCACTTCCTCTTTCCTTCCTCCTCACCACCCGGTAACTAGGGGAGAGATCTCCCGACCATGGGCCTGGTTAGACCCAAGGCCACAGGGGGATGGGCAGTCTCAGATCTGGCCAGTTGAGACTAGCCTAGCAGTGGGGGGGGGGGAAGGAGGAGCCCTGGGGGTTTTGGGTGCACCCTCAGGTGGGGATGGGATCTCTCTGGGTCTGTTTTGGGGTTTCCTCTTGTCCCTGTGTTTCTAGCTCTCTGCACGCACTCACTGTTCTATTTAAACTTTCCATCACTTTTGCAATCTGTTTGTCTGAGTCGTTATTTCTGCGCGTGGTGGGGAGGGGGTTTGCCCCAACCCATTACATTTGGCTAACTCTTTGTCCAGACCAGCATCACGAGTCAGGGAGCCTAAAAGCTTTGCCTCCCTCTTATCCAGGTCCACTGTGTCTACCCCCTCATCCCAGCATCTCAGGGCCCAGCTTAGTATTGGCTCACCCTCTTTCCTTGCATAATCCAGAACAGTTTGCTTTAGTTCCTTTCTGGATAGAGATGTAACAGTTATTTCCTGATCTGACTCATCTTCATACACCACTGGCTTCTGTGAAGTGCTGGGCCCTGCTGATGTACCTTCCTCACCATCTGTGCCTGGAGATGATTTTTGCATTCTTGCCTGTGGTGACTGGTGCTAGAGAAACTGTGTTGGCAGGAGAATCAGGGGTTAAGTGTGGAACTGCTGGTGGTGGGGTAAACCCTTGTGCCTGGGGCTCAGGCTGAGATCTGGCACACTCATTCCAACCTGACTGCGTTGGCAGGAGAATCAGGGGTTAAGTGTGGAACTGCTGGTGGTGGGGCAAACCCTTGTGCCTGGGGCTCAGGCTGAGATCTGGCACACTCATTCCAACCCGACCCCTCCCTCTTGGTGTTTACAGAGTGCTCACAATGCCCACAGCAGATGTGCCCCCGGTGGTTAAAGAGTACAAAGGAGTGTGTTATCACCCTCCAAACAGCTCTTAATGGGTTAGCTCTTCCCCCACCCAACATAGTCACAGTAAATGGCCCTATAAGGATTATATTTAAGCATATGGAACATATTGCAATGTAAAGCAATTTTCCATCACAGACATTTTTATCTACACCGTTGGTTTCATAGGTTGCTTCAGGAAAATTTCCTGTGTTAGAGAAGTTACTACTGCCAGTAAAATTCAAGGAATTCAAAAGATACATGCCCAACTTCATTGGTAAAGTCTTTATCCAGTAGAGCAGCATCTCTATCATTAACCACACCATATAAGTTATTACTTTCTGGATATGGGTCCAAAAGATCCAGCCAAACACCCATGGATAAGATTGGACCATCAGATTCTTCAAAATCACCATCTCTACTTCCAGTCCCTTTCTTTCAGAAAATATATTACTTTCCAAATACGGTATTATTTTCCAAAGCCCACATCGACCTTGGAGGCGTTCAAGGGGAGATTGGACGTGGCACTTGGTGCCATGGTCTAGGCATGGGGTCTGTGTTGATAGGTTGGACTCAATGATCCCCGAGGTCCTTTCCAACCTAAGTGATACTGTGATACTGTGATACTGTGATACATTGGTGGCGCCAAAATTGTGTTTTGAGCCTTAACTGGGAGTTAAGAGCTCAGATGGGGGCATGGCTGAGAATCCCTCCCCCACTCCCCCCTCCTCCCTCCCAACAGAGAGGAAGAAAAGGGAAGAATGAAATCCACCAAGCAATAATTTGGAGTCAGCTTGGAAGTAGAGAGGTAAAGAGTTTTCTCTAAACAATATATATATATATAAAACAATTGCAGGTAAGGTTCACAAGGGCAAGGAACAAGGATGGATGGGAGGGGAAAAAAAAAAAAAGAAAAAAGGAATACAAAACCAGTCTCTCTCTCTGAAGAGATGTGGAGGCAGCAGGGAGAAGGATCAGGCCTGACCACGTGGCAGAGGAGCAGGAAATCAGCCTCAGTATCACAGTATCACAAAAGTTCGAAGAGACCTCAAAGATCATCGAGTCCAACCTGTCAACACAGATCTCACGACTAGCCCATGGCACCAAGTTCCATGCCCAATCCCCTCTTGAACACCTCCAGGGATGGTGACTCCACCGCCTCCCTGGGCAGCCCATACCAATAACGAATGCATCTCTCCCTTAAGAACTTTCTCCTCACCTCGAGCCTCAACTTCCCCTGGCGCAGCTTGAGGCTGTGTCACCTTGTTCTAGTGCTGGCTGCTAGAGAGAAGAGACCAACCCCTTCCCGGCTACAACCACCTTTCAGGTAGTTGTAGAGAGCAATGAGGTCATCCCTGAGCCTCCTCTTCTCCAGGCTAAACAATCCCAGCTCCCTCAGCCTCTCCTCATAGGGCTTGTGCTCAAGGCCTCTCACCAGCCTTGTTGCCCTTCTCTGGACACGTTCAGGTGTTTCGATGTCCTTCTTAAACTGAGGGGCCCAGAACTGGACACAGTACTCAAGGTGCGGCCTAACCAAAGCAGAGTACAGGGGCACAATGACTTCCCTGCTCCTGCTGGCCACACTATTCCTAATGCAGGCCAGGATGCCATTGGCCGTCTTGGCCACCTGGACACACTGCTGGCTCATGTTTAGGTGGCTGTCGATCAGCACCCCCAGGTCCCTCTCTGTTTGGGAGCTCTCCAGCCACTCCGACCCCAGCCTATAGCTCTGCATGGGGTTGCCGTGGCCAAAGTGCAGCACCCGGTGCTTGGACTTGTTGAATGCCATCCCATTGGACTCTGCCCATCTGTCCAGTCGGTCGAGGTCCCTCTGCAGAGCCCATCTGCCCTCTAACTGACCAACATCTGCTCCCAAGTAGCTCTCATCCAGGAGAGGCAGGAGCCAAAAGGAGGCCTAATGACTGCAATGTCCTGCTTTTTATACCCGAGCTGGGCAGGGAGAGGGGAGTGGAACAGACTCAGTTTCCCAGGGGAAAACGCCCTGCCAGGGAGGGCAAAGGACTCGCAAGCCCTTCCCCCCTTTGTTTTCAGGATGGGCGTTAACCCATCACAATGTGTTTCATCACCAATATTTGGCCAAGTATATAAGGCCCTCAGATGCTCTAAATGTCTTCAATTATCACATTGGAATCTGTGACCAATCTGCCATGTGACCTCCTGAGACAGGAACAAGATAGAACCCCAGATGTTTCACTGGGCAAGAACAAGATAAGGCCATGGGATCTTCTGGCACTAGATAGGGAGGAGTTTTGATGCTAAGTCTTGCCAAATGAAGGAGAAAGAGAAACAGTTGCTACCAAACAGGAACAAGCAAGATTAAGCCACTGAGTCATCGGGGGGGGAGGGGAGCAGGTTGCCTACCAAGACCCTCAGAGTAGCTGTCATTATAAAGATCTGACAGTATCTGGTAATAGAGACTGTGGAATAGTAATAAGAAAATCTCATAATCCTTGAATTTGGAACATTGTAGATTAGGATGAGTTATATAGTTTATGTAGAAATCATGAATATGTATGTCTTGGTACTATGAAAACTTGTTCAAGTGTTCGGCAGTACACTCCTCTGGGAGAGATCCTGGTGTACCCTAGCACTGCAATAAATAATACCTGCTTGACAAATCATGTCAGCTGTTGAGTATTGATTTCTTTGATTCAATTCGCTGCTTAATTTTGCTCTCACATCCTCAGCCTGGGGGCTGGAGGGCTGGATCACAAACAGTTGCATGGTTGAAACACTGTTTGGAGGAGCTCCTTGGTAGTCATATTGTACTGTGCTGGGTGTATTTTTTGGTGAGAGCTCAGACACATGTTCTTATTTATGTCAATAGAATAGAATATTTCAGTTGGAAGGGAGCTACAACAATCATCTAGTCCAACTGCTTGATCAATTCAGGTCTGACCAAAAGAGACAGCAGAATAGGAACATCCCCAACCTGGGCATTTAATGCACAAAGGGTAACCTATTCAGTATTCCTAAGGTTGGAAGAGACCTCAAAGATCATCGAGTCCAACCTGTCACCACAGACCTCATGACTAGAGTAGGGAGGACACTACTGCCCACTGCAGGCTTGAACTCACAACCTTCCCATAAAGTGTCTGATGCGCTACCAACTGAGCCACCTGGAGGGGTAAAAGTTTAAAGATAACTGAGGGAATTGTCCAAATGCTTCTTAAACAGTGACAGGCATGGGGCATTGACCATGTCTCTAAGAAGCCTGTTCCAATGTCTGTCCACCCTCTCTGCAAAGAAGTGTTTCCTAACGTCAACTCTAAACCTGTCCTGATGCAGCTCTGAACCATTCTCACGTTTTATTGCTGGGTATCAGGGCAAAGAGCTCAGCACCTCTCTCTCCACTTACCATCCTCAGGAAGCTGTAGAGAGTAATGAGATCACCCCTCAGCCTACCTTTCTCCAAAGTAGACAACTCAGAGTCCTCAAGCCACTCTTAATAGGACATTCCTTCCAGCCCTTTCACCAGCTTCATTGCCCTCCCCTGGATACATTCAAGTACCTTAACATTCTTCTTAACTTGTCCTGTGTTGATGGAAAGAATATTTTGTCAGGTTGCCTGGCAGGACACATGGGCCGGGACCTGCGCTTTTGCTTTGGTGCCAGACTTATTGGGTAGCAGGTATTTCCATCACCACTGGATTTGGCCAACCATCTTGTCTGGGCAACATCTGGGAGGGCTGCAGACATGGTATTCTCAGCAGTGCTCTCTCCAGGAGAGAAAAAATGCTTTATCTTTGCCTGCCACATCCCACCTGGCCCCACAATGGGGGTCAGCAATGGGTCTTTGGCTTCATCTCTGTTCTTTCCAATCCCAGCTGCCCACGCTCCGTGTTCTCCAAACCTTATCGGCCCCATTCACACCTCTATCTTCACCTCCCAAATGCCCAAGTTTAATGTCACAGCCACTATCATTCCCAAATGCCCCAACTTCAGCATCTACTTACAGTTACCCCTCCACATTACCAATGAGTCTAATAATGCATCCAACCTGGAGGCCCATTCTGTGACCTTCCTCAGCTGACATCAGACAGCAAGGACCTGCTCCGTTAATGCAGCATCACAGCTCACCAGTCAGATGTGACTTTGCTCAGGATCAGAGGAAAATGGGTTGATTCAACAGGCAAGAGCAGATCTTTTTTGGGATTCCACTGTCCCTATTTCTATAGTAATTTAAACACCTTTCCTTGCAGACAGCCTCTAGTGCAGGCTTTGTCTGAACCAGACTAATTCTGGGAGACATGGAGCTATTCAGGACTTATCCATCTGCTGCCTTTCTCAAATGTTAACAAAGGAGAAGATCATGCAAGGCAGAAAGTAAAGAAAGCCCAGGTATATTCAATAGGGCAGGCTGAAAATTTTCCATCAGGCCTGCTTTTTCCCTCCACCTTTGTGACTGTTTGAGGCTGTGCCTTTAAGAAAGAGACAGTGCTGGGACACTATGGCTGAATGTTTTGGAATATTAACAAAAACAATCAGATATTCTAAACTAATTTCATTGGTGGATTGGTAGAATGCAGTTTTAAGTTTAGGTGCAGCTGGAACTTTCCTCAGTTCGCTCCTTTCCTTCTCCCTTTCCAGCTCGTCTGCTTCTGGGCTCCCTGCCAGAGTGACCCTGAACAGATAAGGCCCACTAACACTTTGCTTTAATTAATAACTGCTCTTTTTCTCTCTTTCTAACCCTCTTTGGGGAAAAAGGGGAGAGAAGGGGGTACAGGGGGGGAACCCTCCTCCGGAGGAGGGAATTTCGTTCCTGTGTTATTGGGTTTTTTTACTTTGCTGTATATTTCTGTATATATGTTGTAAATACTGTAAATTGTGTATATATCCTGCATTCCCCAAAATTGCTTGTAAATATAGCATTTTCCCTTTTGCTTCTCTGGCTGGCTAGCTGTGGTTTTTTTTTCTTCCTCTTTGTGGGGGAGAGAAGGCTGGGCCCTTCTCTCTCAAACCCTCCACATTTCTTTTTTGGCTTCCCAATGTGCGGCAGATAATTAGTTTGATTTATTGCTTGCTCGAACCAGACTAGCAAACATGAAGGTGTTTTGGATTTTGGAGCATCTGTTCTTCTCAATTTTTGGGGTTCTGATCCATAGATATTGTTTGGGTTTGATTCTGGATTACCTAGGTAAATATTTGATGCAGAAAATTTATTTGTGGTTTATGTACAAAATCCGGCTTTTATATGATCGCTCTCTGGGATTCTTTCAGCTTAACAGATACAGGAATGCGACCTCTAGCACTCTCCCGATTGAGATAAGGCAGTTTAAGATTCCAGTAGGTGAAAGAGTAGTTTTAAGTGATGGCTGGGATCCAAAGGTGATTTATTTGATGTGTGTAATCCTGCTCTCAGTGATAATTAATGTGTATTTGTTATTTTCCTTGTGCCGGGAGAAAAAGGTGTCCAGAGCATGTTTCATTATTAAGCATAGATCAAAAAGGAGGAGGCACACTTCTGGCTCAGCCCATTGCAGGATTCGAACCCATGATCCCAACACTCATAGTCTCATGCCCTACCAAGTGAGCCACAGTGGAACTCCAGTCATAACCCCCTTTTAATTTTTTATTTAATTTTCCTTTCCTACAAAAACATCCACTGCCCACAGAAAATAAGAACTACTGAAGCAACAGAGCACCTTGAAGCATGGGCTGCCTCCTCCAAGGGTCCTGCCTGTATTTTTGCATGCACTTCTGGGGAGGCTTAGCTGCTCAGCCTGGTGTCCACTTCCTCTAGACCAGGCTGCTCTGTGGTGAAGCAAAAGTCCAGCTTGGTGGAAAATTACCAGCCACAAAACAAGCAGCAGTATATCAGCAACTGTGGAATGTAAGCATTTGGTAATCTTTGGAGAGGAGTTAATCTTCAAGAACAGACATTCAAGGACCACTGAATAAACCCATACTAACTGTTTACAACTAGAGCAAAGAACTAGGATAAGCTAAAATTCACCAGAAACAGCAGCGATGAAGAAGAGCACAGGAAGTAATTGACCACCAGAGGTCCTTAAAGACCACGTAAAGACTATAGTATGCATGTGACAAAGGGTGTTAACATATGATAATGAGTTCTCAGAAAAATAATTAATATGTTAACATTTCTTGGCAATGTTATGAATGTGTAAGTTTGGTTTCCATATAAATTGACCACCTAACCTGACTGGGTGAACAGAATTTTGGAGCAGATATCCCTTGGGCTCTGTGATGGTTTAGCCCACCAGCATTAACAAAAATTGAGCTAAATCAGTCAGGCAAGCAAATGGAAGCTGTATTCACAAGCAAAACTACACCCGACAATGGAATGAAATGAATATAGAAATATATAGAAATACAGAAATATAGAATAAACAAGGTTGGAAGAGACCTTCAAGATCATCGCGTCCAACCCATCAACCAATCCAAACCACCTAAACAACTAAACCATGGCACCAAGCACCCCATCAAGTCTCCTCCTGAACACCTCCAATGATAGTGACTCCACCACCTCCATGGGCAGCCCATTCCAATGGACAATCACTCTCTCTGTGTAGAACTTCTTCCTAATATCGAGCTTAAACATCCCCTGGCGCAGCCTGAGACTATGTCCTCTTGTTCTGGTGCTGTTTGCCTGGGAGAAGAGACCAACCTCCGCCTGTCTACAGCCTCCCTTTAGATAGTTGTAGAGAGCAATAAGGTCACCACCGAGGCTGTTCCTATCCAGGTTAAGCAACCCCAGCTCCCCCAGTCTCTCCTCATAGGGCTTGTGTTCCCCTTCTCTGGACACGTTCCAGCAAGTCAACATCCTTCCTAAATGGGGGGGCCCAGAACTGGACACAGTACTCAAGGTGTGGCCTAACCAGTTGTGGCCGGTTGACGGTGCCCCCTTAAGAAAGGGAATATGGTGGACGGAAGTTGGTAAACGGAAGGAATAGTCTAAACTAATTTTCATTGGTCAAGTGGGAGGAAGCACCTTCTGAACTGGGAGTGGAAATGAGCACTTCCACCACTTCTTGGTCAGTCTTGCTTCCGCCTTTCCTTTGGGCAGCAACTCTTTGCTGGGCTTTCTGCCAAGACTTCGGCCTTGAAGATAAGATAACCAGGCCTGTCGTAACTGCTTCCAATTAACACAAACTGCTTTTAACTTCTTTCTTTCTCTTTCTCTGTGCCCGGTTGACGTTGCCCCCTTAAGAAAGGGAGTATGGTGGACGGAAGTTGGTAAACGGAAGGAATAGTCTAAACTAATTTTCATTGGTCAGGTGGGAGGAAGCACCTTCTGAACGGGAATGGAAATGGGCATTTCCAGCACTTCTCGGTCAGTCTTGCTTCCGCCTTTTCTCCGTGCAGCATCTCTTCCTCTGCTGGGCTTTCTGCCAAGACTTCGGCCTTGAAGGCTTGATAGGAGTCCGGTATCAACTCCCTTCTAATTAACACAAACTGCTTTTAACTTCTTTCTTTTCTCTTTCTCCCTCTTTTCCGAACTATTCTGGGGAAAGGGGGGAAGAGAGGAGAGCGGAGGTGGGGAATCCCTCGGCCGAGGGGGTTACTCTCATTTCTGTGTTACTCTGTTGTATATCTTTGTATATATTGTAGATATTGTAAATTTGTAAATATTCCCCTGCAAAATCCTACACTGCTTTGTAAATATAGCTCCACTGCTTTGCTAATTCGGCTGGTGAGTTTTTTTTTCCTTTCCCTTCAATTTTTTTTTTCCCTTTTACCTTACAAGGGGGAAGGGAAGAGGCTTCTCGGCCTTACCCTTTCACCCACCACATTTTTTTTATTGGAGTACCCAACGTGCGGCAGATAATTAGTTTAATTTATTACTTGATTGATTTAGTGTTTTCCAGCTGAATTAGCAAACATGAAGGTCTTGTGGTTTGTGGAGCGATTGTTCTTTTCAATTTTTGTGGCTCTGGTTTACAGATATTGTTTGGGTTTGCTTTTGGATTACTTGGGTAAATATTTGGTGCGGACAATTTATCTGTGGGTTATGTATAGAGTTAAATTATGGTATGGAAAATGTATTAATTTATTATGGCCAGTTAGATACAGGAATGTTACCTCCACCACTCTCCCAATTGAGATAAAGGGTTTTAAGATTCCGCCTGAGGAGAGAGTAACTTTAGGTGATGCCTGGGATCCAAAGGTGATTTATTTGATGTGTATAATCCTGCTTTCAGTGATAATTAACGTGTATCTGCTGGTCTCTCTGTGGCGAGAGAGAAAGGTGTCCAGAGCTTGTTTTGTTATTAAAACTAGATCAAAGAGAAAACGCCGTAGCTCGAGATCAGTCCCAGAGTCATCTAGTGATGAGGACTGTGGAGAACCTGGTAAAGCAGCTCTAAATGACTTTGCTGATTCTAGCAAGCTGCCAAAGGCGGCAGCTGGTATCAACATGGCGCCTACTCCTTCTTCTTCTTCTCCATCGGCCATTAACGGAGCAACATCACTTCCGCCTACTCCCTCGGTGGGACCGGAAGTCACTGCCCCAGCAGCTGATTTATCTCAGGACCTGTCAGCTTCCATTAAGGTGGCTGTAAATTCAAACACAGCTCCAGTTAAGGTGGCTACTTTAAAGACTAGAGGTGGAAAGGCCAAAGATGGAGAAGAAGAGGAGCTGGAGACTGATCCTGGTGAGGGGCCCTCTACTCTAAGAGATCCTGCTCAGGAGGAAGAGGTGGTTTGTTTTAAAGATCTAGCTAACCTAGTGAGATCAAAGCAGGATACAGATGAAGCTAGGAAAGCAGCTGGCAAAGGTGGTTCTCAGCTTAAAGAGATCCTTAGGAGAATGACAGCAGGATTATATGGACAAAAAGTTCAGGGAGACGAGGAGGAAGATGATATTTTGGAGTGTTCTTCTCCACGGGAGGAATTGCGAAATGTCCGTAAAGATTTCACCAGGGCAGATAAGGAGCCAGTCCTAGCTTGGCTTAGTAGGTGTTATGATACAGGTGCTCCAGCTCTAATGGTTGGAGACAAGTCAGCAGCTCAGTTAGGAACTCTCTCAAGGGATAATGGAATAGATAGACATCTAGGCAGAGCTCTCGGTAAGGTTAGTCTGTGGATACGCCTTTTAATGGCGGTTGCCCTGAGATACCCTTACCGAGATGATCTCCCATGGAATCCTAAACCCTGGACTACCATAGATGAGGGAATTAAGCGCTTGAGAGAATTTGCTGTTAGAGAGCTACTCTATGGTGAACATGAAACTCTGAATCCTGATGACATTCCTGTGGGTATTGGTCTTGCTAAAAAGATCATCAAACTTGCTCCTTCTAATTATGCAAACATTCTGGCAAGCAGAATTGTGTCAAGAAGTTATGGTGGAGCTTCTCCTACGGTTGGCCAATTCAGTGATCAAATGAGACAATTGGAGGATAGCATGACACGTGGTTCTTTGGTTTCAGCCATTAAAACGATGTCTGGTGATATTCAGAATTGCATAAGAGAGTTAAAAGATGAATTTAGAAATTCAATATCCCAATTGGCACAAAGGGATAATTTTAATTCTTCCTCCAGGTGGATACAAGTTTCATCTGTGAGGAATACACGTCCTCCAAGGAGGTCATTCCAGAACAGGTCATTCCAAAACAGATCATTCCAAAACAGACCACCAAGGCAATCACGTAGAACTATTTGGATAACTCTGCGTGATCAGTTTGGTGAGAACATGAACCGCTGGGATGGCCAACCAACTTCTAATCTTTTCAGGAGACTGAGGGAATTGCAAAGTGGCAGAACCCAAGGTAGCAATACCAGAAGGGTAGCTGTTACTTCCACAGTTCCCAGAACGACTCTTATGGTTCCAACAGTGGCTCCAGTTATAACATGCAAAGTTATAACCCTGCAAACTATGTGCAATGCACATGTGCGCATGTTCCCCATAACTAGGGGTGCCCTGCCTCCCGCCAGGGGGAGAGAGAGGGATAACAGAGATAATAGAATCTATTGGGATGTGTACATCCAGTGGCCTGGCACTTCACAATTTCGGAAGTACAGGGCCTTGGTTGACACAGGAGCTCAGTGCACCATAATACCATCAAATTATCAGGGATCAGAGTCTATAACTATTCTGGGAGTCACTGGTGGATCTCAAGAGTTAAGTAAGGTAGAGGTTAATATAAGTTTAACTGGTAAACAATGGAGGAAGCATACAGTTGTGACCGGACCTGATGCACCTTGTATTTTGGGAATTGATTTTCTGAGAGAAGGGCGTTTCAAAGACCCTAGAGGTTATAAATGGGCTTTTGGAGTAGCTTCAATAGAAATTGATGGACAAAAATTGAAGCTGTCTGCTAGACCTGAGCTTTCTGATGAATCTGCAGTTGTGGGACGACATAAGATACAGGACATTAAATTGCCGGTTGCTTCTCAGACTGTGCATCACAGACAATACAGAACCAACTGTGACTCTTTGTTGCCCATTCAGAATCTGATTCGTCAGTTGGAGAGTCAGAAAGTCGTCAGCAAAACTCATTCACCTTTCAACAGTCCAGTGTGGCCTGTGCGAAAGCAGAATGGAGACTGGCGTCTGACGGTCGACTACCGAGCCCTAAATGAAGTGACACCACCTATGAGTGCAGCAGTACCAGACATGATGGAGCTACAGTATGAGCTGGAATCCAAAGAGGCCAAATGGTATGCTACCGTAGACATTGCTAATGCATTTTTCTCTATTCCCATAGCAGAGGAATGCAGGCCTCAGTTTGCTTTCACCTGGAGAGGAATCCAGTACACTTTCAACAGACTGCCAATGGGCTGGATCCACAGCTCAAGCATCTGTCATGCAGTGATCCACGATGCTCTGGAGAAAGGGAGGAGGCTTCTTGGCTTTACCCTTCCACCCACCACACCAGTGCAGTGTACAGGGGCAGAATGACCTCCCTGCTCCTGCTGGCCATACTGTTCCTGATGCAGGCCAGGATGCCATTGGCCCTCTTGGCTGCCTGGGCACACTGCAGGCTCATGATCAGCCTACCATCAACAAGCACCTCCAGGTCTCTCTCTGCCTGGCTGCTCTCCAGCCACTCTGACCCCAGCCTGTAGCCCTGCATGGGGTTGTTGTGGCCAATGTGCAGAACCCGGCACTTGGATGTGTTAAATCTCATGCCCTTGGATTCTGCCCATCTGTCCAACCTGTCGAGGTCTCTCTGCAGAGCCTCTCAACCCTCCAGCAGATCAACTCCTGCCCCCAGCTTGGTGTCATCCGCAAATTTACTGATGATGGACTCAGTGCCCTCATCCAGATCATCAATAAAGGTGTTAAAGAGCATGGGGCCCAGCACTGATCCTTGGGGCGCACCACTAGTGACTGGCTGCCAGCTGGATGTGGCACCATCCACCACCACTCTCTGGGCTCGGCCCTCCAGCCGGTTCCTAACCCATCGCAGTGTGCTCCCATCCAATCCATGGGTTGACAACTTGGCCAGGAGTTTGCTTTGGAGAACAGTGTCAAAGGCCTTGCTGAAGTCCAGGTAGACTGCATCCACAGGCCTCCCCACATCCAAGAGGCGGGTCACCTGATTATAGAAGGAGATCAGGTTGGTCAGGCAAGACCCGCCCTTCCTAAATCCATGCCGGCTGGGCCTGATCCCTTGGCCATCCTCTAAGTGCTGTGTGATTGCACTCAGGATGACCCGTTCCATGATCTTGCCTGGCACTGAGGTCAGGCTGACAGGCCTATAATTCCCTGGCTCATCCAACCGGCCCTTCTTGGGGATGGGCACAACGTTGGCCAGCTTCCAGTCTTCTGGGACCCCTCCAGTGAGGCAGGACTGCTGAAAAATGTTGGATAGTGGCTTGGCCAGCTCCTCTGACAGCTCTCTCAGCACCCTAGGATGAATCCCACCTGGTCCCATGGACTTGTGGGCATCCAAGTGGCTGAGTAGATCTCTAACTACCCCATCCTGGAACAGAGGAAAACCATGCTGCTCCCTGGCTCCTTCTGCCAGATCTGGAGGCCAGCTGTCTGGAAGACATCCTGTCCTGCTAGTAAAAATTGAGGCAAAGAAGGTTTTAAGTATCTCTGCCTTTTCCTCATCCCTTGTCACAACGTTCCCCTCCATGTCCACCAAGGAGTGGAGGTTGTCCTTTCCCTTCCTCTTGCTATTAATGTATTTATAGAAGGACTTTTTGTTGTCCTTCACAGCAGAGGCCAGTCTAAGCTCCAAATGTACTTTTGCCTCCCTAATTTTCTTCGTACAAGACCTAGCAACATCCTTAAACATTCCGTGTGTTGCTTCATCTTTCTTCCAAAGATGATACACCCACTTTTTTCCTTAGTTCTTTTAGAAGTTCATTACCCATCCAGGTAGGCCATCTGCCCCGGTGGCTCATCTTCCGGCACATTGGCACAGCCTGTTCCTGCACCTTCAAGAGTTCTTCCTTGAAGTAAGTGCAGCTCTCCTGGACCCCTTTATTATTAAGGGCTTTATCCCAAGGAACCCTCTAAATTACTTCCTTGAGTAACCTGAAGTCCACCCTCCGGAAGTCCAGAGTGGATGTCTTCTTGCTGCCCCTCTTAGCTTGACCAAAAACCGAGAATTCAATTATCTCGTGGTCACTGGACCCCAAACACCCTCCAACCACCACATCACCCACCAGCCCTTCCCTGTTGGTGAAGAGGAGGTCAAGCATAGCCTTGCCCCTGGTAGGCTCTCGCAGCACCTGGGATAAGAAGCTGTCCTCCATGCACTCTAAGAACCTCTTAGACTGCCTCCTCTCAGCTATGTTGAGATCCCAGCACATATCAAGCAGGTTGAAGTCACCCATGAGAACAAGGTCAGGCGATCTTGAGACAGTCTGAAGCTGCCTATAGAATGCTTCATCAGCATCTTCCTCCTGGTTGGGTGGTCTATAACAGACTCCAACCAGGATGTCTGCCCTGCCGGTCTTCCCTCTAATTCTTACCCACAATCATTCAGCTCGCTCGTCCCTAATCTCCGTCTCAATGGCATCTAGTTCCTCCCTGATGTACAGGGCCACCCCTCTACCCCTTCTCCCTTGCCTGTCTCCCCTGAAGAGACTGTAGTCATCAATTGCAGCGCTCCAGTCATGTGAGTCGTCCCACCATGTTTCTGTGATGGCAACTACATCATAACTTTCCTGCTGTAACAAGGCTTCCAGCTCCCCTTGTTTGTTACCCATGCTTCGTGCATTAGTGTACATGCACTTCAGCTGGGCTGCTGGTTTCACCCCTGACTCCAACTTACCACCCTCCAACTCCTATCTGGGGGGGCTGGTTCCAGTCCCTTCCCCCTTCAAATCTAGTTTAAAACCCTATCTATGAGACCTGCCAATTCCCTTCCTAGAATTTTTTTCCCTTTGAGGGATAGGCCATTCTCGTACACTCTGGGACAGATGTACTCCATCTGTTGCCAGCTGACCTGGTGCAGTAGAAAGTTTTTCAAGTTCGAAAAGGCCAAAATTCTTTTGACTACGCCAGCCTCTAAGCCACTTGTTGACTATAGCTGCTGACCTATTCCTTCTTGTATTCCCTCCTGTAAGTAAGGGCATAGACAAAAAAATTATTTGTGCACCTGACCCCTCAGCCAGAGAAAACACCACGGAAATCCCATCACCAGAGGGAAACTGCCCTGCTTCCCCCCAACCTCTCCCTCCCCCTATTCCTCTGCTTAATTAGAAGAAAAGTGAAAAGAGAATGTTACAGAGAACCGTTAGCTCAAAGCGTTGTTAGAATGTCAGTATGCTTCTCTCAAAGTTAGCTGTTAAGGGTCTCCCAGTGAAACAGCATGCCAGCAGCCAGAAGAAAGGAATTAAGTGGAAAGTTGCTGGGTTATGTGGCAATGCCAGCGACGAGTAGTGTGAGCAATCTGGCAGTGTAGGCCTAGAGCCTGACATGGTGGCAGGCCATGCTCAGCATAAATGCAGAGCCAGCTAGCAGTGTAGCAAAACAGTGCTGTGCCTGCAGCATGTAACTAAAACAAGACACTGGTAGCTATAAACATGGACAACAGGACATGCACCTGCATCAACAAAACTCGTTGTGTCATTAGTAGTTGGACCAATAATCTGTAATAGTGCAATGTGTGGTCACTCAGAGGGAATCAATGGAGCTATGCCAACAAGGCACTCCGAGTTTATATAAGTCGTAGCAGTTCATTTGCTATGCACTTCTGCCTTTCCTGTCTCCTGTTTCTTCTACACTTTACTGTGCTATACTTGCACTACAGGCCTGCTCCATAGGCCTGCAACACTGGAACAATAAAGGAGCAATACTTGATCATATTGGTCAGCCGTATTGATTCCAATCTCCATCGTCCGATAGAGGTGCATCTCACATCTGACCAATGAAATACATTTAGAATACGCTCTTCTCTTCCTTTTTACATGCAACTGTGGATTTCTTTGTACTTCTTCACTCACCTGCTCAAAAAACTGCAACAAATTTTTAAAGGCATAGCCTGAAACTGTCACAATCCACTCATTCTAAACAATTTCATTGGCTGTTAGTACTGTTCATCTAATCTAAAACAATATCTACAATTTGTAATTAAAGTTCACTGTCCATTCTGGCTGTACTCAGATGTAGATGATTCAGAAGACCAAGAAAATCAGAAAACGAGAGAAATGGAAAACAGTTTGTCTCTTCGCAGACAAAGCGAAGAAAAGGAATCAGGGACTCTCAGTTGATTCAGGGCTCTCAGGGTTCGTGCACCATAGATTCCTCATGGATTCTTCCTTTGGGTGCAATGTTGTATCTGTACAACAGTCTGAAGTTAAACTCTCTCAGCTAGAGTTAAATTTCTTTGTGGAATACACTGAATTTCACCATTCTCTTGCATTACCCAATAAGTGTGACCCGGACCTTCAGCTGAAACCACCCCTCGGACAGGTTTAGCCTCTCCTGAGGGAGAAAATACCCAAACAGTTTTGCCTAACTGATTCTTTTCTCTAACAACAGGAACTCTATCACCTTCCACTTTCTGTAGCAGATCTGAGTGTGCAGGTCCAGCTCGGTTCACTGAACCTCTACTATTTACCAGCCAGGTTGCTTGTGCTAGATGATTCTCCCAGTTTTTCAAAGATCCACCCCCCATGGCTTTGAGAGTGGTCTTCAGCAAACCGTTGTAGCGTTCAATCTTCCCTGCAGCTGGTGCATAGTAGGGAATGTGGAATATCCACTCAATGCCGTGCTCTTTGGCCCAGTTGTTCACAAGACTGTTTTTGAAATTAGTTCCTTTGTCTGACTCAATCCTCTCTGGAGTTCTGTGTCTCCACAGGATCTGTCTCTCTAGTCTGAGAATGGTGTTGCGTGCAGTTGCATGTGGAACTGGATAAGTTTCCAATCATCCAGTGTTTGCCTCTCCCATAGTAAGCATGTATTGCTTACCAGAGCGAGAACGTGGTAGAGTGATGTAGTCAATCTGCCAGGCTTCCCCACTCTTGTACTTGGACCATCTGTCCCCATACCACAAGGGATTAAGTTGTTTTGCCTGCTTAATAGCAGCACAAATGTCACAGTCATGGATGACTTGTGTGATAGCATCCATGGCAAATCCTGCCTGACCAACCTGGTGGCCTTCTATGAGCAGGTGACAAAATTAATAGATGAGGGGCGAGCAACTGATGTCATTTACCTGGACCTGAGCAAAGCCTTCGACACTGTCCCGCACCACATCCTGGTCTCCCAACGGGTGACACATGGGTTTGATGGGTGGACCACTAGATGGATAAGGAACTGGCTTGATGGCCGCACCCAAAGAGTGGCTGTCAATGGGTCCATGTCCCAGTGGAGGCCAGTGACAAGTGGAGTCCCTCAGGGATCAGTCCTGGGACCTGTCTTGTTCAACATCTTTGTGGGTGACATGGACAGTGGCATTGAGTGCACCCTCAGCAAGTTTGCTGATGACACCAAGCTGTGCGGTGCAGCAGACACGCTGGAGGGAAGGGAGGCCATCCAGAGGGACCTTGACAGGCTGGAGAGGTGGGCACAAGCCAACCTCATGAATTTCAATAAGAGCAAGTGCAGGGTCCTGCATCTGGGTCGAGGCAATCCCAGGCACAAATACAGGCTGGGCAGTGACTGGCTGGAAAGTAGCCCTGAGGAGAGAGACTTGGGGGTGCTGGTGGACAAAAAGCTCAACATGAGCTCTCAATGTGCACTTGCAGCCCGCAAGGCCAATCAAATCCTGGGCTGCATCAGGAGAAGTGTGGCTGGCAGGTCGAGGGAGGTGATCCTCCCCCTCTACTCAGCCCTGGTGAGACCCCACCTGGAGTACTGTGTCCAGTTCTGGAGTCCCTATTACAAGAGGGATGTGGAGGTGCTGGAACGTGTCCAGAGAAGGGCCACAAGGATGATCAGAGGGCTGGAGCACCTCTCCTATGAGGACAGACTGAAGGAGTTGGGGCTGTTCAGTCTGGAGAAGAGAAGGCTCCGAGGTGACCTAATTGTGGCCTTCCAGTATCTGAAGGGGGCCTACAGGAAGGCTGGGGAAGGACTTCTCAGGATCTCAGGTAGTGATAGAACTAGGGGGAATGGAATGAAGCTGGAGGTGGGGAGATTCAGGCTAGATGTGAGGAGGAGGTTCTTCACCATGAACTGTGAGTTAAAAGCCCAAATGGGGAAAAGGCTGACAATCTCTTCCCCACTTCCCCCACCTCCTCCCTCCAAACAGAGAGGGAAAGAAAAAAAAAGGGGTAAGGAACAAATCCACTAAACAACAATCTGGAGTTGGGTTGGAAGTAGAGAGGCAAAGAATTTTTCTTTAAACTATATATATATATTTGACAATAACAGGAAAAGTTCACAAGGGCAAGGAACAAGAGTGGATGGGAGTGGGACAGAAAAGAATAATACAAAACCAGTCTTTCTCTGAGGAGGTGCGGAGGCAGCAGGGAAAAGGATCAGGTCCAGCCACGTGGCTGAGGAGCAGGAGGGCAGCTGCAGTAGCTCTCATCCAGCAGAGGCAGGAGCCAAAAGGAGATCCAAAAGCTATGATGTCCTGCTTTTTATACCCTAGCTGGGCAGGGAGGGGGGAGTGGAACAGACTCAGCTTTCCCAGGGGAAATGCCCTGCAGGGAGGGTAAAGTACCCGCAAGCCCTCTACCCTGCTTTGTTCCTTCGTTTTCAGAAAAAGGCGTTAACCCACCACAATTTACATTTTTGGCGCACCAACGTGGGGCTGGCTGTTGTGCCCACTCTGCAGATCGATTGCAAAATATGGAGAGTTTAAATTTATTTATGGGCGTCGGTTTGGGTTTGGCAGTTGGGGGCTCAAATGATGTTGCTGGGGCGACCGTGTGAGTTCTTGTGGATTGTGGGGGGATAACTGGTGCGCTGCCGGTGGCATGGACCTTCTCCTGCTATTTCAAGCAGGGGTGGTTCTCGACCATTGGCATTGGGGTACTGCTTGAGAATGCGGAATCTGCCCTTCCTCCGCAGCGGGGAGTGAAGTGGGGGAGGGGCAGCGGTGAGCAGATCGGAGTCAGGTCCGTTCTTGCTGCGGGGATAGAGCCAGCCACTGCGAGCAGGCGAGCCAGCTCCCAAAACCCTAGGGGGCCGACGGGGACTCCAGCTGGAAAGCCATTTTCAAGGGCTCTGAGAACGCGTGTATGGTTTTCGCTGGAGAAGCCGTTTGAGTGCCCGAGGGGTGGAGGTGATTTTGATTCTGTGCCGCGGCGGTAGAGGTGGGTGGAGCCCTGCTGTTTGCTGAGCGGCAGCGGTGGCGGACCCGGCCATGTGCTCGGGCTGCAGTAGGGCCGGCTCTGATCTCTTTCCCCGATTTTTTTCGGATGAGTTCCACCTCCCTTCTTCTCAGTGAGCTGTGGTGCAGCCCCTCCCTCTTCCAGGCAGGGTTGTACAGCCGGATGCTGTCATGCCTTGGTACGGGTACGCCTAGTGGGAGGGTGGAGTACCTCGGACATGCATCCGTGTAGTTTTGGACCGCAGTTGGAAGCGGTTGGTTGCAGCACCCTGGATGGATTGAAAAAGGCAGTCGTGGGTTGGATTGTTTCGACTGGCCTGCCCCAGGGGTGGAGAATATGCTGCCGAGTGAACATAGGTGAAAAATAAAGGCTTGGCTGAGAAGTCATGAGGCTTTTCCAGGTGACCAGGATGCCCAACGAATCCATGGAGAATTTGCACCGCAGGAGAATGAGCTCTGCATCGCCGGGAGGTTCCATTGGATGAAGGAAGAAGAACTGGAATGGATAGACACTTGAGCCTGAATGAGAGATTGTTTGGGTGGACGCCCAGATGAAGACACGGACTTCGCCGGACATGTCATCAGAAGTTTTCTGATTTGATGATGTGTTTGGGTGCAGGGATTATGGTATGAAATAAGGGGTGGCTCCTGTCGTAGTTTGGGTTGGGTGTCCTCTGCTACAGGGGTGTTTCCTGTGTCCAGAAGTCCAGCCCAGTGGGTGGACACAGGAAATTAGGTTATTTCCTACCATGATCCCTTGCACCACTATAAGTTTTACGGCGAGGTCTGGCACTTCCTCTTTCCTTCCTCTCTGTCACCTGGTAACTGGGAGAGAGATCTCCCGACCATGGGCCTGGTTAGACCCAAGGCCATGGGGGGATGGGCAGTCTCAGATCTGGCCAGCTGAGACTAGCCTAGCAGTGGGGGGAAGGAGGAGCCCTGGGGGTTTTGGGTGCACCCTCAGGTGGGGATGGGATCTCTCTGGGTCTGTTTTGGGGTTTCTTCTTCTCACTGTGTTTCTAAATCTTTGCACGCACTCACTGTTTTCTATTTAAACTTTCCATCACTTTTGCAATCTGTTTGTCTGAGTCGTTATTTCTGCACGTGGTGGGGAGAGGGTTTGCCCCAACCCATTACACTGTGCTTTTTGCTTTTTGTAAAAACCTGTACGATATTGTAAATACTGTATATTTTGTACATATTCATTGCATTCCATGGTTGCTTGTAAATACAGCTTTTCATTTGCTTCCCCAACTGAGTTCAGCTGAGTTTTTGTTGATGTGGGCGGGTTAAACCATCACATTGCACAAAATGATTCACTTCTAGACGTGGGGCAAGATTTGCTTGATTTATTTCTGATCAGATTAGGGAAGCAAACATGAAGTTATTTTGGATTCTTTGGCATCTGATATTTTCTGCTTTAAGTATTGTTGTTTACAAATATATCATGAGATTTTTGTTTGATAAATTAGGAAGATAGCTGATGTATAAATTGTACCTTTGGTTTAAGTATAAAATTCATATTCTCTATGATCGATTTTTGGGGTTCTTTTGGCTTAAGAGATATGGAAATGTGACTGCGTCAACATTACCTATTGAAATTCATGAGTTCAAAATTCCAGTAGGTGAAAGGGTCAATCTTAGTGATGGCTGGGATCCAGAAGTGATTTATTTGATGCGTATAATCCTGCTGTGGGTAATAATGTGTTCATTTTCGTGGCTCTATTCCACAAAAGGTGAGTATCTAAGAAGTGTTTAATTTTTAAACACAGACCTAGACGTAGGAGAAGCAGTTCTAACTTGAATCCAGAGATTTCGAGTGATGAAGAGATAGAAGAATCAGAAACAGTTAAAAATAGAAAGGGAGAAGCTATTGGTAAGGCGTCTCTGAACGGGACTATCGGTAATTCGGGCTATAAGCCAGGAGCAGTGGCAGCTCCTAAGATGGCGGTCGCAATGTCCTCGACAGCCATTGGAGAGGCAAAATCATTTCCTTCTTCATTGGCAGGACTGGAAGTGTCCTCTGCAGCAGCTCCTTTGTCTCAAGACCTGTCAGTTTCTGTTAAGCCTGCTGTAAATTCAAACAAAGCTCCAATTAATCAAGTAGCAGCTTTAGATAGGATAGGTAGGTGTAGTGGGTTGAGAGAGAAGGCCTAGCTTTCTCTCCCCCACAAAGAGGAAAAAAAAACTACAGTTAACTCAGCCGGAGAAGCGGAAGGAATAGTTTCATAGTTTCATAGTTTCATTCAGGGTTGGAAGGGACCACAAGGATCATCTAGTTCCAACCCCCCTGCCATGGACTGGGACACCCCACACTAGATCAGGCTGGACAGAGCCTCATCCAGCCTGCTCTTAAACACCCCCAGGGACGGGGCCTCGACCACCTCCCTGGACAACCCATTCCAGGGTCTCACCACTCTCATGGTGAAGAACCTCCTCCTCACATCTAGCCTGAATCTCCCCACCTCCAGCTTCATTCCATTCCCCCTAGTCCTATCACTACCTGAGATCCTGAGAAGTCCTTCCCCAGCCTTCCTGTAGGCCCCCTTCAGATACTGGAAGGCCACAATTAGGTCACCTCGGAGCCTTCTCTTCTGCAGACTGAACAGCCCCAACTCCTTCAGTCTGTCCTCATAGGAGAGGTGCTCCAGCCTTCTGATCATCCTTGTGGCCCTTCTCTGGACACGTTCCAGCACCTCCACATCCCTCCTGTAATAGGGGCTCCAGAACTGGACACAGTACTCCAGGTGGGGTCTCAGCAGGGCTGAGTAGAGGGGGAGGATCACCTCCCTCGACCTGCCAGCCACACCTCTCCTGATGCAGCCCAGGATCTGATTGGCTTTGCGGGCTGCAAGTGCACATTGAGAGCTCATGTTGAGCTTCTCCTCCACCAGCACCCCCAAGTCTCTCTCCTCAGGGCTACTTTCCAGCCAGTCACTGCCCAGCCTGGATTTGTCCCTGGGATTGCCTCGACCCAGATGCAGGACCCTGCACTTGCTCTTATTGAAATTCATGAGGTTGGCTTGTGCCCACCTCTCCAGCCTGTCAAGGTCCCTCTGGATGGCCTCCCTTCCCTCCAGCGTGTCTGCTGCACCGCACAGCTTGGTGTCATCAGCAAACTTGCTGAGGGTGCACTCAATGCCACTGTCCATGTCACCCACAAAGATGTTGAACAAGACAGGTCCCAGGACTGATCCCTGAGGGACTCCACTTGTCACTGGCCTCCACTGGGACATGGAGCCATTGACAGCCACTCTTTGGGTGCGGCCATCAAGCCAGTTCCTTATCCATCTAGTGCTCCACCCATCAAACCCATGTGTTTGGAGACCAGGATGTGGTGCGGGACAGTGTCGAAGGCTTTGCTCAGGTCCAGGTAAATGACATCAGTTGCTCGCCCCTCATCTATTAATTTTGTCACCAGCTCATAGAAGGCAACCAGGTTGGTCAGGCAGGATTTGCCCTTGGCAAAGCCATGCTGACTGTTCCCAATCACCTCTTCACTATTCTTCTGAGCCAGTAGTGACTCCAGGAGGATCTGCTCCATGATCTTTCCAGGCACAGAGGTGAGACTGACTGGCCTGGAGTTCCCTGGTTCCTCCTTCTTACCCTTTTTGAAGATGGGGGCAATGTTTCCCCTTTTCCAGTCTGTGGGGACTTCCCCAGGTTGCCATGACTTTTGAAATATAATAGAGAGGGGTTTAGCAACCTCATCTGCCAGTTCTCTCAGTACCCGTGGGTGTATCCCGTTGCGTCCCATGGACTTGAACACTTTCAGGTTTTTCAGATGATCACGAACCTGATCTTCACTTACAATGGGCAGTTCTTCCTCCCCGTCCCTGGCTTTGACTTCCATAACATCAGGAGTGTGGCTAGAGGTCCTTGCACTGAAGACTGAGGTAAAGAAGTTATTAAGTACCTCAGCCTTTTCCTCATCACTTGTGACCATGTCACCATTTTCCTTTCTGAGGGGGCCCACACCTTCCCTAGTCTTCTTCTTCCCATTAATATACCTGTAGAAGTTCTTAGTGTTCCCTTTAATCTCCCTGGCTAGATTCAATTCAAACTCTGCTTTGGCTTTCCTAACCAGGACTCTTGCTGCTCGGGCAGCTTCCTTATATTCCCCCTGTTCTACCTGTCCTTCTCTCCACTTCCTGTAGAGTTTCCTTTTAAGTAATAGTGTGTCCAGTAGCTCCTTGCCCATCCAGGCAGGCCTCCTAGCATTCTTACCTGCTTTTCTCTTTGTTGGTATACAGAGCTCCTGGACACAGAGGAGGTGGTCCCTGAATACTGACCAGCTGTCCTGGGTCCCTCTTCCCTCCAGGGCTTTGTCCCACGACACTTTGGCTAGCAGATCCCTGCCCTGAAGCGATCAAAATCTGCACGCCTAAAGTCTAGGGTTATGAGCTTGGAATACTTCCTCCTGATTGCCCTGAGGATGTTAAATTCAACTGCTTCATGGTCACTGCAGCCAAGGCCGTCTATGAGCCTCACATTGCTTACCAGCCCTTCCCTGTTGGTGAGAACAAGGTCCAGCATAGCACCATTTCTTGTTGGTTCCTCTGCCATTTGGAGGAGGAAGTTGTCTTCTATGCAGTCCAGGAACATCCTGGATTGCTGGTGCCTTGCTGTGTTGTCCCTCCAGCAGATGTCCGGGTGGTTGAAATCACCCATGAGGACCAGGGCTTGTGACCTGGAAGCCGCTTCTATTTGCCTATGGAGGGCCTCATCTGCTTGGATCTGCTGGTCAGGTGGCCTGTAGGAGACCCCCACAGTAATATCTCCTTCCCCTGTCCTGCCTTTAATTTTAACCCATACACTCTCAACCAGCTCATCATCCCTCCCCAGTTGGAGCTCCACTGATTCCAACTGGCTATTGTCATAGAGGGCAACACCTCCTCCTCTCCTTCCCTGCCTATCCTTCCTAAAGAGTTTATACCCATCTATGCTTACATTCCAGTCATGGGAATCATCCCACCAAGTTTCAGTAACAGCCACTATGTCGTGGCATCCCAGCAGCACAGTGTCCCTTAACTCATCCTGTTTGTTGCCCAAGCTGCGTGCATTCGCATAGAAGCACTTCAGCTGGGCTGGCCCTATCCTCCTCTTGTGCCAAATGCTATATTTCACAAACAATGTGGAAAGGCAGGTTAGATAGACAACATATACAGTATTTACAATATATGTACAGAAATATACCGCAAAGAAAAATACAGGAACAAGACCACCACCCTCGGACAGAGGAGGGTTCCCCCCGGTACCCCCTTCTGTCCCGCTACCTCCCTTTTTTCCCAAAGAGGGTTAGAGAGAGAAAAAGGTAGTTATTAAGAAAGAAGAATTTTAGTACGCCTCATGCAAGTTTAGTCCTTATCTTTATCCAAGGTAAGAACTATGGCTACTCAGAAGCAGACAGGCTGAAAAAGCATGACAGAGAAACCAAGAAAAATTCCAACTGAACTCAAAACTTAAAGTTGCATTCTATCAATCCACCAATGAAATTCACTTAGAATATCTGATTGTTTTCGTTGTTATTCCAAAACATTCAGCCTGAGTGTCCCAGCACTGTCCCTTTCTTAAAGGCACAGCCTCAAATGGTCACAGTTCACTCGTTCTAAACAATTTCATTGGCTTTTCGTACTGAGAATCCAATCTAAAACAATATTTACAGTTTTTAAATAAAGTTCATATTCCATTCTGGCTATGCTCAGATGTAGATGATTCAAAAGTCCAAGAAAATCAGGAAACAAGAAAAATGGAAAACAGTTTATCTCTTCGCAGACGAAGCAATGAAAAGGGAAACAGGGATTCTCAGGGTCTCTTAGTTGACTCAGGGCTCTCAGGGTTCTCAGGGTTTGTGCACCATAGATTCTTCATAGATTCTTCCTTGGATGCGATGTAACTGTACAACAGTCTGAAATTAAACTCTCTCAACTAAAGTTAAGTTTCTTTCTGGAATACACTGAAATTCACCATTCTCTTGCATTACCCAATAAGTGTGACCCGGACCTTCAGCTGAAGCCACCCCTCGGACAGGTTTAGCCTCTCCTGAGGGAGAAAATACCCAAAGAGTTTTACCTAACGGATCCTTTTCTCTAACAACAGGAACTCTATCACCTTCCGCTTTCTGTAGCAGATCTGAATGTGCAGGTCCAGCTCGGTTCACTGAACCTCTACTATTTACCAGCCAGGTTGCTTGTGCTAAATGTTTTCCCCAGTTCTTCAAAGATCCACCCCCCATGGCTTTGAGAGTGGTCTTCAACAAACCATTGTAGTGTTCAATCTTCCCTGCAGCAGGTGCATAGTAAGGAATATGGAATATCCACTCAATACCGTGTTCTTTTGACCAGCTCTTTACAAGGTTGTTCACAGTATCACAGTATCACAGTATCACTTAGGTTGGAAAGGACCTCGAGGATCATCGAGTCCAACCTATCAACGCAGACCCTATGACTAGATAATGGCACCAAGTGCCACATCCAATCTCCCCTTGAACGCCTCCAGGGTCGATGACTCAACCACCTCCCTGGGCAACCCGTTCCAATAACGAATTACACGCTCAGTGAAGAACTTCCTCCTCACCTCGAGTCTAAACCTCCCCTGGCGCAGCTCGATACTGTGTCCTCTTGTTCTAGTGCTGGTGTCCTGGGAGAAGAGGCCAACCCCTTCCTGGCTACAACCACCCTTCAGGTAGTTGTAGAGGGCAATGAGGTCACCCCTGAGCCTCCTCTTCTCCAGGCTAAACAATCCCAGCTCCCTCAGCCTCTCCTCATAGGGCTTGTGTTCAAGGCCTCTCACCAGCCTTGTTGCCCTTCTCTGGACGCGTTCAAGTGTTTCGATGTCCTTCTTAAACTGAGGGGCCCAGAACTGGACACAGTACTCAAGGTGCGGCCTAACCAAAGCAGAGTACAGGGGCACTATGACCTCCCTGCTCCTGCTGGCCACACTATTCCTAATGCAGGCCAGGATGCCATTGGCCCTCCTGGCCACCTGGGCACACTGTTGGCTCATATTCAGGTGGCTGTCGATCAGCACACCCAGGTCCCTCTCTGTTTGGGAGCTCTCCAGCCACTCCGGCCCCAGCCTATAGCTCTGCATGGGATTGCTGTAGCCAAAGTGCAGCACTCGGCACTTGGACTTGTTGAATGCCATCCCATTGGACTCTGCCCATCTGTCCAGTCAGTCGAGGTCCCTCTGCAGAGCCTTTCTACCCTCTAAATGACTAACATCTGCCCCTAACTTTGTGTCACCTGCAAACTTGCTGATGACTGACTCTACCCCTTCATCCAGATCATCGATGAATATGTTGAAGAGGACAGGGCCCAGCACTGATCCCTGGGGGACACCACTGGTGACTGGCCTCCAGCTGGATGTGGCACCGTTCACTACCACTCTCTGGGCCCGGCCCTCCAGCCTCTCAGCACCCTAGGATGGATCCCATCCGGTCCCATGGACTTGTGAATATCCAAGAGGCTCAGCAGGTCCCGAACTAATTCCTCATGGATTTCCGGGGCATTACACAGCTCCCCGACCGCATCGCCCAGCTCCAGAGGCCACTCATCCTGAACTCCTGCCTTGCTGTTAAAAATTGAGGCAAAGAAGGTGTTCAGGACCCTGTTCTTGCAATGAGTTCCGTTGTCTGACTCAATCCTCTCTGGAGTTCCATGTCTCCACAGGATCTGTCTCTCCAGACCGAGAATGGTGTTGCGTGCAGTTGCATGTGGAACTGGATAAGTTTCCAACCATCCAGTGTTTGCCTCTACCATAGTAAGAACGCATTGCTTACCAGAACGAGAACGTGGTAGAGTGATGTACTCAATCTGCCAGGCTTCACCATACTTGCACTTGGACAATCTGTCACCATACCACTAGGGCTTAAGTTGCTTTGCCTGCTTAATAGCAGCACAAATGTCACAGTCATGGATGACTTGCGTGATAGCATCCATGGAAATGTCTATGGATCTGTCACGAGCCCATTGGCAGGTTGCATCTCTGCCTTGATGTCCTGACGAATCATGAGCCCACCGAGCTAACAATATCTCACCTCGGTGTTTCCAGTCGAGATCAAGATTAGAGTCCATGTCTACTTGAGAAACGCTTGCAGCTAGATCTGACTGATGGTTGTGTTGCTGTTCCTCAGTAGCTTTGCTCCTAGGAATGTATCAATGTGTCTCACTTTCACTGGAATTCTCTCGATTCGATCAGCAATGTCCTGCCATAGGTTGGCTGCCCAAATGGGTTTTCCTTTCCTCTGCCAACCACTCTTCTTCCAGTTCTTTAGCCAACCCCATAGAGCATTGGCTACCATCCATGAGTCGGTGTAGAGAGAAAGCTTTGGCCATCTCTCACGTTCAGCTACGTCGAGTGCTAGCTGGACAGCTTTTAACTCTGCAAACTGACTGGATTCTCCTTCTCCATCCTTCGCCTCAGCAACTCGGCGTGTTGGACTCCACACTGCAGACTTCCACCTTCGCTTGTTTCCAACAAGACGACAGGAACCGTCTGTGAACAAAGCATATTTCTTTGCATCGTCAGAAAGGTCATTGTAAGGAGGAGCTTCCTCAGCACGAGTTACTTTCTCCTCTGGAGGTTTAGCACAGTTGGTACCTTCAGGCCAAATTGATATCACCTCCACTAGACCAGGCCTTTCAAGATTTCCCATTCGAGCTCTCTGTGTTATCAGAGCCATCCACTTAGACCACGTTGAGTCTGTGGCATGATGTGGTGTGGAGCCTTTGCCTTTGAACATCCAATTCAAAACTGGTAGTCTGGGAGCAAAGAGAAGTTGTGATTCAGTTCCAATTACTTCAGAAGATGCTTTTACTCCTTCATAGGCAGCTAAAATATCTTTTTCTGTTGGAGTATAATTAGCCTCTGAACCTCTGTAACCTCTACTCCAGAAACTGAGGTCATCCACGTGTCTCACCTGGAGCTTTTTGCCACAAGCACCAGTTTGGACCATTGTCACTTGCAGCCGTGTACAAAATGGTCCTAATGTCTGGACCATCACGGACAGGTCCCAGACCCATTGCTTGAACTACCTCTTGCTTTATCTGGTCAAAGGCTTGTTGTTCAAGTCCCAAGTGGAAATTGTTTCTCTTTCGAGTCACATCATCCAGAGGCTTCACAATCTGACTGTATCCAGGAATGTGCAGTCTCCAAAATCCCACTATCCCCAAGAAACGTAAGGTCTCTTGCTTGTTTGTGGGATTTGCCGTGGTAGAGACTCTGTTTAACACTCCTGATGTTATGGAAGACAAAGCCAGGGACGGGGAGGAAGAACTGTCCATTGTAAGTGCCCATTGTAAGTGAAGATCAGGTTCGTGATCACCTGAAGAACCTGAAAGTGTTCAAGACCATGGGACCCGATGGGATACACCCACGGGTACTGAGAGAACTGGCAGATGAGGTTACTAAACCCCTCTCTATTATATTTCAACAGTCATGGCAATCTGGTGAAGTCCCCACAGACTGGAAAAGGGGAAACATTGCCCCCATTTTCAAAAAGGGTAAGAAGGAGGAATCAGGGAACTACAGGCCAGTCAGTCTCACCTCTGTGCCCGGGAAGATCATGGAGCAGATCCTCCTGGAGTCACTACTGGCTCAGAGGAGTAGTGAAGAGGTGATTGGGAACAGTCAGCATGGCTTTGCCAAGGGCAAATCCTGCCTGACCAACCTGGTTGCCTTCTATGAGTAGGTGACAAAATTAATAGATGAGGGGCGAGCAACTGATGTCATTTACCTGGACCTGAGCAAAGCCTTCGACACTGTCCCGCACCACATCCTGGTCTCCCAACGGGTGACACGTGGGTTTGATGGGTGGACCACTAGATGGATAAGGAACTGGCTTGATGGCCGCACCCAAAGAGTGGCTGTCAATGGGTCCATGTCCCAGTGGAGGCCAGTGACAAGTGGTGTCCCTCAGGGATCAGTCCTGGGACCTGTCTTGTTCAACATCTTTGTGGGTGACATGGACAGTGGCATGGAGTGCACCCTCAGTAAGTTTGCTGATGACACCAAACTGTGTGGTGCAGCAGACACGCTGGAGGGAAGGGAGGCCATCCAGAGGGACCTTGACAGGCTGGAGAGGTGGGCACAAGCCAACCTCATGAGGTTCAATAAGAGCAAGTGAAGGGTCCTGCATCTGGGTTGAGGCAATCCCAGGCACAAATACAGGCTGGGCAGTGACTGGCTGGAAAGTAGCCCTGAGGAGAGAGACTTGGGGGTGCTGGTGGACGAGAAGCTCAACATGAGCTCTCAGTGTGCACTTGCAGCCCGCAAGGCCAATCAGATCCTGGGCTGCATCAGGAGAAGTGTGGCTGGCAGATCGAGGGAGGTGATCCTCCCCCTCTACTCAGCCCTGGTGAGACCCCACCTGCAGTACTGTGTCCAGTTCTGGAGCCCCTATTACAAGAGGGATGTGGAGGTGCTGGAACATGTCCAGAGAAGGGCCACAAGGATGATCAGAGGGCTGGAGCACCTCTCCTATGAGGACAGACTGAAGGAGTTGGGGCTGTTCAGTCTGGAGAAGAGAAGGCTCCGAGGTGACCTAATTGTGGCCTTCCAGTATCTGAAGGGGGCCTACAGGAAGGCTGGGGAAGGACTTCTCAGAATCTCAGGTAGTGATAGGACTAGGGGGAATGGAATGAAGCTGGAGGTGTGTAGGACGACGGAGATTGGGAATCAATACGGCTGACCAATGTGATCGAGTATTGTTCCTTTATTGTTCCAGTGTTGCAGGCCGATGGTGCAGGCCTGAGGTGCAGGGTTATGGAGCAGGCCTGTAGTGCAAGTATAGCACGGTAAAGTGTAGAAGAAACAGGAGACAGGAAAGGCAGAAGAAGAAGTGCGTAGCAAGGCAACTGCTACAACTTATATAAGATCGGAGTGCCTCGTTGGCATAGCTCCATTGGTTCCCTATGAGTGACCACACATTGCACTATTACATATTATTGGTCCAACTACTAATAACACAACGAGGTTGTTGATGCAGGTGCATGTCCTGTTGTCCCAAGGTAACTGTCCATGTTTATAGCTACCAGTGTCTTGTTTTAGTTACATGCTGCAGGCACAGCACTGTTTTGCTACACTGCTAGCTGATTCTGCATTTATGGCCTACCACCATGTCAGGCTCTAGGCCTGCACTGCCAGATTGCTCACACTGCTCCTCACTGGCATTACCACAGAGGTGGGGAGATTCAGGCTAGGTGTGAGGAGGAGGTTCTTCACCGTGACAATGGTGAAGCCCTGGAATGGGTTTTCTAGGGAGGTGGTTGAGGCCCCGTCCCTGGGGATGTTTAAGCCCTGGCTGGATGAGGCTCTGGCCAGCCTGATCTAGTGTGAGGTGTCCCTGCCCATGGCAGAGGGGTTGAAACTAGATGATCCTTGTGGTCCCTTCCAACCCTGAATGATACTGTGATGCTATGATACTATGATACCACATCCACTGGAATGTGTCAGCATCCATCCTGCCACCGCACTCCCAGAAACTGAATCTCTGTGGTAGGTCCTTTCACCTTGTCTTGCTTGATGGCAAAACCTGCACTCAGAAGAATATAAATGATTTTGTTACCTTTCTCGAAGACTTCCTCAGCAGTTTTACCCCAGACGATGATATCATCGATGAACTGGATGTGTTCTGGAGCACCACCTTTCTCCAGAGCATCGTGGATCACTGCATGACAGATGCTTGAGCTATCGATCGAGCCCATTGGCAGTCTGTTGAAAGTGTACTGGATTCCTCTCCAGGTGAAAGCAAACTGAGGCCTGCATTTCTCTGCTATGGGAATAGAGAAAAATGCATTAGCAATGCCTATGGTAGCATACCATTTGGCCTCTTTGGATTCCAGTTCATACTGAAGCTCCATCATGTCTGGCACTGCTGCACTCATAGGTGGTGTCACTTCATTTAGGGCTCGGTAGTCGACCGTCAGACGCCAGTCTCCATTCAGCTTCCACACAGGCCACACTGGACTGTTGAAAGGTGAATGAGTTTTGCTGACGACTTTCTGACTCTCCAACTGACGAATCAGATTCTGAATGGGCAACAAAGAGGCACGGTTGGTTCTGTATTGTCTGTGATGCACAGTCTGAGAAGCAACCGGCAATTTAATGTCCTGTATCTTGTGTTTTCCCACAACTGCAGATTCATCAGAAAGCTCAGGTCTAGCAGACAGCTTCAATTTTTGTCCATCAATTTCTACAGAAGCTACTCCAAAAGCCCATTTGTAACCTCTAGGGTCTTTGAAACGCCCTTCTCTCAGAAAATCAATTCCCAAAATACAAGGTGCATCAGGTCCGGTCACAACTGTATGCTTCCTCCATTGTTTACCAGTTAAACTTATATTAACCTCTACCTTACTTAACTCTTGAGATCCACCAGTGACTCCCAAAATAGTTATGGACTCTGATCCCTGATAATTTGATGGCATGATGGTGCACTGAGCTCCTGTGTCAACCAAGGCCCTGTACTTCCGAAATTGTGAAGTGCCAGGCCACTGGATGTACACATCCCAATAGATTCTATTATCTCTATTATCACTCTCCTCCCCCTGGCGGGACACAGGGCACCCCTAGTTATGGGGAACATGCCCACATGTGCATTGCGCCCAGTGTGCAGTGTTATAACTGGAGCCACTGTTGGAGCTACTAGAGTTGTTCTGGGGAACTGTGGAAGTAACAGCTGCTCTTCCGGTATTGCTCCCTCGGGTTCTGCCATTTTGCAGTTCCCTCAGTCTCCTGAAAAGATTAGAAGTTGGTTGGCCATCCCACCGGTTCATGTTCTCACCAAACTGATCATGCAGAGTTATCCAAATACTCCAATGTGACTACCTTGGTGGTCTGTTTTGATTTGATCTGTTTTGAAATTACCTCCTTGGAGGACATGTATTCCTCACAGATGAAACTTGTATCCACGTGGAAGAAGAATTAGAATTATCTCTTTGTGCCAATTGGGATATGGAATCTTTCAGATCCTTCATGCAACTCTCAGTTTTTCCAGACAGAGTTTCAATGTCTGAAACCAAAGAAACATGTCTCATGCAATCCTCCAGTTGTCTCATTTGATCACTGAATTGGCCAACCGTAGGAGGAGCTCCACCATAATTTCTTGACACAATTCTGCTTGCCAGAATGTTTGCATAATTAGAAGGAGCAAGTTTGATGATCTTTTTAGCAAGACCAGTTCCCACAGGAATGTCATCAGGATTCAGTTTCATGTTCACCATAGAGTATCTCTCTAACAGCAAAATCTCTCAGGCACTTAATTCCCTCATCTATGGTAGTCCAGGGTTTAGGATTCCATGGAAGATCATCTCGGTAAGGGTATCTAAAGGCACCCGCCATTAAAAGGCGTATCCACAGATTAACCTTACCGAGAACCTTGCCTAGATGTCTATCTATTCCATTATCCCTCGAGAGAGTTCCTAGCTGAGCTGCTGACTTGTCTCCAACCATTAGAGCTGGAGCACCTGTATCATAACATCTACTAAGCCAAGCTAGAATAGGCTCCTTATCTGCCCTGGTATAATCTTTATGGACATTTCTTAACTCTTCCCTTGGTGAAGAACAGTCAGAAATATTATCCCCCTGTCCATCTACCACATCTTCCTCAACTTGTTGTCCAAATAATCCTGTTGCCACTCTCATAAGGATCTCTTTAAGCTGAGAACCACCACTGCTAGCTCCTGTCCTAGCTGCATCTTTATCCTGTTTTGATCTCACTAATTCAGCTAGATCTTTAAAACAAACTTTCTCTTCCTCCTCAGCAGGATCATTTCTAGTAGAGGGTCCCTCACCAGGATCAGTCTCCTGCTCTTCTCCTCCATTAGCTCCTGGATCCTCTTTGGTCTTTCCACTTCTAGTCTTTAAAACAGCTACTTGCTTAATAGAAGCGATGTTTGAATTTACAGCCACCTTAACAGAAGCGGTCAGGTTTTGAGACAAATCAGCTTCTGGGAGAGTGGCTTCCGGTCCCAACATGCAAGGAGGCGGAAATGACCTTGCCTCCTTAATTGCCGAAGAAGACAAAGGAGGAGGAGAAGGAGGAGACACCATATTGGCAGTTGCCGCACACCTGGCAGCTTGCCAGAATCAGTGGCAAAACTGTTCAGAGCAGCTTTTCCAATAGATTTTCTAGCTTTCTTTTTAACTGACACAGATTCTCCACACTCCTCATCACTGGACGTCTCTGGGACTGACCCAGAGGAACGTCGCATTCTCTTTGATCTAGGCTTAATAACAAAACACGCTCTGGACACCCTTCTCTTCCGATGCCAAGAATACAGCGAATACACTTTAGTTATCACCAGCAGCAGGATTACACACATAAAATAAATCACCTTTGGATCCCAGTCATCACTTAAAGTTACTCTTTCCCCTACTGGGATCTTAAATTCCTTTATCTCAATCAGGAGAGTACTAGAGGTCACATTCCTGTATCTCGCTGGCCAGAAAAAAATCGATGCAGCGAGCATACAGAAGCCTGACCCGGTACATAAAAAGAGGACACAGCCTCAGGCTGCGCCAGGGGAGGTTCAGATTGGATATTAGGAAGAAGTTCTATACAGAAAGAGTGATTGCCCATTGGAATGGGCTGTCCAGGGAGGTGGTGGAGTCGCCGTCATTGGAGGTGTTCAGGAGGAGACTTGATGGGGTACTTGGTGCCATGGGTTAGCTGTTTGGGTGGGTTGGGTTGGTTGATGGGTTGGACGCGATGATCTTGAAGGTCTCTTCCAACCTGGTGTGGTTTATTCTAAATGGAGGTTATTCTAAATAAACCACAAATAAATTGTCTGCATCAAATATTTACCCAGGTAATCCAGGATCAAACCAAACAATATCTGTAGACCAGAGCCCCAAAAATTGGGAAAAACAAACGCTCCAAAATGCACAGCACCTTCATGTTTGCTAATCTGGCTAGAGCAAGGTAATAAAGCAATAAAGCAATAAAGCAATAAATCAAGCTAATTATCTGCCGCATGTTGGGAAGCCAAGAAAATGTCGTGGGTTGAGGGAAAGGCCCAGCCTTCTCCCCCCCACAAAGAGAGGGAAAAAAAATGAAAGAAACCACAGCTAACCACAGTCAGATGAGGAAAAAGGGATGCTGTATTTATAAGCGGTTTTAGGGGCTGCAGGCTATATATATATATAAAATTTACAGTATTTACAATATATACACAGAAATATACAGCAAAGTAATGCAGGAATGAGATTCCCCTCCCCTGGAGGAGGGTTCCTCCCCTGTACCCCCTTCTCTCCCCTTTTTCCCCAGAGAGGGTTAGAAAGAGAGAAAAGGAGCAGTTGTTAATTAAAAGCAGTTATATATTAGAGCAAAATGTTAGTAGGTTCTGCAGGCCTCACGCTTATCAGTCCAAGGTCAGTCTGGCAGAGAGTCTAGAAGCCGCAAGCTGCGAAAAGGAGGAGGGAAAAGTGCCCGCTGAGGAAAATCTCAGTCACATTCAAAACTTAAACTTGCACTCTACCAATCCACCAATGAAATTAGTTTAGACCTGTATTTTGTTTATAAAACATTCAGTCGCAGTGTCCCTTTCTTAAAGGCGCAGCCTCAAATGGTCACATCAGTGAATTGGCCAACCGTAGGTGGAGCTCCACCATAATTTCTTGCCACAGTTCTGCTTGCCAGAATGTTTGCATAATTAGAAGGAGCAAGTTTGATGAGCTTTTTAGCAAGACCAGTTCTTACAGGAATGTCATCAGGATTCAGTTTCATGTTCAGTTTCAAGGTCAAGCCTGGCTGGAAGCCCAGAAAGTTGCGAGCTGCAAGCCACTGAAGGAGGGGAAGACAGACTGATTCGGAAACTGCTGTACTCCCAGTTCAAAAAGGTGCTTCCCCCCAATCTACCAATGAAATTAGTTTAGATCCATCTTTCGTTTACAAACATCCGACCATAATATTCCCTTTCTTAAGGGGACAGCTTCAAACGGTCACATGAACTCTACTGGTTTGTGGTGAAAAGTTGGTTTCTGCTGTTTATGTCACGATTTATGGAAGAAATCTGCTTGTCTGATGTTGAAACTGCTAGTTCCTCATGAAAATCAATGTGTTGCAGCAGGAAATGTACAGATTGGGTCTAGAAATCTTGTGCTTTGATTCTGAACTCTACTGGTTTGTGGTGAAAAGTTGGTTTCTCTTATTTATGTGAAGATTTAGCTAAGAAATCTGCTTGTCTCAGGATGAACTCTACTGGTTTCCCATTAGAAGCACGGAGTTGCAGAAGGAAATCGACAGATTGAGTCTTGAAATCTTGTGCTTTGATTCTGAACTTGACTGGATTGTGTTGGAAAAGCTGGTTTCTGCTGATTATGCCACGATTTAGGCAAGAAATCTGCTTGACTGAGGATGAACTCTGCTAGTTTCCCATTAAAACCAAGGAGTTTCAGTAGGAAATCGACAGATTCATTGGGTAAATCTTGTGCTTTGATACTGAACTCTGCTGGATTATGGTGGAAAAGTTTGTTTCTGATGGTTATGTCACGATTTAGGGAAGAAATCAGCTTGTCTAAGGATGAACTCTGATGGTTTCCCATGGAAATTAATGCGTTGCAGCAGGAAATCGACAGATTGGGTCGGGAAATTTTGTGCTTTGATTCTGAACTCTACTGGTTTGTGGTGAAAAGTTGGTTTCTCTTATTTATGTGAAGATTTAGCTAAGAAATCTACTTGTCTCAAAATGAACTCTACTGGTTTCCCATTAAAAGCATGGAGTTGCAGCAGGAAATCAGTAGATTGAGTGTTGAAATCCTGTGCTTTGATTCCAAACTATACTGGATTGTGGAGGAAAGGTTGGTTTCTGCTGATTATGTCACGATTTAGGGAAGAAATCTGCTTGTCTAAGGATGAACTCTGCTGGTTTCCCAGTAAAAGCACGGAGTTGCAGCAGGAAATCAACAGATTGAGTCTTGAAATCTTGTGCTTTGATTCTCAACTGTACTGGTTTGTGTTGCAAAAGTTGGTTTCTGCTGCTTATGTCATGATTTAGGGAAGAAATGAGCTTGTGGAAGGATGAACTCTGATGGTTTCCCATGGAAATGAAAGCGTTGCAGCAGGAAATCGACAGATTGGGTCTGGAAATCTTGTGCTTTGATTCTGAACTCTACTGGTTTGTGGTGAAAAGTTGGTTTCTGCTGGTTATGTGACGATTTAGGCAAGAAATGTGCTTGTCTGAGGATGAACTCTGCTGGTTTCCTGTGGAAGAATGGTTAAGAGCAAAAGGAGTAGAAGACTGTGTTGCATTTGCAGATAAAAATATAAGGTGACACAGGACCCAGTGTATATGACAAGCATATGAACTGTTGCAATAAGCAAGGACGCTGAGCAAGGACTTTTGTCCCTGAAATAGTCTGGACTTGTTCAAAAACAGGATACATCTGTTGGCCTGTCTGGGTAAGGAACCAGGACCTGCAACCACAGGAGGTGGGGTTGACATTTAGCAAGTATCCAATAAGCAAGTGATTAGTAGGCATAATTAACTAGGATTGTATATAAGCTTGTCTGATGCTCTAATAAAGTGGATTCGATTGATCACATTTATCGGTTTGTCGACCCCTTCTTGCGGCAAAATGGCGCCTTGAACAGGGACCCCACAGAGAGGGTCCTGAACCCAAAAGGAGGGTTCTGCAAATCTCCAAAAGGAGTCACGGCGAAGAAGGAAGCCGTGCCGTTCCGAAGAGGACTATCAGGGTTCAAGAGCGTGAAAAGCAAGAAGTATTCCGGTCCAGGATAGCAGTACTGGTGCTGTGTTTACCGACCCACAGAGAGGCGGAGGAAGCAGCAGAGACCGAAGACGCCGTAAGCCGATACTGCTCTGGGTCTGTGCGCACAGGTATCAACGAATAATAGATAGTAATGGATAGGCAGGCGGCGTATGATTTATTTAAGTGCTTTTTAGAAAAGCGAGGATGTAAGTTAGATTTTAAAAGGGAACTAATACCCACGTTAGAATATGCAGAGGAATTGAAGTATTTTAGGGATCCTAATGAGGTATTTGAAAAGAGCGAGTGGAAAAAGTTTGGCCAAGACTTATGGTTGCACGGGTTAGAGGAAGATAAGCAACCACGAAAATGTGGGAAGTGGTGGAAGGCAGTAATGGAGTGTTTAGATAGGCACCATGCTGAGCAGGTAGCAGCGCGGCAAGCTAGATCGCGTTCAGAATATTCAGACCCCAATGGGGCAGGAATAACGCATAATGGATTGCAGTTATCGGAGGAAATACAAGAACAACTGATAACGGAGAAGGCTGCATGTGTTAGGGGTTTGGGTGGCATAGTGGCAGGTACTAGTGAAAGTAGCGGTGTCAGTAGCAAAGAGGAGGAATTTCCTCCGCCGCCTCACTCTTCTGAGTTGCCGAAAGATGAATTGGCAAGAATACAGGAAACTGCGGAAATAGAGGAAGTAAAGAGAACAGAGGTTAACGATGGTTTAGGACAAAGAAACAGAGATTATTGGAGAAGGGTTGCAGGGCATTTACACGAGGAGGGAGATGAAGAAGGAGAATGGTGTAAGTTAGGAGATAAGCTTTTTGACAAACTGTGGGACTGGGTTACCATCAAGCTGCAAAAGCCGTGGCGAGAATGCATGAACTGTGTTAAAACCTATGAACTGGAACAGCGAATGGCTGCTGCAGCTAGAGCAACTTTGTCAGGACGAGATGCAGCGCCAGGTGTATCTGAGTTGCAGCTGAAAGATGTGTCTGAGAACTATCAACCGACCGACCGGGGCCGCCCCCGATACCTCTTGCGGCGACCACACCGCGTTTACCAGCCGTCACCACTGCCGTTTGCACACAGCGGGGAAAAAGCCAAAAAAAAAGGCAGCTCAGTGTGTTCGACCCCTTTTATCAACACCTTCCTCTAACGTCGCCAGCGAGGGCTCGGATTCGGAAGACAACACCGGCAGCGAGGAATTCAAACAGCGCCGACTTTGCTTTACGGCCCCTCTTAGAAAAAATGGAGCGCTTGGAGGCTCGTGATTACAGCGTTCCTACCACCGCACTCCTCCCGCGAGCCCTGCCGGCCCCCGCGGATACCGACGGCTCCGACCAAGGCCGTACCAGCTGACGCACCACTGACACCGACAGCACCGACGGTAGCAGCGGCCCAACAGCGGCCATGACGGCAGCGGAGCGGCGGTCACGGCAGCAGCCCCCACCCCTTTCCCCCGCAGCGGCTTTAGCTGCACTACTCTGCTCTGATTTAAAGCAACAGTACTCATTTTGTTATTTTTGATTGTAATGTCTTCTAGAGATTTGTTATTTAGAGTTTTGTTAAGTTTTTCTAATAAGCATAATGAATAAGTAAGCATTTGGTATTTACAGGTATTTGGTACATAGTAATTGTAGTAAGGTGTAAGTACTTTGTAATGAGTTTATATTGTATGATTTTTTTTGGTTCGAACCTTTTTTAATTGTGTGCCTATAGGCTTTTCAAAGGAGCTCCATGTAATATAGTTAAGGAATGTATAAACAGGTTTTAATTTTGGAAAGTGTTTTTTAGTTAATGTAACAATTTTATTTTTTTTAGACATTGATTTGATGGATTAATTTTAACATAGTTTTTTAAGGTTTTAAGGATTTTTGGTATTAGTATAAGTTAAGGGTTTGTTATAGGTATATTATGGAATGAGATTTTTGGTCTTATTTTGTATTTGTAATAGCTTTTAAGGATTATATATATATAATGGTACCAATAAGAGATTAGTATTACTAGGATGAGCAAAAATGTTATTGGGCAAAGCAATGAAGTTCTTTTGCTCTTGCTGTTTGCCTGCAAGTTTTCTGTCTGTGAAGCTAGAGCCTGGTCAGATCTACCTTTACAGATTAAAGAAATCTTGCTATTATTAAACAATTTATGATTTTTGACCATCCTAGAGAAAATAAAATGTGACATACCCCTAAAGCAGATTGTAAAACAGTGTTAAGGATTGTATTTATGTTTGAATTTTTGTAATGTGTTTAGGTATAATTAAGTATTTTTTGTTAATAAGAGGAGTGAAATGCAAAGATTGAAACTATTAAGATTTAATTTTTTTTTTTATAATGTCTGTTATTTTTGACCATGTATTATATTAGCTCTGTTAAAACATTGTTATTAGTTTAACTTAAGCTTTGTATCTTGTTGGACAACAACCAAAAAGGCCAGAAGCAGTACCTTTGTGGGCTGTTGGACACCGGAGCCAATGTTACTGTCATTTCATCTTCGTATTGGCCATCTGCATGGACGCAAGTGACATCATCAGCTGCAATAGCCAGAGTAGGAGGCTTAAAGATCGCTCAATCTATGCCTCTGATAACCATGTCACTGGATGGAAAAACAGTTTTTGCAGTCTTTTATTAATATCGGGCTGTTGATTATTATTGATTGTTTTTGTTATATTGTTAATTTTGTCTTGTTTGTTTTTGTGTGTGAAGGATGTTAGGTTAGAATTATATAGTTTTGTTGCCTTTTGATTTTATTTATTATAGAGTTAAACTTTGTAGAAAAAGATAAACTTTATTATAACGTGTGTCAACAATTAGCAATAGCCGGTAGTTGACAGGAACTGTGGAAACAACTTGTTTACAACAATTGTTGAGATGACAGGGAATGGCAGTAACAAAAACGGGGAGAACGGCACAGATTGAGACACCGAACAGTGAATAAACTGGCACTCCAAGCCGCCTTCAACCAGCCACCTCCACATCTGGACGCAGCGTGGTGCGATGGGCGGCGCCAGCTCTCCTCCTGAGAAAAGAAGATATCAATCATGAAAAAGGGAATGTTTTTGATTTCTTTTGAATCACTCAGAGCCTTAACAGAACTAACCTCTTTGGTTGTTGTGGAGGGTTAACAATTGTTACTCTAGGCCTCTCCTCCCTGGTGGGTGACAGTGGCCTAACAGCCTAATAGTGAGAAAACATTTCAGTGTTATATCCCAGTTAGGAAATATTGTCTGGGTTTTTATTAAAATATTGTAGAGAAACGTTATCATTGGTGGGCTGGCTGGCATCTCAGAAAGCTCTGGAAACGGATCTGGGGTGGTCTCGTCCTCTCTGGCGGTGGTCATCGCTTCCACCTCGAGTGGTGACACCTCGTGATTTGGGTGTGGGAATGCCCAAGTCCAGCCCTGCGCATGCGCCATAACCCTCTATGGTTCAGCCATGATGCTGTGATGCATGTTGAAATCAAGGCCATAACTAGCAAAAGGGTTTATGTTTTATATGATTGTTTTAATTGTGTTGTATGAATTTGTTAGATCACTTAGTTTTAATGTATAAGTATGTTTAAGAACTGGAATAGAGAGTAACACATTTGTAGATTGATAATAATGGTTAGTTTAAAGAATTGTTTAACACTTAGGGCTGTATATTATAATTGTTTAATGATTGTATGGTTAGAGAAATGTTTATATGGATTTAAATGTTAACTTATCAGTTTGTTGTAATTTTAAATAGTTATGGGAAAAGTTGAAATTAATTATAGCACAAAATATATTTTAATGTTAGGTTATAAAACAAAAGAGGGGAATTTAGGTATTATGTTATAAGAAAGAATAGTTAAAGCATATTATGTTTTTAAATTTTTATTTTATATGTGATTTTAAATGTGATTTAACAAACTTAGAAAGGATGTAAGAATTATGGAAGTTTTAGATAGGAAAAACTTGAAATAAAAAGAAACAGCATTAGGACAACGGTGAGCATTAATAGGATTTAGCACCTTTTTTTTTAATAGAAACAAAACACCTTATGGGGGCCTTGACTTAAGTTTTAAAGAAAACGGGGGAAAAAGGGGTCAGGAGAGTGTATAGACCCGAGTGTTAGAATGGGTATTTTTATTATTATAATTAAAAACAACTATATAATAAAAAAATTTAATTTTGGCAGATTTGATAAGAGGCCTAAATAAGATATTGACATGGGACCCACAAGAATTGTAATTATTAGGTTTAATGCAAATTAATAATTGAAGTAGCAATGGAATCTGTTTTTAATTTATAAATTTTGAGAATTGGATGAAAAATCATGGGGGTTTTTTATTAATAAAAATTAATATAATTGGACATATTATTGTGGCAATCTGACAAAGAGTCAGAAAGTGTCTTATGCCAATATAAAAAGCCCAGAGTATTGCCTGAAGGTATATTTTTAATTTGTGGAGATAGGGCCTGGCAAGGCATTTTTGTATCACCATGAGGAGGTTTATGTTATTAAGGCAAACTAACAATGTTGATGCCAAAATATCGGGATTGGTTGGCTATATCAAAGCCTACTAAACGACAGAAAAGAGTATTGACTGTTTTAGATATTGATAGTTGTAATGATAATGTATAGTTATGGTCAATTGTAGCCAATGTATTTGTTTTAATTTTAGCACCAGGAGTAGTTGTCGCTTATGGTTGTATCAGCTTACGGGTCTGCCTCCAGCAATAATATATCTTCCCATGCAGCAATCGTGGATTGGTATACCAAAATATAAGGAGCAACCAATTGTGGGTGCTCTGACAGTATTTACAGACGCAGGAAAGTGTTCCCGAAAAGCTGCAGTGACTTGGTAAGACAAGAGTATTAGCCAGTGGAGACATGTGATATTAGAGGCAGAACTATAGGACTCACTTTAAACTTTGGAATTGTTGGCAGTGTTGTGGGAATTACAGCATTGGATGAGCCAACCTCTTAATATAGTGTCAGATTTCATGTATGTTATGGGGGTTGTACAATGGATAGAGGATGTCTTGATTAAAGATGTAACAAATAAAAGATTATATGAGTTGATGTTGAGGTTACAACAAGCCATAAGATGTAGGTCAGCATCATATTGTATTTTGTATAGTAGAAGTCATAAGTTTGATGTTGGCCAGGGAGAAGGAAACGCTCAAGCATTAAGGCAAATAGAAAAACTTGCTTGTTGGTCACTTAAGCAGGCCAACATAACTGATAAGTTATACAAGAGTTGTTAATGGATCAAAATAGCCTTAGACATGTTTTGTTGTAGAACCGTGCTGCCATAGACTTTTTATTATTAGCTCAAGGCCATGGATGTAACGATATTGAGGGTATGTGTTATTTTAATCTTTCTGATCACAGTGAATCTATTCACGCCAAATTGAGCTGGCTTAAAAAACATTCACAGCAAATTCAGAAAGATACTAGTGTTTTTTGATTCTTGGTTACAATCAATGTTTGGTGGATGGTCTAGTTGGATAGGGCCTTTGATTAAAGAATGTTTACGCTTTTTGTTAGTTGGGCTTTTGATATTAATAGCAGCAAGAATTATTTTTTATTATATTATGAAACAAGTTAACCGCACCATAAAAACATTTGTGGTTGTTAAAGAAAACGGGGGAATTGTGGAAGAATGGTTAAGAGCAACAGGAGTAGAAGACTGTGTTGCATTTGCAGATAAAAATATAAGGTGACACAGGACCCAGTGTATATGACAAGCATATGAACTGTTGCAATAAGCAAGGAGGCTGAGCAAGGACTTTTGTCCCTGAAATAGTCTGGACTTGTTCAAAAACAGGATACATCTGTTGGCCTGTCTGGGTAAGGAACCAGGACCTGCAACCACAGGAGGTGGGGTTGACATTTAGCAAGTATCCAATAAGCAAGTGATTAGTAGGCATAATTAACTAGAATTGTATATAAGCTTGTCTGATGCTCTAATAAAGTGGATTCGATTGATCACATTGATCGGTTTGTCGACCCCTTCTTGCGGCAGTTTCCCATGAAAACCAAGGAGTTGCAGAAGGAAATCGGGTGATTGAGTCTTGAATCCAGTGCTTTGATTCTGAACCAGCAGAAACCAACTTTATCTTCACATAAACAGCACAAACCAACTTTTCACCGCAAACCATTAGAGTTCAGAATCAAACACAAGATTTCAATGCTCAATCTGCCGATTTCCTGCTGCAACTCCATGCTTTTGATGGGAAACCAGGTGAGTTCATCCTGAGACAAGCAGATTTCTTATTAAAATCATCACATAAACAGCAGAAACCAACTTTTCTCCACAAACCATTAGAGTTCAGAATCAAAGCAAAAAATTTCCAGACCCAATCTGTAGATTTCCCGCTGCAACGCTTTGATTTTCATGAGGAACTAGCAATTTCAACATCAGACAACAGATTTCTGCCCAAATCATGACATAACCAGCAGAAACCAACATTTCTACCACAATTCAGTTGAATTCAGAAGCAAGGCACAAGATTTCCAGACCCAATCTGTCGATTGCCTGCTGCAACGCATTGATTCCCATGGGAAACCATCAGAGTTCATCCTCAGACAAGCAGATTTCTTTCCTAAATAGTCCCATAAGCAGCAGAAACCAACTTTTCCACCACAATCCAGTTGAGTTCAGAATCAAAGCACAAGTTTTCCAGACCAATTCTGTTGATTTGAAATAGAATAGTGTAGAATAAACCAGGTTCGAAGAGACCTTCAAGATCATTGCGTCCAACCTATCATCCAACACCACCTAATCAACTAAACCATGCAAGCAAGCACCCTGTCAAGTCTCCTCCTGAACACCTCCAGTGACGGCGACTCCACCACCTCCCCGGGCAGTCCATTCCAATGGGCAATCACTCTCTCTGTGTAAAACTTCCTCCTGACCTCCAGCCTGAACTTCCCCTGACACAGCCGCAGACTATGTCCTCTTGTTCTGGTGCTGGCTGCCTGGGAGAAGAGACCAACCTCTGTCTGTTTACAACACCCCTTCAGGGAGTTGTAGAGAGCAATAAGGTCACTCCTGAGTCTCCTCCTCTCCAGGCTAAGCAGCCCCAACTCCCTCAGTCTCTCCTCATAGGGCCTGTATTCCAAGCCCCTCACCAACTTCGTTGCCCTTCTCTGGACTCGTTCCAGCAAGTCAACGTCCTCCCTAAACTGAGGGACCCAGAACTGGACACAGTACTCGAGGTGTGGCCTAACCAGTGCAGTGTACAGGGGCAGAATGACCTCCCAGCTCCAGCGGGCCACACTGTTCTTAATGCAGGCCAGGATGCCATTGGCCCTCCTGGCTGCCTGGGCACACTGCAGGCTCATGTTCATCCTACCATCAACCAGCACCCCCAGGTCCCTCTCTGCCTGGCTGCTCTCCAGCCACTCTGACCCCAGCCTGTAGCACTGCATGGGGTTGTTGTGGCCAATGTGCGGAACCCGGCACTTGGATGTGTTAAATCTCATTCCGTTGGACCCTGCCCATCTGTCCAGCCTGTCGAGGTCTCTCTGCAAAGCCTCTCAACCCTATAGCAGATCAACTCCTGTCCCCAGCTTGGTGTCATCAGCAAATTTACTGATGATAGACTCAATGCCCTCATCCAGATCATCAATAAAGATGTTAAAGAGGATGGGGCCCAGCACTGATCCCTGGGGGACTCCACTACTGACTGGCCGCCAGCTGGATGTGACACCATTCACCACCACTCTCTGGGCTCGGCCATCCAGCCAGTTCCTAACTCAGCTCAGAGTGCTCCCGTCCAAGCCATGGGCTGACAGCTTGGCCAGGAGTTTGCTATGGGGCCAGTGTCAAAGGCCTTGCTGAAGTCCAGGTAAACTACATCCACAGGCCTCCCCATATCCACCAGGCGGGTCACCTGATCATAGAAGGAGATCAGGTTGGTCAGGCAAGACCTGCCCTTCCTAAATCCATGCCGGCTGGGCCTGATCCCTTGGCCATCCTCTAAGTGCTGTGTGATTGCACTCAGGATGACCTGTTCCATGATCTTGCCTGGCACTGAGGTCAGGCTGACAGGCCTATAATTCCCTGGCTCATCCAACCGGCCCTTCTTGGGGATGGGCACAACGTTGGCCAGCTTCCAGTCTTCTGGGACCCCTCCAGTGAGGCAGGACTGCTGAAAAATGTTGGATAGTGGCTTGGCCAGCTCCTCTGACAGCTCTCTCAGCACCCTAGGATGGATCCCATCTGGTCCCATGGACTTGTGGGGATCCAAGCAGCTGAGGATAGTTCCAACCACCTCCTCGTGGAACATAGGGAAACTGTGCAGCTCCCTGGCTCCTTCTGCCAGATCTGGAGGCTAGCTGTCAGGAAGACGTTCTGCCCTTCTAGTAAAAATTGAGGCAAAGAAGGTGTTAAGTATCTCTGCCTTTTCCTCATCCCTTGTCACAACGTTCCCCTCCATGTCAACCAAGGAGTGGAGGTTGTCCTTTCCCTTCCTCTTGCTATTAATGTATTTATAGAAGGACTTTTTGCTGTCCTTCACAGAAGAGGTCAGTTAAAGCTCCAAGTGTGCTTTTTTCTCCCTAATTTTCTTCCTATATGATTTGGCAACATCCTTAAACATTCCATGGGTTGCCTCCCCTCTCTTCCAAAGGTGATACACCCTCTTTTTTTCCCTTAGTTCTATTAAAAGTTCATTAACCATCCAGGCTGGCCGTCTGCCCCGACGGCTCATCTTCCAGCACATTGGCACAGCCTGTCCCTGAGCCTTCAACAATTCTTCCTTGAAGTAGGTCCAGCTCTCCTGGACCCCTTTATTATTAAGGGCTTTATCCCAAGGAACCCTCTGAATTAGTTCCTTGAGTAACCTCAAGTCTGCCCTCCGGAAGTCCAGAGTGGAGGTCTTCTTGCTACCCCTCTTAGCTTGACCAAAAACCGAGAATTCAATTATCTCATGGTCACTGGACCCCAAACACCCTCCAACCACCACATCACCCACCAACCCTTCCCTGTTGGTGAAGAGGAGGTCAAGCATAGCCTTGCCCCTGGTAGGCTCTCGCAGCACCTGGGATAAGAAGCTGTCCTCCATGCATTCTAAGAACCTCCTAGACTGTCTCCTCTCTGCTGTGCTGAGATCCCAGCAGATGTCAGGCAGGTTGAAGTCGCCCATGAGAACAAGGTCCGGAGATCTTGAGACAGCCCTAAGCTGCCTATAGAATGCTTCATCAACATCTTCCTCCTGGTTGGGTGGTCTATAACAGACTCCAACCAGGGTGTCTGCCCTGCCGGTCTTCCCTCTAATTCTTACCCACAAGCATTCAACCCGATCGTCCCTGATCTCCTGCTCAATGGCATCTAGTGCCTTCCTGATGTACAGGGCCACCCCTCCACCCCTTCTTCCTTGCCTGTCTCTCCTGAAGAGCTTGTAGCCATCAATTGCAGTGCTCCAGTCATGTGAGTAATCCCACCATGTCTCTGTGATGGCAACTACATCATAACTTTCCTGCTGTAACAAGGCTTCCAGCTCCTCTTGTTTGTTACCCATGCTTCGTGCATTAGTGTACATGCACTTCAGCTGGGCTGCTGGTTTCACCTCCGACTCTAGCTTGTCGCCCCCAGACTCTTGCCTGAGGGGACTAGTTTCAGTCCCTTCCACCTTCGAAACTAGTTTAAAGCCCTGTCGATGAGACCTGCCTGAGCTTTGATTCTGAATTCAACTGGATTGTGTTTAAAAGTTGGTTTCTTGTGGTTGTTATGATTTAGGTAAGAAATCTGCTTGTCTGATGTTGAAACTGCTAGTTCCTCGTGAAAATCAATGCGTTGCATCAGGAAATCTACAGATAGGGACTGGAAATCTTGAGCTTTGATTCTGAACTCTATTGGTTTTTGGTGAAAAGTTGGTTTCTGCTGATTATGTCATGATTAGGCAAGAAATCAGCTTGTCTGAGGATGAAATCTGCTGATTTCCCATTAAAACCAAGGATTTGCAGCAGGAAATCAACAGATTGAGCCTTGAAATCTTGTACTTTGATTCTGAACTCGACTGGATTGTGGTGGACATGTTGGTTCCTGCTGGTTATGTCACGATTTAGGGAAGAAATCTGCTTGTCTGAGGATGAACTCTGCTGGTTTCCCAGTAAAAGCACGGACTTACAGCACAAAATTAACCGATTGAGTCTTGAAATCTTGTGCTTTGATTCTGAACTTAACTGGATTGTGGTGGAAAAGTTGCTTTCTGCTCGTTATCATAGAATCATAGAATCAACAAGGTTGGAAAAGACCTCAAAGATCATCAAGTCCAACCTGTCACCCAACAGCTCATGACTAAACCATGGCACCAAGTGCCATGTCCTATCCCCTCTTGAACACCTCCAGGGATGGTGACTCCACCACCTCCCTGGGCAGCACATTCCATTGGCTAACAACCCTCTCTGGGAAGAACTTTCTCCTTACCGCCAACCTAAACTTCCCCTGGCACAGCTTGAGACTGTGTCCTCTTTTTCTGGTGCTGGTTGGCGGGGAGAAGAGACCAACTCCCTCCTGGCTACAACCACCCTTCAGGTAGTTGTAGACAGCAATAAGGTCTCCCCTGAGCCTCCTCTTCTCCAGGCTAAGCAATCCCATATCCCTCAACCTCTCCTCACAGGGCTGTGCTCGCGGCCGCATTAAAGCAAATCCCAAAGTGCCAGGTCCACACATTCCCTGAACACCTATAGGGACAGTGACTCCACCACCAACCTGGGCAGCATGTTCCAATGGCTGGACACTCTTGCAGGAAAGAAATTGTTGCTAATATCCAATCTAAGCCTCCCTTGGCACAATTCCAGGGCGTTTAGCACAACCTCTTCTGTGTCGTGGTGTGCTGCCCCTTGCCTGTCCCTGGTCACTCACCGGGCCAGGGTGAGATTCACTTCCTTTTTGAGCGGGCGCTGCTAATTTTTTCAGCACCGGGGCAGTGCTATTCAACCGGCTTTCTGTGTTGCTCGGACGTACCTCTTTATGGTGAGTCGATCAGTATTGTAGTCCGAGGATCCCTTGTCCACGAGTTCAGGTTTATTCGGGCGTCGGATAATGGTGACGGAGATGGGAATCAATACGGCTGACCACTATGATCGAGTATTGTTCCTTTATTGTTCCAGTGTTGCAGGCCGATGGTGCAGGCCTGAGGTGGAGGCCTATGGAGCAGGCCTGTAGTGCAAGTATAGCACAGTAAAGTGTAGAAGAAACAGGAGACAGGAAAGGCAGAAGTGCATAGCAAATGAACTGCTACGACTTATATAAACTCGGAGTGCCTTGTTGGCATAGCTCCATTGATTCCCTCTGAGTGACCACACATTGCACTATTACAGATTATTGGTCCAACTACTAATAACACAACGAGGTTGTTGATGCAGGTGCATGTCCTGTTGTCCCAAGATAACTGTCCATGTTTATAGCTACCAGTGTCTTGTTTTAGTTACATGCTGCAGGCACAGCACTGTTTTGCTACACTGCTAGCTGGCTCTGCATTTATGCTGAGCATGGCCTACCACCATGTCAGGCTCTAGGCCTACACTGCCAGATTGCTCACACTGCTCGTCGCTGGCATTGCCACTAATCCCCCTTTTTGGTTTTGTGAGCAATCTGGTCATGGGAGTTGTTCTCATCCCATACAAGATGCTACTGCAAACACAGAAGCAAGCAAGGTAAAACTAAGCTGTATAGCAAAAGCAAGAGTTCTGTAGTGCAGCATGTCTAACAGACTGATGTAACCCATACAAGGCACAAAGCTTAAGTTGAACTAGTTACAATGCTCTACAGAGCTGGCATAATACATGGTCAAAGATAACAAACATTGTAAAGAGGAACTTAGATCTTAACAGTTCTGATCTTTACATTTCACTCCTCTTATTGACAGAGAAGACTTGATTATGCCTGAACACATTGCACACAGAGATTGAGGCACAAATGCAATCCTTAGCACTGTCTCTTACAATCTGTTTTAGGACTATGTTGCATCTTTATTTTCTCTAGGATGGTCAAAAATCATGAATTATTTAATGGTAGCAAGGTTTCTTTAATCTGTAAAGGTAGATCTGGTCAGGCTCTAGCTTCACAGACAGAAAACTTGCAGGCAAACAGCAAGAGCAAAAAGAGCTTCATTGCTTTGCCCAATATAAAATTACACATGATAATGTGTTTTTGCTCACCCTAGCAATTCTGATCTCTTAATGTTCACACAACAGTTAAGCAGTCATGACACTCAGTTATAAGTTAGATGTTTTCTGTTGACATCTTGGATTATCGTGACCGTCATTCTGGTCAGTGCTAAGCAGGTTTGCTGATTGCCATTTTCATAACAGTTGTGCCGTGTTTGTGCTGTCTTGTGGTGAGAGGGTTACAGCACATTGCAAAGTTGAAGTTTCTAGGGTTACAGCACTTTCTAGGGTTGATGTTTCTAGGGTTACAGCATTTCTAGGGTTGCCATGAGCTAATTTTTGCTATGGGGTATTCTCTCTTTCTCCCCCTTTTTTTTTTTTTGGTTAATAATCTCTACTAAGCAAAATGTAAAGATGAAACTGTATCCTCTAGGATGTCTACATTCAGAGGCACACTTAGTTAACAAGAGAGAATACAAAGTTATTGAGCAACCACGATATTCAGTCCTAATTCACATGATGCTGTGGTACATTCTTCTGATTGATGCTGTTTGATACCAGATGATCATAGCAGTTATTGTGATCGATGTTCGACTGCATGCGAAATGCTGTGTCCCCATGGTCTTGATTCCTCTGCTGTCGTTTATTGCGATGATTGCAGTTAGCAGAAAAGAAGGTTCGAGGTGTCCTGATCGTGGCCATCCAGTATCTGAAGGGGGCCTACAAGAATGCTGGGGAGGGACATCCTAGCATGTCAGGAAATGACAGGACTAGGGAGAATGGAACAAGGCTGGGGATGGGAAGATTCCGGCTGGATGTGAGGGAGAAATTCTTTACCTTGAAAGTGGTGAAGCCCTGGAATGGCTTGCCCAGGGAGGTGGCCGAGGTCCCATGCCTGGAGGTGTTTAAGACCAGGCTGGACGAGGCTCTAGCGTGCCTCATCCAGTGTGAGATGTCCCTGCCCATGGCAGTGGTTGGAACTAAATGATCCTTGTGGTCCTTTCCAACCCTGACTCATTCCACGAGTCTATGATTCCACATATTTTGTAACTAATTTTGACTGTTGTTTGTTTTTTTTTTAATGTAAGCTATTTTCATATTTGCAATTAATTTTTTGCTTCTTTTCTTTAACATTTCGAAATCTACTTTTAATAAATCTGTTTCATTTTTGTTTGATTTCATTATATGTATATATTTTTTCTAATTTTTTTTATTATTTTTTGCATGTTTGCAATTGTTTTTATTTTTTAATTTCTTTTCATTTCAATTTGATTTTTTGTAAATTATTTTTATATTTTTTTTTTAATTCTAATTTGAGCTGTTTCATATATTATGTTGAATGTATTTATTTTATTATTTATTTTTTGTTTCTTGTTATTTATTTCATTTTTAGTTATTATTTTCTATTCTGAATTTATTATTTTGGTATGTTTAATATTTTTACTTTTAATCTAGTTCTTTTGTTTAATCTTTAATGCATTTTAATTTTTGTTTTTAAATTATTTTTATACTGTTTCAATGTGGGTTTTTTTTTCCTTCATTGCATTTTATTATATTTTTTTGTCTGCACTTTTTAATTATTTATGTTAACTTTTTTTAAAATTTTAATCTAATTTTATATATATTTTACTCAATTAATTTTTGTTATTTTGTATTTTAATTTTCTTTGTTCTTTAAATTTTTATAATTATTTTTAACTTACTTTTTGAAATTTTTAATTTATCTCTTTTTTACCCTATTTATTAACATTTTTATTTTCTTATTGTAATTTTTTAATCTGTATTTTAATTTGTTATGCTAAGCAACTTTTTATTCTAATCAATTTTTTATTTTCAATTTCTTTTATTTTTTGTAATTTCTATTTTTTTCTTTTTATCTAGTGTTTAATCTTTTAGTTTTTATCTTATATTCTTTATTGTAATTTTTTTTTATTTTCCATGTTTATTTTAGTTAATCTATTTTCTATTTTAATTTTCATTTTTGCTTTTTTATTACATTTTTTAACCTTCTTTTCTATTAAGTCTTTTTTATTATAATTTTTCATTTTAATTTTCTTGGTTTTTTCTTTGCATAATTTTTTGCTTGTTTTAATCTAGGAGTCTTGATAATCCTTATTTTATTTTTTTTTTGCTAACAATTCTTATGTTTTTTTTTGTTAATAGCTATTCTGTGTTAGTAATCCTTATGATTCTTCAGTGTGTCATATTTTGCTTTTAATATTTTGTTTCTATTGCTGCTCTTCCTTTTTATTACTATTGTGTTACTTAGTACTCTATATTTTGTATCCAGAGTTTTTGTGCTTTTGTTATATATTTCTATGTTTACATTTTTTCTTTGCACATTACCTTTTTGTTTACCTTTTTTTTTTCTCATTTTTTGTATTTTTTTCTAGTCTATGTCTAAGAAGGAAATATAAAGACATTACCTTAGCTAAGGAATACTTTTTAAAATGAATACCTATTTACTACAAATCTTAACTATATTACATGGAGCTCCTTTGAAATGCCATGGCACACAACTAAGAAGGTTTGAACCAAAAGAAAATCTTGCAATGTGAACTCATTACTAAGTACTTACACCTTACTACAATTACTATGTACTAGGTATGTGTAAATACCAAATGCTTACCATTCATTATGCTTACCAGGAAAACTTAGCAAAACCCTAGATAACAAATCTAAGGACATTGCAATCAGAAATGAAGAAATTAGCACTGTAGTTTTAAATCAGAGCAGAGCTTTGGTTGGCAAGAGTTGTACCAGAAAATCCTCCCTTTTCTGGGGGTGGGGATAGTAGGGGTGTGTGGCTAGCAAGGTGTGCTCTAGTTGCTATTGTTTCTGTATTGGGGTCTTAACGACTTGCAGCCTATCGTGTCTGAACGACCATTGTTCCACCCATACTGGATTATGTGTTTTCCATTTTAATTTGAGGGTTGGTTGCTGACTAGTAGCCACAACAAAGAAGAAACGGTAACAGGTTTTGCTCCTAGTTAACTTAAGGCATATCAGCCCAATAGAGCAACTGGGAGGGTTAACATGTACGGTCTTACAGTGATTGATTTGCTGTAGTTAAAAGCTAATTGCACTGGCTCTTTGCTAACCCAGGTTGTTTGGATACCTTTTAAACACATGACTTCAACATTTGCCATGAGCATTGGCTAGTGACCATTCCATTTATGACTAGGTATAATGATGACATCGTCTCCAGTATCCACAATAATTGAAAATTGTATAATTTGTCCACAAGGGTGTCTGACAGATACAATCTGTTCCAGTTTTCCCTTTTGGATTTCTAGGGCTAATAAGCTATCAGGCATATCGGTGGAACCCGAGCCTTCTTGGCCTTGGATCCTGTGTGACCGTTTGAGGCTGTCCCCTTAAGAAAGGGAATATGGTAGTCGGATGTTTGTAAATGAAAAGACGGATCTAAACTAATTTCATTGGTAGATTGGGAGGAAGCACCTTCTGAACTGGGAGTGCAGTAGAGTATCCTGGGCATTCCTGCACTTTTCTACTCGGTCTTACTTTTTCTCCTTTGCAGCTCACAGCGTTCCGGGCTTTCGGCCAAGGCTTGACACAAGATTTCCAGACCCAGTCTGTAGATTTCCTGCTGCAATGCATTGATTTTCATGAGGAACTAGCAGTTTCAACATCAGACAAGCAGATTTCTGCCCTAAATCGTGACATAACCAGCAGAAACCAACTTTTCCACCACAATCCAGTCAGCTTCAGAACGCATATTTAATCCTCAGACAAGCAGATTTTTTGCCTAAAGCGTGACATAACCAGCAGAAAACAACTTTACCGCCTCAATCCTGTTGACTTCAGAATCAAAGCACAAGATTTCCAGACCCAATCTGTAGATTTCCTGCTGTAACTCCTTGGTTTTAATGGGACATCAGCAGAGTTTGTCCACAGACAAGCAGATTTCTGCCCCAAATCGTGACATAACCAGCAGAAACCAACTTTTCACCACAAACCATTAGAGTTCAGAATCAAAGCTCAACATTTACAGACCAAATCTGTAGGTTTCCCGCTGCAACACATTGATTTTCATGAGGAACTAGCAGTTTCAACATCAGACAAGCAGATTTCTGCCCCAAATCATGACATAACCAGCAGAAACCAACTTTTCACCACAAATCTGTAGAGTTCAGAATCAAAGCAAAAGATTTCCAGACCCAATCTGCAGATTTTATGCTGCAACACATTGATTTTCATGAGGAACTAGCAGTTTCAACATCAGACAAGCAGATTTCTGCCCCAAATCGTGACATAACCAGCAGAAACCAACTTTTCACCACAAATCTGTAGAGTTCAGAATCAAAGCAAAAGATTTCCAGACCCAATATGCAGATTTTATGCTGCAACACATTGATTTTCATGAGGAACTAGCAGTTTCAACATCAGACAAGCAGATTTCTGCCCCAAATCGTGACATAACCAGCAGAAACCAACTTTTCACCACAAATCTGTAGAGTTCAGAATCAAAGCAAAAGATTTCCAGACCTAATCTGCAGATTTTATGCTGCAACGCATTGATTTTCATGAGGAACTAGCAGTTTCAACATCAGACAAGCAGTTTTCTGCCCCAAATCGTGACATAACCAGCAGAAACCAACTTTTCCACCACAAACCAGTCGAGTTCAGAATCAAAGCACAAGATTTCCAGACCCAATCTGTCGATTTCCGGCTGCAACTCCTTGGTTTTAATGGGAAATCAGCAGAGTTAATCCTCAGACCAGCTGATTTCTTCCCTAAATCGTGACATAACCAGCAGAAACCAACTTTTCCACCACAATCCAATCGAGTTCATAGTATCATAGTATCATTCAGGGTTGGAAGGGACCACAAGGATCATCTAGTTCCAACCCCCCTGCCATGGGCAGGGACACCCCCCACTAGATCAGGCTGGCCAGAGTCTCATCCAGCCTGGTCAGAATCAAAGCACAAGATTTCATGACTCAATCTGTCGATTTCCTGCTGCAATGCATTGATTTTCAAGGGTAACAAGTAGAATTCTTCCTCAGACACGGAGATTTCTTCCCTAAATCCTGACATAAGCAGCAGAAACCAACTTTTCACCACAAACCATTAGAGTTCAGAAACAAAGCTCAAGATTTCCAGACCCAATCTGTACATTTCCCGCTGCAACACATTGATTTTCATGAGGAACTGGAAGTTTCAACATCCGACAAGCAGAATTCTTACCTAAATTGTGACATAACCAGCAGTAACCAACTTTTTCACCACAAACCAGTAGAGTTCAGAATCAAAGCTCAGGATTTCCAGACCAAATCTGTAGATTTCCTGCTGCAACACATTGATTTTCATTAGGAAATAGCAGTTTCAACATCAGACAAGCAGATTTCTGTCTCGGTCCGGAGACACAGTTCTTTTAGATATTCCCGTGTTGTGAAATTAGAGGCACAAACGAGGCCAAAATATCAACAACTAGGCTATTTATTACATAAACAAAGTGGAAATAAGAAGGGGAGAGGGAGAAAATGGAAAGGGGGACAGAGAGGGAGAAGAGGGAAGGAGTTAAAGTGAGAGAGAGAGAGATAAAAGGAGAAAGCAGGAAAGAGATTATATTACCAAGGGTCAGGGGTGGAGAGAGTCCAAGATGCGTTGTGTTGCCTCGTGATGTTCCAGCGTGTGGTGCTGTCTTCTTTCTTCTGCTTTGACAGTGTCACTCAGGTCTTTTTATACAGTTTTTAGTCCTTAGGTATGTATCCAAGTATTCCAGGGGCAAGGAAATAATCCTTAGGTAAATGTCCAGGTATCGTTCCCCCGGTAATCTTTCTGTGTATTTCTGTGTATTTGGGCAAGGTTCTGGATGGGGGGGGGGGGGGCCTCCGCCTCCTCCGTCTCCATCCAGACAAGCCCCCACACTCCTTACACATCAGGAAACAGGTAGTAAATCCATTGTGTCACCCTTCCCAGGGTACTTGATGGGTGGAGATTATCTTGCCCTAAAGGCGTGATGGCTGGGTCCTTGGGTCCATTGTTGTAGTCCAGTGTTATCAGGATGCAATCACAAGCTGATTTGCATCCAGGATTGGTAGACAGGATTCCTACATGATCTTTGCACGTTCCTTCCAGTGGCTCTGCCCAACACATATCAGCTATTCTCTCAGGGAAGCAGCAAGTGATTTTATCTTTGTTGAGTCACACCAGGAGAGCCAACTTTTAGTCTCTCACACCACCCCATCAATCAAAGATAAAAGCAAGAAAGAACGAAAAGAAAGGAAAGGAAAGAAAAGAATTTTTAAGCAATTTTTACAATAGATTTTGATCACCTAATGGCACTAATCTGTTTTACATCATCATTAGTTACAAATTGCATATTAGACACTACATGTTGAATCAAATGTATAAAACAGGGAATAATACAGGGTAAGGACATGGTTCCATCTCCCCTCAGGGTGAGCATGACCCACCATTGTACAATACCAAGCACCCGAATCATTTTTCCACTCACACGATTGGTAGAGGAGTGGACCATATCTTTCTCTGAAATCATATACACGAGACACATTTTCTCTTGACCAAAACCCCTCAAAGTCCTTAACTCCCCCAGTTTTGTTAACCCACATCCACCCAGATGTGTGTCTAAAACTGGGTCTTTTCTTTTGGTTTTGTAATCTCAGATTGCAATATGTAAATGTCCATTGACATGCACTTATACATACAAAAACACCACCAGGTTGTGTGCAGTTTAGACAATAGATTCCTTGGCCTGGATACTGGACTGGCCATGGGGCTGTATCTTCTTCAGCCCAAAAGGTGATTTTGTCCACTTCACTAAGGGAGCTCACAAGCCATTTGGGAGCTACTGGAGTCGAAACCCAAGGCCATGCTTCGAATCCCTGCGGCCCTCCACACACCCAACAGTTCGTAAGGTTGTACACAGAGGACACTTCTTCTGCTAGCTGCATAAATAGATTGGTTACAAGAAACCCCTCATTAGGATCTGAGGGGGCAGATGCAGAAATAATACAATGCAATAAACCAGGTTGGAAGAGACCTTTGAGATCATCACGTCCAACCTATCACCCAACACCACCCAATCAACTAACCCATGTAACCAAGCACCCTGTCAAGTCTCCTCCTGAACACCTCCAGTGACGGCGACTCAACCACCTCCCCAGGCAGCCCATTCCAATGGGCAATCACTCTCTCCGTGTAAAACTTCCTCCTGACCTCCAGCCTGAACTTTCCCTGGCGCAGCCTGAGACTGTGTCCTCTTGTTCTGGTGCTGGCTGCCTGGGAGAAGAGGCCAACCTCTGCCTGTTTACAACCCCCCTTCAGGTAGTTGTAGAGAGCAATAAGGTCACCCCTGAGTCTCCTCCCCTCCAGGCTAAGCAGCCCCAGCTCCCTCAGTCTCTCCTCATAGGGCTTGTGTTCCAAACCCCTCACTAAATTCGTTGCCCTTCTCTGGACTCGTTCCAGCAAGTCAACGTCCTTCCTAAACTGAGGGGCCCAGAACTGGACACAGTACTCGAGGTGTGGCCTAACCAGTGCAGTGTACAGGGGCAGAATGACCTCCCTGCTCCTGCTGGCCACACTGTTCCTCATGCAGGCCAGGATGCCATTGGTCCTCTTGGCCGCCTGGGCACACTGCAGGCTCATGTTCAGCCTGCCATCGACCAGTACCCCCACGTCCCTCTCTGCCTGGCTGCTCTCCAGCCACTCTGACCCCAGCCTGTAGCACTGCATGGGGTTGTTGTGGCCAATGTGCAGAACCCGGCACTTGGATGTGTTAAATCTCATGCCGTTGGACTCTGCCCATCTGTCCAGCCTGTCGAGGTCTCTCTGCAAAGCCTCTCTACCCTCTAGCAGATCAACTCCTGTTCCTAGCTTGGTGTCATCAGCAAATTTACTGATGATGGACTCAATGCCCTCATCCAGATCATCAACAAAGATGTCAAAGAGGATGGGGCCCAGCACTGATCCCTGGGGGACTCCACTACTGACTGGCCGCCAGCCGGATGTGACACCATTCACCACCACTCTCTGGGCTCGGCCCTCCAGCCAGTTCCTAACCCAGCTCAGAGTGCTGCTGTCCAAGCCATGGGCTGACAGCTTGGCCAGGAGTTTGCTATGGGGAACGGTGTCAAAGGCCTTGCTGAGGTCCAGGTAAACTACATCCACAGGCCTCCCCACATCCACCAGGCGGGTCACCTGATCATAGAAGGAGATCAGATTGGTCAGGCAGGACCTGCCCTTCCTAAATCCGTGTTGGCTGAGCCTGATCCCTTGGCCATCCTGTAAATGCTGTGTTAATGCACTCAGGATGACCTGTTCCATGATCTTGCCTGGCCTGTAATTCCCTGGCTCATCCAACCGGCCCTTCTTGGGGATGGGCACCATGTTGGCCAGCTTCCAGTCCTCTGGGACCTCTCCAGTGAGCCAGGACAGGAGGAAAATGATGGAGAGCGGCTTGGCCAGCTCCTCTCACAGATCTCTCAGCACCCTAGGATGGATCCCATCTGGTCCCATGGACTTGTGGGGATCCAGGCGGCTGAGCAGATCACCAACTACCCCATATTGGAACAGTGGAAAACTATGCTGCTCCCTGGCTCCTTCTGCCAGCTCTGGAGGCCAGCTGTCTGGAAGACATTCTGTCCTGCTAGTAAAAATTGAGGCAAAGAAGGTATTAAGTATCTCTGCCTTTTCGTCATCCCTTATCACAACCTTCCCCTCCGTGTCCACCAAGGAGTGGAGGTTGTCTCTGCCCTTCCTCTGGCTATTAATGTATTTATAGAAGGACTTTTTGTTGTCCTTCACAGCAGAGGCCAGACTAAGCTCCAAATGCGCTTTTGCCTCCCTAATTTTCTTCCTGCAAGACCTAGCAACATCCTTAAATTTTTCACAGGTTGCCTCTCCTCTCTTCCAAAGGTGATACACCCTCTTTTTTCCCCTTAGTTCCATTAAAAGCTCTTTAACCATCCAGGCTGGCCGTCTGCCCCGGCGGCTCATCTTCCGGCACATTGGCACAGCCTGTCCCTGAGCCTTCAACAGTTCTTCCTTGAAGTAGGACCAGCTCTCCTGGACCCCTTTGTTTTTAAGGGCTTTATCCCAAGGAACCCTCTGAATTAGTTCCTTGAGTAGCTTGAAGTCCGCCCTCCGGAAATCCAGAGTGGAGGTCTTCTTGCTACCCCTCTTAGCTTGACCAAATAATGAGAATTCAATTATCTCATGGTCACTGGCCCCTAAGCACCCTCCGACCACCACATCACCCACCAACCCTTCCCTGTTGGTGAAGAGGAGGTCAAGCATAGCCTTGCCCCTGGTAGGCTCTCGCAGCACCTGGGATAAGAAGCTGTCCTCCATGCACTCTAAGAACCTCCTAGATTGCCACTTCTCTGCTATGTTAAGATCCCAGCAGATATCAGGCAAGTTGAAGTCACCCATGAGAACAAGGTCAGGTGATCTTGAGACAGCCTTAAGCTGCCTATAGAATGACTCATCCACATCCTCCTCCTGGTTGGGTGGTCTATAACAGACTCCAACCAGGATGTCAGCCCTGTTGGCCTTCCCTCTAATTCTCACCCACAGGCACTCAACCCGATCGTCCCTAATCTCCGTCTCAATGGCATCTAGTGCCTCCCTGACGTACAGGGCCACCCCTCCACCCCTTCTTCCTTGCCTGTCTCTCCTGAAGAGTCTGTAGCCATCAATTGCAGCGCTCCAGTCATGTGAGTCATCCCACCACGTCTCTGTGATGGCAACTACATCATAACTTTCCTGCCGCAGCAAGGCTTCCAGATCCTCTTGTTTGTTGCCCATGCTTCGTGCATTAGTGTACATGCACTTCAGCTGGGCTGCTGGTTTCACCTCTGGCTCTGGCTTATCACCCCCAGACCCCAGCCTGGGGGGACTGGTTTCAACCCCTTCCCCCTTCAAAACTAGTTTAAAGCCCTATCTATGAGACCTGCCAATTCCCTCCCCAGAATCTTTTTCCCTTTGAGGGATAGGCCATTCTCGTACACTCTGATCTTACCCCTCCTCTGGGACAGATGTGCTCCATCTGTTGCCAGCTGGCCTGGTGCAGCAGAAAGTTTTTCAAGATCAAAAAACCCAAAATTCTTTTCCCTGCACCAGCCTCTAAGCCACTTGTTGACTTCAGCTGCTGACCTGTTCCTTATGGTATTCCCACCTGCAACTAAGGGTATATCAAAGGTTAATGCTCCAAGGGTACACCAAAATAGAGAGACAAACATCTTGTTCATATTATAGGGAATATCACATAGATAATTATAACAAGGCGGTTTCCCAGAAGGTCATGCAGACGATCAATGCAGATGATCAACAGCTCCACAGGTTCTCTAAGGCAGACCTCAGGTCTCTCACCTAGAAGGAAAAAAAAAAAAAAAAGAAAGTGGACTCGGTCCATTTTAGGGAACCGGTAGATTAGTTATTATAGAAAGATGGAATAATCCACCTTGTATTAATCTTGAATTCTTTTCCATGAGCATCTTTTGCCCTCCAGGTATATTTATTAATTGGAGTTTTGAGTACCAGGGGTATTGTTCCCACAGTGGGGAGTTCAACCAAAACTGGTTGGCCTGGAGAGTACGAGGGAGATTTGGGATGCTCAAGTATGGTTGGCATGATTCCTGGGACTTTGGGGCAAAAGGCTGTAATTTTTGGGCATCCGTTTACCCCCCAACGGCTATTAACACTGGTCAATGCTTCCCTTAGCCGCTCAGCCCATCCTGGCATATGGGGTTTAAGGAAGCGTTTTAACAGACCGTCGGTTCGTTCCAAGATTCCATTTGCCTGTGGGTAATAGGGGGTATGATATACCCAAGTAATCCCTTTTCCCACACCATATACCTTTTTTCTGCATCCTTAAAACTACGACTGTAAAATGAAATTGGCCTGACAGGGGCTTCTGGACCCTTTTGCCATAAGTGTACTGATAAGCCAGACTTAGCAAATCCCCATTCAATGTGCACAGGGTCAGTAGGGTGAATAGGACCAAGAGCTTGGTGGGCAGTGGCTTCAAATATTAGCAGCTGTAATGCTTCTTCGTGGGGCTCTTCCCACTGCCACTGAGCCCCTTTGCGTAACAAATCATATAGGGGTCTTGCAATAATTGAAAAATCAGGAATATGTTTCCTCCAAAACACAAGTAATATTGTATATTAGGGAGTCACTCTCTGCCACACAACTTGAGGTGGAAGATGAGGGAGTTGAGAGCCTGTGGGTTAAAATCAGAGGGCAGCCTAACAAATCTGACATCCTGATTGGAATCTGTTACAGACCACCCAACCAGGATGAGGAGGCTGATGAAGTGTTCTACAAGCAGCTGGAGGCCATCTCAAGATCATCAGATCTTGTCCTTGTTGGCAACTTCAACCTCCCAGATATCTGCTGGGAACTTCATTCAGCAGGGAGGAGGCAGTCCAGAAGATTCCTGGAGCGAATGGAGGACTGCTTCCTGACACAGCTGTTAAGCGAGCCTACCAGGGGACAGGCTCTGCTTGACCTGCTGTTCTGCAATAGGGAAGGGCTGGTGGGAGATGTGATCGTGGGAGGCTGCCTAGGGTGCAGTGACCACGAGATAGTGAAGTTTCCAATATGCAGGGAGATAGGGAGGAGCACCAACAGAACCTTCACCTTGGACTTCCGAAGGGCGAACTTCAGGCTATTTAAGAAACTTGTCTGCAAAGTCCCCTGGGTACCAGCCCTCATGAACCAAGGAGTTCAGGAGGGTTGGGCCTACTTCAAACAGGAGCTCTTGAGGGCACAGGAACTGGCGGTTCCCACGTGCCGAAAGGCAAGCCGGCGGGGAAGGCGACCGGCCTGGATGAGCAAGAAGCTCCTGGAGAATTTAAGGGGGAAGAAGAGGCTGTATCACCTTTGGAAGGAGGGGAAGGCTTCTCGAGGTAAGTTCAAGGAAGCTGTTAGATTATGTAGGAATAAAATTAGGGAGGCAAAGGCCCAGCTGGAACTGAAGCTGGCCACCTCAGTCAAAGATAATAAAAAGCATTTTTTTAAATATATTAACAATAAGAAGAAGGGCAGGAAGAACCTGCACTCCCTATTGGACCTGGAGGGGATCATTGTGACTGAAGATGAGGAAAAGGCTGAGGTCCTGAACACCTTCTTTGCCTCAATTTTTAACAGCAAGGCAGGAGTTCAGGACAAGTGGCCTCCTGAGCTGGGCGATGGGGTCGGGGAGCAGTGTAGTGCCCCGGTAATCCAAAAGGAATTAGTTTGGGACCTGCTGAGCCACTTGGACACTCATTAGTCCATGGGACCGGATGGGATCCATCCTAGGGTGCTGAGAGAGCTGGCAGATGTGCTGGCCAGGCCGCTCTCCATCATTTTCCTCCAGTCCTGGCTCACAGGTGAGGTCCCAGATGACCGGAAACTAGCCAATGTGGTCCCCATCCATAAAAAAGGTTGGATGGAGGAACCTGGAAACTACAGGCCAGTCAGCCTGACCTCAGTGCCAGGGAAAGTGATGGAGCAGATTATCCTGGCGGCAATAACTGCGCACCAGAAGGATGGCCAAGGGCTCAGGTCCAGCCAACATGGATTTAGGAAGGGCAGGTCCTGCCTCTCCAACCTGATCTCCTTCTATGATCAGGTGACCCATCTGGTGGACGTGAGGAGGCCTCTGGATGGGGTCTACCTGGACTTCAGCAGGGCCTTTGACACTGTCTCCCACAGCAAACTGCTGGCTAAGCTGTCAGCTCGTGGCTTGGACCACTACACTCTGTGCTGGGTTAGGAACTGGCTGGAGGGCCGGGCCCAGAGAGTCGTGGTGAACGGTGCCACATCCAGCTGGCGACCAGTCACCAGTGGCGTCCCCCAGGGTTCAGTGCTGGGCCCCGTCCTCTTCAACATCTTCATTGATGATCTGGACGAGGGGGTCAAGTCAGTCATCAGCAAGTTTGCAGATGACACCAAGTTAGGGGCAGATGTTAGTCAGTTAGAGGGTAGAAAGGCTCTGCAGAGGGACCTCGACCGACTGGACAGATGGGCAGAGTTCAATGGGATGGCATTCAACAAGTCCAAGTGCCGAGTGCTGCACTTTGGCTACGGCAATCCCATGCAGAGCTACAGGCTGGGGTCGGAGTGGCTGGAGAGCTCCCAAACAGAGAGGGATCTGGGTGTGCTGATCGACAGCCACCTGAATATGAGCCAGCAGTGTGCCCAGGTGGCCAAGAGGGCCAATAGCATCCTTGCCTGCATTAGGAATAGTGCGGCCAGCAGGAGCAGGGAAGTCATTGTGCCCCTGTACTCTGCATTGTTTAGGCCGCACCATGAGTACTGTGTCCAGTTCTGGGCCCCTCACTTTAAGAAGTACATTCAAACACTTGAACGTGTCCAGAGAAGGGCAACAAGGCTGGTGAGAGGCCTTGAACACAAGCCCTATGAGGAGAGGCTGAGGGAGCTGGGATTGTTTAGCCTGGAGAAGAGGAGGCTCAGGGGTGACCTCATTGCCCTCTACAACTACCTGAGGGGTGGTTGTGGCCAGGAAGGGGTTGGCCTCTTCTCCCAGGCAACCAGCACCAGAACAAGGGGACACAGTCTCAAGCTGCACCAGGGGAGGTTTAGACTCGAGGTGAGGAGGAAGTTCTTCACCGAGCGAGTCATTCGTCATTGGAACGGGTTGCCCAGAGAGGTGGTTGAGTCATCGACCCTGGAGGCGTTCAAGAGGAGATTGGATGTGGCACTTGGTGCCATGGTCTAGTCATGGGGTCTGTGTTGACAGGATGGACTCGATGATCCTCGAGGTCCTTTCCAACCTAAGTTATACTGTGATACTGTGTAATCCTACTGCATGTTGCAAATCCTTTTTGGACTCTGGCATTTTGATCTGGTCCAGGGAGGAAAGGGTGTCTGGTGGAATACAGGTCATTCCCCCCTTCCACCAGATTCCCAAAAACTTCACTTCACTTGAGGGCGTCTCTATTTTCTCAGGTGGTATTCTCAGCCCCAAATTTTCTAGATGTGAAATTATATTATCTTGGGTTATTCGTACCCCTTCAATATTTTCTCCTGCTACCAGAATGTCATCAATATATTGGTAAACACTGATCCCTGGCTCCAGTTGGACCTTTTCCAGTTCCTGTGCCAGGGCATGGTGGGCAAAAGTGGGTGAGTGCTTAAATCCCTGTGGGAGACCCATCTCATAGGGAACTCTGTTGTCTGCACTAACCCAAGTTAATGATGTTACCAGTAGGCTGCCTAGACTGGTGCAGCCCTCTGACTACTACCCTTTAGTAGTTATGCAGTTATGGAATTATGATGTTTCAACCAGAACTCCCAGGGCTATCAAAGATGACTTCAGGGCCCTGGGAGACCTGGTTGAGGGTTGAGGGGCACAAATAATTTTTTCATCAATACCCTTAACTGCAGGAGGGAATACAGTAAGGAACAGGTCAGCAACTATAGTTAACAAGTAGCTTAGAGGCTGGTGCAGTCAAAAGATTTTTGTTTTTTTTGATATTGGGAAACTCAAGCCTTCTTTCCCCCCCCGTACGTGAAGGGGAAAAAAATGAAAGAAAGAAAAAAAACACAGCCAAATTAGCAAAGGAAATGTGCTGCAATTTGAAGCAGTTTAGGAAATGCGGGTTTATATACACAATTTACAGTATTTACAATATATACACAGTAATATACAACAAAGTAAAGCCTTCCCCTCAACCCTCGACACATAACCATCAGAAACCAACTTTTCCACCACAATTCAGTTGAGTTCAGACTCAAAGCACAAGATTTCCAGAATCAATCTTGTGACCGTTTGCGGGATAGCATGACACGTGTTTCTTTGGTTTCGGCAATTAAAACTATCTCTGGTGATATACAGAATTGCATAAGAGAGTTAAAGGATGAATTTAAAAATTCCATATCCCAATTGGCACAGAAGGATAATTTCAATTCTTCTTCCAGGTGGATACAAGTTTCATCTGTGAGGAATACACGTCCTCCAAGGAGGTCATTCCAAAACAGATCAAACCAAAACAGACCACCAAGGCAATCACGTTGTCGTGGATATGCCCTCAGAAATGCGCGGCAGATCCATCAACGAAAATATAAGTTTATTTATATATATACAAACTCTGTAACGGGGTATTTACAATCGCCCCTCACAGGTATCAATATTCGGTTAGTGGAACTATCTTTACAGAATGTTATGTATGGGCATTTAAATCAAAATGATTCACAGAACTTAAAATCTAAACTGAGTCAGAGAGTGGCGGGGAGGGGTTGGTCAGTGACCGGCAACCCTCCACCCGGAGCAATATAAATGCTATCCTAAACGAAGCTCTACAAAGGAGGGCTTGGCTTACTCAGACGCTGAGGAAGTCGTGGAGTCTTTCTTCAATAATGTTTATAATCCAGACAACGTGGCACGGATGTGCCGTAATAAGGAGGCAGGAAATGGCGCCGCCGCGTGGCCGCACCGTGTGGCCGCACCGTGTGGCTCTGCTGTTCTCTCCCAGGATACAAAATTCCTCGCTCGGAGGGGGTGCAGTGGCAGGTCAGCAACGCTGGTTCACACGGTCTACCAGGTTTTCTCCTACGATGGATCACGCAGCGGTTGATCCCACGGAGTGCTGTCCACGGCACTGCACACAGCTGGGTAACAGTGGCAAAAGGACCACGAGGCCTCCCAGAGCACTGGCTGGCACGCACGCACACACAGGCTCCAACACCGAGGTGGGGGGCTCATTTGCCAAACGACCCCTATTTACCATTTGCCCCAGTGAATACTGGCCCAATAAGCACCTGTTGCCAACCCAAACATTAACCAATGAACTACTAGCTACCAAATATGGCCCTGAGTATATGCTATACTTGGGGAAGCAAACATAGTACTGCAGGGGTGAGACCACGCCCAGGTAGGCTGTTTACCTGGACTCAGTGGCGCCAGGATTCCCCCTGCTGCCTCCAGAAAGGGGGGGGACAAAGGAGGGTTAACACATACAGAAATATATCCTACCCAAATGTTTGGGGCACAATCCTGATGATAAGCATCCTTCACTACATTCCACCCCTGCTTATGGGCAAGTATATGTGGGCAAATATTATTCTATAACTAAACTCTACCAAAGATGAATTAAACATTATATAGAAACATCACAAGAACATCATGCATATATATATATACATATCTCAGAAGTGTACAACTGTACTCTAAACAAAGCATGCTACAACACAGTATAGAACTCCTTAAGTCTAAGGTCAGTATCGGTGACCTTAGTGTTTTCTAATCTCCACCCCTGACCGGTGGTGGATCCCTGTTACTCCCGAGACGGGTCTTCCTTTCCAGGATAATCTGTCCACTGGAACCGTTGTCATTCTGTGGAGAAACAAAACTGGCCACGGTATTTAAAGCCGGGCTTGACAGTTAGTAATTTGGAACGACCCACCGAGCACTTATGCGATGAGTTTTTCCATTGATGTCAGTAGCCTCCCAAGCGTATAGACCCCTGGGCTTAGCCAGTGTCATGGGTACAATCCCGATAGAAGGCAGTTTCACTAACACTGGTTGGCCCACCTGCATCTGTGTTACGGAATGTGGGTGTTCATCCTTTGCCTCCCCTGGCATGTGGCTGACATCCCTAACTGGGTCAGCAGGGCAAAATGCCTTGACTTTGGGGCTGCCATAATTCCCCCATCGGTTGTTTACAATGAAAACTGCAGAAGGCAGGCGTTTATCCCAATTACTCCTTGAAACATTTGCATGTTTCTTAATGAGGCCATTTGCCCTCTCCACTATGCCATTTGCCTGGGGATAATATGGAGTATGAAATGTCCATTTGACTCCTTCCCTCGGGCCCAGTCTTGGACTGAGGTTGAGGTGAAATGTGAACCATTATCACTCTGAATATGTTCAGGCATAGGCAGAATGCTGAACCAATCCTTTAGAGTTTCAATGGTTTGAGCTCCTGAAGCAGCGCTAGTAGCAGTGGCCATGACTAAGCCTGAAACCACTTCTACCCCTACCAGTATGTATTTTTTCCCATGTGAGGGTCGGAGGGACCAACATAATCAATCTGCCATGTGCTCCATAGTACTTTGTCTTCCTTGATATGCTGGGCCGGAGCCAGACCAGGATGGTTAGCTTTTAATCTGATCTGGCACTGAGGGCAGGCTGAAACAATGGTTTCGCATGTGGTCAAAGAAACTGGCCACCCCTGGATCTGCATTCGTAGTAAAGGTCTGACTTACCTGAGTGACCTCTTTTAATATGTAGCCACTCAGCCAATCGCTCCCATTCCTTTCCCTCACGATCAACCACACTGATTTTTGCTAAGTGATCTACTTGTTGATTCCAAGTAGCAGCAGGGGTTTGCTTCCTGGAGTGTCCCTTTACCCATCCTACTTTGATGGTCCTGGCTCGACTTATCTCTAGTAGTCTTTGCCAGTCGGTTGCCCTCCAAACTGGGGTATTGCCAACTATCCACTGGTTTGCTTCCCACTGGCAAATCCATTCTGTGGCACCTTTGAAAGTAGCATATGAATCAGTGTATATGGTCTCTGCACCATTTTCCACAGCTAGCATGAGGGCACGCAGTTCTCCCACTTGGGCACTGCCTTCACCCTCTTCAATAACAGTCCTGTCTGTGCCAATCTCCAGTGCTGCGGCCTTGTAATGCCACTGTGATTCTACCCTTTGGGCAGATGCATCTGTGAACCACACTCCCTCAGTATTGGCATCGGCAGTCAATTCAGGTGCTACCTGAATAGGAGAAGGCTTGTAGGGCTGGCACAGTGGGATAGTATGTGGGTTGATAGGCTGCTGCAATTTGGATACTTTTGTGGGCCCTTCTCTTAGAGGCATAAGCTGAGCCATCCCTTCCAGATAGGCATACCATTTTCTTACAGTAGCCTTCTGAGCAATTCCTTCTGGTGGTGGGGTTCCATTGAGGATTGCTTTGAGCAGAGAGAATGGACCTTGCACTACGATATCCTGCGTAGTGCGCAGCTTCTCTGCCTCTTTGACAGCTCGGGTCAGAGACAGGAGTCCCTTCTCCCATTCAGAATATCTCCTTTCAGCATCTTTGAATGCTGTTGAAGAGAATAAAAGGGCTCTGTTCGGGCCTTTAGGTCCCCTTTGAAAAAATCCCACAGTAGGAAGCATGTTCAGAGAAGGCCCATTCTGCCCTTAAGGGGTCATGTGGGTGCAAAGGGCCCAATTTCCGGTAAGCCTTTAATTCGTCCTTCAAAACCTTTAGGCTTTCAGTATGCCTTGGGGTCCAGTCCCAGACTCTGCTCTTTTTAAGCAGGTCATAGAGGGGACGAGCAATTACTGAGAAACCTGGAATATGTTTTCTCCAGTAACCCAAGGTACCCAAGAGCCGCTGAAGCTCCCTTTTGTTATTGGGAAGTTGGCCCTTTTCAATAGCCTCAAGAGCATCCTCTGGCACTGATATTGCTCCTGCTACCCACCAGGATCCAAGAAATTTAATTTCTTGGCTCGGGCCTTGACATTTAGCTTGTGGAACCTGTAACCCATTTTTGGTCAAGAGGTCCCAGATCGCTGCAGCTACTGAACCCACCTTACCTTCATCATTTCCCCCGACAAAGATGTCATCTATGTACTGGTAGACACTTACATCTTTTGGGACTTCAATGGTGTCTAACAGTGCTGCTAAGGAGTTGTGTGCAATGGTTCCTGAGTGCTTGTACCCTGGGGAAGACGATTGAAGGTGTATTGGGAACCTTGCCATGTGAAAGCGAACTGTGGTTTATCCTCCTCACGTAGAGGGATCATAAAGTACATGTCCTTAATGTCCAGTGAAGCCATCCAAGTATGTGACGCAGCTTGGATTGCTGTCACGATGGATGTCAGGCTTGGGACTGCAGCGGTGAGAGGGGGCGTGTTGCTATTGAGCCTCCTGTAGTCAATGGTGAGTCTCCATCGTCCATCAGGTTTACGCACTGGCCACACTGGTGAGTTATAGGGTGAGTGTGTCCTGGTAATGATTTGTCTCTTTTCCAGGTCTGCAATCACCTCAGTGATGCCTTGTCTGGCTGCTGCTGGTAGGGAATACTGTGCAACACATGTGATACTTGATTTGGGTAAGGGTGGAGCAATTTGGAGAGTGCCTACCCGAGCGGTTTCAGTCCCTTTTGCTCCTACTCCATAGGAGCCAAAGCACCACAGGGTACCGTTAGGGAGATGCCACCGTTTGCCAGCTAAAACATCAAATCCAAGGATGTTCTCGGGTACGGACTCAGGGCAACTTCTACCAGGGTACTCCGCTTGTCACCAGGAAGCCACAACCTTGTTTTGGCTAAATGGCACGTATGAGGCATTCCTGTAACACCCTGTATCTTAATCCTTTTCCGGGATGGCAGGATCTTCAAGCGTTTAGCTTGTTGCACATTCAAAACACTGATTTGCGCCCCAGTGTCAATAAGGAATTTTACAGCAGTTCGGGTAGGTCCAGTGGGAATCAAAATGAAAGGCTCTGGATCCTCAGACCATTGACAAGCACTAACAAAGCGATGAGTGAGGCCTGGAACAGTCACCGCTGTGTCTAGTTTTTTGGCTTTTTATCTGGGCTCTGGCGGCGAGGTATGAAGGGGTTAGCATCCTTGCTGGGTGAAACAGTTTTAGGACTGCTGCTTCCAGTTTCATTCTTCCCCTTGCATGGCGGGCGGTCACTTCGGTAGTCGTCCTCTTCCCAGCTACCGGATTTATTTTGTATGCTCAGCACTACGCCTTTTAACAGTCTCGTTGATAATGGCGCTATTACAAATTCAGGTACATTCAAAGACAGTGCTAGTCGATACCATTTCTCTCTGGGTGAAAATGATCTATTAAAAGTACGCCATTTATCTCTCCAGCGGTCGGAATTTCTCCCTCTGGGACTTCCCGAGTGACGGCGATCTGACTCCGGGCTGCTGCTTGAACTCGCAGAAGTCGCAGTAGGGGATGTCTTAGTGTGGCGCACTTCCTGCTTTTTCCCCCGCGGCGTCGCCGCGTGGTTGCCTTTGAAACCAGTACGGTGTCTGTCGCTGGGAGTCTTGGCCATGAGCGTATGATCAGAGTAGCCCAAGTCTCGGCCCTTGTGGGATAATGCCATCAACAGCTCTTCCCAAGTTAATTGGTGTTCCCGGGAATTAGTAGAGGCCATATTCCTTTCGACTACTCGTTCAATTTCCTCCTTTTTGGCATCACATACATTTTTCAGACCAGCGGCAGCCCACGGATTAGAATTTTGAGTCGCACTGGGTTAATTGGGGCATCTAGTGGGGAAGGATATGCCTCGCGATCGTACATTGCTTGAACGCACGCCAATTTTTTAATCGCGGCAGTGAGTTCGGCCGAACTGGTAACCCTCACTTCTGTTGGTTCGTCTCTATCTATAGGATCTAAACTTCCAGCCCAGTGAGCAACACGGGAAGTTAACGAGTGGTATCCCTCCGGACCCATACCCAAAAATACTTCATGGCCCCATGAACAGCCTTTTGCTTCATTACGGTCCAAAATAATTGTATCCCCACCCAATTCCATAACACGATACAAAAAGTCTGTTACCGACTCGTCCGGTTCTCGTGCAAGCGTCTCCTGCAGGTCCCGAAGCTTTGCTCCGCTGTGCGGGCGAACAGAGGTAGTTGTTGTCCTCGGCCACGGCGGCCGTCCGTGTATTGCTCTTTAAGAACGGGACGTAAATGCACGGCTTTCCTCCGTATGGGTTCATCTTCCGAACTGTAATCCGTATCGTCCCGGTCAGATGGGTTTCTCTCCGTTCGGTAGCTATGGGATTTTTTCCGGGCTTCGCTTCTCGGAGCACTGTTGTCAGGCGAATTTAATTCACGCGCGGCTGCTGACGTGCTGGGCTGAGCGAGTGAATCGGGACTCGGGCTTTGCAGTGTTCGAGTCTCGGCAGGTCCAAGGGGACCGTGGGTCTAAAGTCTTGCGCTATGGTGGGATTCGCTACCTTTCTGTCCTTTCCGCGAGACTGCGGTGGGGTAATTCGTAAAAGGACTGTACGGGAGAGCCGGCTCCGGGCGCGACATCGTGGTCGCGGGGCTGCTCGGGGCTAGGCGGTTGGGAGGTCCCAGGAAGGCTTGAAACAGAGTCTCTGTCTGATCCCGCTAATACCTTCATAGTAGCGTTGCTTTCTTTAATTCTTTAATTAGTACTGCAGGGGTGAGACCACGCCCAGGTAGGCTGTTTACCTGGACTCAGTGGCGCCAGGATTCCCCCTGCTGCCTCCAGAAAGGGGGGGGACAAAGGAGGGTTAACACATACAGAAATATATCCTACCCAAATGTTTGGGGCACAATCCTGATGATAAGCATCCTTCACTACACACGTAGAACTATTTGGATAACTCTGCGTGATCAGTTTGGTGAGAACATGAACCGGTGGGATGGCCAACCAACTTCTAATCTTTTCAGGAGACTGAGGGAACTGCAAAGTGGCAGAACCCGAGGGAGCAATACCAGAAGGGTAGCTGTTACTTCCGCAGTTCCCCAGAACAACTCTAGTAGCTCCAACAGTGGCTCCAGTTATAACATGCAAAGCTAAAACACTGCACACTGTGCGCAATGCACATGTGGGCATGTTCCCCATAACTAGGGGTGACCTGCCTCCCGCCAGGGGGAGGAGAGGGATAACAGAGATAATAGCATCTATTGGGATGAGTACATCCAGTGGCCTGGCACTTCACAATTTCAGAAGTACAGGGCCTTGGTTGACACAGGAGCTCAGTGCACCATACTGCCATCAAATTATCAGGGATCAGAGTCTATAAGTATTTTGGGAGTCACTGGTGGATCTCAAGGGTTAAGTAAGGTGGAGGTTAATATAAGTTTAACTGGTAAACAATGGAGGAAGCATACAGTTGTGACTGGACCTGACGCATCTTGTATTTTGGGAATTGATTTTCTGAGAGAAGGGCGTTTCAAAGACCCTAGAGGTTACAAATGGGCTTTTGGAGTAGCTTCTGTAGAAATTGATGGACAAAAATTGAAGCTGTCTGCCAGACCTGAGCTTTCTGATGAATCTGCAGTTGTGGGACAACATAAGATACAGGACATTAAATTGCCAGTTGCTTCTCAGACTGTGCATCACAGACAATACAGAACCAACCGTGCCTCTTTGTTGCCCATTCAGAATCTGATTCGTCAGTTGGAGAGTCAGAAAGTCGTCAGCAAAACTCATTCACCTTTCAACAGTCCAGTGTGGCCTGTGCGGAAGCAGAATGGAGACTGGCGTCTGATGGTAGACTACCGAGCCCTGAATGAAGTGACACCACCTATGAGTGCAGCAGTGCCAGACATGATGGAACTCCAGTATGAGCTGGAATCCAAAGAGGCCAAATGGTATGCTACCATAGACATTGCTAATGCATTTTTCTCTATTCCCATAGCAGAGGAATGCAGGCCTCAGTTTGCTTTCACCTGGAGAGGAATCCAGTACGCTTTCAACAGCCTGCCAATGGGCTGGATCCACAGCTCAAACATCTGTCATGCAGTGATCCGCGATGCTCTGGAGAAAGGCGGTGCTCCAGAACACATCCAGTTCATCGATGAGATCATCGTCTCGGGTAAAACTGCTGAGGAACTCTTCGAGAAAGGTAACAAAATCATTGACATTCTTCTGAATGCAGGTTTTGCCATCAAGCGAGACAAGGTGAAAGGACCTACCACAGAGATTCAGTTTCTGGGAGTGCGGTGGCAGGATGGACGCCGACACATTCCAGTGGATGTGGTAAATAGAGTCTCTACCATGGCAAATCCCACCAACAAGCAAGAGACCCTACGTTTCTTGGGGATAGTGGGATTTTGGAGACTGCACTTTCCTAGATACAGTCAAATTGTGAAACCTCTGTATGATGTGACTCGAAAGAGAAACCATTTCCACTGGGGACCTGAACAACAAGCAGCCTTTGACCAGATAAAGCAAGAGGTAGTTCAAGCAATGGGTCTGGGACCTGTCCGAGATGGTCCAGACATTAAGAACGTTTTGTACACGGCTGCAAGTGACAATGGTCCAACCTGGTGCTTGTGGCAAAAAGCTCCAGGTGAGACACGTGGATGACCTCTTAGTTTCTGGAGTCGAGGTTACAGAGGTTCAGAGGCTAATTATACTCCAACAGAGAAAGAAATTTTAGCTGCCTATGAAGGAGTAAAAGCATCTTCTGAAGTGATAGGATCTGAATCACAACTTCTCTTAGCTCCCAGATTACCAGTTTTGAATTGGATGTTCGAAGGCAAAGGCTCCACATCGCATCATGCCACAGGCTCAACCTGGTCTAAGTGGATGGCTCTGATAACACAGAGAGGGCCTGAAGTTACCAACTGTGCTAAACGTCCAGAGGAGAAAGTAACTCGTGCTGAGGAAGCTCCTCCTTACAATGACCTGTCTGATGATGAAAAGAAATATGCTTTGTTCACAGACGGTTCCTGTCGTCTTGTTGGAAACAAGCGAAGGTGGAAGTCTGCAGTGTGGAGTCCAACACGCCGAGTTGCAGAGGCGAAGGATGGAGAAGGAGAATCCAGTCAGTTCGCAGAGGTAAAAGCTGTCCAGGTAGCTCTCGACGTAGCTGAACGTGAGAGATGGCCAAAGCTTTACCTCTACACTGACTCATGGATGGTAGCCAATGCTCTGTGGGGTTGGCTAAAGAACTGGAAGAAAAGTGGTTGGCAGAGGAAAGGAAAACCCATTTGGGCAGGCAACCTATGGCAGGACATTGCTGATCGAATCTAGAGAATTCCAGTGAAAGTGAGACACACCGATGCTCACACATCACATCGATGGACAAAAAGGTCAACATGAGCTCTCAATGTGCACTTGCAGCCCGCAAGGCCAATCAGATCCTGTGCTGCATCAGGAGAAGTGTGGCTAGCAGGTCGAGGGAGGTGATCCTCCCCCTCTACTCAGCCCTGGTGAGACCCCACCTGCAGTACTGTTTCCAGTTCTGGAGTCCCTATTACAAGAGGGATGTGGAGGTGCTGGAACGTGTCCAGAGAAGGGCCACAAGGATGATCAGAGGGCTGGAGCACCTCTCCTATGAGGACAGACTGAAGGAGTTGGGGCTGTTCAGTCTGGAGAAGAGAAGGCTCCGAGGTGACCTAATTGTGGCCTTCCAGTATCTGAAGGGGGCCTACAGGAAGGCTGGGGAAGGACACAGTATCACACACACAGTATCACACAGTATCACTTAGGTTGGAAAGGACCTTGGGGATCATCGACTCCAACCTATCAATACAGGCCCCATGCCTAGACCATGGCACCAAGTGCCACGTCCAATCTCCCCTTGAACGCCTCCAGGGTCGATGACTCAACCACCTCCCTGGGCAACCCGTTCCAATGCCGAATGACTCGCTCGGTGAAGAACTTCCTCCTCACCTCGAGTCTGAACCTCCCCTGGCGCAGATTGAGACTGTGTCCCCTCGTTCCGGTGCTGGTTGCCTGGGAGAAGAGGCCAACCCCCTCCTGGCTACAACCACCCTTCAGGTAGTTGTAGAGGGCAATGAGGTCACCCCTGAGCCTCCTCTTCTCCAGGCTAAACAATCTGTGGCCGGTTGACGTTGCCCCCTTAAGAAAGGGAATATGGTGGACGGAAGTTGGTAAACGGAAGGAAGAGTCTAAACTAATTTTCATTGGTCAAGTGGGAGGAAGCACCATCTGAACTGAGACTGAAATGGGCATTTCCAGCACTTCTCTGTCACTCTTGCTTCCGCTTCTCCAGGGTGCAGGAACTCTTCTCTGTGCTGGGCTTTCTGCCAAGGCCTCGGCCTTGAGGATAAGATAACCAGGTCTATATTAACTGCTTTCAATTAACACAAACTGCTTTTAACTTCTTTCTTTCTTCTTTCTCCCTCTTTTCCGAACTATTCTGGGGAAAGGGGGGAAAAGAGGGGAGAGCGGAGGTGGGGAAACCCCTCGGCCGAGGGGGGTTACTCTCATTTCTGTGTTACTCTGTTGTATATCTTTGTATATATTGTAGATATTGTAAATTTGTAAATATTCCCCTGCAAAACCCTACACTGCTTTGTAAATATAGCTCCACTGCTTTGCTAATTCAGCTGGTGAGTTTTTTTCCTTTCCCTTCAATTTTTTTCCTTTTACCTTACAAGGGGAAGGGAAGAGGCTTCTCGGCCTTACCCTTTCACCCACCACATTTTTTTTATTGGCGTACCCAACGTGTGGCAGATAATTAGTTTAATTTATTACCTGATTGATTTAGTGTTTTGTAGCTGAATTAGCAAACATGAAGGTCTTGTGGTTTGTGGAGCGATTGTTCTTTTCAATTTTTGGGGCTCTGGTTTACAGATATTGTTTGGGTTTGATTTTGGATTACCTGGGCAAATATTTGCTGCGGACAATTTATATGTGGGTTATGTATAGAGTTAAATTATGGTATGGAAAATGTATTAATTTATTATGGCCAGTGAGATACAGGAATGTTACCTCCACCACTCTCCCAATTGAGATAAAGGGTTTTAAGATTCCGCCTGAGGAGAGAGTAACTTTAGGTGATGCCTGGGATCCAAAAGTGGTTTACTTGGTGTCTATAATTCTGCTGCTGGTGATAATTATTGTGTATCTCCTGTTTTCTTTACGGCGAGAGAGAAAGGTGTCCAGAGCTTGTTTTGTTATTAAAACTAGACCAAAAAGAAAACGCCGTAGCTCGAGATCAGTCCCAGAGTCATCTAGTGATGAGGACTGTGGAGAACCCGTGTCAGTCAAAAAGAAGGCTAAAAAGTTAATTGGTAAAGCAGCTCTAAATGACTTTGCTGATTCCAGCAAGCTGCCAAAGGCGTCAGCTGGTATCAACATGGCTCCCACTCCTACTCCTTCTTCTTCTTCTCCGTCGACCATTAACGGAGCAACGTCACTTCCGCCTACTCCCTCGGTGGGACCGGAAGTCACTGCCCCAGCAGCTGATTTATCTCAGGACCTGTCAGCTTCCATTAAGGTGGCTGTAAATTCAAACACAGCTCCAGTTAAGGTGGCTCCTTTAAAGACTAGAGGTGGAAAGGCCAAAGATGGAGAAGAAGAGGAGCTGGAGACTGATCCTGGTGAGGGGCCCTCTACTCTAAGAGATCCTGCTCAGGAGGAAGAGAAGGTTTGTTTTAAAGATCTAGTTAACGTAGTGAGATCAAAGCAGGATACAGATGAAGCTAGGAAAGCAGCTGGCAAAGGTGGTTCTCAGCTTAAAGAGATCCTTAGGAGAATGACAGCAGGATTATATGGACAAAAAATTCAGGGAGACGAGGCGGAAGATGATATTTTGGAATGTTCTTCTCCACGGGAGGAATTGCGTCATGTCCGTAAAGATTTCACCAGGGCAGATAAGGAACCAGTCCTAGCTTGGCTTAGTAGGTGTTATGATACAGGTGCTCCAGCTCTAACAGTTGGAGACAAGTCAGCAGCTCAGTTAGGAACTCTCTCAAGGGATAATGGAATAGATAGACATCTAGGCAGAGCTCTCGGTAAGGTTAGTCTCTGGATACGCCTTTTAATGGCGGTTGCCCTGAGATACCCTTCCCGAGATGATCTCCCATGGAATCCTAAACCCTGGACTACCATAGATGAGGGAATTAAGCGCTTGAGAGAATTTGCTGTTAGAGAGCTACTCTATGGTGAACATGAAACTCTGAATCCTGATGACATTCCTGTGGGTATTGGTCTTGCTAAAAAGATCATCAAACATGCTCCTTCTAATTATGCAAACATTCTGGCAAGCAGAATTGTGTCAAGAAGTTATGGTGGAGCTTCTCCCACGGTTGGCCAATTCAGTGATCAAATGAGACAATTGGAGGATAGCATGACACGTGGTTCTTTGGTTTCAGCCATTAAAACTATGTCTGGTGATATACAGAATTGCATAAGAGAGTTAAAAGATGAATTTAGAAATTCCATATCCCAATTGGCACAAAGGGATAATTTCAATTCTTCCTCCAGGTGGATACAAGTTTCATCTGTGAGGAATACACGTCCTCCAAGGAGGTCATTCCAAAACAGGTCATTCCAGAACAGGTCGTTCCAAAACAGACCGCCAAGGCAATCACGTAGAACTATTTGGATAACTCTGCGTGATCGGTTTGGTGAGAACATGAACCGCTGGGATGGCCAACCAACTTCTAATCTTTTCAGGAGACTGAGGGAATTGCAAAGTGGCAGAACCCAAGGTAGCAATACCAGAAGGGTAGCTGTTACTTCCACAGTTCCCAGAATGACTCTTATGGTTCCAACAGTGGCTCCAGTTATAACATGCAAAGTTATAACCCTGCAAACTATGTGCAATGCACATGTGCACATGTTCCCCATAACTAGGGGTGCCCTGCCTCCCGCCAGGGGGAGGAGAGGGATAACAGAGATAATAGAATCTATTGGGATGTGTACATCCAGTGGCCTGGCACTTCACAATTTCGGAAGTACAGGGCCTTGGTTGACACAGGAGCTCAGTGCACCATAATACCATCAAATTATCAGGGATCAGAGTCTATAACTATTCTGGGAGTCACTGGTGGATCTCAAGAGTTAAGTAAGGTAGAGGTTAATATAAGTTTAACTGGTAAACAATGGAGGAAGCATACAGTTGTGACCGGACCTGATGCACCTTGTATTTTGGGAATTGATTTTCTGAGAGAAGGGCCTTTCAAGGACCCTAGAGGTTATAAATGGGCTTTTGGAGTAGCTTCTATAGAAATTGATGGACAAAAATTGAAGCTGTCTGCTAGACCCGAACTTTCTGATGAATCTGCAGTTGTGGGACAACATAAGATACAGGACATTAAATTGCCGGTTGCTTCTCAGACTGTACATCACAGACAATACAGAACCAACCGTGCCTCTTTGTTGCCCATTCAGAATCTGATTCGTCAGTTGGAGAGTCGGAAAGTCGTCAGCAAAACTCATTCACCTTTCAACAGTCCAGTGTGGCCTGTGCGGAAGCAGAATGGAGACTGGCGTCTGACGGTAGACTACCGAGCCCTGAATGAAGTGACACCACCTATGAGTGCAGCAGTACCAGACATGATGGAGCTACAGTATGAGCTGGAATCCAAAGAGGCCAAATGGTATGCTACCATAGACATTGCTAATGCATTTTTCTCTATTCCCATAGCAGAGGAATGCAGGCCTCAGTTTGCTTTCACCTGGAGAGGAATCCAGTACACTTTCAACAGGCTGCCAATGGGCTGGATCCACAGCTCAAGCATCTGTCATGCAGTGATCCACGATGCTCTGGAGAAAGGCGGTGCTCCAGAACACGTCCAGTTCATTGATGATATCATTGTCTGGGGTAAAACTGCTGAGGAAGTCTTCGAGAAAGGCAACAAAATCATTGACATTCTTCTGAATGCAGGTTTTGCCATCAAGCGAGACAAGGTGAAAGGACCTACCACAGAGATTCAGTTTCTGGGAGTGCGATGGCAGGATGGACGCCGACACATTCCAGTGGATGTGGTAAATAGAGTCTCTACCATGGCAAGTCCCACAAACAAGCAAGAGACCCTACGTTTCTTGGGGATAGTGGGATTTTGGAGACTGCACATTCCTGGATACAGTCAGATTGTGAAACCTCTGTATGATGTGACTCGAAAGAGAAACCATTTCCACTGGGGACCTGAACAACAAGCAGCCTTTGACCAGATAAAGCAAGAGGTAATTCAAGCAATGGGTCTGGGACCTGTCCGAGATGGTCCAGACATTAAGAACATTTTGTACACGGCTGCAAGTGACAATGGTCCAACCTGGTGCTTGTGGCAAAAAGCTCCAGGTGAGACACGTGGACGACCTCTTGGTTTCTGGAGTCGAGGTTACAGAGGTTCAGAGGCTAATTATACTCCAACAGAGAAAGAAATTCTAGCTGCCTATGAAGGAGTGAAAGCATCTTCTGAAGTGATTGGAACTGAATCACAACTTCTCTTAGCTCCCAGATTACCAGTTTTGAATTGGATGTTCAAAGGCAAAGGCTCCACACCACATCATGCCACAGACTCAACATGGTCTAAGTGGATGGCTCTGATAACACAGAGAGCTCTAATGGGAAATCTTGAAAGACCTGGTCTAGTGGAGGTGATCTCAAGTTGGCCTGAAGGCATCAACTGTGCTAAACCTCCAGAGGAGAAAGTAACTCGTGCTGAGGAAGCTCCTCCTTACAATGGCCTTTCTGATGATGAGAAGAAATATGCTTTGTTCACAGACGGTTCCTGTCGTCTTGTCGGAAACAAGCGAAGGTGGAAGTCTGCAGTGTGGAGTCCAACACACCGAGTTGCAGAGGCGAAAGACGGAGAAGGAGAATCCAGTCAGTTAGCAGAGGTAAAAGCTGTCCAGCTAGCTCTCGACGTAGCTGAACGTGAGAGATGGCCAAAGCTTTATCTCTACACCGACTCATGGATGGTAGCCAATGCTCTATGGGGTTGGCTAAAGAACTGGAAGAAGAGTGGTTGGCAGAGAAAAGGAAAACCCATTTGGGCAGCCAATCTATGGCAGGACATTGCTGATCGAATCGAGAGAATTCCAGTGAAAGTGAGACACATCGATGCTCACATTCCTAAGAGCAAAGCTACTGAGGAACAGCAACACAACCATCAGGCAGATCTAGCTGCAAGAGTTTCTCAAGTAGACATGGACTCTAATCTTGATCTCGACTGGAAACACCGAGGTGAGATATTCTTAGCTCGGTGGGCTCACGATTCGTCAGGACATCAAGGCAGAGATGCAACATACCAATGGGCTCGTGACAGATCCATAGACATTTCCATGGATGCTATCACACAAGTCATCCATGACTGTGACATTTGTGCTGCTATTAAGCAGGCAAAACGACTTAAGCCCTTGTGGTATGGTGACAGATGGTCCAAGTACAAGTATGGTGAAGCTTGGCAGATTGACTACATCACTCTACCACGTTCTCGTTCTGGTAAGCAATACGTGCTTACTATGGTAGAGGCAAACACTGGATGGTTGGAAACTTATCCAGTTCCACATGCAACTGCACGCAACACCATTCTCGGTCTGGAGAGACAAGTCCTGTGGAGACACGGAACTCCAGAGAGGATTGAGTCAGACAACGGAACTCATTTCAAGAACAACCTTGTAAAGAACTGGGCAAAAGAGCACGGTATTGAGTGGATATTCCACATTCCCTACTATGCACCAGCTTCAGGGAAGATTGAACGCTACAACGGTTTGTTGAAGACCACTCTCAAAGCCATGGGGGGTGGATCTTTGAAAAACTGGGAAAAGCATTTAGCACAAGCAACCTGGCTGGTAAATAGTAGAGGTTCAGTGAACCGAGCTGGACCTGCACATTCAGATTTGCTACAGAAAGTAGAAGGTGATAGAGTTCCTGTTGTTACAGAAAAGAACCTGTTAGGTAAAACTGTTTGGGTATTTTCACCCTCAGGAGAGGCTAAACCTGTCCGAGGGGTGGTTTCAGCTGAAGGTCCGGGTCACACTCATTGGGTAATGCAAGAGAATGGTGAAATTCAGTGTATTCCACAAAGAAATTTGACTTTAGCTGAAAGAGGTTAACTTCGAACTGCTGTACAGCTACATCGCGCCCAAAAGAAGAATCAACGAGGAATCTACGGTGCACGAACCCTGAGAGCCCTGAGTCAACTAAGAGACCCTGAGATTTCCCTGTTTCCCTTTTCTTCGCTTCGTCGGCGAAGAAATGAACTGTTTTCCATTTTTCTCATTTTCTGATTTTCTTGGACTTTTGAATCATCTACATCTGAGCATAGCCGGAATGGACTATGAACTTTACTCACGAACTGTAAATATTATTTTGGATTGGATGGACAGTATGAACAGCCAATGAAATTGTTTAGAAGGGGTGGACTGTGGCCGGTTGACGTTGCCCCCTTAAGAAAGGGAATATGGTGGACGGAAGTTGGTAAACGGAAGGAAGAGTCTAAACTAATTTTCATTGGTCAAGTGGGAGGAAGCACCATCTGAACTGAGACTGAAATGGGCATTTCCAGCACTTCTCTGTCACTCTTGCTTCCGCTTCTCCAGGGTGCAGGAACTCTTCTCTGTGCTGGGCTTTCTGCCAAGGCCTCGGCCTTGAGGATAAGATAACCAGGTCTATATTAACTGCTTTCAATTAACACAAACTGCTTTTAACTTCTTTCTTTCTTCTTTCTCCCTCTTTTCCGAACTATTCTGGGGAAAGGGGGGAAGAGAGGGGAGAGCGGAGGTGGGGAAACCCCTCGGCCGAGGGGGGTTACTCTCATTTCTGTGTTACTCTGTTGTATATCTTTGTATATATTGTAGATATTGTAAATTTGTAAATATTCCCCTGCAAAACCCTACACTGCTTTGTAAATATAGCTCCACTGCTTTGCTAATTCAGCTGGTGAGTTTTTTTTCCTTTCCCTTCAATTTTTTTTTTCCCTTTTACCTTACAAGGGGGAAGGGAAGAGGCTTCTCGGCCTTACCCTTTCACCCACCACACAATCCCAGCTCCCTCAGCCTCTCCTCATAGGGCTTGTGTTCAAGGCCTCTCACCAGCCTTGTTGCCCTTCTCTGGACACGCTCAAGTGTTTCGATGTGCTTCTTAAACTGAGGGGCCCAGAACTGGACACAGTACTCAAGGTGCGGCCTAACCAAAGCAGAGTACAGGGGCACAATGACTTCCCTGCTCCTGCTGGCCACACTATTCCTAATGCAGGCCAGGATGCCATTGGCCCTCCTGGCCACCTGGACACACTGCTGGCTCATATTCAGGTGGCTGTCGATCAGCACCCCCAGGTCCCTCTCTGTTTGGGAGCTCTCCAGCCACTCCAAACTCAGCATATAGCTCTGCATGGGATTGCCGTAGCCAAAGTGCAGCACTCGGCACTTGGACTTGTTGAATGCCATCTGTGGTGGGTTGGAAGGGTAAGGCCAAGAAGCCTCTTCCCCCCCCCGTAAAGTAAAAAGGAAAAAATTTTGAAGGGAAAGGAAAAAAAAACTCACAAGCTGAATTTGCAAAGCAGTGAAGCTGCATATTTACAAATCAATGTAGGCAATGTCAACCGGTCAAAATCCACCCCTTCTAAACAATTTCATTGGCTGTTCATACTGTCCATCCAATCCAAAACGATATTTACAGTTCGTGAGTAAAGTTCATAGTCCATTCCGGCTATGCTCAGATGTAGATGATTCAAAAGTCCAAGAAAATCAGAAAATGAGAAGAATGGAAAACAGTTTGTTTCTTTGCCGATGAAGCAAAGAAAAAGAAAACAGGGATTCTCAGGGTCTCCTAGTTGACTCAGGGCTCTCAGGGTTCGTGCACCGTAGATTCCTCCTTGATTCTTCTTTTGGGCGCGATGTAGCTGTACAGCAGTTTGAAATTAACCTCTTTCAGCTAAAGTTAAATTTCCTTGTGGTATACACTGAATTTCACCATTCTCTTGCATTACCCAATAAGTGTGACCCGGACCTCCAGCTGAAACCACCCCTCGGACAGGTTTAGCCTCTCCTGAGGGAGAAAATACCCAAACAGTTTTACCTAACAGATTCTTTTATCTAACAACAGGAACTCTATCACCTTCTACTTTCCGCAGCAAATCTGAATGTGCAGGTCCAGCTCGGTTCACTGAACCTCTACTATTTACCAGCCAGGTTGCTTGTGCTAAATGTTTTTCCCAGTTTCTCAAAGATTCACCCCCTATGGCTTTGAGAGTGGTCTTCAACAAACCATTGTAGCGTTCAATCTTCCCTGAAGCTGGTGCATAGTAGGGAATGTGGAATATCCACTCAATGCCGTGTTCTTTTGCCCAATTCTTTACAAGGTTGTTCTTGAAATGAGTTCCGTTGTCTGACTCAATCCTCTCTGGAGTTCCGTGTCTCCACAGGATTTGTCTCTCCAGACCAAGAATGGTGTTGCGTGCAGTTGCATGTGGAACTGGATAACTTTCTAACCATCCAGTGTTTGCCTCTACCATAGTAAGCACGTATTGCTTACCAGAAAGAGAATATGGTAGAGTGATGTAGTCAATCTGCCAAGCTTCACCATACTTGTACTTGGACCATCTGTCACCATACCACAAGGGCTTAAGTCGTTTTGCCTGCTTAAAAGCAGCACAAATGTCACAGTCATGGATGACTTGTGTGATAGCATCCATGGAAATGTCTATGGATCTGTCACGAGCCCATTGGTATGTTGCATCTCTGCCTTGATGTCCTGACGAATCATGAGCCCACCGAGCTAAGAATATCTCACCTCGGTGTTTCCAGTCGAGATCAAGATTAGAGTCCATGTCTACTTGAGAAACTCTTGCAGCTAGATCTGCCTGATGGTTGTGTTGCTGTTCCTCAGTAGCTTTGCTCTTAGGAATGTGAGCATCGATGTGTCTCACTTTCACTGGAATTCTCTAGATTCGATCAGCAATGTCCTGCCATAGGTTGCCTGCCCAAATGGGTTTTCCTTTCCTCTGCCAACCACTTTTCTTCCAGTTCTTTAGCCAACCCCACAGAGCATTGGCTACCATCCATGAGTCAGTGTAGAGGTAAAGCTTTGGCCATCTCTCACGTTCAGCTACGTTGAGAGCTAGCTGGACAGCTTTTACCTCTGCGAACTGACTGGATTCTCCTTCTCCATCCTTCGCCTCTGCAACTCGGCGTGTTGGACTCCACACTGCAGACTTCCACCTTCGCTTGTTTCCAACAAGACGACAGGAACCGTCTGTGAACAAAGCATATTTCTTTTCATCATCAGACAGGTCATTGTAAGGAGGAGCTTCCTCAGCACGAGTTACTTTCTCCTCTGGAGGTTTAGCACAGTTGGTAACTTCAGGCCCTCTCTGTGTTATCAGAGCCATCCACTTAGACCAGGTTGAGCCTGTGGCATGATGCGATGTGGAGCCTTTGCCTTCGAACATCCAATTCAAAACTGGTAATCTGGGAGCTAAGAGAAGTTGTGATTCAGTTCCTATCACTTCAGAAGATGCTTTTACTCCTTCATAGGCAGCTAAAATTTCTTTCTCTGTTGGAGTATAATTAGCCTCTGAACCTCTGTAACCTCGACTCCAGAAACTAAGAGGTCATCCACGTGTCTCACCTGGAGCTTTTTGCCACAAGCACCAGATTGGACCATTGTCACTTGCAGCCGTGTACAAAATGTTCTTAATGTCTGGACCATCTCGGACCGGTCCCAGACCCATTGCTTGAATCACCTCTTGCTTTATCTTGTCAAAGGCTGCTTGTTGTTCAGGTCCCCAGTGGAAATGGTTTCTCTTTCGAGTCACATCATACAGAGGTTTCACAATCTGACTGTATCCAGGAATGTGCAGTCTCCAAAATCCCACTATCCCCAAGAAACGTAGGGTCTCTTGCTTGTTGGTGGGATTTGCTATGGTAGAGACTCTATTTACCACATCCACTGGAATGTGTCGGCGTCCATCCTGCCACCGCACTCCCAGAAACTGAATCTCTGTCCTTTCACCTTGTCTCGCTTGATGGCAAAACCTGCATTCAGAAGAATGTCAATGATTTTGTTACCTTTCTCGAAGAGTTCCTCAGCAGTTTTACCCCAGACGATGATATCATCGATGAACTGGATGTGTTCTGGAGCACCGCCTTTCTCCAGAGCATCGCGGATCACTGCATGACAGATGTTTGAGCTGTGGATCCTTCTGTGCCAATTGGGATATGGAATCTTTCAGATCCTTCTTGCAATTCTCAATCTTTCCAGACAGAGTTTCAATGGCTGAAACCAAAGAACCACGTGTCATGCTATCCTCCAATTGTCTCATTTGATCACTGAATTGACCAACTGTAGGAGAAGCTCCACCATAACTTCTTGACACAATTCTGCTTGCCAGAATGTTTGCATAATTGGAAGGAGCAAGTTTGATGATCTTTTTAGCAAGACCAATACCCACAGGAATGTCATCAGGATTCAGAGTTTCATGTTCACCATAGAGTAGCTCTCTAACAGCAAATTCTCTCAAGCGCTTAATTCCCTCATCTATGGTAGTCCAGGGTTTAGGGTTCCATGGAAGATCATCTCGGGAAGGGTATCTCAGGGCAACCGCCATTAAAAGGCGTATCCACAGATTAACCTTACCGAGAGCTCTGCCTAGATGTCTATCTATTCCATTATCCCTCGAGAGAGTTCCTAACTGAGCTGCTGACTTGTCTCCAACTGTTAGAGCTGGAGCACCTGTATCATAACATCTACTAAGCCAAGCTAGAACTGGCTCCTTATCTGCCCTGGTGAAATCTTTATGAACATAACGCAATTCCTCGCGGGGAGAAGAACACTCTGAAATATCATCTTGGACTTCGTCTCCCTCAATTCTTTGTCCATATAATCCTGCTGTCATTCTCCTAAGGATCTCTTTAAGCTGAGAACCACCTTTGCCAGCTGCTTTCCTAACTTCATCTGTATCCTGCTTTGATCTCACTAGGTTAGCTAGATCTTTAAAACAAACCTTCTCTTCCTCCTGAGCAGGATCTCTTAGAGTAGAGGGCCCCTCACCAGGATCAGTCTCCACCTCTTCTTCTCCATCTTTGGCCTTTCCACCTCTAGTCTTTAAGGGAGCCACCTGAACTGGAGCTGTGTTTGAATTTACAGCCACCTTAATGGAAGCTGACAGGTCCTGAGATAAATCAGCTGCTGGGGCAGTGACTTCCGGTCCCACCGAGGGATTGGGTGGAAGTGACGTTGCTCCGTTAATGGCCGACGGAGAAGAAGAAGGAGGAGAAGGAGTAGGCGCCATGTTGATACCAGCTGCCGCCCTTGGCAGTTTGCTAGAATCAGCAGCAAGGTCATTTAGAGCTGCTTTACCAATTAACTTTTTAGCCTTCTTTTTAACTGACACAGATTCTGCACATTCCTCATCACTAGATGACTCTGGGACTGATCCAGAGCCACGGCGTTTTCTTTTTGATCTAGTTTTAATAACAAAACAAGCTCTGGACACCTTTCTTTCTCGCCACAAAGAAATCAGGAGATACACGATA